>CM012437.1:18372381-18972381 GCA_003999625.1 Oryzias javanicus
GTCTGTTTATTTGTCCATCTATCTCTCCATCCATCCTTAGGCTTTTTTCACTTTTAGTATAGTGACAACAGCTAAACTGGGCCATTAGGTAAAATGGGCCATTTAAGGTAAAACTAGGGTCATATTTCCCATAATTCCACTGCTTATTGACCTAAATCAGGGGTCTGCAACCTGCTGCTCTGGAGCCACATGTGGCACTTCTATTAAAGTTTCTAAATGTTAAAAAGTAACTATAAAGTAAGAAGTGAGAAAGTTGTAAAGGAGGGAAAAAAGGAAATTTTACCTTATTAACAAAAAATTAAGGACAGTGTATATCACAAGTCGAACTATACATTTTTACAACAAAAAAATTAATGGACGTCAAAAGCACAATGTGCACGCACTAGATTATTAAGCAAATTCTCTATTTTTGAAAAAAAAAATTAAGAAAGTTTAAGTTTGTTCAAAAAATACAGTAGTCACGTAATTAGCTCAGGTTTAATTTTGGTTTGTTTGATTTACATTTCTGGCCAACACACACCAACAACTGTGAAAATGACCATTTTTATTTAATCACTGATGACGTATGATCATATGTGACAGGGTGTCTTTTATTTTGAAAGGAACTTCTGTCAAAAGTTAAAAAAGGCTGTTTTCTTTTAACATTTGTTTTTTTATTCATGCAAAATGTACAACAGTTCATTTATATTTATCATAGTAGTAACAATAGCATAAAAACAAATCATTATCTATTTTCATAAAGTGTGAAAGCAGGCTTTGTGGCTCCAGCTGGGTTGTAGTAAGTGAGAAATCAACTCAAATAGCTCTTTCAGAGTTAAAGGTTGCAGACCCCTAACCTAATGCAAGTTTCTCAGCAAATTCAGTGGGTGGCCTGCCCTGCAGGTGCAGGCAGCAGTCACATCTTGAAACCCCGCACAATGGGAGCAGGAGTTTTAAGAAAATGTTAACATTTTACAGCGACCGGACGATTTTTCTCGAAACGTTGATATTTGTCAGTGGCATTTCGAGGTCACTCCCCAGATGCTGCTCAGACGACACTCACTGTTTATCACCCACAGGACGCTTAAGCACTGCATGAAGCCTCATTCAGTGTGAAGTTTTGTTTGTGTCACCCTGCCTGCAGTGTTTCATTTTGGACATGATCTTGTTTTTTTGACCCTGCTTCCTCTGATTGCCTGCTGCCTGCCCTGACCTTCGCCTGGACCCTGACGACTCTACTCTCTTCTTGGAAGACCCCATACTCATGATAGACCTCTGCCTGTCTGACCCTGCTCTAGCTTTGTGGAGTTTTAGGTGTTCTTAGTTCCTGCGCGTGGAACCAGCTGTCTGTCTGTTTGTGACAACAGCAAGACTGCACAACAGAACACTGTGGACCCTGTGGTACATGGCTTAAAAGGGTTGTGGTCAGAATGACAGACTTTGATGATGACTCCATCTGCCAGAGCTGTTCTTGAAAACATGTTGTCTAAGGATGTATTCAGACTGGAAAAGCCAGTTGATCCAGACTCAGTCCATTCCATTTAGTCCAGATCAAGTCTGTTTTTAGACTGCCTTTCAACTGGGCATTCTGTTTTGAACCAAAGCTCTATTCAGTCTTTGGCCAGGAATTGTGAGGGTGGGGCAAAGAGACAGAATAATGGAAATCCTGAGCTTTGCTATCCTTGTCAGGATAGTTCACTTTTAATTTCACTGACCTATTTTGAACGCCTGTATCAACATCAGGTATGTTTTTTTTACTGCTACTTTGGTACAGCAGAGCCATGCTCTAAGACGGTTACTGAGGAGGCAACCACTAAGAAGTTAATGCTAATAAGTGTTTATTATACAAATCAGGGATAATCAATTAAAATTTCAATGGGTCAAGTTTTAAGAATAGTCTTCATACAGAGGTCCGCTCGGTGTATTTTGTGGTTGTTTCAGTAATATTTACTTTTGCGTTCACACTAAGACACTTTTACTGCAGCAAACAGGGACAACTTCAGGAATTATAACAAACTGAAATATTTTTATAATAATAACAAACAAAATGTTTGTCCAAGAGCAGTTCCTGATCCCAGACCAGGGTCCACTTGGGACAAACTCAGATTCACTGTGAGCAAACCATTGTGTCCAGTCTGAATATATCCTCAGAGTAGCCTCGTGTTGCTTCAGTTCCTCAGTTTTTATAAGCCTACAAACACTTTAAATCTCAGTTTGTGTCTCACACATACAATTTTAATTCAGTCTATATTACTATTTTTTACTAAATCAATAGACCTGTATTTTTAAAAATAGTTTATTTATTTATTTGTAATATTCTACGATGTTACTCTTAAATATAATCAGATTTTGTTATGATTTTATAATTACCTTTTCATTTTACCATTTGAGTGGCTCATTGAATTTGAATATGCTGCACATCTAAAAAATGCAGGACAGCAGATGTTTCAACAGCTGTAAAGTTCTAAACACTACAATTTTATCTAATTAAACAAAAAAATTAAAACAATTATTATTAACTGGATGTGCAAAAGATAACTCTTTACTAAGAAAAAAAAGATTGCAACACATTCCCCTAAGAGCCAAGAAATCCAGTCATTTCAGAAAACAAGATTCAAAACTTTATTTTGACAGAGATATATGTGCAGTTTCCCACATTAGGACATAAAGAATAACAGTGGAAAGAAACCACCAACCTACAATAAATCTTGTTTAGAGGGAATGCATTTTGGTGCTGATAGATGAGGGTCACATGTTTTAAATTAAATGTTCAAATAAATAATCAATGGAAGCAACTTTTATCATCTCAAACCTTCAAACCGACTGCAGTAAACGTGCAAGCAAAACGAAACAATTAAGTAACTCAATTACAGTTGAAGCTGTCACTGCCTTTTTAGTTTATTCAGCTACTCTACTGGTTTGGCTGTTTGATTATCTCACAGGTATTTAAGGAGCCCTTACTATGTCACAAGTTTTGGAGTTTTGTGTTTGTTTTTTTGTGTCATGCAAGCCTTTGTGATTATAACCTTTAGTGGAAACGTATCTTCCTGCATTTGATTCCTAGTGTTAGCCCTCACATTAGCGGTGGTAGAGCAAGAACGTTTTATGTGGAGGGGGGATAGAAGACTTTGGAAGGGTGTCAAATGAGAGCAGCAGATTGGACGGCCTTTACAAACGAAAGGATCAAAACTACCCATCTATATTTAATATATTATCAATTGTTTTTCAAATGTTTGAAAAGGCTTCTATTGATGACTTTTTAATCTGTTTCAATTTAGCAACACGAGAACAGCTGACCAAGACTGGGGAATCATGAGGAACTCTAGAAATAGCATTTCACAACAATGTTCAGTAGCGGATTTTAGAGAAGACAATAAGATCTGCTCAAACATAAGCTGGTAAACATCAAAGACGTCACAAAGAAAGCATTGGGTATGGAGAACCGGATGAGCAGAACCTGGTTGCAGACAAGATGGCGGCTGAAAATCATTAGCTGGAAAGGAAATCCTGGACTGGAACATCTTTTTGTTAATATCCATTTGAACTTAATAAAGCATTTACCCTCTTGTTGACACATTTTAAGCTAATCCTGAACATATATTTATTCACATTAAAAAGTTTAAACATAAGTGGCGAAAACTCTGAAATCTTGTGGAATTTCCACTTCTGGCTAATGATTTTCAGCTGCCATCTCATCTGCAACCAGGTCCTGTGACAGCTAGACAGCTCCAAGTCCTGTCATCAAATTATGGCTACAGAAGCTAATTGTCCTTTGGGCGCCTGAAAGCACAACTGAACCAGCTGCTAGTGGATGAGGCCTATCCTGATTCTGAAGGACCTCCAGAAAGAAACAGCCCAATGAAACCACAGCTCAATCGGTTGCAGACCAGAAATGCATTTATGATGACAAAACTAAAAGAATGAAAAGAGTAGAATTAAAATGTGTGTATCATTAATCTTTATTTGGAAAATTGCTGGCTCAGTCTCGTTGGGCATGACGATGAACCTAACGTTGTTCCTGGTGGTTATAGGTCAGTGCCACTGTTCAGCAGCAAAGCCGGCATCAGCGTGTGTGCATGAGTGAATGATATTGTGACTATAAAGCACTTAAAGGTTTTCAAGAAATGTAGATAAAGACTATGTGAGCAGTGGTGTACCACCAGGACCTGCAAAGCCTTCAGTGAAGGCCTAAAATGTTCTTAAAAGGAGTATAAAAATCACAGAAATTTTTTTTTGAATATGTATGTATATATTTTTTTCAAAATATATTTTAGATCATTCCAACTGATTCATTCAGCTTCAATCACAGGCTGTGTTTCTGTCAGACTGTTTATTCACATGGAAGTTTCTAACCAATCAGATTTTAACCCTCACTTGTTGGTAGAGTCATAAAAGTCTGCCTTACTCATACAGTCAGTGCTTCCGTCCTCACTATCAGTTTTGCACTCGACTAAAAACACTGCTGATGAAACGCATTTAGGTTGATTTAACCATTCAGAATTAGTTAGTTTCTGTAGCTTTGTGAAGACGGAAGATAACATATTCACCTCTGATTGGGTGGTCAAAGCTCACCCTATCAAAAGCCAACTTCTTCTGTACTTTGTTTCAGGCCGTTGGCAGTAGCTGCACTTGATTTTTTGTTTGAATTACTCGCTGTTTTGCAGTTAATAATAGAAGAAGGCAGAGAAGTTGATTTAGTTGCAGATTTATTCCATGAACTACTGAACATCGTCAAAAAAAAAGGCAGACCAACCCCGAACCTAGCGAGTCTGTCTCAGCAGAGAAAAGGATTTGTCCGCCACTTTCTGCCTTCTAGCATTTTTGTCTGGCTGGCTAACAGAGTTTTGTGACAATGTAGAGTGACAAAGGGGCCAGAATTGGGACATCTAAGCCACCACTGAACACACCACTGTGCTCCGAATGCATTGAGCTGCAGCGTCTTATTACCTGCAGCTTTACGGCAGGAATTTGGACAATGTAATTCCACATATATTCCATTTGATCTAACAATTGTGGGGAAAAAAATCAAAAAGGAAGTCAAAATCCTTCCTCTGTTTTCACCATTGACATGAATATAAATTATTATTAAACTTATTAAACGGTCTATGGTTTTCAGGAAGAATTTGTTTAATTTAACCGTCATGATTTTAGGACGCAGCAGCTCTAGTGCCTTTCCTCTAACCAGATGCACCATTTTCTCTGGAACCCTAAACTTTGAAATGATAACATACAAAAACAGAAAATGTTTTCACAACTGCTTTTTTCAAATTTTGGTTTCAGTCGTTGCAAATACGGAGCGAACAAAGTGATAAAAAATCTACAATTAAAACCGTATGCATTCTCTCTAGAATCATTAATAAAACTGTAACAGTAAGTAATTTAGTTTAACTTTTATAAGTAACTTGCAGTATAACAGGATTCATATTTGTATTCAGTCAAAAGGACTCTTGAGGATTGACCACTGGGTTGACCTTTGACACCTCCACGACCTCTTTCTTGTAGCGATGCTGACAGAGAATTCTGAGAGTTATGTTGGTTAAAGATTACGACCCACAGGAGTCACATAACTCCCATCTATGGACAATTTTTTTATTCCATCCAACCACAGAGGTGTTTCATCTCTAGAGTTCACCCTGAGGAATCTGGGTAAACTTGTGTGGATGAGGAAACGGGCGACGTGCAGTGGGTGACAAATGCAAAAAATATTTTGAGACTACCCTACAAAAAAGGGAAACTGTTTCATTAAAACTGATTAATTTGAAATATTTGCACAATTATGCATATTTTGCAAAGAAAATTGTTTCTTTTGGACACGCAAGTTGGCTGTTAAATATTTTTTATATATTTCCTATATAGACAAATTTCCTTTTTTCCCATTTATTTATTCATTTATCACAGGTCAAGTGGCTTTTAATTTAATACTCCTTCATTTCATGTTTTTATTTAAACATTTACATACCTGTAAGGTTTTTAGTTTGGGCTAAAAGCGAAGAGAGAGTCTTTGCTCCTTTTTCTTCCAACAGGAAAAAACTCCATAGTTTTATTTTTCTGCACCACACCAGAGAACAAGGAATCGTTTAAGTAAATGTACTGGATTTGAAAAGTTCTTTATAAACTGGAAACCTCTCAATGCAACTCTCGGCTCTTAAGGATTTTTTGTTTTTTTTAATGGATGTAAATCACTAATGCAATTCTGCTGCTTAATACACAGACACACAGTATACAAATACAGCACCACATAATAATACCAGACCAGTCTCTCCTTTTCGGCATTCAGAAATCCTACAATTAAAAGCCCTACAAGAAAGCATACAAGCAAAATTTCAGACATTTTAATGGAGCAGGTTCCAAATATTATTGTTTAATATAATAAATAAAGCTTGAAGTATCAAAAAAGAGATACTTTTCCATTTTTTTGTTGAGGCCATAATATGTTGGAGTAGCTCTAGGTCGGATGGAAACGTTGATCATTCAATAACTGCAGATGCCCAGAAGGTAGAACAACGGTTTAAAAACCAGTCCTGGGCCTATGATCTGATGAGACCCTTAACTGTAGTAGAAATCATTTGAATTTGATTAATAGGGGGATGAGGTGAAAAGAACAAAGCTTTTTGTGAAGTAGAAAATACACTCCAAGTTTCTTGCTCAGCTCCATCCTCATGCATCCACTTACAGACAATTAGATCCATGTACGTCTTTGTTTTCCTCGCCTGAGCTGGCATCTGGCTCAAAATTATATGGCTGGATGGATAACTCCAATGTTAGGTTGGGTTTGTGAGCTGGTGGGAGAGAGCAGCTTTCGGCTTTTGGTGACTGGAAGGGTGGGCGAGGTTGCTCCATGCCATCAACTCAAATTTCTATAGAATTCCTGCCGCTCTGCAGAAACTTTGTCCAAGAATTAGGCTAAAAATGACATGATAATAATGAAAAGATCACTGCGGCACACTTTTACAATAGATCAAAAGATGATCACAGTGGAGTTTTTAAATGTGTCATTAAATGAGAATGCTACAATTCCAGGGTTGTAGCCCACCTCCACTTGACAGTGGTTGGGACAGGCTCCAGAAAGCCTGTGATTAAGGGGTGAAGGGATTAAGCAGGTTTGGAAAATAATGGACTATAGACAGGATGCCCGAGATGTCCACATGACTTGTGGTTTAGGCTGGCGCTCCATTAAAACCCACACTCACTGGTGTACTTTCATTAGCGCATATTTCCCAGATCACTTTATAAAAATAATGCCTGCTGTACATTAACTGTCTTTAGTAACAAAGACCACAAATAACTGAAATATAGTGTCGACAATAAACTAGACTAAGATGTGTTGGTTTGCAGTTTGAGAAAACTTTTATGCCGGTATAGACGTGGTTTAGAAAAACACTTTAAGCCATCATTTCTTAGCAAATTTCCAGAGAAATTGTGTGTTTTTTGTTTTTCTTCTGCACTGCTGGAGGTGAAGGGTGGTTTGGCCTCGATACGAAACAGCTGCTTCAAATACTATTGCACTAAATTTACTCTACGAGTTTCCTTTAGAAAAAGGAAAACAAACACTTTCATGGTTGATACACGCAATCCTCTTGTTTTTTTGCTGTTGTTGAGTCTAACACATTACTACAAAAATATTGCGATTTAAAGCGCAGCAATTCCATTTTAAAGCAGCTCCTCCCAGCTTGCATTTTCAAGGAAATAAAGTTCAACTTGAATCATTTCCAGCATATTTTAATATCATATAAAATAATTTAAATCTGGGTCAGAATTTTGAGTTTTTTTTTATTACCACAACATCTTACTCTAGGAATTAGGCAACATTTTTTCCCATAAAACAAACTTATTGTGACCACTTAGCTTGGTGAAACACTGCTGCTTATCTAATTTACCTAATTAAATATTTTTAAAACTGAATTCTGTTACATTTTCAATTTTGCTTTAGATATTTTCTATCAGAAGAGGATTTTTTTTTAAATGACAAATGTTAGATACATAGAAAATGTGAAAATGGTGGAATCAAAGGTCATTTGACGTTAAAACATATTTATTAGTCCATTTGACAACAAATATTTTTTCATTTAACACCATCATTAGTCGAGCCTCTTAAACTACTGCTCAGAATGTTAACACAGTGATGAGCTTGTGAACATTTTTCCATTTTGACATCAATTCTCTTGCTGAAACCTCTGGATCAGCAGCCAAACAGGCCAGCCGATTTACTTCAAGAAGTCCCATCTAACTTGAGCTCAGCCAACGACTCGGAAGCCTCCTCTTCCTCATCCTCATCGACTTCTTCTTCATCTTCTTCCTCCTCCTCCTCATCATAGTCCTCTTCATCATAGTCCTCATCCTCTCCGTAATTGCCCTGTTGACTGCCTCCTCCGGCAGCTAAATTCTTCCAGTAGGCGTCATAGCCAGAGGCTCCACCATAGTCGTCGTCGTCATCGTCGTCAGCACCCGCCTGTCGGCCAAACTTCAAAGTACGAGCTGCAAATAAAAAAAAAAAAACATCCTTTTTAACCGCACAGCATCAGCATCAGCTCTGACTTTCATTTGCAACTATCAGGTATAGGCCATGTCGATACATTTTTGCCAGTTTTAGCCTCAAAATGTAAATCACACTAGTCGTTACAGGTCCTCATCAACTCACAAAAACACAAAAATGATATAATTTAAACAAAAATAGTAATATTGTACTTTTTTTCTGTTGCAACTTGCTAAGAAGGTGTAGCCACCAGCACCCTAAAACGGGTGCTGCAGATATCTTGATTGTCTGGGTCTGTGGAGGGTTATAGTGAGGAGAGGAGGTGCGTCTTGCAGTTTCCTTGAGGCTCGTTTAAAATGAAACATACAATTTTCATGCATGTGGTGTGAAGTTTTCATAAGGACCTACGAGGAATGGGTAATGCTGTTGCACAATGCCCGCACACCACACTACAGTCATTATTAAAGCATTAGTCACAACTACTCTTACAGCTAGATATGGGCTGTATGAGATATGGGCTGTGCACTTATCTTAAGGACTTTACAGATCTATCGGGCTCCTTGCGCAGTCAACAGGATTGAAAAAAAAGAAAAAAAATCGGTATGACGTGCCTAATCTTATCTACTTCACCCTTACATGTTGTTTAAGTGATCACTACGACCTGTCCCCTGCAGCATGCCGTAGAAAAGAGTTCATGAACCTTTACGTTCTACTGGCTCACCGAGCCTTGATATTATGCATTTTTACCCGCAGACAGCTTGTATCCATCCATAATGGCAGAGGTGAAAGAGTCATTAAATGGTGAGACTTTAGTAAAAATGTGTTTTTGATATATAAACAAAGCAGGAGAGTTTTTAGATTAATCTCAAAGGGAAACACTTACACTTTCTCTTAATAAAAAGCATCCCAAAATTCATGACAGAACCAAGTCTTCCCAACGTTTCTGTTCACCCAATAAAACAATACTTTTTTTTTTAATCACCTCCTCTATGGCACGCATCTCCACACATTTGCAAAGAAAGCGTTAAAGAGACCTAATTCCAGCATAGCAACATGACAGGATTCCACCAAATATTCTGCAGCCAACTGTCACAAGTGTAAAAAAAATAATACTGACAAAAAGCTTTAAGAAAAAAATTAAACTAAATTTTAAGATTTAATGCTATATGTCAGGAACTCACTGGACATGCTGAGGTCTTTGGTCTCTTGTGTCTCGTGGCCACACTTGGGACATGGTGGCGCTTTGCCTTTCTCCTGCTTGAAAACTTTGCTCTTGGCATGGTCGTCACAGTAACAAGCCTGCAAAACAAACAAATATTGACTCAACAACTCAACTCAACATGGAAAAAAAAGATTTTACTGAGGCATTTTGATGTTTTTAATTCTCAACTTTAAAAAAAAAAAATTCAAACCCCTGAATACCAACATTTATTTCCAATTATATGGGAAAAAAATTCCCTTTTGTTTATTGTTCTCGATGATGCTAAATTAAGTTGAGTCCTGATTTTGGTAAATGGCTTATATTTGTATAGCGTTTTTCTACCTTACTGGAAGGCCCAAAGCACAGTCCCATTCCCATTCACCCACACATTGGTGGCGGCTCCTCTGCTGAACACTGGCGCCAACCTTCTACCAGAGGCAATGTGGGGGTTCAGTGTCTTGCCAAAGGACACTTCTCATGGTAGGCAAGGCGGGAATCGAACCCGCAACCTGCCAATCGGGCGTCGACCGAATTTAATCCCTGATAAATCTTTGGCTTTATTTTTTGTTTCTGTTTTGATTCCTGCAGATGTTAAATATTTCCCAACATGGAAAATTCTAAAACTAAAAGAGAAAATAAACAACCAACTGTACCCCAGTTTGTTTGTCTGTCACTAGTCAATTAAAAAAAAAAAGTTTATATCTTCCCAACTGTAAAATGTTTGACATTCAGGAAGAGCTGTTTGTAGTTTACTTCAGAAAGCCTGCTGAGCTGACTTTATTCCTGTCATTTTGGAATTCTGGATGATGCATCGGATTTTGTAAATCAACTAAAGTAACTACGTTCGATGTTCTTACGTCTGGAACACAAGTCATCAAGAAAATATGCGAGTCCCACCTGTTTTGTGTTCAAACAAACATACGATGCAAGCTGATTTCCTTCCTAATGTGTGCTTTAGAATGCAAAGATGAATGTAGACTTACCTTACAGCGCAGGCAAGAGTGTTGCCCCAATCTGTTACAGGAAACACCTGACACGCAACACAAAAATGGAAAGTGTTTTCAACCTCAGCTGCACAATGAGCCTCTGGGTGTTATACAACGCAAGAGTAAAAATACAGGTTCCCTTTCTACTTAACGAAAGAAGAAAATGACAAAAGTATGAATGACTCACATTTGAATGTCTCCGCCTGAAGAACTTGGCAGCTCGCCTGATGCTCAAACTGATCGTCCTCACATAAAAAGTTGTGGCAAAAAGAACAACGGAAAATTCTTCCTCCTGTACAGAGGAGCCGAGGATTTATGTTTACAGTGAGCCGAGTGGATAGAAGAAAAGTGCAACAGGCAGAGGTTCCCCACCGTGATCCCAAACTCCTCGGTCACACTCGATGCACTCTGCATCAGTGAGGGGACATGCACAGGCATGGGTGCTCAGACATTTCCTGCCGTGGCATACCCAGGCTTCACAGAAGTCACACACTGCCCCCTTGTGGTTAAAAAAAAGCAAATGAAAAACAATTTATATTTTTTTACCTTTTTAAATATTTCTTTGAAAACAGATCAAAAGAGATTTACATGATTATATAACAACTTTTGAGTTATTAAAAAGAAAAAATTGTGAATTTCTAAAACAACATTAACACTTCTAGCATTTTACTGACGAAATGTCACAACTGCTTTTTTTAATAAACTGGTGTCTGTAAGCTGTATTTGAAAACATTCATATTAATGAAATTTGAGATGGATTACAACACATTTATGCATCAAACAACTGTTTTAGGATGGTTTATATCACATTTATCTTTCTGACAAATGCCAGTTTGTTTAAATAAAAACCTTTAGTGTTTACACATCCACTCAAACAACAAATTTCCCATTGATGTGCTGATGATTAATAGCTACCATCATCATCCATGGACTATGAAGCTACACAGAGAAATCCAGTGAGTGAGAGAAACTATAAATAATTATGAATGTGGTCTATTGGCAGGAAATAAATCATAAAAATTCAAAAGAGGTGGTTGTTTTTAAACTTGAAAGCATTAAGAGTTTATTGTTTGACTATCCAGTTACCATGGAGTCTCTCAGGCATCCTGGCTCAACTGCAGGAAATCTATTTTCAACTAGGGTATGTCTTCTACCCAACACTGCAGCAAAGACATCGTGTTTAGTTGTACCCACTACGTACTACAACCCAGGATTTCTAAATGTAGTACAGGACACACCACTTTCAGACATAAGGTTCTCTCCTGTGGACCAAAATCCCTACTTAGGTTCAGGAGACAGTTGCTCTTTCCAATTTAGACTTAAAAATTACTTTCAATCATAAAGCTATGAAATGATGATGGTATAAAATAAACTGAGGAAATTTCCTAAATACAACAACTTTAAAAATCAAGGCGTGGAATTAAAAATGAAAAAAAAAAAAACTTAAACAATATTTAAATATGTCCTTATACATATAATGGGCTGAATAACAACAAAAGCTGTGAATTCTTCATTTGAATGTATGAATACAATTTTTTTAAAAAGGCATAATCACAGTGAACTCACCACCATGGCCATCCCGGTGGTATGGATTCCCGGATGCTTGATAACACAATCTGACGCTTTCATGCACTTGGTTTTCCCTTTAATAATGAAAAAGCAGCACATCACTGATTATTAACAATCTTCAAAAAGTTAAGACAAATATATTAATGTAAAAATAAAAAAAATGTTACAACAAAGCTTTAAGACAATGATGATCTGTAGCTACCAAAAATATAGCAGCTCAGATCAGAACGTTCCAGAAATCCAGTCTAGTCCAGTACAATCAGAAAATGGCTGTTCAGTCTGTACTTTCATAGTCTGAAGTTGTCTCAAGACGGGTGTAAAAAGCAAAGTTTTATCGCGTATAAACCGCATGACCAAAACAACGTTCTGGCCCGTTCAAAGCGCCATTTATTGAGTTAAATACAGCTGAAAAAAACGTCCTTTTTCTGATTGTAATTACTACAGTTCTCAGAGGCAGTGAATGCATTGGAACTGGAGTTACCACCCTCATCAATTTTGATTGGTCCTCGTGTTAGCCCTGCCCCAACGCTCCACAAGGGGGCTAAAAGTTTTGAAACTGAAACTTTGAGATTCGAAAATGAAAAAGAAAAAAGATTTGAAACTGAAGAAAAAAAATTGACACTGAAAAAAAAGTTTTTAAATTGAAATTTTTAGTTTTGAAAAATATTTTTTCGGCAAAAAATTAATATTAATTATAATAAAATATTAATTAATCAAATAAAATATTAATTAATATTAATTATAATAAAACTTTCAAAATATTTTATTTCGGTTTCAAATAATATTGGCCCCACTTTAGCTCCATAGCACTACAGTGAAACTGTTTTCATTTCCATAACTTCTCTTAGAAGTCAAAATTTTGTACAAGTTTGATAATTGATAATGTATAGATGCATAAAAGAAGAGCAGTCCGTTTCCACTTTTTTTTTTTTTTTTTTTTTAGATTTCTTGTTTGTTTTTCCTCTATTGACAGCACAATTAGGTCACTAGGATTTGAGTTCTTGAGCAACCCAAATATTTACCAGAATCTGAGAAACTATCACTTTGCAATTATAGTTGCTTTTTTTCTAATGCATCATTATTATGTAGTAATTACTAGGTTTGGATGTAAGGTCTAAAGAAAACCTGGACAAACAATTCACTAAAGTGAAGACATAAACTCACCACATTGAGCGCAGACAGGTAGCTTCTGCACTGCATTACAGAAGTAACAGAAGCTCTGTTCTTCTGTTTTCTGTAGGGGAAAAAATAATTGCAAAGAATGTAAAGTTAACCACGTGTGTTAACCAAAAATGTGTAAAATATAGGAACAATTATACAAACCTCTGGCATTTGTCACAGTCCTAAAAATAAAAATTATGAAAACAGTGAGTATTTGAATATGACTTACATAGCCGTCGTTCATAAGTGCATATCAACATTACACACCATGTTAAAGTTGCAGGGGTGTTTCGCCACATCAACGTGTTCCCGGTTAGCTCGACTCTGCTTCTCTCGTTCTTTCCGATTCTCTGCTTTTTTCCGGGCTCCGGTTTTCTTTTTCGGCATTTTGTTGGTTTTATACCTACATACAAAAAAGTGTAGCGGGCTTATCACACAGCATTGTGAAACAATACTTATTCGTGCATGTAAACAGATTTTCACAAAGCAGGTCAACTGTGTAAAGCTAGCTTGTTGTACTGACAAAGTATGTCGTGCGCTGGTAGGTAAGCGCGTGACTTGCTTTAATTATTGATAACTTTTTGTGTCTCCCAAACAACAACACTTAAGTCCTAGCAAATGTCACGCTTGCACCACCAATCGTTTCGCATTTTGAGATTAAAGTACTTTTACCCAAGCTCTAACTCGGCACGGTGTCTTCTTGGTACGTCTGAAAATATGTTCGTCAGGACACACTTTGGGAACATTTGGTTCCGCTGAAGAAACGCCCCTTTCCTTCTTTTATCAGATTCAAACACAACTATATCTGTGGTTAAAAGGTTTTTTTTTTTTTTTTTTTTTTTAATTAAATAATGTTGTCCCTATCAAAGAAATAGAGACAGACATGTTGGGCAGTATACATGAGATAAATTAAACAAATGTGTCAAAATGAATTATTGAATATTAATACAGACTACTAAAAACTAAATCAAAACACCTGCTAAAATAGTCACTCAACACTTTTTAGGAAGGTTTTGTGGATATGAAAAGTTTGTTAATTTAGTTTTAAGAAGCATGTAGAGACTCTTATTTCCTGTTTTTGACTGTGTAAATAAATGTGTAATTTTTACATCAATTTTTGCATTCAAGTGTCAAGTGACGGCTTGCTCATACATTTTCGTGGTCGACATTGGTCATTACATGTTTCAATTCACTGACATAAAATCTTTCAGGACATCTTTATCTGAAACTTCAACCAGTGTGACTCAGAGATAAATATTGCAAGATAATCAAGTGTTAATGAAATATATGCACAAAAAAACAAGTAAACAATTCATGGCTCAGAAAGTTAAGCCCACTGTTGTTTTTCTTCATCAAAATAATGTAAACTGAGCATTATTAGAACATTAGTGACATGTAAATCTATAGTAATATGTCTTTCCAAATTCAGTGTTTCCACCACACGGGCGTGGATGCTATTTATTATTTTTTAATTAAAAAAAAAAAAACTACTTAAAAAGTTGCTACTTGGTTCGACTTTTTCAATTATTTTCGTTTTAAAGAAGAGTCAAGTTATTTTACAAACCTGAATTACGAGCAGGCAATCGCCAACGAGTCCTTAATATCCGGTGAATGTAGCGGTGCAACCATTGACTGTATAAGGAGATAATGCATTTCTAATGGGAGACCTCATTGTTCGCTTTGTCCAGTATTTTTACAGTCAATGGGTGCAACCGATTTGCTTCCGCATACAGAAAATGCAGCCACGGAAACACCTGAACGAGAACAACAACATGCTGCAGACTTTTGCTCTCAAACTCGTCCCACATTCCTGCTGTTGCGGCTCGGACGTGGGTAGCATGCCTGCCCGGTGAACGGCGGGTCCCACTCGGGGGAGTTTAGGGGAAACCCCGGAGCTTGTCGCCCTCTCTCCTTCCCCCGAACTAGCAAGCCGCACCATGGCCCCGTCCCTCATCCCAGACTGCCGCAATCTGACCGTCGCGACGTGGCTGCTGTCGCTCTGCTTCGTCCACTGGCTCTGCCTGGACTTGACGGTGGCGGAGAAAGAGGAGTGGTACACAGCCTTCGTCAACATCACGTACATCGATCCCGTTACCTCTGCGGTCAAGACGGAGAAAAGCGAATGCGGTCGGTACGGGGAACACTCGCCCAAGAGAGAAGCCAAAGGTCAGGTCCTGCTCCCGGCCAGCCCGCAGGACAGGCAGGCGTGCGACCCAAACGTCAGGTTCCCGCGGGCCGCCAAGAGCGCCGGGGCCTGGGTGGCGCTGGTGGCCGCAGGGAACTGTTCGTGTCAGGACAAAATCCGCAACGTTGCAAACTCCAACTCATCTGCTGTTGTGATTTACAACACCGCCAACGACACAATAACAATGCCACATCCAGGTAGGAAGCAGAAACCTGCACTATCCTTAGAGTTCAAGCTACAGGTGTCAGGCAGGTGTACTGAGACTGGGTCACTCAGTTGTGTCCACATTGTTATTTTCAGATGTGTGTGTTAAAGACAGAAAAATCAGTGCACATGTGTTGTCCACATCAAGTCTTAAAAATACTTTAAAATATAATTTTGAAGTTAAGAATCCCAGAAACATAGATGACCAAGTTTGAGGACTTAATCGATTAATTGATTAATATCCCTACAATCCAACCAGATTGATCTGTTTGGGGAAAGTTGTTATGCAAATCCATTATAAAATCGTTTCAGTAGGAAATAAATCAAATATATTGCGATTTTGGGAATAAAATTTGCATTGTGGTATGGCAGGTGACCACCACGTTTGCAGTGTCGTCCAAAAACCTCATAACAAATTCAAGATCCTGAAGCTGAATGTTTCTCATTTTCACTAAACGCATTTGTGATTTGTGAGTACAGACAACATCAACAGTTTATAACAGCACTGCAAAGCCGTCAGTGTCCGCAAGTTAAGTCAATCGTCTTGACACAGCAGTTTTTAGAAAAAAAGGGGGGAAAATCCCACAAAGGAAGCATAACGCTAAAGAAGAAGAATATCTTCTCATTCATTCTTTCAATGATATTTGTTGCAGGCATGTGTTGTTTTTTTGTTTTTTTGTTTTCATTTTCACTCTTAAAAATGTCTGAAATACATTTTTATTGACACATTTTCCAAAATCTATCTTAGCTCTAAATTACAACATTAGAGTTTTTTGGGGTTTTTTAAGCAAACATATTTGCGCACAAACTCTGACTAAAAGAAGGATTTATTCTAAAAGGGGCCCCAACATTTGGCAACACTTGGAAAAATTCTGTACATTGAAACTGTCCTTTGCATTATCACTCATGTAATCACTATTTTCAGTGTTTACCTTTTGGGCAAAGCTTGTGAAGCTATTGCATAAATGTGTCACTTTAACCCAGATTTAATTCATCTTCTTTTTCTCATTTTATGCTCTTTGAAAATTCATTTGAATTCATATTGTGGAGAGAGAAAGAGTATGCTTCACTCTGCAGAGCAAAAACCTGTAACTGTTGTAAAGCCAAGATCAGTGGCACCATGGAGCTCTTTCAGATCACTTGGATCTGCAAAAAAATGGTTTTCAGGATCCAATCACTTTAACGTAACTGACACAACACTGCAAAACTAGATATTTTTGGTATCACACATCAGACTTATGCTCAACGATGTACATACCTGGAAAGTTAAATCTAGTGTGAAGGTTCGTGCATGATCTGGGACTGCTTTTTTGCAGCCTCTGGCACAGGATGTCTCAAATCTGTGTCAAGTGCAATAAAATCTTCATGTTATTGAGGTGATCTAAAATGTGGGGCCTTGTGTGAGTATGCATGGTCTCAGCTACAGACTGATATTTCTAAAAGAAGAATGAGCCAAAACACTAGGAGTGGGCGTAACAATCTGAGTCTAAAAAGTGTCGATACCAAGGTGAAGTATCGATACTAGCGTGATGAGATCAATACTTTCGTTGCAGTTTTTCTTTAAAACATACAGTAAAGTATTTGAATTTACTTACTGAGTTCATGCTGTCTCTAGCTGTCTGCAATGTTGCCAAATTGGAAAAAAATGCCTAGTTTTAGCAAAAACCTGCCCAATCTGGCAACACTGTCTGTGAATAGAGGACAGTTCAGATTGTTAGTTTTTAACATTTTTATATGCTGAATGTCTGTCCTGTGCCTTACTATACACTTCATTAAAAAAAAAAAAAGTGCACCTCCAAAATTATACTATAATTGCAACATTTCAAGGAAATTAGTATTAGTATAGTATATAGTGGTAATATTATCCCTGTAGTTACTGTACTTGGTATCGGTATGATACTCAAATTCTCAGTAGCGCCCACCCCTACAAAACGCAAAGAGCTGAAAACAGCCTAATGGTTAGTTTGATTATGCGTGTCTGTAGATTTATACATAGTTTAATCTTGTCATTCAACTGACATCAGTGTGAGTCCTCTCTAGAAAGACTAGATCCGTGTAGTTTTTAGCAGCTACAAGTCATGAAAGCTCCTTATCAGTTGTGACAGGAGGAGCTGCAGTGCAGTATATTGCAGTATACTGCAAATATACAATGTCGAGAGAAGTGGAAGTCTTCATGGAGCTATTTTATTATGAAATTTATGCAGAGGGATGTATTCAATTTTGATAATAAATGTTATTGTTATAAAAAACATTATTACCACTTAGTGGCTTCAGAGTTCAATGAATCACTAAGTTTAAATCAAAAACAAGTATCTTGAAAACGAAAAATGGAAAAAGATTGAAAAATAAATCTAAAAGCCATCAGGTAAAGAATAACCACTTCCCACAGCATTGTGGTTTTGGTCTTCTTTGCAACCACAGTTTAGCCTGAAGGGTTAGAAGTGTGAAGAGGATCTGCAGAGAGATCCGATTCAAACCTAAGAAAATTCTTTCTCTATTTCTGTTTGCATTGGAGTTAAAATAGTATTCTTTCAATCATATAACAGAAAGATTTTCCATGAATTAATTGTGAAAACGTATGCGCTTGAAATTTCCATTTCGAGATTATGGCGGTTAATCTCTGATGGTGATTTCTACCCCGCACCATATGGCTATACTTAAGAGAGTCATACACACAGTCATGAGGTCAGGAGTTGGAAGAGCTGCACATATGTGCACACGGTAAAAGAAAGTCAAAGAAATTCATAGTTTACTACTATGAGCCAGCACAGTCAGTTGGATTGTTTTGTTAAAAGCATTCTGTAACCTGGAGTTTGAACAGATTAGCATAGCAAAAAAAAGTTGAGCAATATCGGGGCCATCCAGACATTTAGTTTAGAGTCAGATGGCAGCTCAATTGAGGAAAATGAAGACGCTAATGAATGTATTTGTCTTCAAGTGGAGGATTTAGAATTGGAGTCGAGAAGGGAGTCTTTGGCCCACTCATTGCAGTTGCTGCCTCGCAAGTAAGAGCTTTTTCAAATCTTGGGTTTTAAACTGCTTCTGATCTATTATGATTTGAATAAACAAATACTCAGAAGCGCAGTTTTCATCTTAAATTATTTTATAAGTCCTCCATTGTGAAAAAAATACTACAAGAACACGTTAAAAACACGATTTTCATCGGAGTGGGTCTTTAGAGTTGTGAGGGCATTCGGCTTTCTTACTTTATTTTGTTAATAATGTAGTATTTTCTTTTACGTTTTTGAAACATTCTCTGGATTTCAAAGTAAAATATTGTTAAAGTAGGAGAGATTTCATGAGACTTGTGATTTTTTTATGAAATAATTGTTAATTACAATCTAGAAGATGTTTAGAAAAAGGGTAGAAAAAAGGAGAAAAAAAAGAATTGGATTTCATTTTTGATTCAAGCATTTATCTTTTTTTTTTTTTTTTTTTTTTAAAGAAGGATAAATGGCTGCCTTGTCACTCGGATTGAATTATCTGGCCTTAAACAGATAACAGAAAATCTTAACTTATTCCCCCTCAGTCATGTGTGTCGTTCAGCTTCCCTGCATGCCTCACGTTCTGCTTCCTGTGTTCCTTGTGTTTTCACAGACACAGGTGATGTTGTGGCCGTCATGATCCCAGAGCCCAAAGGTCGTGAGCTCGTGGGCTTGTTAGAGCGGGGCCTCGTGGTCACCCTGCACATCACTGTAGGAACGCGTAACCTGCAGAAGTACGTGAGCAGAACCTCTGTCGTGTTTGTCTCCATCTCCTTCATCGTCCTCATGATCATCTCCCTCGCCTGGCTCGTCTTCTACTACATCCAGAGGTTTCGCTACGCTAATGCACGAGATCGCAACCAGGTACGACTGAGCGCACGAGTTTATGCTGAAAGATCCAAAATTATCATTTCATTCTGGGTCCATGCATGTTTCCGTGTGCCTAATTTGGAAATCCAGATTTACGCCTCTTTTAGTTGCATGTGTGCATGGCATTTGCTGCCTTAGTTTAGTTCAGCAAAGTCAATTATTTTAAATAAATGCAACAAAATTTGAAGTATGATATAGAAACAATTGGCATACATTACTAATATGAGGGATAATGTGTTGTGATTCCACACATTTCACCTTTTTTGGTTCAGTATTTTAACAACAATCATCTTTACTGTCTTTGTGCACATCCTGTAAATAGGAAAGTCTAATTTGTAATTTCTATTCATTTGTATCGCAACAAAGGTATTGACAGACAATTTGGGGGGGGCATTCCAGGACAAAAGCATTTATCTTCAGTACCAAAAGCTCCTTAATGGTCACCCGGTGTTCATCTGCACTGATCTCACTCCACAGAGAACCGTTGTCACACTCGGCTTATTATTGCTGTCCTTCAACAGGCCTGCTGGAGATGACACCAATTTTGAAATGATCGTTGATTGAAAGTTAACAGAAGATAAGAGGGCTGTAACACCTAGCAATTTCCGTCAAAAGAAGATTAACTCCTAAAATCTGTAATGAAACGGCACGTTTGTGTCGTGTGGCTTTCATCATTTTAACACTTTAATTATATATTGCCACTGGCACATGGCGTGGGTGATTTTAGTGTTTTTCCTCATATTCAATAAATGAAATAAGCACTTACTTATCCTGCTGAAAATCCAATTCCATTCTATTACGGTTCTAAGACTAAGAGGACATTCTGTACTGTGAGGGATACCTCTTAAGCACAGAAACGTTTTCACAAATAAATTATAAAATAGTTCTAAAATGTCATCTCTTGTGCACACATCCCAACCCTGGAAAATATGGTTTTTCTTTGTCTGCAGAGGCGAATGGGAGATGCTGCTAAAAAGGCCATCAGTAAGCTTCAAGTGCGCACTCTAAAGAAAGGAGACAAGGTAAGATGGGCTCCCAAAACTTAGAATATCTTTATAAAACTCAAAAGCAATAGTTTTATGGGAAACTAAGGAGCTTTTCTGTGTTAGTTTAACCGCATCATTTAATTTCTTTCATTATTTATCTGTTTGTTTGTCTTTTTTGCTAGTCGTACATATAAAGCTAGAATTGTAAATATTAATATTAGTTATTGCTTGATAAGCTTCTATTCTGTTTTCTGTGTGCTAACATCATCGGTTTGTTTATTAAAAACATTCTCTAAAACTTTTGAATGCAAAAAGTCTGCTATTTTAGTGGAGAAAGTTACATTTAGTGCAATTTTTTTCCACCCCAATTACATCGCAATGGAACTTAATCATTAACACTATGTGCACTGTAACTTAATTTTCTAGAAATTAAAAAAAACAAATTAAACTATTCTGTAAAGTTGTCTTTTTATTTTGGTTTATTATGAGTAATAACACATAAATAATTTTGAATTTTTGTTGTATATTTCTCTACAGTTTTCAGCACAGTTTTGCCTGCTATGGCTGCACTTTAAATGTCTGCATTTATAGAAATCAGTAGATGCCCATCTATCCATCCACTTTCAATAGCCGCTTAATCCCTTTCAGGGCCAAAGGTCAGCATATGTCAAGAAGCCTTTGAAATTCTTATTTTAATCTTTCACATTCCAGTAAAAATGTAACTTGATCCCAATTTAGCGTGTCTACTTTGAAAAATGAGTAAAGGATGAGAAATCCTTGGTAGTTGAATTAATTAACAAAAACCTCACATATGACTTGTCTTTGATTCTTTTTTAAAAAAAAAATTAAGTTCTTATCTTGTTTCTTTTGGTATGTTTTCATGTAAGGAAATGGAACCTGACTTTGACAACTGTGCTGTCTGCATCGAATGTTATAAACCTAATGACGTAGTGAGGATATTACCATGCAGGTGAGGTTTCTATGTCAAATATCTCATGCAATGACATCAAAATAGTAAAATGGTACAATGTTTTTAGAGATGTCATTATACAAATTCTAAAAGTCACATTTGTTTAAAATATTATATATGTTTCCTATTTAGGCACCTTTTCCACAAATACTGCGTAGATCCATGGCTGCAGGACCACCGGACATGTCCCATGTGCAAAATGAACAT
The DNA here is from genome assembly GCA_003999625.1 of Oryzias javanicus. Lineage (NCBI taxonomy): Eukaryota > Metazoa > Chordata > Actinopteri > Beloniformes > Adrianichthyidae > Oryzias > Oryzias javanicus. The sequence goes on from CM012437.1 coordinate 18,394,157, forward strand.
CCTAAAAGCCCTGGGAATTCCTGTAATCTCATTTTATTTTTGTTTCATCCCAATAACGCTGAGTTGTACTTTTATATTCAGCTTCAGAAATGCTTAACAGTGCTAAAAAATAAGTTTGTGTGTTTGGATCTTTGCAGTTCGACGCGGACTGCATAGATGAGATTCCTCCTGACTACGAGGTGTCTATCCGGGGTCCGTTCACCAATCCTATCAGTGCTGCGAGTGAAATTACGGTTAATGAGAGCTCAGTGGTGCTGGAACCCGCTGGAAGAGCAGCGGACCCACAGATGATGCATCCTTACGCAGAGATGGGTCCAGCGCCCAACCAAAGCCACATCATTGCCAGCAGTATGTATGCACAGTTCAATCCAGGTTAGGTTTCGATAAGGAGTCTCAAACTCCAGTTCTTGAGGGCTGATGTCTTGTTTCTTTTTCAAGAATAATGCAATTTTTTATTTCAAAACACATTTGGTCCAGCAGGTGGGGCACAGATTTCCTCCCAAAAAACAAGGTAGCCGCTTTCAAGACCTGGAATGTTGATGGCTGTGGTTTAGGATTTTTGAAGGAGCTTCTCAAAATACCTGCACAGTAAATTAGTCAGATTGAAATTACTTTCCCACTGCATCAAATTTAGCATATTGTCTTTTCATTCTTGGAATTTGTGTATTTTTCTGTAACGTTTAGATTTTTGGACATGTGTCTCTAACACAAGGGCAGTCTGGTAAACATCAAAAACCCTTGATCGACTCTGCCACTGCCTCATTGAGCCCATATAGATTGTAGACTGCAAGTGTGAGGGAGTTTTAAAATCTCAAGTCATTTTTAGAGCTTTCATGCACAGTCGTAATTTTGAAATGTGTTCAGACAATTCATGAATCAAATCTTGTCTCAGAAAAGTTCTAGAACATCAAATTAGTACTTATAAAACTGGCATTATGAAGATTTCCTAATATAACAGACTCCCAACCTTTACTCTTAGAACAACAAGAGGGATTTTTTTCAATCTCCACCAATTAAGAAAAAACAAAACGTAAGAACAAAACATCAGGTTCAGAGTGCTCAAATTTAACACATGAAAACATGCATAAAGTGATTATTAATAAGTGATTATCTAGGCATTCTTTCCAACTGAGAAAAAACGAAACAAAAACAAAGCTACAGATAACAAGTTGACCATAGGTTATTTTGCTATTACCCACTTGAGATCAGAAAGGTTGAATGTGGCCCCCGAACCAAAATGAGTTTGACACCCCTGCTATAGATTAAAAATAAGAATAACAAAATTTTTTTTTAAAAGTGCTAATTTGTCAGAAATTAATTAATTGCAACTAATGCGATAATTTAACATTTACATTCTCAGAAGATTAATTTTAATGCATTCTGTTGATTTTTATTTGAGCTTTACAGAACAGACATTCGTTACAGTGAGCACTTCTTGTAGAATTTGGCTGCAGAAATTATAGATTTACTGATTGACTTTATTTCTAGGAGTGAATAATTGCACCTCCCATCCCTCAGGTGAACACCAGCCTCCGCTCAGCAGTGATTCAGACACTTCAGTCCTCATGAGCGTGGAGAGGTCTGAGGTGGAGCTGTCTGCGGAGCAGGAATGTGACGAGGCCAAATCCTGAGCCAATCAGTGCTGAATGAAAGGAACGGAGGAACTCGGTGAGAGCAGGACTGGGAGTCCATCAGAGACTGGGCCGTGCTTGAAACTAATGTGAAGTGTGTCCCCTCACACCCCACGTCCACACAGACTACAAGAGTCTCCTTTCTGTCTGTAGATGTGATCTTTGCTTCTCTTTCAGCAGTCGGTCTCTTCACATCCTTCAGCCTTGTTTCTGAAGTGCACAAACAGACCGAGCTCATTCTGTTGCCCATCACAGAAGGCAGCAGTCGGATTAGGATCCTGAATTTAATCCGTCTGCACAGGAGCAGTGAGGCAACCCTAATGCATGTCTGCAACTTCAGTTAGCATGAAATTGTGTCTTGGTACATGATCACTGCCAGCAAATTATAGAAGTTTTGTAGACAAAAATCTGCCGAAAGTATGTCAGTGAACCAACAGCACACGTTCAGCATCCTCAAATTTGGGTATATGCTGTTTTTTTTCTTCATAAAACTTGAAATTTAGATTTCACAAGATGGTAAAGAATGTGTACACACAAAAAAAATCTGAATTTCTAAAAAAAAAAAAAATTAATGTTACTGTTTATGAATCTGGGATTTTAACTTTTTACCTAACTAAATGCCTGCAAAGGTTCCTGTATTCACATTTGACAATCGTAGCTTTGTCGAAAGCATTTTGAACTGATGTCATCCATTGCTCCACTCACACGGCTGCTAGATTTTACAGCACACACGTTCTATACAAACAGCTCGAGCAGGAAAGGGAAATGCTGCTATAGTCAAATCTGGTTATTGAGGTTTATTCCTCTTAGTTTTTAAAGTGTGTTTTAATTTGTACCTGCCTGACCAGTCTGCAACACTTTAAGATGAGCACAAATCCACTACATTTTTACATGCTATAGAACTTAAAGAAAAAAGACATAAAAGCACATAAACAGAAAGATTTTTCCAAAAGGTAGGCATAAATCTATGCCATACCACATTTTGATCCCAAAAGCACAACTTGTACAGTTTGACGATGTCTCTGCTTGAAGCTTTCAAGCGCATCCTTACTGCTCTGGAAAAATACCCAGGATTTTATCAAAATTATTTTATTTGCCTTGAAATTTTTTTTTTTTTTATTTAAAATAAAACCATATAATATAAGAGAAAAAAGAAAACGTTTGTTTGTTTTCTTTAGCTTTTTTTAAAAATCTATTTTAACTGCTCCATCTGCATACACTAAAAAGGGAACTGATTATTTCTGGAAACTGTAACTAAATTCACAAGGATGTTATTTTGCTTTGACTTTTCTTCTTGATACTTTTTGACAGGACATTTCTAATCATTCATGAGTCCCGTCCATCCTGACTGTTTTGTCTTTGTTTCCGTTAAATTGTGCCGTCATGTTGCATTTTTCTCAGCCACATTGTGGATTTGCACAAATGCCATTGTTTCAGAAGGCGAGTTGTTTTAAAATAGACACTTTGTCCTCCGTGTTTTGCGCAGAAAACTGTTGTGAGTCGCCTTGTATGTGGTTCTAAGCTGCGACAGCCTGATAATGACAGACTCATTTATGGTCATTTTTATCCATAAAGTTGGACATTAGTGGAGCAAAACCAAACATTTACTAGAACATTTGGATGTTACCAGCACATGCGGAAATGGCGTATCAGTTCAGCATCGTATGCACATTTGTCTGCATCGTGAAAGATTCCATTGTGGTCTATTTTTGTACACTTGCTTGACTTGTAAATATTCATGTTTAGCATTGTGTAGCCTATCTTGTGTTAAATATCCAGACTGTACGATAATAATGAATGTGATTGTTGCCAGCTCAATATGGACCCTAATGTTTGAATGTTAACTTGCATATACTGAACATTTAAACCTACAAATGTTGCAAAAGGCACATGTTAATAACTGGATAGCATGATCCCCAAAGTGACCCTTTCAAAGACATATTATTAGAATATATAAATATAATTAAAGCACTACAACATCATATTGCTAAAATCTTTTCTGAACTAATTTTTTGCAGTGTGATCTAAATTTGTATCTTTGCTGCATCTGCAGTCTCCTGAAAGTCTCTTTTTACCGGAATTTGTCAAAACTACATCTAGAAGGCTGCTAATTTTACATAGACATATATTAACTCATATGATAAATAATTATAATAATATACTGTCAATGTTATTTCATGATGGATTCCCAAAAGGTTAACATACTTTCTCCTGCAACTGTATACGGTGGTATTGTTAAAGGGATCCATGTTGGCACATTTTGTGCATTTTTATTCTGATTGTTTTAACGCCAGCCGCTACTTGGTAGCTAAAATGATTGTACATTTTTTCAAATAGTCAATTGGAAAAATTTCCAAAAGGTTCTTAACATATATGGTAAGAATCTACATGGAATTTTAAGTGGTGTAAACTCTGAAGGAGCACTGCTCGGTTCAAATTCTTTGGTTTCTTCTGGATCCGTCATCAATTTTTACACATCTTTGGAGAAGAACATTAACGTTTTATTTTGCAATTTCAAGAAAGCTTCATGAATGAGGGCAGCAGACTGAACACAGCAAGAGTTATGATAGTGTATATTTTATCTGGAGTTCACCATGCCAGTCAAATGTATAACCAGTGGAAAATAACATGTTGATAACTTCATGTATGATCAAATGTCTATAGTTTCCCTTTGTTTACTCATGATGCATGAGTTTGACTGTCCATGTGAAATAAATTGAATCCATTTTTTTCAACCTTGCTTTGTTGCAGGTATTGTCATGTTTGATTGAGTAAGTGTTACAGTGTTACACAACATCACATTCCAAATGAGAGATACTGTAAATTTAGGACAGTAATATTAAACACTAAAAAAAAAGGTAATCAATGACAATACTAGATGAATAAGATTTTTTTTGTAAATTTTAAATTTAAATTTCATGCTAAAAACAAACACAAATTCTAGGAGAAAATGGTCAAAAATAGAAAATATTTTTGTTTGGGTAGTAATACAATCCAATTATCTGCAATGGGAAATTTGATTATGATCCCCAATGTGTCTCCTGAGCCTCTTGAGGTCACAGTTTGTCAGTTCTTGCATCCATTTTTACTGTTGATGCAATTATTTTTTTTATCTTTGGTCAATTGGATTAAATTAGTTTATTTACAGGAGACACTGTAATTTCATAGAATACATTATTTTTCTAAGAGGTTTAGTATTATTAAGGTCAAGTCAGAGCTAATAGTTACCTAAAAAATAAGTGGGTTCATTTAAAAAATAAATAAGATAGGTACAATAAGCAAAATTGCAATTAAATGTTTCAAGCAGTATAGCATTTACAGGATACTTCCAACAATTGCATGACATTTTTACCTTTTTTTTTTTAAATTTCCATCAGCCCTTTTTATTGTTCTATCCCTTTTTTGCAATTCCTCAAGTATTAACATATCTTTTTTTAAAAGCATCATTCGATTATACTAGAATAAAAGATTAACTGAATTTGCTGCAAATAAATATATTTCTGTTCATGAGCCAACATTCGTCATCCTTTGACGTCAGTAGAACTGAAGGTGGCCAAGTGACACACACCACCCAACCAGACACATGAGAGGGTGGATGTGTTATGTTAGGCCTGTATGATGCCTGCATCTACCTGCAGACTCTGATCAAGGGATTTATGTTATTTTGTGTTCAAAGATGTGCTACTTCTTTGTTAAATTATTTTTTAAATCAGTCTTAAAAATTGTATAAAAAAGCTCCAAACCAGCTCTGTTTTTTTTTTTAAATAAAGATGTTCTATTTGTAGACTTAGATCTTCTCCCACCCACCAGGGTGCGCCCTACACGAATGATTTACTTCAAAACTTCAGTGAAGTTTAAATCCAGTAAAAAAGAAGTGGAAAATGGAACAAAGTTTAACCAAAGTTGACCTTATTAAGTCCGTCAGTTAAAGTAAACAGCTTTTCAACCCATTTCAAGGTGTTGATTTGAAAAATAAACATTTTTTTCTTATAGAGAATCAAAATGACAAACAGGCAATTGTCTCAATTTTAAAAACTTCATAAAAATATATTCAATTGCCTACTTTTTTCTTCACGAGTTTACATTCTTTCTTCCTTTTCAAGTCTTGCAACAAATGATCTGATAAGATAATGATCTGCAATGGGTTGAAGTGACAGCAGTTCGAAGAAAAATGATTTGTGTTGTTTAATTGTGACAAAATTAATGCTTCTTTAAATTTTTTAAAAAGGAAATAATCAAAACCAGTGATGGACTTTAGAAGCACAGGGCACACAATAAGATGGGACCCTCTGCAGTGGCTGTATTAATCTTTTCTATTTAAAAATTCTTATCCGGGGTAAGACGTCTGTAATGTGTGTAATTTCTTTAGTTTATGCCACTAAAGATGGTAAAGTTGGAATTTGTTCTCAATGTGACAGTTTTGTACCTCTCCTTTTGCCTTTCCATTCTTTTTCTGTTTCTTCTCATTCTTGACTTTATCTTTTTGAAATACCATTCTGTTTTTGGTTCAGATTTACAGGGAAAAACAAGACACTTTTTTTCCTGGGGGGTCTTAAAAAATGTTTTAAAAGCTTAGCATTTATAAATTTAGAAATAATATATTTTTTAAATATCCGAGCCTTAAAATTTGTACTCTGTGAAACTTCCCTTTTCACATTTTTGTCAAAAATTAAAATTTTCAGTCATGATTATTTTGATGAAATGATGTAAGTAAGCAGTGGGAGAACCAATCGTTATGCAACAACATACTGAATGCCGACCACCATTTAAAAAGAAGAAGATGTGCGCAGACCACAAAGATAAAAAGCTACAGTTTTTGATCATAAAAACTGTAAAAAATATTACTTAAATAAATAAAATGGGAAATAGACTGAGGATTCATTCTTGTTTTTTTTTAAGGCATGGCCTTAAAAGGGTCTTAAAAAGTCTTAAATTAAACTTGAAGAAAAGTGTGAATATCTATTTAAGTGAACCAGACAGGGAACCAAATAAAGTGTGGGAAATCTAGTGGAATATCAGATTCACCTGAGGTAGTTCAATTCAGATCATAAAATCAGCAGATTACACTCTTTACAAATGTGCAAATGTGTCCCACAAGAATGAGCGGCCACAGAACTTTAAGAAAAACTTCTGTTACAATGATAGCATATTCTGCACAAACTTGAAGACAGTTTACTTTTCATCCCAAGAGAGAAACAGTGTTTGGATTGTGACCTGAGAAGGGCGCTTGCTGTTGTGAGACGTTATGATGAACGCAAAAATGTGTGGAGAACATAATTTACCATAGTAATATCGAAAAGGGAAGTTCTTTCAAAGAGCCCCTAATGTCTGGAAACTTCTTGGTAAAATATTCATGTTTTCCCAAAAGACAGTTTTTCATTTCCATTTAAGTTTCAGTTGAAATCCCCTTTGAAAAGCATTTTAAGATTAATCCATGTGTGTGTTCTTTTGAAATTGTACACAGATTTTGCCTTCACAAAAAGAAATTCTCAGTCTAAAGTTAGTGACTTTGTCCAAATTCCTTCACTATATAGTGCAGAAAAACCATTGTGCATTGATGCTCACTACATTGGCGAATATAGAGCACAATACATAGCGTTTGAATCATTTTAGCACATAAAAGTTGTTATTAGAATGCAGTGGAGCTATAAATAGACATAACATGTTCTTAATTATTAGATTTTTAGAATTGGTGGCGTCACACTAACTATTTAAAAAAAAAAAGTAGTGAACATGATATCCGAATTGCTTTTAAAATCCAGGGCACTTGATAGTCCTGCACTGTAAAGTTTTAGTATTTAGGATTAGGATTGGAATTCAGACTTGATGTTAACACTATAAAATGCACGAGACCACATCAAAGAAAATGAATTCACATTTCTTTAATTAGTTTTTTTTAAACACAGATTAAATCCACAAATAAATTGCAATTTTATAATTTTCATGAGATGTAGATAGCAGCAATTATGATCAGTCTGGTGATTTGGTAAGTTTTTGCTCACAACAGTGTTGGTTCTGACGTCAATGTTCAGAATAAAACCCCCACCTTATTTACCCACTGTCAAAAATTTGATGAAACATTTACATTGACTGGGTGTAACTTTATAAAGTGTTAAAGATCACCAGATTTTGCATTATTTCAATACAGCACATAGTCATTTTACAAAATGAATAACAATAGATGAGTTCTTCTCACCATTAAGTTTAGAAAATTAGCTAATAAAGTTTTCTCGCCAAGTGTTTTTTGAGATTTCACAGAGGCAGCCATTTTGAAATTAGCAGGAAAAGCTTTTTTACTTCCTCTAGTGGAATGATAAAGAACTACTGAATATAAAAAATTGAGTACGTCCTGTATAATTGACTTTTGGGGAAAATTTTGATCATGCTAATGAGACAGAGGTCTCAGAAATGAAGTGTGAATTAGGCTAAATCATGTGACACCAGCCTCTTTGTAATAATTCTGTGGGGTGTGTGCCTCATGGCTTACATTTTTATATTGTTACTCTTCTCTTCCCATATTCCTTCTGTCTTTTGGTTTGAAGCTATTAATTATTAATGACCTAAAATTGGATTTATGTCTGTATTAATGTTTGAACAAGAAGCATGTTTGAAAGAAAAGAAAGAACAGTTTCCAAACGCTCTTCCCTGAACTTAAACCATAAAACTACACAAAAGTGGGAGGTTTTTCTTCCCTTTTCAAGGAAAGAAAATCCTCCACTGCATGAAAAGAAAGAGGATGTGTTTGAGGAACTAACAAGTGAGACAAGTTGTCCACACTGCTTGTATTGTTTTTGTTAAAAGAGTACAAGATGTCCATCAGGGAATGTCCGACTTTGAATGATCAAAACAACGTCACTCTGTCATATTTCAAGGAATACGATTCAGAGAATTTCCCATACCAAACCTTGTTTGTTACACTGTTTTCAACCAGCACTTATTTAACCCTATTTTTTGCATTAATAATCCATCATATCAAATCAAATCAAAATTTATTTGAACAGCACCTTTCCAAAAAATCAATTTCACTAAATGTGCTTTTATAGATTATTAAAGATTAGCAGTGCAGAAAGATGTTGTCTTATCATTTACTTTCTCTTTTATACTTTTTTGCATATACATATAAAAAAACAGTTCGACCTCTCTCAAAGGTCAAACGGGGTAGAAATGTTGCCCCCGCTCACCCTGCTATATAGATCAGCCCCACTACTGTATGGGGAAAACCAAAATCAATGTAAATAAAGAAGTTCATCAGTCATTTCTGTCCCGGCCTTTGCGGTACTGCGAGGTAAACAAGCTGCCTCTGACAGTGTGCAGCACATTGAATCTGTGCTTCACTGTGGGGGAAAGTTTGTGATCAACCACCTGAAACCAGAGCTGAGTCAGGCTGTGAAAGTCATGCTGCTAAACCACTCTCTGTATCCTGTTTTTGAAGGCCACAGACAACTGGAAACACAGCTGAAATCTCTTTACAAAGGTGTCAAAGTAATTTCAGTTCTTGTGGGGTGTGTGTGCTCCCCCTAACATCCTTTGTTTTTTAATACTGCTGTTTTTACCAAAGGCACATTCATTTTCAATCTCATTTGAAGTGTATTTGAACACACAAAAAAAAAGGGGGAAGGGGGGGGGGGGGGGTGTTCCAAGCCTGCAGGTCATCTACAAAGACTAGACAAAACTGATTATGGTCATTGAAGAAACCGCTCAAGGAAATTACTTCAAATTAACAAAAGTACTTATAAGAAAAATACTGGAAATTAGGAAAATGTCTAACAGTTGTACTTTTGAATTGTTCTGCAGAGGCATTGTAAAACCATGTTAGTGAAACAGGCCTGGATTTTAAAAAAAAAAGTTTTCCAACCATATCAAATTAAACATATTAAGACCTAACACCATCAAGAGTGTATTTAACTTCACTTTTTAAATAATGATAGCGGTCACTGTGCAGTTCAGTGAGATAGTGTGGGAACCACTCTGCATATGGACCACAGAAAGAGTTTTCACGAGATTAAAAACAAATCTAATCTCGTATCAACCACAAACCCAAGACTACCTCCAAATACATTGAAGAAATTAAATCAGTCCAGCATCACAAAATCTTTGAGTCACAGTGTAGTTAATGAGAGACAATCGAGGAGGACATTGTAAGCAACTTGAAAAAAAATGTGTCAGAGCTTTCTGTGTTCCTTCCTTAGATTAGCTTTCTGTTTTTCGCCATTATTATTTCCAAATAAAAGTTCTTGGTAATATCAGCTTGTATTTTTGTTAACAGTCTCATTGTTTCAAAATAAATATACATTTACAGACTCCCTTTTTAAATTAAATACTATATTTGAACTCATACTGGACTGGCCAATCTTGATCATGCAATTATCTCTGTTTCCAGGTCTGTGTGTTATTAAACTCATTTCACAGGTTTAAACAACCAATTTGTTTATGGCTGCAGAAGTCCGTCGCCTTAACAGGCTGGGTGCTATGCATCCCTTAGATAATTTGTGGATATGTTCTAGTACTCCACTTTTCTTTTTATGTTGTTACTGAATGACCATCACTTTAGACCCACAAGTCTATTTTAGGACAGATTTCCTCTTTTTGTCTTCTTATGTGAGGAAATAAAAGTCAGTAAAGCCTGCAATCTCTGCAAAAAAAAAAGTTCTAAGGCTCAGGAAGGATTTTTTTAAGTGGTTTTGTACTTAGTGTTTAACCAAAGACAAACTCATCTTTTCTATGTTTCAAACAAATTTAAGTATAATTAATCAACAAAACACACTTGTCTTTATGTAAATGGCTGTTTTATTTAATTACATTGGGCACACCACCACGAGTTCCCTGCTCCGATCCATTCTGATATAAACAAATAGATCCATGAACAATTTCATTTTCCTCATCTGAGCTGGAATCTGGCTCAAACTCCATTTTTGTTGGACCAATATTGTCAAGCCGGGGGTATGAGGAGCTGGATTGATGGATGGATGAAAGCACATGAAATATAAAGATTACAAAATTAAGTATAAAACGTGAAAAAAAGATTGGTGAAAATACTTATATATAAAATACTAACTAAAATACTTATATATATATTACATGTTATTGATAAGACTTGGCTTTCATGATAGTGAAAAATTCCGGGGGGGTATCTCCAACTTCTAATCAACAAAATTACCCCCACCCTCCCTCGCCTCCATTGTCTTACGTGCTGACGTCACTAGCATTACGCGCTTTATTTTGCATGCGGCAAGCAGCAGCGGCGGTGGCGCTTCAACCGGAGCGAAGGCGACGGCCGCAGCCTCATTTGTCGGGTGTCAGTGTGTCAGATGCGGGTTCCGCACGGCGTTTGACCACAAGAGCTCACCTGAACCACTCCTGCGTTTGAACAGCGGCGCCAACAAGCGTGACGGACGCCGTCGCACCTGCCGGGGATCATGGACAACAAAGACGCCTCCTCCTGCATCGTTGCGTGCCGCAGCGAACCGAACCAAGCCGCGCGCGGTTCCGCTCCCAAACTGGGGGGCTGTTATTAAGCTCGCGGTGCGTTTCAGGAGCTTCACTGCGTAACCGAAACGCAGCATTTGGACTTGTTTGTTTACGAACCGAACCCGTCCTCAATTTAAGCTCAAATATATATTTGCTACTGTTATTGGACATTTAAACAAGCTAGAGGCAGACGCAGTTCCAAAAATAGCCATGATTAATATTAAAATGATCATCTGAAGACATTCCAATTGGAGCAGCTTCAAAACATTAAGGAAATATGTGGGTCAGTCCTGAAGATGTGCTGCTGGCTGGCGCGTTATGGATCACCGAGAGAGCAAATCCATACTTTATCCTGCAGAAACGGAAGGGACACGGGGATGGAGGCGGGGGACTGGCTGGTGAGTCCTGCTGTTTAGTGATTTTTAATTAAATCATATTCTGTGATTAAAAAAAAAAAAAAAAAAAAAACTTGCTTGTCTTAGAAAAACCCGTGAACTTTCAAGAGGAAAGTTGCATGACCAGTTCATTGCAATGACCTTTCACCTTAATTACTTTTGCAAATTGATTTAGTCACACTTTGACATCTTAAAGGCCAAAGAGCATGTGCACAACTTATGAAATGACATGAATGAAGCATGCTAGGATGTATTCTCTTCTTTGGATTTCAGCCTGTAAACTGCAGACAGTGCCAGCTGCTGCTGGCAGACCAGAGTGTTTTTCCTCCAACCAGAAACACTCTGTTTGCTTGTTCATGCTGAATCATTCCCCTTCCTCCTCTCTGTCCGTCCTCCTTCCTCTGACTTGCTCCATCTAAAATGGGTCAAGCAGCTGGAACAAGAAGATGAGAGAGATAACTGAAATGGCTGGCCAGGGTTCACAGCTGTAAAGCTTCCCCAGCCCCTTTTTAATGTGCAAATAGCATCTATTTTTGACCCTAATTTTATAAACTGGGGCTGAACAGGTAACTGAACATCCTACGGATAATGTGTTTAACATCCTCATGAGATTAGAGCAGTACAACTTTAATAGGATTTCTCTTCCTGGCTATTTTATTCCTATAAATGGTTTGCACAAGGGATTCATATTCAAGATTTTTTTTTTTTTTTTTTTTTTTTTAAATAAAGATCACAGTCACTCTCTTCTGAACACTCGGGGTGTATTCAGATGCCTTTAAAGCCTTTGAAGATCCACTTCAATGAAAATTGGGTTTTTAACATGTTCTTGTGCCATGTTTCTGATAAAGAATATATGTATAAAGAAAATTAAGATCAAAATTGCATTTCTTAGTATTTTCTTTTTTCAAATCGGTGTGAATCAGGAACAGACAAAAAAAAATGCAGTTGGAAAAGGATTGTATTTGTGACGTTGGAAATATGCTGGCCAGGCCACAAGCTTCCTGCTCTGCTACCTGTCATTCAAGCTTCTTATTGGCTAAACACACCTGATCCAGGTAATCAACAGCAGATAAACGAGATTTCTGGAGAACCATCAGAAAGCTGGAGTTTGATAGTGCTGATGTAAACGGAGAGCTCTCTGCAACGGGGAGGAAAAGGGGGGTTGGGTTGTTCTACGCCATTGGTTCCGCCCACAACTTGGAGACAAATTTCTGATGAACTACTGGCGCTCTGCAGAAAGTACGCCCTAAAAAAATCGAACACAGGCGTTTTGATTTTGTATATAAATGAACTAATTATAATTAAAAGACCACTGGGAACGCCTTGCTTAAATCAATAGATGAACGGGGGTGGTATTTAAACCCAGAAATGAAGAATTAATCAGTTAGAACCCGCTTAAAATTGGTCCAAACGTTTTGTTTTTCCACTTCTCCAGAGTTTATGTAGCGTTCTTACCATCCTCTCAAGATGAACAAAGAGAGATGCATTTCTACCCTGATATTTTCCAGACATGACACTATGATGTGTGGCATTTCAGAGAGCAGATGTCTGCAACAGTCAAAGCACTACACTCTCCATGCTGGCTCCAGAATGCAAGATCCAGACAACAACCAGCTGAGCTCCGGGGTTAAAGAGCTTGTGCGAGCTTGTGCTTTCAGCTTGTTTGACCCTCCATTTGACACCACAAGAGCGCTTCTTGTCTCTAAAAATGGACAACAGTCTAGTAGGGCTTAGTTTATTAAATGGATTAAAATGCAATTGACCGATCTTGGAAATACAATTTGGATTAATCTAATCGTGAGTCGATTTGCATTCAAACAAATTTTTTATTTTCAGGCGCAAGTTTTGTTTTGGTTTTTAATGGAAGAATTCCTGATTTTACTCTTGAAATTGTTGTGTTTTTTTCACTTTAAGGCACATTTGGAAGGAAATCGGACAATTATATCAATTTTATTCAATAATTGTTGTTGAATCATGGTTCATCACAACTGTGATTGATACTTCTCAATGTGATACCCAGCCCCACTTTTTTAGAGTGAAGTTTTTACATTACATCATAGTATAAGTTTGTCATTAAACAAAGAAAAAATCTCCCTAAACTCTGCAGGAGCTCACAAGGTCTGACTATTTTACAGTTTATATTGATCTCTATTGTCAATCTAAAGGGTTTTAAATCCTTACAGTATTTAGAGAAGTGTATGTGAGTAAGAATAACCATTCTTGTCTTCCTGCTCCTCCGTCTCTGCTGAATTGGTTGCGATGGTGAAATAAAGTATGCTTAGTGCTGTTGGAGATGATGTCATTGTTATGTAAAAAGCTAAGCTTGCTGACTTGCCTCCTGTGCCAGTTGGCACTGAACTGCACCAGTCAAAACTGGCACTGCCTCCCATAGCCACCCCTTCAGGGAAGAAGGGACCATCAGCACCATGATGGAGCGTTTTTCACTTTGTGGCTGTTAGGTCTGTACAATGAATCACAAATTAATCGTCATCGCGATATCAGCCTTTGTGATACCTGTATCGCAAAAGAGAGTGCAAACTGCAATAGATTATTCCCTTAAATCAGCCATCTCATGGCACTTTGAAGTATTCGACGCATCAAATTAGGCTCTTAATTTCACATGCGTTTCCTGCATTATCATTTACTTGTCTAGTTTAAATATTATCTTTCAAACATTTGGAAGAAATGTAAAGTCTTATCTGGTTTTGCGTAATTAGCTGTTGCTCCATTAGAATAACTGCTAGATTTGCTTATCTATTGCTAGTGTCTTTAATAATCATTTGTTGTTGAACCAAAGTTTCTAGGGTTCTTTTGTTGCTGTTTTGTTTCCAAAGTATTGAGATATTCTTAATTAAATAGAGATGCAAAACCACAACACAACAAAACCTCTATTCATGTGACTATAAATATCAGACAAGAGTCAGGCTGTTTTCCCTTTTTGCACAACCTAAGAACATTTTTTTTTATGGGGTTAAATAAGGCAATAATGTGTTGTGTAAAAATGGAGAGCTGTGTTTTAAAGCCTTGGAGGCTTCGTCTTTATAGGCTTCATCTCATCCATAAATATCTGCTGTAAATGTTTGAGTGCTGGTGGGGTGAAGTGTTTATTTTGCTTGTACTGGTGATGATCACCATCTGGCTTCCTCTTACATTCCCTCTTGATATATTTTTTTTTTCGTGGGAAGCGTCTTGCTATTGCTCATGCTGATTGTTAGAAAAAGGAGAGGGGTCAAGTTGGTATAGAGATTGTCTGGTTCCTCGTTCGACCGCCTGATGGAAAAACGCTTATTAGAGAACGAAATCTGTTCTGCTCTAACAATGGAGATGTCTGTTGTGTCATTGTTTTGGAGGGGAAACGCACAAAGCATCATCACATGATTTCGCAGCTTGTCAGCAGCTGATTGCTCACTGTGACGAGTTTTCCACCCTTCCAGAGTTGTTATGTGGAACTTGTGGTGTTTGAAACCCTTTGCATGTTGTATCTTGTTGTTTTAAACGGCACACCCACTCCCATGTTTTGCAAGAAAAGGCATTTGCAGAAAGAAAGGCTGATATAAATGCAACCATGTCTGTGGTTGTTCCTTTAGTCCTTGTGCTCTCTTGTGGGGTCCAGATGACCCCACCCTTACATGGATGCGTGATCCTTCCCATGACAAAGATGGACAGGATTTTATATCTGCCACAGGCAACAGTGAAGATAAAAAAAAAAAAAAATCATTGGAAAAAAAATGTTCAGCGGGCTATAAAGTCCACATGATAAAATGTGCTTCGTTCACCCTCCCAACGGAGGGCTTTACATCCCTCTGCCGCGAGGGTTAGCCCTTAAATAAACTATTTTGGACACCCCTTTCCCTTCTAATGCCCCTTCAACTGGAGCGATGGGAAGAAGCCAGAGGGGTAGGGAAGAATTCTGATCTGGCTCTTGACTCCATCTTAATTTAAATAAAATAATTCTTCTGTAATAGAAATTAAAGCCTTGAATGTGAACTGTCTGCTATTCAGTATTTTGACACTCTCACTAAAAACGATCTTGTCCTCATGCAAATGTTCACATGTCTAACAATCATCCCACATATCATTGTGTAATAGTTTCCCAGACAAAATTATTTTAAGTCTGAATGTTTCTAAAGTGCTTGTTTGTGCACACTTCAGGGCTTGAGGGTCTGGGGTTGAGTATTTGCCAACTTTCTCTTGCGGGGTTTTACCTAATGCTGGGTGATAAGAAGGGGGGAGGTGGTGTGTAAAACATAAAGGGCTTACCAGTTCCTGTGTGAAACCTCATCAACACAAGGGTAAAAACTACACCCACACAAAGCACTGCAATCCAGACACATCTGTACCACCATTCTATTGTGGATCAATCTAGGTCTTTCTTTTGCTGTTAAGTATGTGTGTATCAGGAAGAGTTGGGCGATGCAGAACAATTTTTCACCTTTTTTGTCAAAGAGTCTGTCTCAAAGAAAAAAAAAACCTCCACCTATTACCTTTTATTACATCTTTCATTGTAATAAAACAGTAACATTCTTTTATTTAATGATCACATCATTAAACTTACAACTGTATCTCATATACACGTTGCTTTTACTCACAAATTCATGATGCTTTTCTTTTGGTAAATTTTGAAATGTTCGTTTTTAAAAGGAACAGTCGATATTGTCTTATTTCCACGACAATTTTTTTTTTCCAGTTTAGGAAAAAAAATAGAATGAACGTGGCAATAAGGTTCTAATAGCACGATTAAGGAAATAAAGTGTTGTTTACTTCCAACATTGCTAAATCTAACTTTTGAACGTTTCAGGAGCCCGAACGGTGCTTGAACGGATATACTTCACCAATAAAGGGGAAAAAAAGACTATTCTTTCCAGAACGTTTAACACAAGCTGGTGGTGTTTGGGTTGTGGTGAAGCGCTGCTCAAAGAGGCTCAGTGTCCTGTGCTGGCAACTAGGGATTAGGTGGAAAACAAAGTAATACGTTAAAGGACGCACAAACTTAATTGTCGTCTCATCAGCATTTTAAAATTTATAAAAATATCGCCAAACGAAATATCATGACATATCACCGAATCGATTTTTCCTAACACCCTTACTTTAAGGCCAATGGAAAGTAATCTTTTCAGCTCATCTTTGAGCTTCGTTTGTCATTGTTTCAGGCCTTGTTACTTTATTTAGTCGAAGAGGAAGTTTCATATATATGAACTGGTGGTTGCTGTCGTCAAAGTGCTAAAACACGATTGTGAAATGTTTTTTTTTTTTAATATATCTCAAAGTTACATTTTCTTTTTTTATTTTAAAAATGGATAGAATAGATACAATAAATGCATTAATGGTATGGGGGCACTAAAATGTTATTTTAGCAATTAACAGGACAACAGTTTTCTACTTCAGCTGTTACAAACCTTATTACAACTTTATTTTTGGCTTAAGTTTTGTTAGTTGATTTTTTTTTTTTTAATTTCTCTACATTCATCCACCATTGTTTATTTATCCCAACAGCCACACATTACAAAGCAATGCTTGCTCAGTGACTATATTCATAAAGGCAACATGTCAAAACAATTAAATAAAATAAAAATAAAAACATTTGCTTTCTTTGTAGATCTCATTGAGATTAAGAAAATTCTTGAGTTTCTCTTCCTTTTTTGGTCTCCTTCTCTTTTCACCCCCCATCCCCTTTTGGGGGTGAGTCACACTGTTTACTGCAAAGAGCTGCAGAACTAAAATAACCTGTCTCCAGTGGCAGTAAATGTATTCCTGCTGCAAAGTGTGAAGAAAAGCCTGCTTCTTTTACCTGATAGTCAACTTGAAAGCGCCCTGTCTTGGATGCACTGAAATCTCCAAAAATGTCCCCGTTTTGTGCAAAAAAGGCGTTCTCAATTCATCATTTGTTTTAATTCAAAGCAATTAAAATAAGAACTGAGCTATTATTTTCTTAGCACAGAAACTCTAAAAATTTCTGCATAAAAAAATGAAATCCTAAACTCCCTTTCCAAAATAAACTGACATGTTACAGTAAATATTACTAATTGAATGAGAGGAGGTTTGTTGTATTAAATGACCTATACACATAGATAATAATCATGGTTAATGACTTTTGTTTTTGGATTTTACACTAGAATACCTGTATAACTGATCATTCATTAGATTTAACACCAAAATAAGACCATCTTTATTGCAAAAATAGAAGGCATTCAGCATGTGGTAATGTTCTGTACCACAATTGTCTATTTATCTGAAGTTTACTAGTTTATTCAGTAGCAGTTTGTGCCTATATCCCCCCCCATTAAGGACATTTCCTCTTTTTTCCCCTAGTGGTACTGTGTTTTCCTTGGCTAAACATAGTTGTTGGGTTCTTGGTGCAAATAAACTGTCTGAATTTTTTTCAGTAAGAACTGAAAGTCACATTTTAAAAAATATAGTATGTAACTGTGCCGACAAGTCTTGCTCAGAAGCAGTGAAATTATTTTTATCTGTTTACCATCTTTTGGGTTTCACCACAATTTCAGATTTAGAAGATACCTGCTGTGTGAGTATGAAACTGAATGAGAACAGAGGCAGACAATAAGAGTAGATTTTAGAAGCCTCTCGATTTGCACTTAAACTCAATAAACCACCTTGAAAGCCAAAAAAGAATAGGTTACAATAAAAATATAATTTTGCACAAATAAACTTTTATCTTTAGACTAACTTTACTGGAGTTTGAAAAAGTTTAGATGCAGTTAAATGACAAAAATAACACAAGTGTTATCACCTCAATGAAAATGAAGCAAAACAACATTGTTCTAGATAGGGGTGTGTGTTGGCAAGATCCTGGCGATACAATATTGTATTGCAGTACACGTCGAGTAACAATGTAAATCCCAAGACAGTAACAAACAATATTTCATTACTTTCTAATGTTATGACATATAAATGATCTTAATATTAAAACATTTTTCACAAAAAAATTGATCAAAACAGTAAGCACTTCAACTGTATCTCATGAACAAGTTACTTTGCCCAAGCAAATTCATGGTGCAAAGGATTTTTTTTTTAATATCTACAAACATTTTTTTTTCTCTTTAAAACAGTTTCATTTGTGTCTTCTGTTTCTGCAGGATTGCTAGTGGGAACCTTGGATGTCGTTCTGGACTCGAGTGCTCGGGTGGCCCCTTACAGGATCCTCTACCAGACTCCTGACTCTTTGTCATACTGGATCATTGCTCATGGTATGTGCACTTTTATCTGTGTCTTTAAATTGGTGGCATCGTAGAAACTTTTCAAAGAATGCAATTTTGAAAGGAAACATAAACTTCTTACTGCATTTCTGCCTCCTAAGCAGCTGTACAGTGTAGAATAATAAAACTGACTTCCATCCCCCTTCCAGCTTCCTCATATGATGTTGCTGCATCCTTGTTTTTGTATGTTAATAGCATTACATCATGCCTCAGTGGATTTAAAGAGCAGTATTAGAGGAAAGCTGCTGCACGGATCAATGAATTTTTGATTTGTTCTTTATAAATGACTTAACCATGAAAAGGAGCTCAACCAAGATCTAATTTCAACATTATACCTTGGGATAACATGAATACAATTTTAAGATTAAATTTATTATTTTAGAGTTTTATTGCTAAAAGGCAGCATGGGAAAATGGAAATGTGAGATGTGAGCATATTCTGTGAAAGACTTTTCAATAAAGTTAATCTGTAAAAATATGCTGCTTGATCTTTCCATGACCTAATGACATAACAATACCACTTTCCTCTGCCACTGCAGACGAGGTCGCTGCTGCTTCCGCCGGCTCAGTGTAGCAACAATTTGTCATGTTACCGTGATATTGGACCGCGTTACAAATCAAAAAGTCAGCTTTGTGTGAAAAAGCTATCTAAGTTGAAAAAATAACAAGAATAAAGTACTAAAAATCAGCTGAATATTTATTAATGTTGTAAGTGACCATGATAGAAGCTGGATGACGCCTGATATAGTTGGAAATTAAAGCACGCCGTGGAAGCCTAAAAAGCAGAGGACCGAAGTTTGATTAATACATATTCAACACGTAATCACTGTGTTAATGTTGACAGCCCTAATTCTAAGCCAAACTCCCTGTTTGTTCACATAGTTTCAAAACAAATATCTTAAATATTTGCATAAAGATTTTGCAAACAGAAGCAACATATTAACTTCTCATGTGATTTGGCTTCTTCGATCTCCTCTGCAGGAACCTCCCGTAAAGAGATCACAGAGCACTGGGAGTGGCTGGAACACAACCTGCTGCAGACTCTCTCCATCTTTGAGAATGAGAATGACATTACAACCTTTGTCAAAGGAAAAGTGCAGGTCAGTGCTCTGTACATCAAGTTTATGTTGAGTTTTTTTGGATTATAGTCATGTCTCTTACTACTTTCAGCGCTCCAGCTTGTTATCTGACGCTGTTCCTTTTGGACTTTGTTCTAGGGGATTATAGCAGAGTACAGCAAGAACCAGGACATTAAAGACGATGACGACACGGACAAGTTCAAGGAGGTTAGCGCCAAGTTCCGGAAGCTGTTTGGAATGCCTGAAGAAGAGAAGCTGGTCAACTATTACTCCTGCAGCTACTGGAAGGGGAAGGTCCCCCGGCAGGGATGGCTTTACCTCAGCATCAACCACCTCTGCTTTTATTCATACTTACTAGAAAAGAAGGTAGTTATGGAAGCCCTCCGATCTTCAGAGAAACCCTCAGTTCTCCTTTGTATCATTCAATGTTAACTTTTAAACCATTTCTCTAAGTTCATGATGCCATTGGAAGTCATAACAGGATCAAGGCCCAATAAGAAAATCCCCACTGTGTTAAACTTTAGCATAATGTGCATTTTTTTTTTTACAGTAAAATACTTGTTTTACAAAGTTATTTCACATTATACAGGCTCCAAGTATCTAATTCTCATTTTAAAATTAAATTTTAAATCGAATATGTTGTTATGTTATAAAGATGCAAAGAGTATGAAAGTACCCTGTGTAAAATTTAAAATTTCTCTTCAGTCAAACTGGTGGTGCGTTGGGCTGACATCACCCAGTTGGAGAAGAGTGCCACACTCCTCCTACCCGATGTGATTAAAGTCAGCACCCGCTCCAACGAGCACGTCTTCTCCGTCTTCCTCAACATCAATGAGACCTTCAAGCTAGCAGAGCAGCTGGCCAACATCGCCATGCGCCAGCTGCTCGACAACAAAGGCTTCGAACAGGACCGATCGCTGCCCAAGCTCAAGAAGAAGTCTCCCAAAAAGGTGTCCGCGTTGAAGAGGTAAAGGCTTCATTTATGGAATAAATCAGAGTATATAGCTACATCAGAATATAAATACAGCTCCTGTTTTAACACCTTTGCGTGTATCTCTATGTTTCAGGGATCTGGATGCGAGAGCCAAGAGTGAGCGTTACCGGGCCCTCTTCAGACTCCCCAAAGATGAAAAGCTGGACGGGCACACAGACTGCACCCTGTGGACTCCCTTTAACAAGATGCACATTTTAGGTCAAATGTTTGTTTCCACCAACTACATCTGCTTCACCAGTAAGGAGGAGACGCTGTGCAGCCTCATCATTCCTCTGCGGGAGGTGAGACCTTAAAATGGAGCACAGATTCAAATCTAGAGGCTGCAAAATGTCTTTTTCATCTTGAGTTTGTAAATGCAGAACAAATAAAATACCAGAACTTAAATTGTTTTTGTTTTCTTCATTGGGAGAACTTAAAGTTGTGAGTTGTTTTCTGATGTCTTGAAGGTGACGATTGTGGAAAAAGCAGACAGCTCCAATGTGTTGCCCAGCCCGCTTTCCATCAGCACCAAGAACCGTATGACCTTTCTGTTTGCCAACCTGAAGGACAGAGACTTCCTGGTGCAGAGGATCTCTGATTTCCTGCAGCAAACCACCTCCAAGATCTGCCTGGAGAAGGAGCTGAATGGTAGCTACAACAGCTCAGACGACGAGGTAAGTTTTTATTTTTATCAGCAGATTCTCCTTAAGTGTGTGTGTGTGTGTGTGACATCAACACCTGAGTTGTCTCCAGGTGTACTCCCAGCATGGCTCCCTGCTCTCGAGCAGCCCTCAACACAGTTCGGGTTCAGAGACTGAGCGGACGTTCAACCTGAATGACACCAGCGTGCCCACAGCGACAGAGGCGCTCATGACCATGTACCGACGCCGCTCGCCTGAGGAATTCAATCCCAAACTGGTGAGCTATCAAATTGATAATTACTTTGCTACAGTCTGAACCATCTTCTTTATCGATTTGTTTCTGTCTGCTCAGGCAAAAGAGTTCCTGAAAGAACAGGGCTGGAAGAACCACTTTGCAGAGTATGGCGAGGGGGTCTGCATGTACCGCACAGAGAAGACCAAGGAGCTGGTTCTTAAAGGGATTCCCGAAAGCATGAGAGGAGAGCTGTGGCTGCTCTTCTCTGGTGAGCCTAATGAGTGCATGTCTTACGCTGTAGCTGGGGGGTCACTCCCACCACCATGATTCGCCATTCACACAAGGTTTCATCCCCTTCAAGTCCCACTCCGATCATCCTTTGAACTATTTTAAAAATATTTCCAGTAATCTCTTAGTTATGATTCTGCCACGTTTAGCCAAAATCATAAAACCTGTTATTTTCTAGGACATAGATTCTGAAGAGTGATAGTAGTTTATTAGGAATTTGTCTCTGAGTTGTGGGTGGGACTGATGGCATAGAAATAAGCCTTCACTGATATCCCATCATCCCTTGTTTACACTCTCTCCCACTAGCTTACAGCCCCTCACAACCTAACGTTACCACTGCAACAAAAATTGAACAAAATATTAGAGCTATCCAGCCGTACAGACAGATGAGGAAATCAAAGATGTTCACGGTTCTGTTTGTCTACAAGAGAATTCATCAAAAAGCAGTGATGTAGTTGGTTTTATGTCACATTTACATGTTTTTTTTCTTCTCCTGATTTACCAGAATTTGTGTAAACTATATAACTAGTCTTCCCTACATACTAAAGCTAAAGTTTGTGAACCGTCGTCAGCTCTGAGCATTACTCTGCAGTGTGCAGCTGATCAAGAACTTCCTGTTGCATCCACATTCCTTTTCTGTGCAGCAGCGTGTGTTCATTATCACCTGAGCAGAGCACGTGGTTGAAAAAAACAGCACTGACCTGCTTTTCCAAACTCCTCCGGTGGGTGTTTTTTTTTTTTTTTCTTTTTTCACACCTGCTGCAGGTTTACTGTAATCTCCTGAGAAAAGTGTTCACCGCACTAACCAACTTCTTCAAAAACCACGCTCGACTCGAAGGTGCAACCTCACAGTGAAAGTTGTAGACATAAACCCACATGCAAGCCTGGAACCCGTGTGAAAATGTAATTTTCTGAACAAGTGCAGAGTGGAATCGGAAAGACAAGAAAAATGATATATGTTTAGACTTTAAAAAATATTTTAATTTGCTTACATGAAAATGAAATGCGTACGTGTTGTTAGAAATAAAATATTTTACTTTTGTTTTTAAGTGTGGGATCTGTGCATAGATGTGGACTTATATTAGATGTTTTAAGATTATAATAATAAAAATAACACATTTCATTTACATAGCGCTTTTAAAAGATACTCAAAGACGCTTACAAAACAAGCAAATTACATTAAAAAACATTAGTAAGAAGCATTCAATTTAAAAATGGAAATGCAAATTATGAAATGAAATTAAAGATTAAAAGTAATTTTTAAAAGATGGGTTTTAAGATTTTTCTTAAATGAATTAGAAGTAACATTTTTCAGGCTTTACAAATCCAATAAAAGCTGCTTTTGATTTGATTGAACTTTAAGTCTTATTTTTATTAATCAAGTAGCTTATAGCTTTTATATATTGAGGTTTTTTTTTTTTTTCAGGCGCTATAAATGAAATGACAACTCACCCTGGTTACTACGAAGACTTGGTGGAGAAATCAATGGGAAAGTACAATCTTGCTACTGAGGAGATTGAGAGGGACCTGCACCGCTCCCTTCCGGAGCATCCTGCTTTTCAGAATGAAATGGGAATCGCCGCCCTCCGCCGTGTTCTCACCGCATATGCTTTCAGAAACCCCAACATTGGTTATTGCCAGGTAAACAGGAATCCTTTTTTCTTCTTTATTTTGCAAGGAAACCTGATATAATTTCCAGTTTTTGTTTTTTACCTTGATTCCAGGCCATGAACATTGTGACGTCTGTGCTGCTGCTTTATGCTAAAGAGGAGGAGGCTTTCTGGCTGCTGGTGGCGCTCTGCGAAAGGATGCTCCCCGACTACTACAACACTCGGGTTGTAGGTTGGTATCGGATGTTACATTTGGTTATTTTTTTGTTTTACCTTTAAGAGTAACTCTGTGTTTCTTTTCCAGGAGCCCTTGTTGATCAGGGGGTATTTGAGGAGCTGGCCCGCGAGTACGTCCCCCAGCTGTACGACTGCATGCAGGACCTCGGTGTGATCTCCACCATTTCCCTCTCCTGGTTCCTCACGCTCTTCCTATCCGTGATGCCGTTCGAGAGCGCGGTGGTGGTTGTGGACTGTTTCTTCTATGACGGCATCAAGGTCATTTTTCAGTTGGCACTCTCTGTGCTGCACGCCAACATCCACCAGCTGCTGGACTGCAAAGACGATGGAGAAGCCATGACTGTTCTGGGCAGGTAAGGAGATCAAGTAGCTCCTGGTTCAATGCTAGCGCTCCTGCATCTGATTCCCGATTCCCCCGTCTGCTGCAGGTATCTGGACAGTGTGACCAACAAGGACAGCACTCTCCCTCCCATCCCCCACCTGCACTCTTTACTGACCGATAACGGAGAGCCCCATCCAGAAGTGGACATCTTCAAACTGGTCTGGTCTTCCTATGAGGTATTACACCATATATTATATCTGTTTATAAAAAGGATTGCATTTAAAAATCAGACTCCCAAATCTAAGCATTTACTGTGTTTCTTCTTTCATATCACAATCTTTTCATTTGTACATTTGAGTCAAAAATTGACTTTGTGTGTAAACGTATATGAAAAACCAAAATCTTTTAGCAAATTATTGAAGGTAATTAGGAGTTCCATCAGCCCAGCAGGCAGAAAGAATCAGTGTTTGATCTGCCTTTAAATATATGCATAATGTACAACACAGCAACATGCTGACCCTAGTTGGTGTGTTTCTCGGAGTATAAGTTGCATTTTTTTTTTTTTGCATTATTAATGAATTTTTTATGAAGTTTTAAAAATAAATGGCAACAACCACTAGAGGGGACTGTAGGTGTGTGTATCAGTATTTGCTACTGACAGCAATGCAGAAGTCTTAAGCTAATTTAACGCTAAATTCCATTTCCATGTATGGAACATTATGTTTCAATGGTCAATGTACAGACATGATCCGCTGTCTACTCATTTAGTCGTCCAATCAAGGATCTAGCTTTGGAAATGGGACATTTTCAATGACTCGATCAGCAGGTGGAGAACAAATCCAATATGGAGGATCAATGCGACGGTTCTCGTCCTGAACGTCCGTCCATCCATTTTCTTTACCCGCTATCAGGGTTGCTGGAGCCTCTCCTGGCTACTTTGGGACAAACGTGTCCAAGGCCTCAAGTTTCAATGTGAAGTTAATGTATAAATAACATGAAGGAGAATCTGAAAACTCCTGAACTTTGTAATATTTTTTCCCATTGAGATAATAATAAAAATATTTTAATCTTTAAAATCTTTTATAATGCGGAACAGCAAAGACAGAACATCGTCTGTGTCTTTCATGTATTGCATATGAGTTAGTCAATGCTTCTGTTTAGTGATGAGGCTAAACTTTAGGCGGTAGCTCCTCCCACATGCGTCTGGAACATCGAGTTTATGAACGAGGGCGTCAGACGCAAATTTGACGTGTGAATTACATTTGATATGACCTCAGCATTATGTGGGGCTCCGCAGAGTTGTTCCAAAGTGACAGAGGATAAAGAATTTAATGGATTTAGTGTTTTAAAGTGGCTTGTTAGCATATTCTTTATGCTTAGCTTATATGAACATTTGCTTGTGTTTAGCTAATATACTTGCTGATATGCTTTCATGAAGCTAAATAATGTGTTACGATAATGAAGCTTGCATATATTCAGTCGATTATTGTTATATATTCCATTATTTTAAACGACCTTTCAAGATGAAGTGCGACTGTATGGGTTTTTTTTTTCTTCTTCCTATGGATTTTTTGCTGCTGCCACTTATACTCCAGAGTGGCTTGGTCAGAAAATTCTTTTTTTTCTCTCTCTCTTTCAAAGAGCCAATGTGTTACACTGGTATAAATTGATCTATTTGTTGTTGTTGTTTGTCCTTCTGCATCAGAAATTTGGCTCCATCCGGGCAGATGTGATTGAGCAGATGCGCTTCAAGCAGAGATTGAGGGTCATTCAAACAATTGAAGACACAACAAAACGTAACGTGGTAAGAACCTTTGGTCTTTTCTTTCACTGTTAACCAGCCTACTTTTAGTCACCTGTATGGTATAACAAATATTTTTGCAAGGTTTAAAAGCTGCAGACTTGAACGTAACCTCCAGCAAACTGGCTCACATTCCACACATTATTTGATCATGTGACCTCCTGTTGTTTCAGGTCAGAACGATTGTAACTGAGACGGCTTTCAGTATTGACGAGTTGGAGGAGCTTTACATTCTCTTCAAGGTATTTCAGTATTTCTAGGAAACTCAAGTTTGTCGATGAACTTTTATTGATTCCCTTTGATCCGTTCTTCAGACGGAACACCTAACCAGCTGTTACTGGGGAGGCAGCAGTAACCCCACAGAGCGTCACGACCCCAGTTTACCATACCTGGAGCAGTACCGCATTGATGTGGAGCAGTTCAAGGGTCTCTTCAACCTGCTGTTCCCCTGGGCCAACGGGGCCCACTCGGACCCTCTGGCTGCTCGCGTCTTCCGTCTGCTGGATGAGAACGCAGACGGGCTCCTCAATTTCCGGGAGTTCATCAACGGGCTGGGTAAGAGTGGAAATGTTGGCTTTGTGTGTTCAAAACGTGTTGATTTTTCTGATTTAAAAAATGTTTTCTTTCTGAAACTCTATTTGTAGGAGTTCTCTATCATGGAGATCTCACAGAGAAGCTGAAGCTCCTTTACCAGATGCATGTGTTGCCTGGTGAGTTTTTACTGTTTGGTTTATGGTTCCACAGAAAACTTCTACTGTTTTCAAATGTTCCTGTTTTGTTATTTTCATGATGATGTTTACACATTCTGGACTGTATTACAAGGAATGCAATAGCAGGAAGAACAAAACTCTTTAAATTCTAATTACACCTTTTTTATTTGAACAAACCTCATTGTTCAACTGACATGTGTCAAAGATTATTAATAGAATTTACCAGGAGACCCTGGGATGATTTTGTTGTTGTTTTATTCATTTAATTTTTTAAAATAGAGGGTTGGGGTTTTGCAGGGATGTAAGCTAATGGGACAGCACATAAACAGATCAGTGATGGGACTTGGGGCAGGGATTACTTTGCACCAACAGTCCTGCTCACAACTCTCAGGTGAATTTCTATAAACTACTGCACTCTGCAGAAACTACTGTATGTCCTAAAAAATGACTCGGGTTTTATTATTTTGACTAAAAACTGCAAAATCAGATAAACGTAAAATACCACTGAGAACAATTTTACAATAGATCAAAAGGTTATTTTAAGGACTTTAAGGAATGAATGTAAATAAAAGTATCTGTTTTACTTTAAATTGATCAAGTTTTCGTGATATTTAACCTGTTAGACTGTATAAATATTTTTACAAACATTTCTGCTGATGGTATCGAACAAGTCCTAAACCACGTATTCCCAATAACCTTGGAAAGAATTACTCGATTGAACTTATAAACATTTTTGTTTTTTATTTATTGATTTGAAGAGGAAAACTTGAAGTTAGCACAAAATGTTTCAAAATATTTTATAAAGTTTTTTTTTTTTTTTTAGTTAAATCCATTTGATGTTTACAAGGACAAAGATATTTCTAGAACGAAAAAATACCTACGGCTTTTACAATTTGCAGTTTTTTTTTTTTCATTTTAGAGTAAAAAAATCATTTAATTACTCACAAATCTGAATTGTTTTCCCAGAGTTCTCTCATGAACAGGAGCCTGACTCTGCCTTTGAAGCCACCCAGTATTTTTTTGAAGACATCACTCCAGAAACCTCCATTGGTAAGTTGAGCCACTTTGTTTTTCAGGTCATTCACTATGAAAAAGGAAAGCAATATGGGTTTATTTACCTTTTTTTTTAATGTAAAAAGAAGTAAAAAAAAAAAAATTATACTTTTAGTAAAATGTAGTTTTGAAAAATGATGAATTTTTTTTTGCTTTTTCAAAAGAATAAGTCCCTTTCACTGCAAGATCCAGTAAAAATGCAGCAACAGAAAATTGCTCATCTGCAAAAACGTAATCAGATTTATGCAGGACAACATTTTCTACAATCACTATAGAATCATCAGAAAAGCTTAATTGGTCCCATTTAGAAGTTACAAGGAATGTTATGTTTGGTCTGATCTCTCACACCTGCATGTCTTGCATCTCATTTTGTTGTGAAAATGAGCAGATCCCAGTTGTCTTTCTTTGGATTTTCACTCAAATGTAACTAATTCAGCCAAATTCTTGCAGAAAAATGCACAGACTGTAGTTTGTATAACTAAATAATCTAATGTGTTTCTATAAGTTGAGTTTCTGACTGAGCCACCCAACCTCTTCTCAGGCCAAGACTCCAAGTGCAGAAGTGAGAAAGACGACGGCTTTGTCCGAGTCACATTCAAGACTGAAAAAGGTCAGAAATATTCATAAGACATCTGTCGTTTTCAAGTGTTTTTAGTGTAAAATCCTCTTGTATTGTTAAGTGTTAGAAAAGGTGTTTTTGATTTTGTTATATTACCTCCACATTTTTTCTGTAACTTTTGCTGCTTAGATGAAGAATATTGTTAAATGTTAAACAAAACTATCATTTTCCAACTTTGTTGTTTTTTTAATTTGCATATAAACCACAGCTCGGAGCCAAACACCTGCAAGGTGAAAGGTGTGAAGTGCATTTATAGCAAAGCTCACTTTTTCAAGTGTGTTTGTTTACTCACAAGTCTAAAGACAAATGAAGCATAGCAGCAAAAACCTCTAGGTTAGAGGTAATGAACACTAAGCTAATTCATTCACTTCCTGTTGTTACAGTAAATTTGACAGAATAAACATGAGAGCAACTTAACTTACTGCTGGTGTTTAGCTTTTGCTGATTTAGCTCCATTATTAGCTCGAATAATGGAAACAATTGCCTACCTAGTAAAGGGCAAAGGTTAGATAGTTGTTTGTTCATAGATCCTAATTTTATTCTTTTATTTTTTGCAAAAGTAACATTGCTGCACATGCAGAAATAAAGAAGACCAAGAAATAAAGAAATACTCAAAAATGCTATTTTGAGTTTAATTTATTTTATATATGTATATATAAATATATATATATATATATGCCCTCCGTTGTAAGAAAAATGCAACAAGAACATGTTAAAACCAATAAGGCATTCTTGTCCAGTTGATGCAAATAATAATTCTTTTGAAATTATGACCAAGCTTTTGCTCATTTTACAGTAAAAAAACTGAACACTCCCGATTACCGTCACTACCTGAAATTGTGGAACCAGGAGAGCAAACCTAAACGAGAAAACACCAAAGACCTCCCAAAGCTGAACCAGGTAGGATTTTATCTCCTTGGTGGATTAGTGTTGCAGTCAGAGCGCTCAGTTGTCTCTGACATTCACCGTTGTTGTTTTTCAGAGTCAGTTTATTGAACTCTGCAAGACCCTCTACAGCATGTTCAGTGAGGACACAGCTGAACAAGAGCTGTACCACGCCACGGCAACCGTCACCAGTTTGCTGCTGGAAATGGGAGAAGTCGGGAAACTTTTCACTTCCTGCAACCGAAAGGAACGCAGTGTGGAGAGTAAACCTGAGGTGAGCACGTCCACCAGAAGTTTCCCGGATCTCAAACCGAGCCGGGAGGGGCAAGATGTCGGCGAGGTGTTTCTCCCGACTGCTTATGAGAGCAATTCGAGCCCCTGTGAGGAGGAAAAAGCAAGTGGCGAGCAGCTGCCGCCCATGCAAGACATCAAGCTGGAGGAATCCCCTAAAGACACGGGCACATCCTCCGCCATGCTCATCTCCGACGACGAGACCAAAGACGACACCTCCATGTCCTCCTACTCCGTGCTCAGCGCGGGCTCCCACGAGCTGGAGGAAAAGCTGCAGTGCGAGGACATCGCGGATGACACCGTGCTAATCCGCAGCGGCGGGGGCCCCGGCAGCGACCGGGTCGGCAGAGCTCAGGGCGGCGGACTGCAGGACAGAGGCCTGCCCCACAGCACAAGCATAGACAAAGACTGGGCCATCACATTCGAGCAGTTCCTGGCCTCTGTCCTCACCGAGCAGGCACTGGTGCAGTATTTTGAAAGGCCAGTAGACGTGGCCGCTTCCATAACCAACGCCAAGAACGTGAGGAAGATTGGGCGCCCCCTGCTGTCAGCGAGTGACTATGAGATCTCTCTTTCTGGATAAGGAGGAGAGGGATTTTTAAGAATGAAAGTAAATGTGAGAATGTGTGAACACAGCCGCGTTTTTTTATAGAAAATGTACGAGTTTTATTGTAACAATCATTCAAATCTGTCCAGCACAGAGAAAGAAAACATTAATTTATCAATAGTCTGTTTGAACGTATAGTATCTGAACATTATAAGACAATATGCATTCGATGTTCATATAATAATCTCTTGTACTCTTATAGATGTAAAATCCATAGACACTATATCACATTAATCACATCTAGTCAGATTGTCGTGTTACTTTAAATCTTAATGCTGACAAAATCTGTTTGCTTTGTACAGTAAATTTACTAAAACTGTAAAAAAGTTCAACAGTGAAGTGAATTTTCATGTTTCTGTATTATCTGTGCAGTTTTTCACTTGTTCTTTTACACAAACTCAACCCTGACCTGCTTACGTTTTTAAAAAGTGATGGTGTTTTTTGTCATGAATCCACACTGTTAATTTATGCTGGATTAAGGAAATATGTTCTGGTTTTTAAGATTGAAGTCTTAGGAATTTATTACAATAAAATGTTTATTTTTTCCTTCCCTTATCCTTTTTTTTTTTTTTTTTTTTTTACCCAGCTAATGTTTTCTACATCATTTTTTTTTTTATAAATTTGTTTACTCTACATTTGATTTTTTTTTGTTTATTTTTTGTTGTCCATAGGTTTATTTTTATTTGATTGCTCTGGATATTGATGTATCACTAATTAAAATAACATCAATTATATGATTGAGTTTCTTTTTAAATGAACTTTTTGTCTAATATTTCCAAATAAGTCAAGTTAAATGTGATTTGATGCATCATCTATTATTGTTTTATGTAAAAATAGCTGTTCAAATTAATTGAATTTAGTATATATGTTTTTCCTTTTCCTAACATTTCGAAAACTTTTTTTTACATTTTCTAACAAATCAGAGTTGCTTTAGAATAAATTCCAAGTACTTTTCTAGTGTTGCAACCACAAAGGATCAAATGTGCCACACTGCCATCTGGTGAAAGAGAGTAACACTTCAATGCTTTCCAGTTAAATGTAACAATAAGTGTTTGAATTTGTGCTTTCATGGTGCAAATTTAAGTTGTCAAAAAATTAACAAAGCTTCAACTTCGTGTTCTACAGCTACTCAATAATATGATTGATTGAGCTATAAATTCTAAATTCTGGTAAAAAGTTATTGGAAAAATGTAATTCTCTAATAGAGTAAATGTTTATCTGTAAAGCAACCTCAAAAATAATGTTTTATAAAGCTGAATGTTTTTTTTAGCCCTAGTTGCAAGGCCAGGGAGAGAGCGAGATTCATGATTAGTAGTCAAGATTCTGGACATCCAAAGGAGTTCAAAACAGTTGAAGGGGATAAACTGAATGGAAAAACTGTCATGTTAATTGAGTCAATTTGAAACTACAACCTAGACAGTCTGTCAATCCACAACAGACGCACACAAAAAACAGACAGGTTCTTCAAACTTGATCTGGAATCACCAGATAAACGCGTTTGAGCTGATAAGGAGCTGGATGGAACCCACACAGACTGCCTCTGGCTGGGATTGAAACCAGAATCTGGTTGTAACATGATGACACTTAAAGCAGTACTGGTAAAAGGATGTCTATGAACTTTTAAGGTGACTCATTCTAGCAGGATTTTATCTGTAGTGATTGATCCATACTGATATGGGGAAATATTGAAAAAGAGTTAAACATCCATCTATCTTCTTTCCCTCTCCATGTCCACTTCCTCCAGTTCCTCTGCAGTTACCTGAAATGCTTGGTTGGCATGGGCATTCTTTAAATCTTTAAAAAAAAAAATTTTTTTTTCTGGAAATCTGTTTGTACTTTAAAAGATTTAAACATTTTTAACGGATAGAAGACCCAGTAGAGTTTCCTTTAAAAACAATTTTAAATGAGCTATTAAAAAAGATTTTTTTGCCTTATGAACACCTAAAGCAATAACAACGCAAAGAGCTCCAATTCTTCAAGACTAAGAAAATCCAAACAATTCAGATAAGAGGGAATAATTCCAGACAACTTGAATTAAACAAAAATTCTGAAAATGTTTTCATATCATAGCAAGCGTTTCAACAATTTTATATGATATAGAGAGCTTTTTTTTTTTATTACCAAACACTGGGGATGTGGCAGTAGTCAGCCAATCACAGATCAGGCTGCTTTCTCAGGTAGAACACATGCTGTTGGTGTATACATTTAAACTCTTGTTATGTCCACACAACATTTTTAATAGTTTTAAAAACAGAAAATATGAGCTCAGTAATTGGCATGAATTATGTAGAAGGAATTATTTCAAATAGATCCAAAAATGACAAAAAAAAAAAAAAAAACCACTTTTCTGTGAATTTTTGCACTTTTCCACAGTTTAGGTAAAAACCTGAATTTGTGAAAAATTTTATTCTTGATTTGCGTTTCCCATAAGTTTCAGTCTGAGCAGGTTCCAAAGTTGCATCTAATATTATGAAACAAGCTCAGCTGCTGCCAAAGTGCTGAGATGCCAAACAAGATGGATTACAGAGCTCTTATCTGCTTTACAGTGAACTTCAGCCACCAGTTTACGTCACAGACGTCCCACCTCTGTTCCCCCCTCCGATTTGCTTTCGCAGAAAAAGAAAAAGAGGAGAATTTATCTGGGTTTTTTTTTTTACCAACAAGAAGCTTGACTTGTGTTTCCAAAAAAATTCAGCATATATGCTACGAAAAATGTTACATTTTTTCCTAATGAAACTGTGATTTGTAGTGTTGTTTTCCTGCAAACACAATTGTTGACACAGCTGTGCTCTCATTGGCTGAGAGAACAGACAAGCCTCCAGTGAAACCACCTGATAATACTCTGTTATCACTGATGATCCGGACTGAAGATTTTCCTAATGTCGTAAACTAAGTCTGCAAATTTCATGAACGATAAAAAAAATTACCAAATCTGTTTTTGTTCTACTTACAACTACGAACATTAAAATCTTGTTTTTGTTAGTTAAAACAATTTTAAATTTACTTGTGGTAAGCATTGAAAGTATGACTTATTCTGAGTGTGAGATAGGCTAATATTTTCCCCGAAAAAAAAAATAATCAATGATATGTTTTTCTCAGCAGCGCTGCTGTAAACTGAATTGTCTATGAACTATCTGACAGTCAATGGAATTTGATTTGGCCAAGGCGTACAGAAGGCGTACAGCACACACAGCAACGCCTCTTTCTAGATGTCATAACAAAAAGATTATATAAATACAGGGCAAATCATGCTTCTGTCCCCTCAGTGCACTGGAACCCTTCATGGATTATACTCTGGCCAATTCCATCTTCCTTTGAAAATTAACAATTTAAGACCGAAAGGAACGCTAAATTTAAGCTAAAATATGTAAGTTGCATTTGAAAATTAAATTTTAAAAAAGATGATTTTAGTGTCTCAGATTAAGTTTATAATAATAAAATCTAACGTTACTTTGTCCACACAGTAGAAGGATGGTGGGATTTAAACCCTCAGATGTTCCTCCTCCTCTGGGGGTGAAGATGATGAGCGCTGGAGCAGCAGCTTGTGTGGCAGACATCGTCACATTTCCTCTGGACACAGCCAAAGTCCGGTTACAGGTAACTCATTGCTTTTTTTTTCTGTTGTAACATTTCATTTTAGAGTGTGATGTTGTCTCTGGCAGCACAGTGTGACGCTTGCATCACTGGTTCTGACCTCACGTGTCACATGTGACCCCAGATTCAGGGTGAGAAGAAAGCAGTGGAAGGCATCCGCTACAGGGGGGTGTTTGGGACTATCAGTACCATGGTCCGAACAGAGGGGCCCAGGTCGTTGTACAACGGGCTGGTGGCCGGCTTACAAAGACAGGTCTGCTTTGCCTCCATCAGAATCGGACTCTATGATAACGTCAAGAACTTCTACACAGGCGGAAAGGACAGTAAGTGGTTACTCTTGAAGTTACGAACACAAAGCGTATCAGCCTGAGCCAGTTGGGCCAATCTATGCTCGGAAATGTTCAGTTCAGAAGTGGACACTTGACTTTTCAGTCCCCAGGCCATTATGGAAAGCTTCATTTTTAATTTATATGCAATATAATCTAAATTTTCATATAGAATATGTAAATGAAGTCATCTAACCTGATAGAAATGAAAGTGAAGTTTGCATTTCCATCTATCACTACAACAACCCTATCGTCTTGTGCTGTTCTCCAGATCCAAACGTGCTGATTCGGATACTGGCCGGCTGCACAACAGGCGCCATGGCAGTGTCCTTTGCACAACCCACAGACGTAGTCAAGGTTCGATTCCAGGCCCAGATGAACCTGAGCGGTGTGGCCCGCCGATACAACGGCACGATGCAGGCCTACAAGCAGATCTTCCAGAATGAGGGCATGCGGGGCCTCTGGAAAGGTGCAACTTCAGTCTTGAATGTCATGACAGAACGCAACCCAAAAATGTCCCTGACACACATTTGTCTTCCAGGAACGCTACCTAACATCACAAGAAACGCGCTGGTTAACTGCACAGAGCTGGTCACGTATGACCTGATCAAGGAGGCCATCCTCCGACACCGCCTGCTGTCAGGTGAGTGTCTGCAGCTCTCAGCACATCATAAAGGCTCGACTTTCTCTGTAAATAATAGTTACTATGACAGCACAATAATTCATCCCCTCAAAGATTGTCACGTTGACTTTTATAGAAACTGAAGTTTGCTTGAACTCTTCTCCACAGACAACCTGCCGTGCCACTTTGTGTCCGCGTTCGGTGCTGGCTTTGTTACCACGGTGATTGCTTCCCCAGTAGATGTGGTGAAAACGCGATACATGAACTCTCCTCCGGGACAGTACAGGAGTGCCCTCAACTGTGCATGGACTATGATGACCAAAGAGGGACCGACAGCTTTTTACAAAGGGTAAGCTTGTCCAAATATTACTTTTTTGGGTTTTTTTGTAGTTTTTTTTTCACCACCACTCATCCTAACTTTTTTTTTTGTCTTTTTAGGTTTGTACCATCATTTCTGAGGTTGGGATCATGGAATGTTGTGATGTTCGTCTCATTTGAGCAAATTAAGCGCGCCATGATGGTCTCAAGGCAAAGGATTGAGGTGGCAAACTGAGACTCTTCCCCTTCGCTTCCGTTTTCAACGTTCAACTGCCCTCTGGACACATTTGCACTTTAAAGCCAGCCGATGCAACGAAACCTGCCAGTTATACATGCCATGAAGTGGAAACCAGTGCACATTTTATTGACAATATTTTTAAGAAAATGTAAAACAGGTTTCTATAAATTCTAAATATATTTGACATGTTTTACAGATACTTTGTTGACTTCTTTCTTTGACACAATGACATAAAACAGAATTTTCTTTTTTAATTTTTAATCTCACTTTGACAAGAGCGGTGTGGAAATATAAACAATCCTCAAACGTAAATCCAAACCTAAAAGCAAGTCATAAAACAACACAGACTCTTGAAAACGTTTTTAAACACATATTAGGGAAATGTTAAAGCTCACACGACTTTCATGACAAAACAGAGCACCACAGTGAAGCAGTAACACTTAATGAGTGAACTCCAAACATAAATCTGTAGTACCTGAGCAGGGCAACAACATTTCTGTCAGAATGGAAAACTTTGATCACTAAAAGTGCTTAGAAGTTCAGGAATCATTAACCACCAGCTTCTAATTTAACAAACAAACCACTGGAATGGTCTTTTTGAAGGTACAATGTTCACAAGCACTTAAAAAAAAGAACTACATGTGTCACTTTATCCAAGGAAAGAGGACTTGTTTGTTTGAACAAGAGCAGCTTTCGTTTGTTTTAACATTTTCAATCCCCCTAAACATCAGTAAGCTTCCGTCGACCACATAAATCCCAATGGGGGGCGAGGAGGTCGAATGTGCTAGTGTGAAGTGACAGCCAGTGTGAGACGAGCGTCAGGCTCCTGTAGATGAGCCTTGACTGAGTCGTGAAACTTCTCTCTGTACTGGTTGAAATGCATGATGCTCTCAGGTTCTTCCGCCACCCAGAATTTATCAAACTCGTACGCCAAATAACCTGAAAGAGAAAAAACAAAATCATATATATACATATACATATCATATATATATAAATATATTATATATATATATATTGTACCATCATTTCTGAGGTTGGGATATATATATATATATATATCCCAACCTCAGAAATGATGGTACTATATATATATATATATATATATATATATATATATATATATATATACAACACACACACACGCACATACACACACACACACACACATACTGCATGTATGAACGTATATATATGACTCACAGTAGAGCTGATGGAAGTGTGTGAGCTCCGGCGGGCCCTGCACTGTGTTGTAGAAATGTGGTTTCAAAGCGCCGCTCTTCAGCAGGCTGTAGGCCATCTCTGTCAAGTTTATCCCCACGATGGCATAGGAATACCTGAAACACGAGATGAATAGGCCTTTAAAGAGGAGGCTGGGAAGAATTTAAAGACTCTTACATTTTCACTTACCCTAATTTGGGATGGTTTGCGTGGGACAAAGCCTGACGAGCTTCCTTTGTGTAATTTTCACTAAAAAATCTGGAAGAAATATTGTAAAAATCCCTTTAAAGGCTAACATATCTCTAAGAGAGCACACTTATTCTCCAGGTGGTTAAATGATCATACCAATCATCTTTGATCCATTTTAAAAGTGTTACCAGTGATTTTTTTTTTTAAATTAAGATTTAGTAAATTTTAGACTAAATCAAAAAACCTGAGTCATTTTCCAGCCAGGTTTCTGCAAAGCAGCAGGAGCTAATTAGAAATTTGCCACTGTATTGTGGCCGTGGTACAGTTGGTGCACCCTTCCCGTTTCCACAAGCTACCAGCTTTGCTTCAACAAAAATAAGCCGTGTTTCAAACTGTTTGTTTTTTTTTTCGTTCCTTAATCTTCTTAGCTGCTTCGTCCCTTTTGGGGATCACTGGGGTGCCGAAGCAAAACCTAGCTACTGATGGGCGAATGAAGGATACATCCTGGACAGGGTCTCAATCACACGCCCATACACTCTCTCAGGACAATTTAAAGTAACCAATTAACCTACAAAGCATGTTTTTGGAATGTGGGAGGAAGTTGAAGGTCTCTGAGGAAACCCATACTTGCAGAGAGAGAACACGGAACCTCAACGCAAAAACATTCCCCGTTGGTGTTTCTGTTTCAGATTCCCCAGCCGGGACTTGAACCGGGGCTTTCTTGCTGTGCGCAAACAGTGCTAACCACTGCTTAGCCAATCTGCTCCTAATTCACAACAAAGTAATACTAAGAAAGGTCGTTTTTCAACACTTAACTCAACTGAATACAATAAATATTAGCTCAGTTGTCAGCAACGCTGCTACTACTTCCGCCATCTCAAGTTCGATTTCCTTTTCAGCTAATATTTTTTTAGTCTTGAGAATTACATTTAAGTAAATTCTTATTTTGAACATATCTCAGGCAGCTACAGTGTTTCGTTTTAGCGTGCAGTGATATCCGTGTGTGTATGTGGTGGTGGGGGGTTGAGGAAAACGGTCATTCATGAGATTACGGAGATGACTGGTTAAATTATTAACAGATCAAGAACCATTCCTTAATTTACAAGTGACTAAATAACCTTCCTGATATTATTATTTACTCGTTATTTGAAATGATTTAAATGTAGACTTAAGCATTAACTCTGCAGATGTTTTCTCTCTCTGTTTTATCGCTGCAGCTGTGTTTCTTTTCTTTCGGAAAATGTTCTTGTAGTCGGCATATGCTTGGAGGAACTTATCAATTTCCGTCGCCGGAAGTAACTCAGGTGTTCGTTGCCATCGTGAATCGTGCTGTCTTTGCTCCATTGATCAGGGCTTTTAATGCTCGCAACGCTCGCACCTGATTCTGGTTCTAACAACTTCAAGTTGATTGAATCAAACATTTTCAGCTGTTCTGGAACCGAAAACTCTAAGTTCGGCGAATTTTGAGTCCAGTGACTCTAAGTTCAGGTTTCAACTCTAAATTTGTTGAACCTGCTTCTTGAAACGGGCCCCTGTTCAACCCTGCTCCTCAAGCTCTAGCACCTCGCTTGTTTTCCAGCTCTAAATCCTCGCTGCTGATTGGCTGACTCAGGTGTTTCCTTATTCTGCTTGATTGAACACACCTGAGCCACGTAATTAGTAGCAAGAAATGTAGGGAGAGCCTGAAAACAGACATATTGAAGTTCAGGTCTAGACTCTCCAAACTTTTCATCATGCTGATATATAAGCACTAGAAATTGCTTTGTCTCTGCATGAAGATGTGTTGAGGTTTCCCTTTAGATATTAATAGAAATAATTTTAAAAGGGTCCTACCATGATTTTTCTTCAGCCTCTCAGATTGAATTATATCCATATATATGATCACATGTTACATTGGGAACACTAAAAAACAAATTATTTATGAAATATGAGTCATTTTTATGGCCCATTTTAATACGTTTTACCGTATTAAAGAAAAACGACTCGATTTCTGAGCCTCCGCCTTTCGCTCCTTGTCAGTCCAGCCCATTTCACGACATCATCCTTGAGCCAGCCTCTCCAGCGTGAACAAAATTTGTAAACAAAACTATAAGAAAGATGGATGCACGGTCTGCAAAATCTTGTCTGGATTTTTCTCTTTTTCAAACTTCTTATTTTGCTGATGGATTTTGAGAGTATGAAGGCCAGATTCAATACTTTTACTGCTGGTTTGAAGAATCCTGCATGACGGTTACTGGAGATACAGGTATGTACGCTAAACAACACGTCGGCAGAATAAATCTGGATCACGTTCAAAGTTGTTTTATTTAGCATGAATTAGTTAGACCACATTTTAATGAGTTCTCATCGTTGTGGTTTTATGGGATTATTTTTAAGAGAATTTCGTTGAAACTATAATAGAGCTTTCACGGCAGCACGGAGACACAGAAAAGCGTGTTATACATTTTTCAGTTGTGTTAAAATAAATGTTCTATCAAGTTAACAGTTCAAACAATTATTTCCTTTTGGATTACATGACCGTACGACGATCTTACGTCTCACGTTTCCAACCGCTTGTTTTTGTGGGTATGGGAGGGGCTGCTGCAGACTGTGCAGGTTTTTAGAGGATTACTCTTAAATGCATGAACGGATCAAAATACCATTTTTGGGTTCTTTATAATGAGGAATGAACAGTAAAATGCATTTAAAACCTCAAAAAATAAAATTTTCATGGCAAGGCCCCTTTGAAAGGACACTATCGAACATGTAAAGAAAAACTCACACGAGGTTGATCAGACCCAGTAAGCCCATTCCTCTGAAGTCAGTCTTAGGGTCATCGCCCTGGAAACCAATGTCCCCCCACTGCTTGGTTACTCTCGATTCCAGTTTAACGCTTGGCATCAACAGATCCCATAGCTGCAGCACAAAACACATATTTAATATTTAATCAGCTGTTACCTTTTGTGGCAGGTAAAATTATTGCTGCTGCATCATTATGGTGTTTGGATGCAGGAGAAGGCATGCGGACCTTAAGAAGCATGGCCTCGTGCTCGGGGTTCTCTGAGCTGAAGGGTTCCTTCCTCAAGTCTTCCACCGACACATACAAGCTGCTGTAGCCTGTTATCTGTAGCAAACAGATGTGCATATTCCCCTTAAACCTAAGAAAACATTCACAAGACACTGAGGTCATCCATAAAGCAAAACCTTCCACTAGTATATCCAGAATCACAGAGGGGACCTTACAGTGGATCCTTTTGTGGTTTAACATTCTTCTCTTTCATTATGTGGTCCACACATTGCTCCAAATTAGTTTTGCTGGCTTCCAAAGCTCCTCTTAAAACCTGAAGACAGACATAGTGACACGCT
Source organism: Oryzias javanicus (assembly GCA_003999625.1). Lineage (NCBI taxonomy): Eukaryota > Metazoa > Chordata > Actinopteri > Beloniformes > Adrianichthyidae > Oryzias > Oryzias javanicus. The sequence continues at coordinate 18,434,065 of CM012437.1, forward strand.
TGATTACCTGTATCTATACAAAAATAAGGTAATCTACTGGATAGGAAATGAGGAGGCAGTACTTCGGACCGAACACAGTTGATTGGAAACTGCTTACAGGGCTACATTTAAATTGCGTGTGGGATCAATTCATGTTCACTTGGCAAGTTTAGAGAAAGATAAGCAGTGATTGAACTCGGATATCGTGTTCCCACATTTACAGCCCTTAAGATAAATAAGGAGCTTTGCAGGAAAGCGGTGCCTCTTTTATATGGCTGTAGACTAGCACAGTTAAATTCAATCCAGTTTTTTACTGCAGACAAGATTATCATTCATGTTTCTATTGTCTGTAAGTATGACAATCTAAACCTATAGGTAATAAATTCTTCTACTAAAAGTTTGTGCTTTTGGTTTTATGCTTTAAGATAATTCCAAAAACTTCACAAATATTGGGACTACTAAAAAATACAGAAAATAATTACTTTAAATGACAAAAAAAGCAAAGTTTGTATAGGTGAGAATCTACAAGTCACATTACACTGAATCATGAATGTGAAACAACAATCATAATATTTCTACCTTGTTCTTTGATGACTGCAGAGAGTATTCTAGAAGACAACATAAGAAGAAAATGAGAATAAACAGGCGAGAACATTCAGCAATAGAAAAAGTTACAAGAAGTTTACCAGCTTTGGTTGTCCGTAAGGCTCCTGCTTTATAGCCGGAGCATATTCTCTGCAGTTCGCATGTCCCTGTCGCCTGTCTGATGAGCCACTTCAACCAGAACCTCAGGTAGAAAGTGTAGACATACTGCCAGATGTGCCCAAACATCTGCAGAACATAAAAATGAAATATTCAAAAAAAACGTGTTGTCTTACTCAGACAAAAAATCTTTTATTTTCATTTTATTCGGTTTAAACATTTATTAACAGACAGAAATCTTTAGATTTAGATTTTTGATCAATTTCACCTCTCACTTTGTCTTTCTTTTGTTTTTTCAATTCAGGCAAACGTGAAGAAAAAAAAACGGCAATAGGGTAAGTCAACAAAGGGTTTGGGTTAGGAAAATAAAAGTATCAAGCGATGCACATGTCTAACATACATTTGTAAGCCAGCACTGACAGTTTTGTCTTGAATCTGAACAGTCAACAATGATATTTTTAAGATTTTTGAGGCATTCTGAAGTAAAATTAGTGCCAGAAAGCATACATTTTTAACTCTGCATAAATGTAGGGGCTTTTGAAACAGCTGCTTCATGAAACACTGGTTGCTTCTACAGCAGGGGTGTCAAACTCAATCGCACAAGGGGCCAACGTGTATTTTGGCCCCTTGGATAAACATTATTCAACACTCTAAAACTAATTTTCAAAACTTTAAAACCGTAACGTTTAAACTTAATTATGAACTAGATATGAAAATTACCTAGTGTGAATGATGTAAGTTGAATTTGGCCGCTGAATATGCTAGCTGAAATCGCTGAAGTTAATAGCTGAAACCACTTAAGCTGATAGCCAGCTAAAATATTAGCTAAATGTCAAATTAGCCTAAAAAACTAGGTTAGCCAAAAGAACTAGCATATAGCTGAAAAAAAAATAGCTAAACTTCACTAGCGTAAAAAACTGAGGAAAGACTAAAATGGACAAAACAGCTAGCGTGTAAATATAAGCCAAACTCCTAAACAGCCGAAAAAAACATTAAAAAAGTCAAAATTTGAAGAAACAGAAAGCATGTAGCTGAAATATTAGCTAAACTAAAAAATATATCACAAAATGCAAAATAGCCCAAAAAGCTAGCATTTATAACTTCTTAACATAATTATGAATGATAAAAACCGAGGAATATTATTCCAGAATAAATCAACTTAAACCATGAATAACTTTCAATATTTTACTCTCCATAAAATATATATTATATTAATAATAATAATAAAATAATAAAATATAAAATAATAAAAATATATGTATATATTTTGTCAAAATTATAAGCGCAAGATAACACTGGGAAATCAATAACAATAAAATAAAATGATCTGGAGGGTCGAATATAATTATCCGGAGGGCCGGATTCGGCCCCCGGGCCTTAACCTTGACATGTGTTCTACAGGAAGTGGCTTCATTTTCTCAGGGAGGCCGACAAAACTTAACATGTGCAGAACGTTGCTGCAGATGTTATTGGTGTGGTCTGCTTGAGGAGAAGCACCAATGAGAGTAACACTAGCGGCAAAACAATAAACAATGCAAGTTAGGTTGTGGGTTTAAAGCTGGACTAAAGTAGAAAACACAGCCTCAGTCATGAGGCTCCTTCTTTGATCAGCATTTGCTCAAAGGAGAACATTCAGCAACAGTCTCTGAACTTGGCCACGGACAGGCTAAGAAAACCTTTTGTCCGCCATCAGACTCTGACGTTTTCTGGTTGGTTAGGAAGAATACATAGATATACAAAGAATAAAATAAAAAAAGAAAAGATAGAAACTGAAGACTGTTAGGCTGAGTTAATATTAGCTGGGCTGGACACATTAAAGCAGACCGATATGATGAAATAACAAAATATAAAAATTTGTAGCATTTTTATTATTATTGAATGTGGTTAATTGAAATTATTTGCCAGCAGACTGTTGTATGAAAGCTTCGATTGTGCGTTAGAGCAGTTGATTCCTTTGTGAATTGATAAGGTTTATCTTATCTTATCAAAGCACTTCCAACAGGATAACGACCAAAAACACAGTTAAAAAAAGGCCCAAGAAGGATTAAGAGCAAAACATTGAACTAATCTAAAGTGAACTTTATAACAGCAGCCTATAACACTGAATTGGACGTCTCAGCACCGGCTCCATGTCAGCTCTTGGATCTATTTTAAGATCCTTTCATTGGTTTATACATGTCTTATTGGTCTTAGGCTTTCTTGTGGATCTGAGAACATCATCTAGAGTGTGAGATTTGTAAAAAGAATACTCAGTTTTCAACCCGTCACTTCATTAAATTAGTTATTATTACGTATTTTTATGAGTCCTGTTTTTTTTTTTTTTTTTTTTAAAAAAAACACTTTGATGCTTTTATTTTTGCTGTTGCTATACAGTTTTTATTAATTCATTACAAATATATTTTCACCTTTTTAACTTATGGTTATGCTGTACTAATGTTATTAGATTTTATTTTTTGTTCAGTTTAAGCCTTTCTTTACTTTTATCTATAATAAACTCAAGTATCTCCTAAAAACTGACAGAGCTTTTAAAGTTTTCATCTTGTTTAAAATGCTTAAGTAACTACTTTTAAATTGTGTGCACACGGTAATACAGTTTAAGATGAGTTCTCACCAAAGCATTGTGAGATGCAACCTAGTACGCAAAGTGTTATATAAATAAAATTGATTTGATTCTGTGAGGTCTGATTTAAATTCTAATGAAAATCCACAGAAGGAGCTGAAGCGCGTCGGCTGGAGAACATTTCTTCAGACGTGACTCAATCAGAGAAGACTTGACTCATCCACAGGTGCAGACGTCATAGAAATCCTTAAATGGCAGAAGGTTTGATGAAAGGGTGTAAAACTGAAATAATAAGTAATATTTTTAACAGGATCTTGCTTCTATTGATCACCAATAACAAACGAATGCCTGATTTTTGTTGAGTTATTACATTATTTTTAACTCCTAGCTTTTTTTTAACTTTTTAAAAATAATTAATAAACTTTTTTTTTTTCCTGAGACTACATAAAAGATATAAAAGCAAATTTGTTATAGACAACAAAAATACAAAACCACTGAACATTAACTTATTTGAAATACAGGCATATAAAAGCATTCATAGATATCTTGTGAAAAGTTTTTCATAACAAAAGAAACCCGTTTCTGAAAGAGATAATTATATATTAATTTCTTATTAAAAATAAACAAATAAAAGAAAAACAAGAGCATATTTTCTAAAGAATTTTCCAAATGTTTAGATGTTCCGTATTTATTTTCGAACGTTTGTCCTTTCTCACTTCCCATAGATGAAATAAAAATGATTAATTGGTTTAAAAAAAAAAAAAAAAAAAAAAAACCTGCCTCTACAGGTCATTGAAAGTGGGTCAAATGCTGAAAAGGCTTCGATGAGACAGTTCAGTTCGAGCAACAATATTTTACTGCCATTTTAAACAATTAAACACAAGAACCGCCAAACTTTAAAGCATAATAATATAATGTATTGTATCACTATTGTCTAATGCTCACGGAAGGAGCCAAAACAGTGCAGCGTGGAAGCTAATTCAAGTGCTAATGCTAACTACAAGTAAACGTGGACGTTCATTTCAGTCAAAAATCTCAATTAAACAGCAGTTCAGGAGCCGTGACTATAAATAATGGAAGCTGCTATTTCGGTAACTTTCATTTTATAAGCTAACACGCATAACTCAACAAATGACATGTATCACAACAGATTGTCTTTTAAACTGTTAGCTTACAACAATGTCGGGTAAATTAGAGTCAATAAAAAGCATAATGGTTTGATGTTTTATTTATGATTTAGCAGCTAAGGCTTATTTGCCCTGCCACCGCTGAGACATGATGTGAAACAAAGCAAACTTACCTCCACTTTGAAGTTACCCCGTGGTGGAAGGTTAGCAACGTCTCTCTTGACAACAGCTCCTGTTCCGATGCGTTCAGGTTCCGATGAGACACAATGGCCACAAAGTACTACGCACACAAGAAACACTAAAAAAAAATGTACATAAAAAGTAATGTAAATATTTTTTATAGATCTTAGTGAAAAGAGGTGACTCTAAAAAAAACAGAAAAAAAACGTTCAACTACAATTAGTTTAATTACCTGTTTCCTATGTAAGTGTAAAACACGTAATGGCTTTGAACGTAACATTTAATTTAACAGGTTTCAGCGCCCCCTAAAGGTCATATATTGTATTATATTATATTATATTATATTATATTATATTATATTATATTATATTATATTATATTATATTATATTATATTATATTACATTACATTACATTACATTACATTATATTATATTATATTTATGTAATGTTATGTTATGTCATTACCCATGATAAATCCTTTTTAAATGCTCAGACTTCCATTTATATATTCCTAGTCCATATCCAATTTATGTCAATATGGTAATAAAACCATACATGACTGCACACTTTTTTTTTGACTGCTCAGTAGCCAATTCATTAAGAAGTTGAAAGATCAATAATGTACATATACAGATACGTTGAAACTGCTTACCAAGAATATACATGACTTTATTAAGTCACGGTCACATTTCTCATGTAATTAGTCTCCCTGGGATTAGGTTATATTCTGGGCAACTGCTCTATTTGGAGAGAAACCCTGCTGGAGGTCCAGGCTGTAGATAAACACAACCCTGGAAATTACTACTTAGGTCATAAGACTAGTTTTGAGATATTTGCCAAGAAAGGGCTAGAAAGCTGTTAATATTTGTTTAGAGCTCAAAAGGTAAATAGGAACAATCCATCATTGTCTTATTGTCACCACTAAATTCCAAATGTTTTACCGAGGCATTTCCACACAATGCTAGAAGGAATAACACAATGAACTGCCATTACTTATTCAAGAAAACTAAAAATAAAAAAAAATTAAAAAGACATGGAGTCTTTGTCATGCTTGCAGTTAATGGCTATAAATGACTAGTAACTACATTTCTGCCTTATGGAAACAACCAGAGACTTAAGTCATTTTGAGACAGTAAGATAACTTAGCTAATGTGGTGGTTCAATGAAAGACAGAAATATGCAAAAAACTGTTATCCCTTAACCCATTGATGCAAATAAGCATCAAACCAATTCTGCTCCAAACTTTCCTTAATTTAGCACCTACTTTAATGCAGAAAAGCATATTAGGGTTTTTCATAGCTGGTAATAAATGTATGCCTCAAGGAGTTAACTCAAAAATAAACAAATGAATGATAAAAATAGGTTTTTTCTAATAAATAGTATCTCGGCTAAGTCATAACAGTTTTTTAAATATATAGAATTTCAAAATTTGTTTAACCATTTTGATTTTATTTTATTTGAATTTTAAATGGAAAAAAAGATAAACAGTCAAACCTAGAACCATTAATAATTCTGCAAAAAAAAATCATTACGAATAATACACTCGACTCCCTACAATGAGCACACTTCTAAACTATTTTTTTCCATTTTAATGTTCTCTGCAGACACTGCTGGTTGTGTTTAAGGCCAAAAATGCTTTGTTGCCACGCAGTTTACTAAATATTTTTGTTATAAATGAAGCAAACAGTAGAAGAAAGTATGACTTCAAGGTATCCAAAGTAAAAACAACACTGAAACAAATAACTATTTCCTTTTCTGGGGTTAAAAAATGGAATGCGTTGGATATTGAGTTAAGAAAAGTGTTTAAGTATTGTTTGTTTTAAGTTTAAATGTAAAAACAAAATGATTGATTTGTACGCAGCATGTCATTAATATCGTGTTGCTTTCTGTGATATTATTTTTATTATGAGTTTTCATTTTGTGTTTGTTTTGATTATGCCCACTCATTTAGTCACATGTTGGTATTATATGTAATGATAAGAGTGGGGTAGGGATCTATAAGACTTTGTCTTCATCCTGCTCCTGTTCTTCTTCAGTAGATTGTATGTATTGTACATTATAACTGAAAAAAAAGAACAAATGAATAAAAAAAAGTAATAAAGAGCAGGGAAAAGAGTGGGTGGAAGAAACTTTGTATTTATTCCCACCCTTATCCTACAATATTTTATACATACATTTGAACACATGAAACATATAATAATTTTGACTGAGCAGGCAGTTGGAGGGTTAAAACAACATTGAAATAGCATTCTGTTAAACATTAATTGTGTGTGTAGCGCTTGTTTCAGTGAACTACAGTTTTTTTCACATTATGAGTGTGGTAAGTCGTCCTGGAAGAAGTAGATTTTTTTTTACAGTTTTACCAGTCAGAAAAGTTCAGGAAAAAAAACAAGTCTGCAAAATGTTTTGATTTCAGGGATCCAAATAGTTGTTTTAGGTCGTTAGACATATAAAAGTATTTTATAAGTTAATCTATCATGTTTGTTGTTTATTCTTAGTGACACTAGATTTATTTCTCCATTTATGAATAGAGAAGGAAATCTGAATGGCCCCTGCAGCAAAGGGACCAGGTGGCTGAGTCAGGTTGGTACGCTTGATGGTTTAAATGCACTTGTCCTTTAAGTCTGTTATACATCAAACAGCGGGAGGGGTGTCTCATTTCACTGCCTCTTACCAATAGCTTCAGGTAAAAGTGTCCTTTAGGGCCGTTATAAATTAGTCCTGGAAAGTTCTGAGTTATTATTGGATGTTATACATTTTTCTATCCTAATGATAGCGCTCTCCTTCACTACAACCCATGCAATGAAAATGATCCCCATCATAAGCCGTGTCCTTCAGGTAACATTAAAAATTCCTGACTTATTCCACTGTGATCATTAAAACTCCCTTTGAATTAATTTTATACGGGGAGGCAATAATGAAAATATGTACAAATTTAGGTGAATGATGCTTTAGGTGAATGTCTAATAAGGTGGAACCTGAGAGTAAAAGTCAATGAAACTTAATCACACAATAATCTCCAACTGTAGGAGCATTTGAAGCTGTAGCGTGTCCAAAATTAAGAAGGAGCTGTAGCAATTCTGGACTGCTGAAATCCACTTCTGCCGCCGGTTTTGATACCAGAAAGAAAAGCAGCAACTTTCTTCTTTTGTGGGTGTGCTCTGAAGCACAGAAGTTCACATTTAAATGAAAAATAAGGAATTTTTACTTTAGCATGACATTTTAAAGTTATAAAATCAATGTTGTTATGTATTTTCTGAAACTACGGCTAACTTGTGTCGCCTGATAAGCATGGTGGCACAGTTGACAACCGTTGGGTTTGGAAGGTTTCCAAGGTTTAAAGGTAACGGGTTTATATTAGAGCTCTGGTAATCAAGACATCAGTATCTTAACTTAGCAGACAGGCAGAGGTCAGCATTAGAGCACCAAAGATCAGGTCCAGAGTGAAATGCAGGTGGCAAAGGTGGCACAAAAACAATGCCTACCATATTCACAAAGCAGACGCTGAGGCTCAGTCTGTGTGCTACTTAAGAAGCGCACGCGTGTAGGTGCCCTGGCCTCTCAGGGCCAACCGGCCATTGGAAGGGTTTTGGTGCCTAAATAAATCTAAGGGAACGTGGGGACTCGCTTTGAAGTCTGCAGGAAAGTGAGGCATTGGCTGCAGCAAGAGGAGGGTAACCTGTGTGCACTTTGTGACTGGACTAAATGCCCCTTTTAAGGGTCGAATAAGGTTATTTTTTCATTCTCGCACGTAAACAGGTGGACGCTGGGTCAAGAGACTGAACCAACTAAGGCTCTGACTGAAGGAGCCTCACGTGTCTTAAATGAGCCCACCCACTATTTCAGGAAAGGCAAAGGAGTTGGCAAGAACTTCAAAGTACTGAACAGAGTAGAAGTGATTGACATGTCCAAAGACAAATAGACCTTCAATGAAACTTTGCACCGAAATGCAGAACCATTGCAGCAGCTTCTTTCGGTTTTGTCAGAACCGAATAAATCATAACAGTTCCTTCTTGGAACTGAATTTTGGTACCCAACCCTACAGGTGGGTGATTGTCAGATTGGTGTCAGGTGAATCAGAGCGAGAGACAGAGCTCTGACTCCTGACACAAACACAGATTACCAGCAATTATTGATGACGTCATCGAGAGGTAAAGATCCAAAGTTGAAGACACTATTTTTTTTCTCTCCGCTTGCACTAAATGTAAGGTTAGGGAGAAGCTGTAGGGGTAGAGAATTAATTTGTATTCAACCATATTCTCTGCAATTTGAAGCATATGCTTTTTTGTTATTGTTTTAATTACCTAACTTCAAGTAATACCATAACCTTAAACCTATGGTCACGATGAGGAAGTTTATCACCAATGCGGTCATTTTTATAGCTCACACAATGACAGCAAAACAAGCCCAAACCATCACCACCATGTTTTAGCATTACAAAGAAATTATTCGGTTGTACTGAAATTTAATTCCAATAGTTTTAGCCTAATACTGTCTTCAATTTTTGATTAATCTGATTTAGAAATTATACTTTATAAGTTATCTTAAAAAGTGTTTGTTTTTAGTAGACATATTGTCATCTGAGATCTGATAGGTTAATCTGAAATGAAAAAAATCATAAAGCTAATTTTTTAAAATCAAAATTCTCTATTTGAAAATAAGCATTTTAAGTGCTATGAAGAACCAAAAAGACAGCTGCGTCTCCTTTTGGACAAAAAATATGGCTATGCTCATCAGCCATTGGCAGCACCAGGATATAAAAGTAATCAATCTCAAATCTAAGTGACCCTCCTGAGGATGCCTGCGGCTGCTCTCGGGCTCCATCTTCATTCTTTGTTTTATTCATCCACCCATCTGCTGCACCGAGCGAGCAGCCTGGACCAGCTCACCCTGGGATGGCACCAACCAGCGCGCGCCTCTCCCCGCAGCCTCAGTCAGTCGGTCAGCGGTGACTCACTGCGCGCGGTCAGCCAGCCGCTCGGCGCGCTTAGGTTTGGTACCCGGGCTGCGCGGGATCGATACCCCCAAGACTTCTGTTGCGGTGGAAGGCGTGGCTTGGTGTCAGCGACGCACGGTTGAATTCCCCCCATTCTTTATTATTTTTTTTGTTTTAGGGTTCAGCGTCTCTCTCCAGATCGGATGCACAAACGGCATCCCACAGCGCGGGACATCAAGGTAAACCACCACCGTCCTGTTGATTTTATGTGCGCTTTTCTCATTTCCTTAAACGTTAAGTTCGTCTGCAAGGTCAAATCAGCAGAATATTCGGTGGCATTTGTGTAAGGATTTGGGTCTACAGAGGATCTAGTTCATGACACAGATCTGAATTGGCTGGAATAGGTCGAGTGCATCACCTACATGCAGCCTGTTATTTATTTTGCATGTTCCATACTGCTGATGCCCCCTTTTCTCCTTGCCAATGCTGCAGAAACAGAAAGAAGAAAGCAGGGAGAGCAGCACTGACACTCATAGTTGCTTTGCATAGGCTTGTGCAGGGAGGGACAGCTTACACAAAAGTAATTGCATATTTTGTGTTGATGTATTGCATTTAAAGTTGCACTTGTGCAACAATAAATCTTCAGTTTTGTCACATTTCTGTTCCTTAAAGACGTACTTTCATTCAAACACAAATAATGGTTAATTTCAGGTATGATTATTGGTCAGTGATTGAGGACATGTCAGCCGAGTGATGGCACAGAACCTGCAGAATTGGCCATATGCACCCACATGCTCAAGAGACAGACTGGGATTAAGTCCTTCATCATGCCAGCAAGAGGGAAAAAACTAAGGAACTAAAGGTTGAATACATGCTAAACTGTTAAAAGACAAACCTGAAGATGACTTTATTTTTCAGGTTTCATTTATTTTTCTTCAAACATCAAATGGCAAGGGATCAAATCTTCACCAAGGAAGTTGAGTTAAATAAACTTAGGCTACAATCAGATAGAAATAATAAAAAAAAGTGAAAGTTTCAGTAATGTAATTGTGAGTACAATCTTTGTCTGGTCTTGAGGTTAGCTTTTTAAAGTAGTTTTCAAGATATGATGTAAATTTTTAGGAAAAAGTGAAGTATATTGGACTGACATGCTGCCAAGTGAAAAATTTAAGGTCAACACTTGGTAAACAAAATATTTAATACTTTTCAGACAACAAAAAAACTTATTCTAAAAATTAAGCATGTTTTTTGGCTAGCATTTGATTAGCTTTGCAAGATTTAAGTAACACACCAGGTGTTTTCTTTTTTCTTCTCATTTTTATATAAAATAATATTTTATTATATAAAGAAGTCAGTAACTTAAAAACAAAAATTAAAAATCCTTGTGTGTTGGCACACTTCATTTTACAGTAAGATTAAAAATTTCATGATGCAAAAAGCATAATTGGTTGGAGGATTAATGTAAAGTTCAATTAATGTATTAGTATATTAGACTCACAAAAGTCCTAATATGTATTTTGATCGATGAATTAAATTGTGTCATTACTCTCAAAACAGACAATTGTGCACCTGTTGGTAATCGGTGGTTCTGTGCTCAGTTTTCCCTTCTATTTGGTTGATTGATGGGTGTTTAGCATCCATTTGCATGCAAACATTTGCATGAAAGTGTTTTCTGCTCATATATATTTTAGTTTTTCATCTTAGATTTAAAGATTTTACTTGTATAAACAGTCTATTTCTACTTTTTTCCCCTCAGGGAGCTTCATAAAGAGGCATCTGAGCCCGTCTTTGAATTACAAGAGTATTTAAAGACGGAAACAACATGGGAACTAACCCAAAAAGGACAGTGACTGTCCACACAGGGCCTGAGCTGGCTGCAGTGGATTCTCTGGGAAATAAGGAGTCTAATGCCAACTGGGGAAATGAGCCCCATCTCAAACTCTCTCAGGTTTGTCCAGTGGACTCGCTCCCACCTTCTGGAGAGCAGGACAACCCCTGTCGAACAACTGTTCTCGCCAACACCCTTCCCCAAGCAACAACCGAACCAGCTGACACCTCTGTAAGTGACAAACCAGCGCTGGGCAATGGAAACCAAACTAAATCTGTGACAGGTGGAGAGCAGCACTTGCTAAACCTGTCACTGACAGGCCAGTGTGTAGGAGAGACGGGAGGCAACCGAGGGGATTCTAATGCTAACACGAAAATGTTAAGCCCGGCCACTGGAAAGGATGTTTGCGAAGCCGGTTTGTCAGCTGCTGTTACGGCAGCTTCAAAGGTCGACATGCAGAACAACGGGTGCCAAAGGAAAGAGCCAAGCGTGGCAAAGGAGGAGAAGACATCTTCAGCTGACGCCACCATGCTAAAAACCAGCAATAAAAAAGTTTCTGCAAATGATAAAAATGAACCGAAAGGTCCACAACAAGATTTGATTAAGAACATTCCGGTTCCAGACAGGGCTACACCACAAAAAATTGACGAACCTGCTCACTCATTTGCAAAACCAACACCCCTTCAGGGGTCTGAACCATTAACTCCTCTCACGTCCACGAATCCTCCGTGCAAAAACAAGGACACAACATCTACAAGCAACGCTTCATGTTCAGCACATTCGGCAGAGGATTTCCCTCCGGTGAAGGGAGCACCAGTCTCTTCACATAAACATCAGCCCGTCTCTTCACAGACGGATGTGTGCGCTCTACCCCGGGCTACACAAACCACGCCGAAGTGTGGGCAGGTGGCTGAGGCAACCAGCCAGACTGTCACAAGTGTGGAGGAACAAAACAAAGTCTACAGGGAAGCTTCGACTATGACCTCCTCTCTTTCACCAGTCCAGGGAAAGCAGTATCATGATATGGAGGTCCAGGCTGTGGCAAACACGTCAGACAAGGCGGTGTCCACAAGTCCCAGTCTGCTGCCGTCGCTGTGACCCGCAGGCTGAGCGGTGGTGCAGTCCACAGGGAGGATCTGCAGAGCCTGGCTGTGGTCTATCAAGCCAATGATAACGTAGGTGTCCATCAAATGTACACAACGTCCATACCCAGCACCAATCACACCTCAGAGAGAGTCACCATCGAGGCAGACGTGTGCCCCGACCAGACGCACAGCTCCAGCTCCAAAACTGCGTCCCAGCAGCTCGGAGCCAAGCCCAAAGAGGCTGGGCTGGGTCCGTGCAACACTCAGCCAGTTTATCAAATCAACATCGAACACAGCAACCACAAGAAGGAAGGTGAAGCGAGTGACTCCAATTTTAAGAGAGGTGTTCAGGCATCAGCAGCAGAAACAGCTTCTACTGTCAAAACAGGGACTCCCACGGGGACAGCTGGTGCTTCAGAGTCCGGATCTGCTGACAGAACCAGCGTTGGGCTTTCTCAGCCTGCTGTCACAACCAAGGCCGAGCAGGCCCCGCCTACAAAAACAGCAAGAAACACTGCAGTCAAATCAGATCCAACTAAGGAGAAGGCTCTGCCGAAGGTAACTAAATCTGAAAAGATAGAACCAGAAGGAAAGACTGAGGAGGAGGATGATCAGTCGGAGAAGGAAAAAGGAAAAAGTGTACATGATGTTGTGTGGGACGAACAAGGGATGACTTGGGAGGTCTATGGTGCCTCAGTGGATCCAGAATCCCTTGGGTTTGCCATCCAGAGCCACTTGCAGTGCAAGATTAGAGAGCAAGAGAGAAAACTGATAGTGCGGACATCCTTACGAAAGTCAATTTCTCAAGAGAGAGCAAGAGATGATAGTGCTCCGCAAATGTCAGACAAAAGGAGGCAACCAACACATGCTGCAAAATGTCAGACGACCCAACTGCTGTGTGCGCCCCCCTCCCTCCTCTGTTCTGGAGTAGCACGGCACAGAGGTACCCAATGACAGACTCCTGCCTTTTCCTCGAGGTCATAACGTTCGTCCTCTCCTCGTCATGACTGCAACGCCACAAGAAACATTAACGGGACACTGATCCCTGTAGCATACTGGAATGTTGTAGCATAAAGAGTAATGTGTCATGTATGAAAACCAACATGGTAGCATATAGAGCCACAACACCCAATATTTTCAAACTTCATTTAAAAAAATTAATGTTAGAGAGAAGCAATTTCAGCAGATGCAATAACAGTAAACGCATGTGTTTTTGTCTTAAAGGTAGCTGTACTGAAGTTCATAGAAGGAACTGATAATTATGACGAAGAAGATGGGTGATTTGTGTTAAAGCATTCGCATAAAAATATTAAGCTGATGTCCTATTACATTTGGTGCAACTAGAATATGTATTGAGGCGCTGTATTTATAAGACTGCTGTATGTTCTATTTGATGCCTCATTTTATTTTAAACGTGTGGAAAAAACAAAAAAGAAAACTGCAGATACACATAATGCATTGATTAATCCACACTATTTGATTTTCTATTAAAATGCAAAAAAAAAAACAGTGCTGACTTTCACATCTTTTTATTGGCGATGCTATCAGCTGTTAAGTGTCTTTGAAATGACAATAAAATGACAATAATTATTAATCAACCGTGTATTGAAAATATGAATTCATAATTTATTTTTAATAAGTGGCTCTCTAAAGCAGTCAACACGTTCATGTACCCATCAGATGGCTGATGGCTAAAAGCGCCAGAGGTTTTTTTCACATTCAAGCCGCTGCTATAAATTGTTTTTAGCCTGGTTATCACAGCTCAAGGCCTAACATGTCACACAAAGGAAAAGGTCAAATGTAGAGGGCAAACTCCTAAGGAAATCCAATTTCTAAAAGGCTTTGAAAATGCAGCAGGCAAAGACTGAGAGGTAAAAATTCTTTTGAAAAGCTAAAACATTATTTCAACATTATTTCAAAAACATTATTCTCATTCCTTTAAAAATCAGTTTAAAAAATTGGTTTGATAGATTCATAGATTTTCTTATAATTACTTTTCAGTTTGCTCATATTTTTTGCCAGTCCTAAATTTGACGTGAAGCTTAAATAAATAGCTATATTGTTCCTTCATATCAGTAGTTTGTGCCAACTAATTAGTATGTTGTGACCGCCATTTAGATTTTATCAGTATTTCGTGGGCTCAAAGGAGCATTTTAGCTTCTTTAATTCCTACCACTAATTTCGTGGCCACTAATTTTTGAAGACAAAATACTAACTTGTTTGCACAAGACGCCAATTTCTGCCCACAAAATTCTAATAGAATGCTAATTTTTGCCCACAAAATGCTAAAATGCGGAAAAAAATAGAAATTTTTCCTAAAAGATACAGATTAAAAGCTAACATTTTACCACAAAATGCCAGTAAATGCAAATTTGTCGACCCAAATTGGTAATTGGTGAGTGGGAATTGTGAATTGGTAATGTAATACTAATTCCTCCCCACAGCATGCAAAAACAATGCTAATTTGTGTTCACAAAATACTAAAATGTGGTCACAACAGGTGAACTACACCAATCAACCAAACAATCACATGCACATTTGTTCCCGCAAAATTAAAATAAAATGCTAACATTAAACCAAAAAATGCTTCTAAATGCACATTTGTGCAGCCAAATTTCTTATTTAATGCCAGTTTCTGCCCACAAAATGCTGATATAATTCTAATTTGTATCCACAAAAGACTAACATGTGGCCCTAAAGTGCCAATTTGTTCCAACAAAACTCAAGTAAAATTCTAATGTTCAACTACAAAATTCTAATAAACAAAAACTTGTGCACCCAAATTGCTAATGCTAAGTTCTGCCTACAAAATGCAAATAAATACTAATTTGTGCGCACAAATGCTAATACATGGCCACAAATTATTAATTTGAGAGGACATTATTATTTTTTCTTCTGAATGTGAACTCCGGGGTTTCTACACAATGTTGTATTTTTTATATAAATAGTGATTTTTTTTGTAATATAATAACAATTTCATTAGCATCCCTCGATCTTTTTTTAAGATGATGCAACAATCGCTGATGAAGATTTTGTTCTTTTCTTGAAGTGTGCAGCAAAGCTGAAATATAACTTTTTAACTAAATGTATTTTATAAAAAAAAACAAACAAATAAGACTGTTGAAATTGTCACTCGTGAACACAGTCCCTTATGATTTTGGGTGTGCTGTTCTGTGTGAGGTTAAAGCCAATTTTATCAATGCTGGAGAATACTGCAGTGAATATGTGACTTCAAAGCATTGCACATCTGTATGAATGGATAAATACACGAGTTTGTGTCTTAATTTTATTAAAGTAGTCTGTAGCACACAGACTAATGGAAGGGTTCTGCAGATAGTGTTCACAAGTGGTGCACTTTAAAGTCCCACTCTGATTATCTTTTGATCTATTATAAAAGTGTTCCCAGTGATCCTCTCATTATGATCATACCAATTTGTGCCCCCAAAACAAGAATAAAAACATTTGTTTTATAGGACACAGTTTCTGCTGAGCAGAAGAAGTTAATCAGAAATTCACCTCTGTGTTGTGGATGGGAGTAAGCCTGTCCTTATTTCCCATCATCCCATCGTTTACACTCTCTCCTGTAAGCTTATAGCTAAAAATCTAACATTACCAGTACAACAAAAATGGGGAGCAATATTGGAGCTATCCAGCTGTACAGTTTTGAGCCAGATGCCAGCTCAGATGTTGTCGTCATGAACAAAGACGTACATGGATCTATTTGTCTATGAGTGGATGCATCAAAACAGAGCAGAGCTGGGATTCTGCATGTCATGTTGACTGTAGCACCTACGTCTCTGCTACAGGTTTTTTTCTAACAGCATTTTTCTCATCTGCTCCTGATTCACAACAATTTGAACACATAAATACTCAATACTTTAATCTTAATTTTCTTTATATATGATCTCTATCGTGAGAAAAATGCCACAAAAACATGTTAAAAACACCAAAAACCCAATTTTCATAGAATTGGGTCCTTAATAAACAGACAAAAAGAAGCCAAACAGCAGTTAAGAAGACCTTGTTACATATTTGTAAATTCCTTTAGTAACAGACTTTTGGACTATGAGGAGTACTGATTTATAAACTGTTTATTGAATTAAAGTTAAATCCAAATCACTGCAGAGATTTAGATAAATAGCAACACAAATCATTGACAGAGAGATTCTGCAAGTCTATAAGTGGCAAAGTATTTTGGCACAGAAAAGTAGATACAAAGCCATTTTTTATCATCAACATTGACACTAAAATCAAATGTTTCATTGATTTGATTCAAACTTAATTGAAAATCTATTTAAAGAATCCTTAATATAACAGTGACAGGGCGTACTCATCCCTCACGTTTAAGCTGAAATCAATGTGACCATTTTTCGCTATTTTAGCAGCCTTAAAATGATATTTTGTCAAACAATTTTTTTATGCAGTAACTCCTGACTGCAGTGTGCTGCTGCTCCCCTCTTTTAATTGAGGGAGGTTAGTGGGATCTATCAGTGGGATGCCAGGCGAAGAGGCAGAAAACAGCGTGCTGAGCAGACTCGATTCAAGGACTTCGCCTTCTCTATTTAACCTTCGCTGACTGTGAGAGATGGACACTGAAGTTTTAATTGTGATGGTTAATTAGTAGGATAAAATCAGGATTAATGGTTATGTTTTTTGGTAAGTCACAAACACCTAATAATTTCCTTGGTTCTACTCTAAAGGAAAATATAAAAAAGGAAGCATTCATGCTGTGCTTGAACATTAGTGGACTTTTTAAAATGACATAAACCCCTCTTTTATACAGTTGACATCAATTACAAATCAATGCACGTAAAATTACCCCTTAAAGTGGACTGCAGCAAAAAGAAGCCGTGCCATTTATCAAAAACAACATTACCAGTGTGCAGAAATAAAAGTGAAGCCTAATTAAACTTAATTTAGAGCAGCAAATTGAGTGTGATTGAGTGTGATTAACCCCGACAGAAACGCATAAAGTGCTGAAATATTTCCATTTCTAAAGAAAGGCCAGATTATGCGGTTTTGAGACAAGAGGTTCCCAAAAGAACTTGGAGCCTGAACAAAAGCTGTTCTGCTGGATTCAGTGTTATCTTCTGGAAATGTGAAAGCAGACGATGAAGTGCTTTCTGCTGCCGTTTGATTAGAACTCTGTCCTGAACATACAATAAAGAGGGTGAACAAAAAGCACAAAAGGGTCAGCATTGAAATACTTTTTCTTTTGTTCCTTTTTTGTCAATGATCAATTCTTTAGCCATTTTAACATTTAAGAACGTTGATTTTTTTTACATTAGGGTTAGAGTGTCTGAAGTGTGCTCAGTACATTTGCTGCTTTGTTTGTTTCCCTTTCACATTAATATTTATGCACAATTTTGAAATATAGTAAGGAATAAAAACACAACTAAATGTTAATTCATTTATCTAAAAGATTATTTGAGCACATTATTAGCTGTAAAATTTGATTACAAACATCTTGTGAACATTTCAGCTTCCCACTTTTTCAGGTTCTTCCTGTTTCCTCAGATGGCTGAGCGTTAGACTGGTGCATGGGAAAACAGGGTTGCTTTCCCAGGGGGCGGGATACACTTATTTTAGTGTGGGTCCTTAGGCAAAACCCTTCACACTACTGCCTAACTATGTAGTTATAAAAGGGACTTGAGTCTGGGTCTCCCTGTACCGGTCCCCAGCCCAGATAAAATACAGGGTTGTGTCAGTAAGGACAACGCTCTTCCAAACTAATTCAATACCAAATGCAGATCAATGAAAGCTAATTTACTGACAGGATATGCGAAAAGGTGAACAACAGTTCCTGCTTCCTCGTCTGTATTATAGGGAACCTGAGAATGGATTAGATCAGATAAAATTGAGTTTATAAAAAATGAATTTCTGAAATTATTCCTGTAGTCTTTTAATTATAATTATATTAAAAAAAATCAAAAACTTCTACATTCAACATATTTAAAAAGCACATTAGAAACTCTCTCTTACCACAGCAAACTTTATTATGTATTTATTATTTGTTGTTTTGTTTTTAACTTTGCACATTTTTAAATGTGCACCATCCCTGAGAAATAAATCAAATTAAAATTTAAAAATCTGTGTCATTTTCTAGGATATAGTTTTTTCTGGGCAGCAGTTTATCAGAACCTCACCTGTAAGTTGTGGGTGAGCTTTTTGAGGCAGAAGTAAGCATCTAGTGATATCCATTCATCCATTTGTTAACCCTCTCCCACTAGATTACAGCCCCTCACAACCCAACCCTCATATTAATGGTAAACAAAAATTATGAGCAATATCAAAGCTATCCAGCCATGCAATTTTTACCCAAATGCCAGCTTGGACAAGGAAAACGTAAATCTAAATGTGTCTATTTGTCTGTAAGTGGATGCATCAGAATGTGGATTGGAGCAAGCCCATTTCAGGGGCTATAATTACCCAGGAACTATAATTTTAAGGTAGATACTAAAATCTTACCCTTGATTTACAACAATTTGACTAAATGAACATTCAGAAAAGCCGTTTTAAGTTTCATTTTCTTCATATGCGTCCTCTTTCATCAAAAATGCTACAAGAAACACCAAAAAACCTGACTTTCATTGGAGCGGATCTTTAAAAGCACTTGTATTCTCTCAAGCACATCCTTTCAGAGTGAACCTAAGATCCCAAAGCGGTGTAACAGAAGCTGGTCGACTGCCCTCGCTGTTTTTAAAAGGATGTCGCTTCAAGTTAATGTCAGGACACAACAGCAGGGATGAAAAAGTCTTCTTCATCTTCAGTGCTGCTGAGAAATGTCACAACCTGCACTGAATTACACAGAGTACAATGTAAAAACTTCTTTTGATCCACTTGGATCAATCAGTCAACATGGCTGTTCATAGCATCAAAAGATTTGTTCAGTTATCTTTAGAAAAGAAAAGAAAAACATTTTGGACATATTAACCTCTTAAGACCCAAGCTAACATCAGAACTAACCCTCCACACATGAAGTCGCAAGGCCCCAGCTAAGCAGAATGAACTCATGTGGTACCATAACCCAAAATGCAACGTGAAATATGAAAAAAGACTGCCATCGCAGATCTGCACATACCAAACTCCTTTACTCTATAAACTGTTTTTTTTGTTTAACAAATCATGTCTATGTTTTTGTCTTAAACTTCACCTTTATTTAACTTGTTTTATATTTTTAATAATAAGTCACAAACCATTGTCTCGAATGACAGTTCAAGTTTGGCACCGTGGAACAGTTTTACTAATAATAAGAAGCAAGGAGAGAAACACTTGAGATAGAAAATTAAAAAGACATTTGAGGAGCATCAAGCTAATAACAGATCTTGAAGGCATTGGAGTCCCACTCTGATCATCTCTTGATCTATTGTAACCTCAATTCCATCGAAATAATCACATTTTCTCATTCGTCTCATTTTCTTGGAAATAGTTCCTGCAGAGCGGCAGTTCATTAGAAATGTGCCTCTGAGTTGTGGGCTTGACTATTGGTGTGAAGCAATCCCACCCCTACTTCCCATCCAGGAAGGGAAGTGCAAACAGCATTGTTTTCTGCCACTGATTCACAACAATTTGAAAAAAGAAATCCTCAGAGATGCAATTTTAAGCTTGCTTTTCTTCAAAAGTTGCAAGAAAAAAGATATGAATCTTTTGAATTTGTCATACTATATGTTCTGATCTTCATCTAAGCCACGTCACATGATATTCACAGTCTGCTTAGGCTAATACAACTTCAGCTTGGTTGTAGTTAGTATGGAGTCCCGAAAGAGCCAAAATTAAATAAATATATACACCATTAAATAAATAAATAAATGTGGCATTAAATAAATAAATGTGGCGTTAAATAAATAAATGTTGCAATAAATAAATAAATGTTGAAATAAATGTGGCAATAAAATATTAAAAGAGCACATTTAAGTATTTCATGACGTATTTATTTATTTCATTGCCCAGTGTGGGTCAAAAGAGCCAAATTGAAATAAATATATTTAATATGAAATAAATAAATAAATGTTGCATTAAATAAATAAATGTTGCATTAAATAACTAAATGTTGAAATAAATGTGGCAATAAAATATTAAAAGAGCACATTTAAGTATTTCATAACATATTTATTTATTTCATTGCCCAGTGTGGGTCAAAAGAGCCAAATTGAAATAAATATATTTAATATGAAATAAATAAATAAATGTGGCATTAAATAAATAAATGTTGCAATAAATAAATAAATGTTGAAATAAATGTGGCATTAAAATATTAAAAGAGCACATTTAAGTATTTCATGACATATTTATTTATTTCATTGTCCCTTGTGGGTCAAAAGAGCCAAATTGAAATAAATAAATAAATGTGGCATTAAATAAATAAATGTTGAAATAAATAAATAAATGTTGAAATAAATAAATAAATGTTGAAAAATGTGGCATTAAAATATTAAAACAGCAATTAAAAAGTCATTTTTAACATTTCATAATATATTTATTTATTTCATGATTTCATTATACATTTCATGAAACAGGAAGTCGACACACCATGAAATGTCAAACTGTCAGATTCTCTCGTCAAACTCAGTGGGCGGGCCTAACTCTCGTGTCTCTGCTCTGTTGATCTGGCCTGGTGCAAAGTTTTTGTCTGAGTCCTCACTCACATACACGCTGCAAACATTGTTTTGGTGAATCAAAGACTTTTGTTCGGGTCACCAAATCAAAACGTGTTCTCTGTCCTCTTCATGCATTCTCACTAACCACCAGCTCCCGGGACGGGGAGCGCGTCACCCCCAATCCACTCTGGACGCGGAAGCGCCGCGAAGCGGAGTCCGCTCCGCTCTTCTGCTGGAACTTTGTTTGTTTTTTTGCCATCATGGGTGAAAATTAAATAATCTAAAGACATTAACCCGTGTTTCTGCTAAGAAGAACCGCTCTCTGCTGCTGATTTACACCCAAAACCCCGCCTACCCGCTCTGTCGGCCCACTGGATCTGTGTCCGGGCGCGTGTGCGTCCCTGTTTTGGTGTGTGTGTGTGTGGGGGTGCGCTCGCAGGTGTGTGTGTGTGCTGCTTTCTGCGTCTTTTTTTCTCCCCAAAACCAGCAGCCCCGGTCCAGAGTCTGCTCACTACGTTGAGCACGCTCCTGTCAGTCAGTGTTGTGTGTGTTTTATAAATCTCAGCCTTTCTGTTGTTTTTTTTAACTCCCGAAACTCTTCACCGGCACCGGAGTCTGCCCACGTTGATCTGCGTGTCTGCATGTCTGTCTGTTTTGTGTGTCTCTGTGCGCGCGCATAGAGACACTTTTTAAACACACACACCTGTGAGCGCGAGTGCACACACACACACACACACACACACCCACACACACCAAAACAGGGACGCACACGCGCCCGGACACAGATCCAGTGGGCCGACCGAGCGGATGTTTGCAGCGTGTATGTGAGTGAGGACTCAGACAAAAACTTTGCACCAGGCCAGATCAACAGAGCAGAGACATGAGAGTTAGGCCCCGCCCACTGAGTTTGACGAGAGAATCTGACAGTTTGACATTTCATGGTGTGTCGACTTCCTGTTCATGAAATGTATAATGAAATCATGAAATAAATAAATATATTATGAAATGTTAAAAATGACTTTTTAATTGCTGTTTTAATATTTTAATGCCACATTTATTTCAACATTTATTTATTTATTTCAACATTTATTTATTTATTGCAACATTTATTTATTTAATGCAACATTTATTTATTTATTTCAATTTGGCTCTTTTGACCCACAAGGGACAATGAAATAAATAAATATGTCATGAAATACTTAAATGTGCTCTTTTAATATTTTAATGCCCATTTATTTCAACATTTATTTATTTATTGCAACATTATTTATTTAATGCAACATTTATTTATTTAATGCCACATTTATTTATTTATTTCATATTAAATATATTTATTTCAATTTGGCTCTTTTGACCCACACTGGGCAATGAAATAAATAAATATGTCATGAAATACTTAAATGTGCTCTTTTAATATTTTAATGCCACATTTATTTCAACATTTATTTATTTATTTCAACATTTATTTATTTAATGCAACATTTATTTATTTAATGCCACATTTATTTATTTATTTCATATTAAATATATTTATTTCAATTTGGCTCTTTTGACCCACACTGGGCAATGAAATAAATAAATATGTCATGAAATACTTAAATGTGCTCTTTTAATATTTTATTGCCACATTTATTTCAACATTTATTTATTTATTGCAACATTTATTTATTTAATGCCACATTTATTTATTTAATGCCACATTTATTTATTTATTTAATGGTGTATATATTTATTTAATTTTGGCTCTTTCGGGACTCCATAAGTTAGTGCTGCCAACCAGTTATTAAATCACATAAGTGTTCCAGTCTTTACTTTGAATGTTAACCCATTTTGTTCAATAAAAATACAAAAACTTACATTTTGTGTGTTGCATTAGTTAGAAAATTTTATGACAAATTCTTGGAGAAATCAAGTATTGTCATAAGGATTCACATACTTTTTTTGTGCAACTGTATGTGTCAGAAAATATGACAAGAGTATGTTGAAAACAACAAAAATGCTGTTTTAATCAGAGAGGGTCTTTAAATGGTTGTTTAAAGGAAAAGTGGATCAAAGGTTTATCTTAATGACCTGATTTTTTTCCATAAAATAGGTAAAATGATTTACAAACACTCACAGGAATAAATAAAAAAAAAAACAAACAGACATATGAACAAAAACACATTCAGTGTTGTTGATGACTTCAGTTTTAAATAATTTAAAATAAATGTTTTGGTATCAAAGATTAAAAAAAAAATAAAAAAAACAGTTAATATGATGTTGAAATATCACAAAAAAGGCAATTTTCAGGGAACAAGAAATTGTTTTGAAGCATCAATTGTCAAACTTCCAAAGGTTCTTTTGAGTGCAGACATGGTGGCTACTACAGAGGAAGGGGTCTTCTGTGGGCCTTCTGATGCTCCATGCACAAGTTCATAAATATTCTGAGGTTCGTCCAACAGGAAGATATTGACCTCAAATCTAATCCTATGCCGTGCCAGAACTACCATATGGGGACAAAAGCAAGAGCTTGTCAACATGCGGTCTCTGATGCAGTCTCCAGAATTTGACACAGGGTAAACTGAAAAGTGAAAGAAAAGCTGAAAATGCCACAAATTCACTGGAATCTCTAGAATTCATTTTAAGTAATCAATTTTACTTTAATTTGTCATTTCTATTTCTTTCTTTTTTCATATTTGGGTTGAATGTTTGAGCTTCACTAGAGGAAAAGAAAATCTCTCAAGTGAGTCCCTTAATAAGGAAAGACCCAGGCAGTGTCAGACATGACAATTAAAGACTGACGATCCATGAGAGGAAACAGGAGCCCGTTGTTACAGCCTCAGGGTCTCCCCTGAATCACACTGAGATGCTATGACTAATGCCAGCACCCACTGTGACGGAGCTGACGGGCTTTAGAGGAATCTGTGTCCCCTGCAACATGAAATCAGATTAGATACTGCGTGGTAGTTAGGATAGACACATTGATATAAAATTAATGACAAAATAAATCACGGCATCCCATCCCACTGTGTGTGGCTGTATTGGATTTGCAGAGAAATTGAGGGCAGCAGCAACGTTTTTGAGCTATAAATGAAGTCCTACAGATAAGTTTCTGCAGTATTGGATTTGAAATTGTCTGGCGGTGACCCAGTTAGTCTAATAAACACACAAGCTTTCCCAATCCGTGCAGAAAGTCTCACAGGAAGCCTGGCAATGGCTACAGCACTCATATAGAAGAGCCATTGCAATTATCCAGACCGTCACTGAGTTCCAACGCATACGCCCAAAGATCATTTGAGGCATGTTAAATTCACTTCCAACGTGGGAATGGATGTTAATAGTATTTGCGGATCTTATTTCCAGGTTGTGTTGTGATAGGCAGGAGTGGTGACGGGAGAGGAGGGGTGGCAGAGTGAGCCTCAGCTTCTCCCCCATGTTTTCCCTTTGAACATCTCCACGTACTGTCATCACCATCTGCACTCATCTTTCTTCCTCCCTGTGCCTTCTCCATGAACCTTCACTCCCCATCTTCTTGGTCCACACAACACACTCTCTCTCAAAGCACAATAAAAGTAATTAAAGTCTCAATCTGCCTGCCTCTCTGCTGAATGTTTTCCTATAAATTGTGCAATGGCCGTCCTTCTCCATTTCTCATTCTAGTATTTTATTAGCCTGATAGCTGGTAGTAGGTTTTTCCTAGTGATAGCCGCTCTCGGTTCCCAGTGGAATATGTGGCCTACATTTGTTTGCAGTGCAGTCAAAGCCTGTGTGAGTGTGCGCTTGTGCAAACAATTCCAGATTTTCTGCTGCAGCGAGGAACATTTGCCTGCTTTGTTCCAACTCTGTATCCCTTTTGTTTTCTGAAGTATCAGTGGTCATCGTTATAATACATGGCGACTCTAGAAAGACACATGGTTTCAGAAATGCATTAAAAAGGTCACCTTTAATGACTTCATTACTGTTTTATTATGGCTTGAGGAAAGGCTCATAAATCAGAAGCCTTCAAGTGGAGCAAAAAAAGATGCAAATCAGGTCTAAAGGGGAAATAATGATGAACATGGAACAGAGAGAGAACTTTACTGGCAGAAAGAAGACATTTCTCTTTTGTCCAACAGTCCTTTGAAAATTGTCAACATCCCCACACCAACAGTTTAAAGTTTTTTTTATTTTTTTTTTTTAATTTTCAAAGACCCACTCCAATAAAAAAAAAAAGGTTTTTAGTGTTTTAACATGTACTTGTGGAATTTTTCTGATAATGGAAGACAAAATTAAGATTAACCCGAGAACACGTTCGCTATAAAAAATTACACCATCCCTTTTGCTAGGTAATTTCTTCCTGATATAATATAGCCAATGAAAATTCTTTCTCACAGAAAATAGATCAAAACATCACAACACATGACAAGTTAGTTTTCTTTGATTTTCAACTGTTCATATGTGAAAAAAAATGGAAAAATTAAAACATTGCAAGATCCTAAAAATATGCTTGAAAATGACGGAAAAATTTGGTATTTGAGAAGAAAAATACAAATTTGAGGATTTTTTTCAGTCATATCACTAGTAATCGGAAGTGCAGTAGGAAAAAGCTTATCGTTATGATGTGGAAACTACAATCGGCATCCACTCCATTCTGATGCAAACATAGATTATACAACCTGGACATAGATCCATGTTATTGTTATCATCAATGCTGGCATCTGGATCCGAACTCGCCATCTTTGTTGTTAGGTAGTGTTAGGTTGGGGTTGTGAGGGGCTGGAAGCTAGCAGGAGAAAGTGTAAACAGATGGATGATGGGAAGTAGGGGCAGGTTTACTCCTTCCTAACAGTCCTGCCTACAACTCAGAGGTGCAATTCCAATGAACTACAGGCGCCATGCAGAAAATCATGTCCAAGAAAATATCAGATCATTTTTTATTTTTTCTATAAACAGCATAAACGTAATCCAGGGGTATTCAACTCCAGGCCTCGAGGGCCACAGTGTCTGCATAATTTCCAGATATCCAAACTCTACTCATGACTGATTACCTGGTTCAGGTGTGTCCAACCAATTGGAGCATGCCAGATCCGGGTATGTTGGAAAACCTGCAGGAATGCGGCCCTTGAGGCCTGGAGTTGAATACCCCTGACGTAATCAAAAGACCAATAGGACTAGGAACACTTTATAAATGGATCAAAAGATGACAAAACTCACAAAATGACTCATCTTTAGCATAGCTTTTACGTAGCTTTTACATATCCACAAGTTTTAGTTTGATTTCATTAATGACTAATTTGATTATCTGATTGTATTTGTGGGATGTGTTATGGGTTTTTGTTTATTTGATATGATTGCTATGATTGATATAATTCTTTACAAGCAGCTAAAAAAGGAACATCAAAGCAGTTTGACAGAAAATATTGTCATCAGAAAGTTACTGCTCATTATAAAGATAATGTCTAGATAGTTGTGCGTTGATGTTCAAAGGATTGTGACTTTTTACAGTTTCACTGTATCATATAAATCATCCAGACTTACTCACTGCAGAGTCAGATCATGTTCCCAAACCCGTAGATTTGTTGAGTTGCGACTATAGAAACTGTCTAATGTGAGGCCAACCAGTAGAGGACAGCTGGGACAAACGCAGCAGCAGCACTACGGACAGATGGCTGCCTCGTCTCTTTCATTTTTCTCAGCTATGCTGCTTAAGACCCACAGGACCGACTAAAACCGTGATCCTCACTTCTCTGCCAGTGTGGCTGCATCACACTTTTGACTTCATTTAGGCTTTTTCTCTGTTGAAGGAATGTTGTCTCACACAGGTTTCTTTGTAGGTCCCTCCATCTGCTAGTCCCTCAATTTCTTAGAGGAAATGCTTCTGAAGCAGGTGAGATAACTGTGGAGCAGCATTGATGGTCAACTTTATTGTTGAAGCAGTTGCTCTGGTGGATGGCTTTACCCAATAAAAGCAGGTTTTCTTAATGAAGGGAATTTTTTTAATGGAGTGCAGTAGTCGTCTTTTGCTTAGTGGATCAGAGATTCGATCCGGAGCACTGCAGCCTCGTAAAGTGTCCTTGGGCAATTGCACGATTTCCACGCTGCCCCAGATTTCCTCATTGGTGTGTGAAGACGAAGCATGCTGGATGTAGGGCTCAAAAATACAATAAAAAAAAACACGTTGATTTTAGAAACAGAACTGATTTTTTTTAGAGCCAAAAATTGGTCAACCTTTTTTTTTTTAAAGAAGAGAACTATTTTTTTTTATCAGCTGAAAAATTAGCATATTTAGGAGAAAGACAAGCAACCTTTGCTTTCCATGCTCTCTTTCTTCCTCATGCAGTTGTTTTTTTTTTCAAAGGTACACTCTGTTCAGCGATGCTGACAGACTCAGGGTACAGGTATGCTGTCCTATTTCCATCTGTCTTGATGATGATCAGTGAAATTTAAAGACAATGTATTCCAAAACTGATATAGGCTAAATACGCTGTTTTTGCCAAACCCAATAATATCAGATTCAATATTTCTTAACTACCATTGAAAAGCAAGGATTGAAGGTTTAAAGCAGGGGAGAAATTCTCTCTCAGCTCTGTATTAATGCACCATCTCCAACATGAGCGGTAGCAGAAACAGGTTTGTACTGCAGGCATCCTTACGCTGTCAGTGCAGAAAAAGTGTCATTTACTTCTGCAGACAGACATAACTGATGGGCGTTTCCACACACTGGACTGTAACAATGGTTTGGTTATGTTTTGCTGCCATCACATGTGTGCTGTTTGCTGTGATGGTTGATTTTACATTATTGTAAAATAAGTCTAAATGATCCAAATTTTTATTTTCCAATATTGATACTTTTTTTAAATTTCATTTTGAAGCAACTTTTAATGGTACAGCCGGATTTGACTGCCTCAGACGGATTGATCTGGTTGGATAGAAAGGAATATAAATTGATCCATCAATTAAGTTGATGAATCGTTACAACCCTAACTGTCAGACTTCATGATTTGGATACGCATAGAGATATGCTTCCCTTCTAACACTAGACTGGCTCTGGTGTGCTCCACAGTCAGAGACCATGTCTCATCGGAACATTTCAGGAGATGAGCTCACTTCAAGTGGCTTCGCAATAAGGGATTCAGTAAATTGTACATGTGTACATTTTCTGTTGATATTTTCACATGGTTTTCTTTGACTGTGTGTGTATTTTTTGTTTCTACTTCTGGTTTACCCAGGTGTTTGCATATGGAGCAGATTCTCTAAAACACCATGAAGCTTGAAGGGATAATGAGAACCTTAGAATTTGCTTGTAGTGAAATAAAAGGTACACAAAAATCTGTTAAAGATGTTGACCAACGCTTGAAGAATGAGGAGAAAACCGTGGCAGCTCTTCGAGCTCAGGTGTTGGAATTGGAGTCATATTCAAGGAGGTGGAACTTGAAACTTTTTGGTGTCACTGAAAGCCCTGATGAAAATGTAAAAGCCCAGGTCACTGAGAGATATGTCAGAGCATCGTTGCAGAAGACTGGAAGCAGATGTGCTTCATTTGGCATTGATGTTGCACATCGCCTTGGGAAACCCAATCCAAGCAGCTCACGTCCCAGAGCCATCATCATCAGGTTGTCCCAAAGACATTACAGAGATGCAGTCTGGAGGGCCCCTAAAACAGCTTTTTTCTACGGGAAAAGATGCTCCGTTTCGCAGAGGATCTTTCCACAGCTGTCAGAGAGGCCCGGCTGAAAGTGTGGCCTCTCATCCAAAAAGCCAGAGAGGAAGGAAAACGAGCTTACTTTGTGAGCAGCAGAGCCTTCATTAACGGTCAAGAAGTTAAGTAATAATGTCAAGATGGTTATATAATATACTATCATGTCTTTACTATTGCATTACTAGCTTAAAAGCGAAAAAATCTTAACTGAAAGACCATCGGGAATGCTTTTACAATAAATCAAAAGATGATTGGAGAGGGCCTTTGAAGAACAGTTGCTGTTCTTCAGACTATAAACAACAGAGGCTGCTCCTCTCTGGCCTATCCGTGGCTTTAGTGAGGCTCTAATCCAGCTCCACTCAGCACAGCTGGAAGCACAGCCTCTTGTGTTCTAAAAAAGTACAACAAAGCGCACAATGGCACAAAATGGAAATACCCTGAATCGGTGTAGAGCAAAACCATAAAGACAAAGAGAGTCTTTTTGGAAAGCAGCTTAAACGGCTAAATCGAGATCAGAGCTACTTTGAGGTGCCACTTTAATGTATGCCAATTAAATCCAGTCACAAAAGACGAGAAACAAGGCAAGCAAGGATTTCCTTTGACTATGGCAGTTTAACTAATAAAAAGATTTTGCCCTGAAACATCTGATGATTGTGTTTGCATGCTGGCTTTGGATCGAGGGGGGGCTCATGTGGTGTTATGGCTGGATGTCATTATCATTTCATGCCGCTGTGCTTTAGGCTGACAGATCACCGGCTGTCTGAGCACGGCCAGAATCTGAGCTGGAATTATTTATGAATTTCAGAATGTTAAAATTCTGTTTGTTTATTTACCGTTAGATTAGAAGGAGGATTAAGCATATAGATGATTTCTTTGTTCATCGCTTTTTTTATAAATCCATAGTTTCAGTCCCTTATCAGTATCTACCTTTAATATATTTGTGCCTTTTATTTGTTTTTTTTTTTAAATACTGTCTCATGCCTAATTATTTTCTTTAAGTTATAATGTAACAAAGCTAGCCCGATGGACTTGTGGTAGAGTGTCTAACCTAGTAGGTTGTGAGGTCAGTTCCACAGTCGAGTCACATCAAAGACTTAAAATGGGATCCAGTGCTGCTTGACAGTCAGTATTTAAGAGTTGGATTGGTGATTTAAACCACCAAATGGTTCCTGAGCGCGGCTGTGTCTTCCCAAGGGGATAGGACAGGGAACAAAACATGACACTTTAACTTGTGGAAACCCATATGCTACATTCACACTAAGCATGTGACACGCATTCTTGAATGTAATAAATGAGCATTCTTAGACGTGCATTTACCCAAGGTGTTCACACTGGACTATCGCTATTCGGTACAAATGCATGTCCGCCTCCTTTAGTTGGAAGAAGCAAAGTGAGAAATGTCAAACTGGTGCAAATCTCGCAAATCTTGTTCTATGTTTTTTCTTTTGCAGGTTTGCTCCGACACGTGAAAGATTTGGTGACATATAAATCCAAACCGCACAAACCGCAACTATTAATCTCTCCTTCATGATCAATTTTCAAACAGTTGACACTTCCATGAATTAAAGAGAATGTCATCCACATCGGTCCCTAGTTGAGACAGTGGCAGTGTCAGGTAAGGAAGGGTGCTGCACAGGGGAAAGTTATTGATTACACCAAACTTTTGAGTTATTTTGTTTATGTGTTTGAAATACTACCTATTTATTTATGGTTGGTTTGTCTAAATTTAAAAAACAAAACAAAAAAAAAAAAACACAAATACATAATCATGGGATTTGGCACCCCCACCAGCAGACGGCGACGTTATTGGCAGCCGCCTATAGTTGCCAATGCTCAGGACTGGCCCTGCACTGGGCTTGTGTTGTGCACTCAAGAACTTCTTATACACGGTTTCATGAGCATGCATTCAGCTGGGGGTTTTCACAGCGGACCAGCACTTCTGGGATAGCGCTTGTCTGCCACATACAGTTGGCCTGGTGGTAAGTGTCAAAGCAGTGCAAATTTTGCTCCAGGGTTTTTCTTTCACAAATTTGTTCCTATTGATGTACTTCTTGGTGCATGTAATTCCCGTCTGGCACAAACTTCAAATATTAGTTTCTCCTTCCTTCTCAATTGGTACTTGCATGTTTTGAAAAGGACGCACACAACACTACTAAATCTGAAACCCTCATTGGTCAAAGTTCAACATTTTTTAGATTTAACAGTCAAGAAGTTCAACTGGTCGAAGTTCAAGTGCACTATCCATTAAATGCCTGTTTTGTACGTAGAGCCCTCGACCAGACTTAAAACCTTGTGGAGTGCGGCTCTGGACAAAGAAGCCCCAAATTTAGGTTTACTTGTGTTTACGTAGACTTTTCTTTGGAAGTGGTTGCTTGAATGCACATTGATGAAGGCAGTGAATGTAGATTTACTTGAAAGAGAATTTAAAAAAACTTTGACACAAAAGCATTTCTTGACAGACACATTTGATGATCACCTTTCCTGACTCCCTGCTTCTGCATTCCTACAAACTCTGATTGTTGATTCTGGAGATTTTCTCAATCTTGTGACAGCTACCAAATTAGGATGAATGCAAGCGGCTCTGGGTTCAGAATTTAGGGAGATCTCCCCTTGTTCTCTCTGTATTCATCATTTCTATCCAAGCGTTTGACAAACAGTTTTCTCCAGTGGCCAATTACAGTAGTATATAATCAATCCGTTCACGGGGCAGTTCTGTATCAAAGCAAGCTGCTCCTCATCAGCTCTGAATAAGTGAGAGAATAAACCTCATTAAATCAGACGCAGGGAAAGCTCAGCCCATGATTTCGCTCACACTCCTCTAAAAATGCTTCGCATAACGAGGAGTAAATATGATTTTCACAGTAGGCAGGATCGCTATTTATGGGCAAAATAGAGTTTCACAAACCTGGGCTTTGCTGAATCTTTCTTCTATTTATTTAAATAGTTCCTGGAATGATTGCTGTAAACTTCTGATTATGGTGGAAAAGCTGCAGAGTGCGGGATCGAAGTTTCGCCTCCATTGAATCCTTTTTACTCTTAAATGTCCTTTGGGTTAGGTCATTCATTTAGATTATAATAAGTATGCTGAAGGTGTTTAAATACTGATATAGCCAAAAAAAAAAGGGGGAGGGGGTCAACATAGGGTTTTTGTACACTGTTAATAAGGATCACCTTTGTATTAACTCAAAAAGACTTAAGAATTAAATCTCAAAATGCCCTCCACTGCCTCCAGACAGGCTGAAAGTGCTCCATCTGTCGCAGAGTAAGACTGAAGCACTGAAACCCTCCCTGTGCAAGACCACACCTGGAGGATCATGGTGAGCGTGCATGTGTTTGTGCACGTTATGCAAACAGGAGGCTTCTTTTGAACGCCTCATCTAGGAAGAGTTACCCAAGCATCAGTGTTCCAAACAATCAGACTTTCTTTAGAATATGAAAAATGGAATATCCAATAAAAAATACAAGAAGTCCCACTCTGATCATCTTTTGATCGATTGTAAAAGCGCTCCCAGGGGTCAATTAATTATGTTGTGTTTATGCAAAATCAAAAAATCCGAGTTGTTTTCTAGGACACAGTTTCTGCAGAGTGGCTGGAGTTCATTAGAAATTTGCTTCTAAGTTTTTGGGCGGGACCAAATGACAAGGAGTAAGCCCTCTTTTATTTCTCATCGTCCCTTTGTTTTACATTACCTCCCACTATCTTACAGTTCCACACAACCCCAACCTAACATTAGCGATGCAACAAAAATGGTGACAAATACTGGAGCTATCCATTCAGACAGTTCTAACCCAAATGGTCGCTTGGACAAGGAAAACAATAACGTCCATGGATCTATTTGTTTACAAGTGGATGCATCAGAATGGAACAGAACATGGAGCTTGCATATTTTCTATGACACTGCTGTGAGGTTAGTCAAACTGCACTCTTTTTATCTGAATATATATCTGAAAAATGCCATTCTAAATTTAATTTTGATTAACTCTGCCCTGCGTCATGCAAAACTGCCACTGGAACACGTTAAAAACACCAAAAACACCTTAAATTGAGTTGTACAACTTACTTTTTTTTTCTGAATAATTGAGGGTGTGATTTATCTAACTGACGTATGTTTTGTTCTGTTCTGTTCTGTTGTGCTATGTTTTGTTATGTATCAACTTTTTAAAAATAAAAAAGTTGAAAAAAAACCCACCAAAAACAACTTAAATTGAGGAGTCTTTAACAATGTTTCATTGTCTTGTAAATTATTATTTTTCATCTTTCTATTTTGTAACCAAAACTTTTATATACCTCCCATTCTCTTTCTCCACTCCCATCCTGCTCCTTATTTTAACTCACAGGTACAGACTGTGGTTTCATCCTGACCCTGCCAATGGCAAAGTAATCGACAACATCAGGCCTCACGAAGTGAGTGACAGACTGAACATTTCTTTTTCTCTATTCAGGAAGGAAGTTTTCCGAGAAAATCGAAGGAGTAGGATTAAAACTTGTGTACAAGAAGAGGCAAACGGGAACACACTCACACTTGAAGCTCGTGTTGGGTCAAACTGTTGACCTTCCTGGGTGGATGATAACGACTTGACCTGCTGAGACACGGCTGCTGGTCAGACTCTACGGTGTCATTCACTCCTGTTAATCTCAGAGAAAGCTGTCCTTGTGAAATATTATAACCACGACAATGCAGAAGCTTGAAAGTTTGCAGTCGACAGCTTTGCATTTTAAAATATAGTCACTCTATCTTCAGAAAGACCAATTTTACCTCAGTTTGATGTCAAAATGTCAAACACTGGACGTTTTAAAAAGCATTTATGAATCATATGTCGTTGTAATTCAACTCTTTAGATGCTTTCATTGATCAAATGTTTTAATTTTGTGGAAATTAACATTACAGACTAAATACCTTTTTCAACACAATCAAATCTTCTAAACAACAAACTACGTTCACAACATTCTCAGTAACCTCCATTCAAGTGACCACTTATTCTGAAAAGTGTGTAAACACACTTTTCAGGCTCCTGCGTTCAAAACTGTCATGTGCAAGCATAGCTACGCACATTTTTACAACCAATTTTAAGCTCGGTTCTCAAAATATGTGGCTATTGCCTTCAAACTTTAACAATCAGGGACTCAGATTTGGTAGTGATGTGTGAATTTGGTTTCTCTGGTGAACCCAAACACAGCTATGAGCCTGACGACATCTGCGTTTGTTTGTTTAAATAAAGATACATCAAGGCCACTTTCCTGACATGAAAGTATTTTAAAATATTTTTTAAAGTATCTATAAAAAGTTGAAAGACCAATTTACTTTAAATACATCTACGTGAGTTAACACAGTGTGACGCATCAGATTACATAACCCTGCCTATAGGTGACGCGTGGCAGACTTAGGCTAGTAAACGTAGAGCTGAGATGATAAAATAGAGTAATTGATCTGAATTGATGTAAGCTTGAAGCATAAATTTTCCAAATCTTTCAATGATTTTATTTTTCAACTAACAATTTGTGGTCTAAAACATTGTTTTTCCTCCTTGTTGTCTGTCTTTCATCAATTTACAGATTTTTCAATTAATGAAATAACTTATCAGCGAACATAACAACACAGGTTTTTTTTTCTTTCTCTTCTAAGCTTTTTCAACCTTTTTTCTTTTTACTTGACAACACATTTCTTACATTAAAATGTGTTCATTAAAACTACAAATTTTTCCTCACAAAAAAAATCATGAAAAATCATTTGCAAATCTCTTCTTTTTTCAACACACAAAAATATCCTTAAAATATCCCAAAAACATCAAAGGTCAAAGGTCAAAGAGGGAGAAGGAAAAAGTAAGCATGTTACTTTCACAGAAACAAGAAACTGTGTATACGCCAAAGATATCCACATTTATGCACACATGCACCAATGAGTAAAACACACAACCACAAGACAACAAAAGATACCTCTAAACACCTCATGTGTATAAACATTTGTTAAATTAACATGAATTTCTACACGCTGTCCTCCAAGGTTATCCGTTAAATGATACTCATCAATTTTCTATACTTATTCTTGGTCAGGGTCACTGGAGCCACCTGCTAGGCTGAATTGGGTGGGGTGCACCCAAGTCATTGGGCCGCACAGAGATAGACAAGCAGACACAAATATTAATACCTAAGAGACAATGTAGAGTCTCCAATTACCCTGTGAAAAACAGTTTTAGATAGTGGAAGGAACCTGGAGTCATGGAGGAAACCCACACACACATGTGGAGAGAACATGCAGATTCCACATTAAAAAGACCCAGCAGGTATTTGCATTAGCGTTGTTCGTCTGTACTGTGAGATGAGTGTGCAGACCACTACACCACCGTGCAGCTATTATTGAATCAGAACTTTAAATGAATTGTTTTAACTGAATTAACTTAGCAAACCCCAAAGTAAAATGATGTTCTTACAAATATTTAATGTTATGAAAGTGAACATTGTTATGATGGAAAAACGGTAAATCAATATAATGTAACTGATAGCGTTGATGTTTTTGATCAGTTTCCTTGTTTTTCTCAGTTTCCTTTACCCCTGAAACAGACAGAGCAGCGCAGAGGGGAAGAAGACTTTAGCTCTGGGGAAAAAAAAATCACTATGACCCACTTTTGACTGAGAAGATAAAGATTTTACTCCTTCTTCCAAATGATGGTGCATCAAAAACAAGTTTGCTATTGCTTAGAACAACACTAGATTTTGTGTTTGTGTGTGTCATTTCTGTGTATAAAACTTTGAGCCATTTCCAGGTTTTTATTTAAATGATAGTCCTAAAGAGTGGCTTGGTGTCCAAGGACTCTACTTAAATCTCTTTTTTTTTTTAACCACAAATGAAAAGTTTCCTTAACTTTTAAATTAATTTTGTGCTGCTTCATCCAGATCTAAAGGAAACTGAGGGATGATTTATTCTCCCACAGAGCCCAAATGCTTTCAGGTGCACTTAACTTAAAATGTGTGATGATGAGAAGCAGTTCATTAAAGTAACTCGTTTAAGTCTGCTTCCCCTCTGCTCTATAAAACTGTTTCACTTTATTGCTTTAGATTCTCCTTATTTAGCAGCAGCAAGTATTTTTAGGAGGTAAAAATGTATATTTTAAATAAAGATAAGTCCAAATTCAAGCAAAATTTTTAAAAATTGTTTTTAGACAATGACAACCTCAAGGGTTAAAACAATCAGTCAACTTTAATCAACTTATTCGCAGTAGATTTATCAAGATTCAGTGAATGGAATAAATCTGCGTAAAAACCTTGAAAAGAGTCATGCAGTTCTTTTATACTTTGTGCTCCATTAAGTTATTTTTCCTCTTTTCCCTCTACTAAAGAAAATCCAAATTATCTCCTCTTTTTATGTCAAGTGAAATTATATATGACTATGTTTGCATCAGTGCTGCATGTCTATCAGTGGCTCTCTGTTCAATGCCCGGCTATGGCAGCCATTTTGATCCAGTTGTTCTGCTCTGAGCACAGAGCCTATTCAGGTTTAGGAAACTCAGAGCAAACAGGAGTTCGGTCCGATTGGAAACAAACTGAGACAACCTCAAAAGATGGATCCAAGAGCCATTCCTGGTCCAGGTTGTATTTAGACTGAACATTTTTTCTGGATTATTGGCGGAAACTAAATGTGTCCATTCTGAAACACCCTAAGTGTTAAAATAACACAAGAATTTTACAAATTTCAGTCAAAAAATTGCTATTTAGCAGCCACTTAATTTTACATTAACACAAAATTCTAATTGAAATATTAAATACAAAACTTCATTTTAAAACATCAAGCTGAATAATAGATCAAAATCAAAACCATTCTTGTCTAGTGATTTTTTTTTTAATCAGATTTCTGATTCTGAATACATTCATTCATTCATCTTCTTGGTCAATTCTCCTATAATAGTTTATCTTTACATATTTTGGTTTTAACATTTATAAGAACTGCAAAGGACCACCATAGATTGCATTCTAAAACATTTTTTCTTTACATTTAAAATTATCTCTGTTTATTTCCTTTAAACTCCTCAAAACTTCCTCTATCCTTGGAATGAAGTCATTTTTTAAGTGATGTGTGTCTCTTCTCCCTCCTCCTCTCCCTCCTCCTCCTCCTCCCCCTCTTCCTCACGCCCACTCTCCTCCTCCTCCCTGGTGTGGATGGATGTAAGCAAGGTGATCTAAAGTGCATGTAATGCAATGTGAAGTGGCCTAATGCTCTGCTCTCCTTTTCGCCCGTCGTCACCTGACTCCTATTCCTCACAGAGAGAGACGAGCCCCAGGTGGCGCCGGCCACTGCCAAACCAATTCCTGCATCGGTTTATAGATGGACACTGCAGCTTATGACGCTTTTGTCTTCCTCGTCAGCTCTGGGAGGGGGGACACACACAACATAATAAAAAGAATAAATATCCTAATGACTAAATGCAGGGAAGATATTAAAAACTGTTGATTCATAGAAAAAATTAATATAATTATAAATAACATTTCCTTAAATACTTCAAGTTTATGATTTTATGTCTTGTAATTCTGTTGAGAAACTGGATAAATTTAAGTTTGTATAAAATTA
The DNA here is from genome assembly GCA_003999625.1 of Oryzias javanicus. Taxonomy (NCBI): domain Eukaryota; kingdom Metazoa; phylum Chordata; class Actinopteri; order Beloniformes; family Adrianichthyidae; genus Oryzias; species Oryzias javanicus. The sequence continues at coordinate 18,471,279 of CM012437.1, forward strand.
ATTGTTTCATTAATTGTTTATCCTAAAATAATTTTTGAATGTTTTAACAGTCATTTATCATTGTACGGTTTATGTTGTTTTGGTTTTGGTTTTGTCCAAAAACCTTGATATTCTGATACATTTTCCTTCATGTTCATGCAGGAACGTGTGTTTGCAAAACAGGAACAACTCAAGTGAGCAGAGGAGAAGCTATTCTGTTTGGGGGTACGTTAGCTTGTAAGCTGAATAAGTCATCATAGATGTCAGGATGGGTGTGACATCAATAGGCTTGGTTTGTTTTGTCAAATTTTTTGTGTTACAGTCTTCGAATATGTTTGCATAGTTTACTTATGCCTGACATATGCACAGAAACATCAAGGCCACAATTGAACCCCTGCATGACTGCTGCGCCATCTGCTGGTTTGAATGTGCAAGAACATACTAGCCTTTAAAAAAACCCTGAAGTTGTGTATTTTCAATTCTTATTTCAGTCAGAGATCCCTTAACAAGTTGCATTGCTTGTTGGGCTCGGCGAACGGTCCAACATGACATAACTGATGGCTTCATGCCGAGACATTTCCTTATCTGCTGAGGTGACACGAATCCTGATGAGCTTTGGAGTGTCAGGTCGAAGTATTCCCTCTGGAAGCCGGGGCGACATTTCTCTGGCCAACATTGACATTTCCCTCTTTAAGCTGATTTGACACTTTGAGAGGCACAGACTGTGGTTAGCTACGGATGTTCAATGTGGTCCTGATGTGGTCAGAATAAAAAAAAAATCCCCTTTGGCCCTGTTTAGCTGCCTCTCTGCCTGTGTCATAACACAGCTCCAGTTTAATGAGCAAAGTCAATTATGCGACAATTTTATAGTTCTGCTGGCTTTTACCCTCTATCCTCTGTGTGCATCTGCATGCACAGAGCCAAAGCGCCAAAGCACTAGATTGGCACAGATGGCAGCCTCCAAGAGTTACCCTGACAGCAATTTTACCAAAGCACTAGATTGGCACAGATGGCAGCCTCCAAGAGTTACCCTGACAGCAATTATATATATATATATATATATATCCCTGCCAAATGCGTGCAGAAAAACTGGTGCACCTGCATTCCTGCAGCGCCTGCCTAAGGCAGATGGATATGGATGACACAGTCAATACCACTGACCACTTATGGAGGTGGTGCATAAATTTCACAGGCAAGTAAAGATCGCTTCACCTAGGCTTAAGTACCACTTGATTAAAAAATAAAATTGTCGAGAAAAAATAAGTTAATTTAAAAAACTATAATTAAATAAAATAAGCTATAACAAATACAAATAAATGTGTATTGTGCATCGTTTTAAAAGAACTTGGCGAGTATTGCATTAGGCAGCAGAGCTGGGAACCATGAATACTGTGTATTAACTTTGTTTTGGCCAGTTTTAAAGGTTAAGGTCTTGCCCCTCAAAATTGTGACTGCAGGGCCAGATGGGAAACAGACCAGATTAGAAGCAGCTCATTCAAAATTTCATCTGCACCTTCTGTGTAGCACTTGTGCTACTCAAGCAAACCCATTTTACACTTGTGGATACCTCTAAATCCACACACACTGGTAAAATAGAAGTTGTAAAGCGGTTCATTATCATTGTTATTGTCCCAACAAACACTCTTGAAGTGCATTGTTTTTCTTAGTTCCATTTTAATGTCTTTTTACTTAAATCTCTGTCTTTCATCTGCAACATCATCTTGAGTTTGTGGCCTCTGTATTTATCGGAGGGGAATGCTAACACCCACCCAAAAAAAATATAATAATAAAGACAACCTCAGTAAAACCGCAGAAATGTTAGCACATTCCTACTTAGTTTTTTCAATTACCATTCCATGACATTGAAATCAAGTAAAAAAAAAAAAAAAACAGAGGAAAATGTAACCAAAATCTCTGCTTGAACGTTAAACTAAAAATGGAGACAATTTCAAAATTTGCTATTAATTCTTTTTTACTGGTTTGTTTACATATTTAATTTACACTTGATTATCCTGAAAACAAATACAAAGAATCTGGAAAACTTCAACTGCACTGTGCAGTACCAGTGTTTACTGGTTAAAATTGACAGTTCTCTTCACATTCTGCAACCATCAGTTCTCAGAATAAAAATCCAACCTGTCCCAAAAGCAGCTGCTGGCATGAACCGACCAATCAATGAGTTGCTGTGATTCTGCACTTATGAAAAGGAGAAATGTCCTAAATGAACTGGAGTTTTCCTTCGAGGTTACTGTTGTAAATAAGCTCTCAGCAGTTTAAGGGGAGACTCATCGACTATTCACTGACGGTCCCAACATTATGTAAGTGTTCTGGCATCTCATAACTGGCTTTCACTTCAGCCAACCAACAGCTTTGTTTGTGCTCATTCAGCCTTGACCGGATGTGGCTGCAGCTCTGTTTACAGGCATGATTGCACAAAAAAACAACAAGCATTTGTTTACTTTAACGAGCCGCCATGCTGGCAGTGGTACAGGATAATTAGAAAAGAAGAAATGCATGCTGGTATGATCATAAAAAATATGATTTGATGCTTATTTAGTCTAGGTGATAAAAGTTGCTGAATTTATGTTCATTGCAAGAACTAAGAAAATATAAAAACCTTTGTTTCAAGAAAAAATGTCTTATTTTCTAAAAAAAAAAAAAATCTTATCAAGAAAATTTTCAATAGTGAAATAACAATTTTAAAAAACATGCTGTAGTAATTAGAACTTTCTTCTTGATCCATATGAACCATTGTGACATCAGTGTAACAGAAAAATATCTGAAATATTTTCTGTGGTCAACTTGGTTTGTGGCATTTTCTGCATAATGTTAAAAAGGAAAAATGGTTCTGGGACTTTTTGGGCTAAAAAAAAAAAGGTTGGTAAGATATTTTTTTCTTGCCCCATTTGCAGATTTCTTTTTTTTCTTTTATTATTTAAATTTTTTTTTTCAAATTTGAAATATGTTAAATTTATTTCCACATGAGCAATTTTTGCAAAGTTTGTTTTGCATCAGTTTTTAGTGGCTTTGGGGTTGTAGAATCAAAAAACCCTTCATTAATATTAGTTTCAAACAAATTTTAGCATTTCATATATTAATGTCCAATCATATTTTGAAAATGTCTAAAAAATAAAGTGATTTATTAAAAATTGAACCAAACTATTATTATTAAAATTATTCTATTTTTTTAGAAACAATTATCTCAACAAAAACTCATATTTTAATGGAGGTTAAAATTTGGACTTCCTGTCTCCTATTAGCAATTTTTGCTTCTTTGGGAGAAATTTAATCGAGACACTTTTTTAAGTGTCCCTTAAGTGTGTCTTAAGTGTGAAGTGTCTAAACTTAAACATAAGCAGATATTGCATTCTTTAAAAATTCCATTTCATAGAAAGTTCTAAGTCGGCTTATAAAAATGTAATTTCAAGTTAAATGACTTAAATCACCCTGAGAAATTATTTTAAATGTGTTTGTATCCAGATATGTGGGGAAATATACAGGCTTTCATTTGGTGTCCTTATTTTTTCACATGACTGTGAGTGATGCCTTTTAACAACAGAAGTGAACATTTTTTCTGTTTAGTTGAAGTCCACGATGAATGAGAATGATTTAATAAACTAAAGAAATTTAAAGTTTCCTTTCAGAAGAGTTTGGAGCAAATATCAGATTTGTTGTGGAGCATGTTGCTATAGCTGAAATAACATAATCACAAAGTGCAAATATAAAAATTAAATGTTGTGCAATCAAGCTGTTGTAAATTCAAGCTTAAAGTACAAACATGAAGTGATGTATTTTCTTAATGGCATGAATGACCTAGCAGCTCTGGTTCTGATCTCTCAGTAGGGGGTGGTAAGTGAGTTTTGCTGGTTTAAGTTTGGGATTTAAGCCCGGGAGTCACATGACTGGGAAGGAGAGCCAATAAGAAAGCTCGGCTCAGGTTTCAGCCGGGGAGAACAGAAGGGAAAGAGGAGGGAGGAAGAGGCAAGAACTAATCTGAGCTCATGGGCAAGAGTGGAATCTTGCCGGCTTGAGACAACACTTCTTTTAACTATAAATCTGACTGGATTACCAATGTTTGGAGTCTTCCAATGGCACGTTTTGGGACCAGACGGATTGGGATACACAGGCACAGTTCAGGAGTAACTTCTGGAGGAAAGTGAGAAGAAAGAGGAATCATCAGCATTTCCCCTCTGCCACACACTCATCTGTGGGTCTGCAGGCGTTTCTTCAGTGGGAGAATGGGGGCAGGAGCTATGACTGTCTGTGTGAGTCAAAACTTCAAGGATTAAAGTTAAAGAATGTGTGAGAAATTAACAAAGGAATGAAGTTTTTAAAGTGGCAAACATTGAAAATTCCAACCGACTTTCTTTCACTTAAAATAGTTACTAATGCAGAATAAAAGCTGTTCATCACAGCTCTAAACTAATCTTTGGTCCCAAAAGTTATGAAAACACAAAAAGAAAGCTACCGGTACATGTTTTTTTCTCAGTCAATGATTCAGCCAAGAGATGAGGTCACTCTCCACAACTTCCTCAAAGCAAAGAGTCTTCACAGCCACAGGTTTGCTTTCCAACAGCAGTCTCTTTCAGCTCTGCTGCCTGTGGAGCTTGAGCCATCGGTCGCTTCAATGGCCTCAGTGGAGAAGCTGAGACAGGGGGTGGAGGAGGAAGGACAAGGGATGGGACTTGTTGGGGCTTGTTGTCCCCTTTCGTGCACCAGTCAAAGATTGTTTTAAGATGAATATCGTATATACAGATCATTTTGAGTGAGAGAAAACTCTCATCAAATGTAGTCTGAAAGACACCATGAAATGAAAAATAACTTTAAATAAAGAAAGTAAAGAAATACTTAAACCGTTGGTAGCAGTGGCGGACTTGGCAGTTTTGGGGCCCAATAATAGCATGGGGCCCTCTGCAGTGATTGTATTAACCCGTTAACACCAGAGCTCCAGTGTTTATGTTCTTTGATGTACTGTAATTTTTTTAAATTGTTAACATGATCAATGTAATTCCAGCAGCTCTGAAGAAGAAAAGCGGCTCTCCCCGCTTTTCTCCTTAACGACTGAAAAGTTACAGTATGTTAAATCCACTAATCTGTTTGTCAATTACTTCTAGGAATATAATCCTGTCCATTCTTTAATATGTCAAGTTTTACCAAAGAGGGCAAAAATAAAAACAAAACAAAGGAACGGTTGTAAAGATTCAGCACTAAGAAAGAACCCAAACCCACACTAAGTAAATATACTCATAGTGAATTATATCAAATAAAGCTAATTTGACCTGCAAAATCACAATATAAACCGCCCTGTAGAGCCACAAATGGCCTAATCTAGCAAAACTTTCTCTGCTGGCTAACTAGCAAGTCTTTTGCTGATTTCCTACCTTTGCTCAATGATAAGTCCGTCCCTGGTTAGGAGTTTGGAGCAAGAGGTTTCATCTTTTCAGCCATCTTTTCAAAAGCCCACTCTGATCAAAACTAGAGTTTTTAACATGTTCTAATGATGGAGGACACATAACTTGTAGATGTGACGCAGAAGTTATTCTGCATCCACTTGCAAACAAACAGATCCGTGTGCATCTTCATTTTCCGTGTCTGAACTGTCATCTGGCTCAAAACTGCATAGATGGCTAGCTCCAGTATTGCTCATCATTTTTGTTGAACCACTTTTGTTAGGTTGGAGTTGTGAGGGGCTGTAAGCTAATGGGAGAACATGTAAACAATGGGATGATGGGAAGTGAGTGGAGGCTTATTCCACAAAAACAGTGAAAAAAACACTGGTTTTTTTTTTGTTGGCTGAAAAAATCCTGAAATTAAAAGACAACTGGGAACGTTCTAAAGATATATTTTGGTATGCTATTAGAATTCCAAATACTGTCATATGAAGATTAGCAAAACCTGTTTGTTATTATTTTTTTCAAGAGGGTCTGCATGACAGTAGAGGCGGATTTAGGGGGCATCTGTTCTTTCTGTGCGATCAAACCAAGCTCAGACCAGCTTAACTCTTTAACACATAGAGCAGTTTACTACTTCACAGTCAGAAGCTGCCTTAAACACAATTAAATGGATTGATATGCTCACTTATTTGCTCCACTGCTCATATAGGAGACCAAAAATAACTCAAAAGAATAAACAAATTAGCAGAGAAAACGTGTTTTTTGAGCTTTTAAATACATGTAAGGAGTGTTTTCTTTTTAACATTAAAAGGTTTCAAGATGGTATATATATTATCCTTTGCATTTTTTTTTATTATATCTGCCACATTTAGCTAAATAAATGTTGAGCTAAGTGTAGTAAATTCCCCATTTACCAAACAGGTGCTGTCGATTATCTTTATGCTGCAGCCAGATGGTCTCAGTCAGCCATGTTTACATCTATCAGTCTGCTTGAAGAGGCTTCTCACTCAGATGCTGCATTAAATGTGTTGCAGTAATAGTGCTGGAACTGATAAGTCAAGGTAAAACATATGCAGGAACATGATACATTTTTAAACAGAGTGAATTCGTTGGCTTCTTCCACCCACTGAATTCTTTGCTTTAATGAATCCAACAGGCTTCATTGTTGTCAGATTAGTATTTCAGTTCACTTGTTTAAAGGAGTAAACTTCTGCATTCACACGTTGTTTGGTTGTAATTATGGCTTCATCACTAAAACTCTGTCTCATTCTGTTGAATCTTTTTCCTCATTCCTACATAGTTTGATAGCTACTTCTGTTAAGAGGCCTTTACTCTTCTTGGTCTTTACAATACAATGCAAACATTACAATTATTTCCACTGTATAAAAGTTGATATGACTAACAGAAAAAAATTATGATTCAGAACAGTAAATACATTACTAGTGTCATTTTGTGTCGTTTTAAATGATTCATTTTAATTTTATTTTGATTGACATCTCATGGTTAACAATATGATTCATAGTTGATCTAAAATCAATCAAGGAAATCTTTAGCTAAAACCAGTGTGACTCAGAAATCAATACCTGGTCCTGAACAGTACAGGTGAAGTTTTTCAGAGTCTTTGAATTCCTTTTTCTCTCCCATCTGCACTTGAAACAGCACTGCGTTACAAAAGTGTCAAAAAAAAAAGCCAGCCAATCACAGACATGGACACAAAGGTTGATGCTGATTCGTCAAAAATTCTTTCAGTAAACTCATTGACTCATGGGCTGTCTGTGATTGGCTGGTGCAGGAGATAGAGAATTTCTCCCGAGTGAAAACTGTTTGGATTGCACACATTTTTCAGTTTTAAGGGTAAAATTATTTTTTTTTTTTTGCAGATATTTTTACATTTCAAGTGCATTTTTCTGTTTAAAGTGCAAAATCGGTTTTTGAACCTAACATTTCTTTAAGTTTCACTCTCAAAACAGTGAGAGTTGTGCTTGTAATAATGAAACAAAAGTCACTCCATATATATGTTCACGTCTTTGCAAGATTCAAAGTGTTTCCACACATTAGACTGTCAGGATGGATGATCATTTTTGCTGCCATCACACATGTGATGCCCCTTTATTTAATTAACAACTTGCCTCAGAGAGATTGATCTGATCGGATTGTAGAAATATGAATCAATTATTCCTGGTAGTTTTTAGAGCCACTCATAACCTCGGCTCTCCATACTTCTCTGGTCGCTTCAGGATCACCACCTTCTCTCCTAAATCCGCATCTTCAATTGACCGTGTCCCCCTCACCAAATTCTACCAAACTCTAAAACTACTTTCTTTCTCCTATCATCTAAAACTATCTCCACCTCTAAGTGTAACCCACCTCTTTAAAACTCATTCTCACTGTGACTGTCCTCTCATTTAGTTTTCAACCATTTACTGCCTCTTTGGTATTTGTATATGTAACCCTGATTGAATCTGTAATTTTTCAAAATATTGTTATTATTTTCAAAGGTAGAAAAAGGAAAACAGGAATTAATATCTGCAGAGAAAGTGAATTGTCTGATTCTACATTTAAAAGCTCAGCTTCTGTCTACTCCCTTTCCAACATCTGTTGTTGCTTTAACTCTGTTGTTAAAAAAAAATCTTTCACTTCACTTTTTTCATTTGCATTTTGTTAATAAATTAATTAAAAGAATAATTTCCACTGACGACTCCAAAGATCTTCCTTAAACTAATGAGACTTGATCTATTATTCAAAAGTAAGGGTGAGAATTTGTACATTTCTGTGTCCACAGATGGACATTTGATGCATTTCAGTAAATTCAGTTTTACTATCGACTTCAACAACTATTTAAATTTATATTTATAAATGCATACAACTAAATACAAATGATCAGACTATACTACTCCAACATATTATCTTAAAGAACTCCTGTGGGAGCCTTTGATCCTCTTAATCCACTCCCTTCTAATTTCTTATTCTATTTCACTAAAATGTATCACAGCTGAACATATTTGAGTTTGTGTAAAAGTTGTACCACTTGTCTATTTTAGCCCATGCACAAGTTTGTTCTGGTGGTTTTATCCTGTCAAACAACACTGACATCAAAGGTGTTGCCTGGCAACCTGAAATTTGTGGTAGCAACACACTTAGAGTCAACCCTTCCTGATCTCTGGCACTTAGCACTCCATGTCCTTTAAGAGAATGACAGAGCAAATGCAGGAAGTGCGCACGAATACTCTCCACAGAGTCTCGGCTGTCGCACGCCGATCCCATGGCTGCGGTGTCATCAGCTGATTCTCTGCTCCCTCCTGCAGCACAGCAAGGCCGCAGTGCAGGTCAAAGAGGACATGAAGAAGATGGTCCAGATACCCATCCTCAGATCCAGAGCGGTGGCCGCCCAGCACACCAAACTGTTCGGCGCGTCCCTGTTTGAGCTGCGAGAGCGGGTCTGGAGGAGGATGGAGTCCCACTCGTGGTGAAGAGGATGGTGGAGCATCTCACCGAGCATGGTAAGACGAGGGGACGGAGAGCAGCAGAAATGTTCAGTGGCTGCAGTTCACCTGTCAGCTGATGACACAAAAGCTGAAGACTTCTACCTCAGCAGAAACTCTGAAGGTGAATGACACAAGTGAGAGTTTCCTTAATAACATTTAAAAACTGTCGTCACTGTCCTGATTTTTTATGATGAACAAGCATAAGAAAATGAAAAGAAGGAAAAACTGATTGAAGAAATAAATTTAAAAAACAATGTTTGTATGTTAAAATTAGAGATTGTTTGGAACTAAGTTGCTTTTTTTTTCCACAAGAATAGTAAAATATGTTTTGCTCTAGTTTATTAAACATATTCAAATACAGATATTTAAATCAGAAACTTTACTAGCTGAAAGCCTAATTATCTGATCCTATTTTTCTGTACTGCTTTGTTTGACCACTAGATGTCTGTACAAGAGAGTTGTTTCCTTCAGTTTTTAAGAGTTCATGATGCCGTTCTTCCCAATATTAGGAGAAATATAGAGTAAATCTGTGACTTCTACATGCTCATCACTGGTGGAGAATCCTTCACTTCCGTCGATTTTACTCTATTCTACTTCCTGCACTCAACTTGTAAAGAAAACATGAAACAAATGTGAACAAATGTCTTGTAGTTTTTGATTTTTATTAATACACGTTTACATGAGTTTGTTATCCACAATTGAGACCCTCTCCAAAGAATTGGTTATTTTGGTATTTACTTCCATAATTCCATTCAAAAAATTTACTTACATAGATTTGGGGCCCTCTGAATTGGAGTTCCAGGTCATGAAACCCATAATAACAAAATTAAAATACTGTGGAGAAATCTGCTCAAATTTTGCAGGACATGAATATTTGAAACTGAGTTTCACCAACTAATCATCTACTAAACTCAAAGCCTCTCCATGGGTTCCTCAGATGTCATTAAATTGGTTCAGTTTGGTTCAGCTGCCTCAGAACGGTCCAATATGGGGAAGACTTCAGACTTGACAACTATAGACGACCATCACTGATCCCTCTATAGTCATGGGTAAGCCACAAAAGTTCATAGCTAAGAGGGCTCGCTGTTCACAGAGTGCTGTGTCCATCAACAGAGAGTCTGATGGAAGGACAAAATGTGACAGGGTTCTTAAAGACACTCATAAATAAGATGACCAAGCCAAACATTAAGAAGAATAAAGCTATTGGATTTTATTGTTCCCAGACAAATAAGGAAAAAATACAATCATTTTTTGGAAATTTTGTTTCTTTTTTTCGCTCTAAAAGGAAAAAAAAAGTTATCCCTTATACAGGCTTAGCCCCTCCCACAGGCCAATTAATCAAACATTTATTCAAAACAAATTTCAATTCAGAAAATACTTAAACATAAACCTTTACAGTATTCTCATTTTCTGAAATCCTGTTTTACTGGGTTTTATGAGCTGGAATCCCAATTTATGTAAAAAGAATCTTTGGCAAATCCTGGATCTAGACTACCTGCATTTGATCAAAGTAATGCAAATTTGTTTTGACTTTTAAACAAAATTACCTTTAAATGCTGTTATTTGCTTTAGTTATTTTTGACTTGTGGTTTAGATAAGTGAATAATTTTAGTTTTTGTGAAGTATGTGAAGTCAGAACTGTCTCTGTAACAAAAACCTTAATGAAGAAGAAGTTCAGCCTTAACAAGCTTTCATCCTGGGTGTTTGAGCTGTCTGAAGAGCTTCTCTCCTTGTTTCTCCTGCAGCGCTGCATCAGGAGGGTTTGTTCAGAGTAAACGGAAACGTTCGAGCAGTGGAGACCCTTAAGCTGCGTCTGGAGAGCGGGGATGATGTCGACCTGCTCTCTGAGTGCGATTCGCCCACCGTGGCCAGCTTGATCAAGAAATTCCTCAGAGATCTGCCGGGGGGCCTGGTGGACTCGGCGGTCCAGCAGGCTCTGATCCAGAGCTACAGAGGTAAAACATCAGCCTGCATGTGTCCCACAAGGACTTTGGTGAATTCACCAAGTTCTGATTCACTTGTGACTAGTCTGTCAAGTGTAATTTGCATCTGTGTTTGAGAGAGGATCAAAGGTGCTAGGAAAGAAACAAAAGTTAAAGCATTTAGCAGAGGAGGTATCTATACATATTTAAGGGTGACAAGAAAGGGGAATCATTTTCAAGACATTAAAAACGTGACCTTGATTAAGCTCATTTTTTTCTTTGTTTAACTAACTTAAATGACATAGAATCTATACCAGCACAGAGATTAGAGATTTCTCACTGAGAAAGGCTAGTATTGCTTCATTATTTTATGTAAAATTTCTATATGTTTTTCTTTGTTAAAATCGGATGCACTACAGCTCGAAACAATCAATGTTTTCTGAAATTAAAATAATTAAAGTAACAATTTAGATGTCAGATATTAATTCTGGGCAATTTGGGAGCCTAAAAGTTTTAAATAACAGTTTTCTATGCGATTTCCATTTGTGCATGATTTTAATCTATATATGTGTCCTTGTTAATCTCTTATGAAGCCCCTATGAAAGGACATAAAAGTGAAAAAATTATTATTGGTTTCTGGTGCGCATGATATATCAATATTAATTTTTCTAACTTCTGGTGCACATCAGATCATATCTTGTGCGCAATGAAAACCAGTATTGATGTTTAGTCTTTAATATGTTTTATTCTTTGTGTAAAGATGCAGAGTGGTGATCATCAGATTAACTAGTTCGTCAGGAAAAAAGAGAAATAGTAGAATTTTTTGAGTGTTTGACTGAAAATAAAATCTTTTTAAAGAGTGAGGAAAGATGCATCTTTGCTGTCATACTGCAATTTTTATTATATAGTTTAAATGTTGTATTATTGTGTTTGTTTTTTTGTGTTTTTTTTTTTTAACAAATTACCGTTTTATTGTTTATAAACCAGCCCCTGGAATTGGGCATAGATCTATTTTTTAAGAAAATATAAACAGAGCCAAGACTTTTAGGACAAGCTCCACTGTTTTTCCTGACGTGCCTGAACAGTTTATTGCAAAATTTAAATTATTGTAAATCATTGCACAATCTCCACTTTCTGTTATAGTTTATTTGATGTGTCTTAATCATAAAAAATGAATACTGCAATAAATCCAAATCCAATTTGGAAATAGGTTAATGCATCATTTAGAATATAAATAAATATTTCTTAGAAAGTAAAGAAAAATTAGTTCTCTATGTCCTTTGTTTGTAGAAAATGGCTCCTGCTCAGATCTGAGCATCCTCCTCCAGAAGCTTCCAAACGCCCAGCACAAGCTCCTGCGGTACCTCTGCCACTTCCTCACACTCGTGGAGAGCAACCACAAAGACAACCTGATGACTGCAGACAACCTGGCCACTGTGTTTGGACCCAATGTTTTTCAGTGAGTGGAAATCATTCAAAAGATGTAAAGACCTTAATTTTCAAGAATGAATGAATACTCTGAAGAGTGTGAAGATTGTGTGCTCATAGATCAACTAGTTGTTCTAGTAAGACAGAAAAACCAAAGTTTTTTCCATTAATTATTTTTCTATAAAATATCTGGGAATTTGAAAATCAAGGGTTCAAAAGAAATTCAGAAAGAAAATTAAAAGGTCAAAAAATTTAAAATTGATGGAACAGAAAACTTCCATAATCATGGAGGTCGGGGGGAAAAAATCCCCTCACCTATTTATACAGACTATAAATTCTTTTTTTTTTAAATGCATATTGGTAAACATTTTTTTTTCCAGTATTTTCCCCAATAAGTCCCACAATGAACCGGAAATTGTCTAAAACACTCAATTCCAAATTGTACATTTTGCCATCTTAAACTGCAAAAGTCACAAAAATTAAAATCTAACAGACTGCATGCTACATAATGAAGATCATTCATGAAGAGACAAAATAAAACTGTATAAAACGTCAAACAAAGCAAGGTAAAGTCAAAACTGTGTGCATGTCTAAGGAAAATAGACCAAGTTCCATGAAACTGGTAAGGTTTTACTCCTGAGGATTCCACAATTTTGTGTCATAACCTTAGTTGTGTTTGTTTTAAATCAAACATTTCAAATCTGAAAACTGTACTAAAGGGTTTACATCAATGTAAACAACTGATGTCATTCAGAGACTACTGAGGGTCAAAGTTACTGATGAAGCTTTTGCGGAAAAACTGAATTCTTTCATTCTTGTTCACTGATAACGAGAACACTGATGTATACAGTTAACACGAAAAGTATTCGTATATTAATGTCCCTAATATAATCCTGCTCACATCAGACATTTTGGAAGCAGGCAGGTCAGTGCTCAAATGGGGTCAGTTTAGGGACAAAAAAAGGAAAATTAAGATTATTTTCCAAATCTATTTAATCTGGGCTGGTTTTGTATCTTTAGTGCAGTTGTATGGGAACATTTTCCATTTGGCTCTTATTTACTGTAAATTGGAAATAAATTATAATTTTGGTTAAAAAAAATTTTTTTTGCACCAGTTTATTTGCAATTGTAAAATATTTCATGTGCAATTGTGAGGTTATAATACAAGTTTTCACAAAAATATATCTGTTTACTAGAGTGTGTGCAGTTGTGAAGTAGATTGTGTGGATTTCCAAATGATGAGACTGATTTGACCTCATACAGTGAAGTGCTAAGGTGGAAGACAAACTTGCAGCTTTTTCTCTCAGCACGTACTGCTATTACACATTTTGTCCAGGAGGTGGCACTGTAGGCTATAGAATGTGAATGAAAGCTATGCCTCATAAATTAAAGGATTAACTAGTCTTTTGACACTGATTATTGACATCTTAAGAGCTTACATTTAAAAGAATGTCAACATTTTTTAAATACTTGATGCTATAATCTAACATTTTCTAGATCAAAATAGATTTTATGCTCAACTAATTTTATACTGAGAAGTAAACCATTCTGCTAGATTGCAAAGAAAAGAAAAAATCACTGAAGTTAATAAAACACGTGATTTTTTTTTTAATAGGCTTTAACTTCCTTCTTCTTTACTGTTTAATGGAGCGAATATTATTACAGTTTTCTTTTATCTGCTGCAACAATGTGGCCACCACCACCTTCTTTTTTATTGCACTTTGACTGCATGATTTTCAAAGGCGCCCACATGTTTCTCCACCGAAAGCATCTAAAGAATGGAGGCTCAGGCATCAATGCCAGTAATAAAGCTTGAGTTGGGAATTCCAAATGGAAACACAATCAAGTCTTGGTGGACAGAAGAGATAGATACTCTTTCATACTGTACAGTCTGTTCTCCTCATGGCAGGCTGCTCAGTGTGTGTTCAGGTTATATAATTAGATTTACTGTAAGGCCCACAGCCAAGTATGCATGACCCACAGCTGTCCATGAACATCACACATTGTGCTAAGTAATGAGGCTGGGATCACTTTGGCTTTACATCTGTTGTTGTGTTTAAAGAATTTAATTAAGCGCCTGTTTTTTTTTTTTTTTTTTGTAGAGTGGCTCCTGGGTTTGAATCAATGAAAGACCAGTACACCTGCAACAAGATCATGGCTAAACTTATCCGGGACTACCGCAACATCTTCGAGACAGACGGCGACGAGGAGGCCGGCACAGGGGAGCAGAGCTCACCTATCACTGTCAAGGTGTTGTTGACGCACTACGACTCCAGATGCTCATGTTCAAATGGAGCAGATCAGCGAGTGGCGCAGGTGGTTAGACCTGCGTGAGTCACCTTACATTCAAACGCCCGCTCAGCGGTCTGTGGCAGCTCCTTCTGCCCCTTCATTTTCAACACCATTAATAGAAGTGGGCTTATGAAATGTTACGAAAAAAAAAAAGATTTCAGTGTCAATTGTGGATCACAAACTGTTCCTCAGCAGGACGCTGTTTTTGTTTGATTTCTGTTTGCCACTTTAATGGCTGGAAGGGCTGATGGATTTCTTGGATTTTGTGGTCTGTTGGTTTTCTTGGTATCAACATGTTGTCTGTGTCATTACTTCAAAAGGAGCCACCAAACGTGAACCTGTCTCTGATGCTGACTGCACACATCCTGAACCCTGCTTAAGGTTATTACGGTTCTACAAAATGAGATCATTTTAAGCAATCAAACCAAGAAATCAAAATAATTATTTATCTATGCATAAATATATAAACATTTTGGATAATTAATCAAGACTTGATTGAAAAGTTAAAAAAAACATACAAGTAAGATTAATGATATATTTGTACTTACTTATTTTATTAACTTTGAACTTTTATTCAAACAGGAAGTCCCATTGAGATAAAAAAAATCTCTTTTACAAGTGTGGGGCAAGAGGCAACCAAAAAAAACATAAATTATAATTGGAGAATAAAAAAACACAAACGAAAGTTGACAAAATCACTAGTCAATAGAAAAATTTGATTTTTGCTGATTTTTATAAGGCATAATTTTCTTTAAGAAACTTAAAAACAAAATTCAAAGCATAGATGTTTTTTTTTTATAATTACCATTTGTAGATCTTTTTAGCTAAAGAAACATAAAAAACCCTATAAAAATCATTTTTTTACATTAATGTTTTTTCTTATTTGATAAGTACTTGGCCTAATGTTTTTAAAGTTGTGCTTAGAAAATGTATTTCTTTTTAAGTGTTAAAAATTCATTAATCATACTTCATTTTTAGCAGAACTTGTCTGTTTGTAGTTCCAACTTCTGATGAAACAGACTTTAAACTATTTAAACTATGGATTATATAAGAAAAACACTTGTTTAAAAAGAAAGCTGCAGGCTCCTGTCATTAGCAGGATTTTTTCTGTGTTACCACCACTGGAATGACGTCTTTCTCCTGAGCAAAAACAACATGTTAGACGATTGAAACTTGACATTTGACCTTAAAGCATCAACTCCTGAACTCGCCTTCTCTCTGATTTCCCCCTCCTGTCTAGGCATTCCTCTGATTTTGACTCAGCCAAACATAATTTGTCATCAACGCGGTTCAAAAACGAAGCCGAAAACAACCGAGATTCAGAAATCCAGCAGATGGAGTTTTCTTTTTTTAAACTTATTTAAAGTTTTACCAGACTTTAATGCATGGACTATGTTGTGACTGCTTGTAAAAAAAAAAAAGGCCACATGAAACCCACTGAGCCATGGGAACTTCTCAGTCAAAAAAGATCACATTGCATGTGCAGAACAGGTGGGAAGCCTGCACCAGAGTCAGAGCCGTCTTTCAAACACTGAGCGTGCACGCCGGTTTAAGTGTTGTCAGGTGCTGTTCAGGTTTAATATGTATAATAGTTTAAATAATTGCCTTTTTAAAAGTATGCAGGACACCATGAACATTTAAAATATATTTAATTCATTTTCAAGAGTTTTGAAACACATTTTTCTGCAGTTTGAGTGTTCATTTCCTCTGTATGTCACTTAGTTAGCATTTTATTTGTGTCTTTTCTAGTCTGAGGAAGCACAGATGACAAAAACACCTTCCAAACGTCTGCATGAGAAGACCCTAAGAGCAGCTCCAAAGACAAAAGTGGGTTTTTCTTTTAAGTCTTATGCAAGTTATTGTAGGTCACCTGCTGTAATATGTAAACAGAAATGTAATAGTTGCGCCTCAGAGGACAAACTTTTCAAAGGTCCTTTTAATCGCCGTCATGTGATCAGTATGAACATATGAGCATGTTTTGGAAAAGCTCTTTTCTTGCTGCAAAGCCACTTCAGAGCCAGTTTGTGTGGGTTTCTCTAAGCCTGTAGATGTTATCTGTGTCAGCTGACTTGAGCCATGGAATGGCATTTCAGGGCGCTCGCTTGGAGTGGATGTTGAAAAATGGTTTGTTGGTGACCTTACTGGTGACCTAGCATTTACTCACCAGAAAATGTTGTTTCCTCATAAGTTTAAAGATATGAATCAGCATTTTTTTTTTTTTGTTACATTTTTTTTATTCGAAGGTTAACAGTATTACACAAGATTTGTTTTTTTTGTGTGTTGTTGTTGTTTACCAATACAGAGACGGGAGTTAATAAAAAGTTTGTAAAAATTGTTTCTACTCTATAATAATTAACGTTTTTTATATATATTTTTTTTTCAAGACGGTGTACCTAAAGGCACCAGAAAGTGAAGAATCTTTGAATAAATCCTGCACTGAACCACCGAAGTTGAGGACAAGAAAAAAGAAGGTAAAAAGTGTTGATGATTTTGATATGTGTTCAAGGTCTCTTTTTTTAATACGTTTTATTGGTTCAAGCAGTGCTTTCTTTCCACTGATTAGCTAGAGGTCATCTGATGCTCATGGCCTTTCTTCTTGGTCACATGATGTGATTTGGTACACTTCTCTACAAAGAGCAAAATATGGCTGTAAACAGCTTTACAGCTATACCCTGTTACTACTAAACTGGGCTTTTCATCATGTGACGTGGCTTTGCATATATATAAATATATATATATACATATATATATAATATATATAATATATATATATATTATATATACAATACATATATATATATTATATATAATATTATATATATATATATATATATATATATTAATATATATATAAATATATATATATACATATATATATATATATTTATATATTTATATATATGTATGTTTTAAATGTTTTGTAAGAGATGCATGCTTTCGTGAATGCTCGTTGGGGGGCCTCCCCTGATTGTTTACTGGCCTGTACTAGAGCTCAAATCTCACATGATTGTCATGTAGGTAAAAAAAAAACAGATTCCCCAACGGATTCACGGCGCACGTATTCTGACGCAAACGGGAACAAATCCACACCTATACACGGCACCGGCTCAATCCCTTCCCAGCTTTACGTGCAGATTAGTGACCTCCATCTCTTGTTGTTCTGTCAGAGGTGGTGAGAGGGGGAAAACCTGCAGAGTGGCAGGTAATGATGAAGGAAAAATACAGTGTGCAAATGAAAATAAACATTTATGTTGTTACTGCAACTGAAGGACAAAAAAAAGGAACACGCTGAGTTGATTGTTCATCTTAAATTTAAATTATATTGTTATTGATTGTGACCACTCAATTATTTAAGGATTTTCTAGCAAGAAAACATCAACTTTAGTGAATAAAAACAAGAAGCAGACTTCTTCAAAACATAAAAAGCCAGAAAATATAATATTTAATGCATGCTGCCTAAATGAAATATAACAACCTAAAGTTTTTGTTAAATGTCAGAATTTTTTATAAATGTATTCCCTCCTTCTGTATCTATTCATGTTGATGATAGATGCCAATTGAAAATCTACTAATTATCTTTCATTCATCCTAGCCATTAGGGTGACTTGTAAAAATATTTTTATTTCATGTCAGAGATTGTCAGCCAGTTTTTTTTGTTCTGTGTGCATGCAAACAGCAGACCTACTACAAGCACACCCTCCTGCACATAAACCACAGTCCATATCTCTAGTGGTGACAAATAAGCCCTGTCCAAGTGATGCATTAGGTCACAGATTGGTGTGCATTTACAGCCTAGGAGTTTCCTGTTTGTCCTCACGTTTCAAAAACAGATTTCAAATAAGGTATTCCAATAAAAAGTGCCTTAAAGCCACCAAGTTTAATCCTTGATCTTAAGATGCTTGTCTTATTAATAACAGCTTTATTGTTTTTATCTTTCAAAATTTGTGGCTCTTTCGGAGGAGTTTTAAAGTCCACATGTGGTGTTATAAATGGGTAGTTTATGGAAAGACAGCTGCTGATTCGAGATAAAAGAAATGCTCACCAGTGGAAGATAAGCTGTGGATGGAAAAACAATCTGCTATTTGGGGAAGCTTGCTTTCTTATCCATGAAAAGGTGTAAAATACATTATGATTAACCTCAAACTTTGGGCGATATTTCCACTATGACCTCACAGATCAAGTTTTTTGCTTTGTAAGGAATTCCTGCTGGAGGTATTTGGACCCCACAATGACAGAAACATCTGAGAAAAACTTTATTATAATGATAATTTGAAATATCAGAAGTTAATTGGATACCGAGAGGGCTGATCCAGCTTTCCATTATGTTTTTTTTTTTTTTTTTTACAATTTCTGCAACATTTTATCCTCATAACCAACAGAAGAACTTTTATTTAAAAATAGTGTTTCATTTTCACTCTTGCTTTTAATTAAGCAGTATTTTCCTTTCTATTTTTCCAAAGAGCTATAAGTCTCAGGATGTCCACCCTCTTCAATGAAAGCCCTGCACATTTAGCCCTGAATTTGACCTTTGACATCTGCAAACTGCAGATTCACGGGGGCCTCTCTGCTTACCCCCTTCTGACTGCGCAGCAGGGAACATACACGTGGTCTTTGTGGGAAAGGAATTTCCGAGCGCTTCGTCTGAAGGTCACCGGATTCTTTACATGGGACATCTTAGAAAAGAACTCGCAGGGTTTGAAATGTCGTCACTTCAAAGTCAGAACACATAAATAGGTTTTAGTCAGAACTGAGAACCAAAAATTGTCCTAAGAACTTAAACGCAATAATAATCTTCATAGTTTGTACCACCTTAAGTGGAAGCTCTTTTCCAGTCATAGAAGTTGGCATCATGCTTTGCTGTAGGGTGTTAATAGGAGATGATCAACACCTCACATCCTCCACACACCCACAACAGCTTTACTGCTTTATCTATAGTTGCTACTAGCAACCATGTGCTCAGCCATAAGCAGCACAAGTGTTTTAATTATGGCATTTAACAAAATGGCAAAGTGTTACACTGCACAGGTCAAATCTTTAATAACTACAGACTATCTTAAAAAAGTGTTCTGACATTTTTATTAGATTTTATTGCTATATTTTTTGAAGAACCAAGTAAAAATTCAAATTCATAAATAAAGCTAAATGGTGGAGTCACATGTCATCCTATGAGAAATGTAAAGGACCCGAGCAGTATTTACAAAAAAAAGGTGTAGTTTAGTGATGACAGAGACATATTTGCTTTCTCGCTGCAGTAAAAAGCTCTTAACATGCCGGTTAAACACTTTTTATGGCCAGCAATTAAACAGCTGCTTTGAGATTAAAGAGGACCTCGGTTGAACTCACTGATTTCTATCTTTATATCTGGATCCTGAGGTTTTTTTGTTGCTAAAGCATTCTTAAGATTGCATTTTGTTTTCAAAAGGGCTTTTAAATCTAATTATTTTTTAGCTGTTTGGACTAATCCCTCCTGTTGAGTGTTTATTTTGTGAATCAGCGTATTGTAGATAGACGAGGGTATGCTGTTGGAACGTTGTGAGGGGTGAGTAAAGTGTGGTTTATAGACCAGATATAGGGCTCTTATTTTTAATTTTTGTTGATGTTGGTTAAATGAATCCACAACCTGAGCAGAACTAGTGTTTGTTTATCTTCTGGGACACCTGTAAGATCTTTTTGAAGCACCTGAGTGCACTGCAGTGCCTCAAACACCCTTTCATTACATTTCCCCGGCACCAAAAAATGTGTTCGTACCTGCACTGAACTCAGGGAGATGGCCTTGATGCCTTGCATCCCTCCAGACCCAGATAACACATGCAGTTGGGACTCTGGGCCTCCGTGATTAAATCAGACAGCTTTCCGTTTGACATGCTATGTAAATGCTTCTCCATTATCAGGGATCTCTAACATTTTTTATTAGAAAAGTAAAAAGAAATAAGATGAAAAGTTGCACAGCACTTTAAGAAACTTTGAAAACGCATGCCGCATTGCTCAAACATTTAATCAAGAGTGACTTTTTTTTCATAACAGATAAAAGCAATTTTGGATCAGAGCCCAGAAAGAAAATCAGATTTTGATAAACTGAAGCTCATCTTATACAGCTCAGTCCCATGAAACACTTCACTCACAAAACAAATTAAATACAGCAAACAAATACATACATTTTTTAATATAAAATATTTCAATAAAAAAATACATAAATTCAATTTATAACATAAATAAAATGAAAATGAAAATAAATAAAAAAGAAAATAAAAATGGAAGAAAATATAAATAAATAAATTAAATAAAAAGGTATTAAATAAAATAAATTAAAAAGCAAGAAAATATAGTAAAATAAAAGAAATGGGAATAAAATATAAAAGGAAGAAAGAAAGAAAAAATAACAAACAAATATAAAAGAATATGTAGTAAAATAGACAGAAAATAGGAAAGAAAGACAATAAAATAAAAAGCAAAAAAATAAAGTAAAATAAATAAATAAAAATAAAATTAATGAAAAAAGAAAGAAAATAAAAAATGTATACAAAAGATAAAATTAAATGAAAAAAGAAAGAAAATATAATAAAATAAATTAATAAAAAGAAAACAAAAAGAAAATAGAAAGAAAATAAAAAAGAAATAAAGGAAATAAAAAATAAAAGAAAATAATGAATAAAAATTAAAAAATTAACAAAGAATTAACTGAATAAAATATTTAAAAAAACTATACATCTAAAAAGTTGTTTTTTTATGTGTAGGCAAAGTAAGAAGAAAAAAATTAATCATACAAAAAAAACTTGATCCGCTAGTAGAGATAGTTCTTTATCTCGGCAGTCATTTCTGCCGTCTCCATCAGTCGTGTCTCATCTAAGAGAGGCCATTTCCAGCTCCTGCTAAAAAGAGGCTGACGTCTACAGTCATTTTCCCCTTTCTACTTTTCCGTGGTTCTCTCAATGGTAAATGTGGCTAAATTGATCACAAAGCTCCGAGGGGCAAAATCTCTAATGGCTGTCGTTAAAGAAATTTGTGCAA
Organism: Oryzias javanicus; assembly: GCA_003999625.1. Lineage (NCBI taxonomy): Eukaryota > Metazoa > Chordata > Actinopteri > Beloniformes > Adrianichthyidae > Oryzias > Oryzias javanicus. The sequence continues at coordinate 18,492,786 of CM012437.1, forward strand.
CTAATTATGTTAGCAGAGATCCAGCCATTAAGTGACTAAACGTCCAAATGGAGACTGCATCCATAGATTTCTGAACAAGCCCATTAGATTAAACACCGAATGGAAAGTTCCTCTGATAAACCTTTTAATTCAGCTATCAGACGTTTATCTACGGACAAGCCTTTTAAGCACTGGATGTTTTGGACCATTATCTATAGTTAAGCTGCTGGTGTCAGGCCAATTTCATACGTTATCCCCGACAACCAGGGATGTGGCTTTGGTTCACGTGAAGTTTTCTCCAACAAGAAGAAAAAAAAAGCTCTTTGAAACATTCTTGAACTTGTCAGTGGTGGCTTTTTGAAAATGCAGAAGGGCTGCTGTCAAAACATTGCCGTGATTAGATTAAGGTTTTATTCTTACACTCAAGTTGGAAGTTCTCGCAAGATGTACCCGCTCGGCATCCATACGGTAAGCCAAATGCAACAAAACGCACTAATGTCAACTTCTGTTTGTGCTTTTAAAAAAATATCGGTCAGCTGTGATGAAGTCTTACTGACAGGTTCCTCTTGCACGTTCTCATGTTCCTCTCCTCAGATACTGTAAGTTTTCTCTGTTTCTGTCAAACAGGTAAAAAAAGGAGGGAATAAGCCTGTAGATGTCCCACAATCCAGCCCTTCCACAGGATCACCGCACAGACGATCCTTCTCCATCCCCATCGTTGTGCCACTAACGTCACAGCTGAGGAGTCCCAGCTCGGGCGGGATGGACCAGACGCCGAACCGGGACGCCTCAGCCTCACCGCTCCTGCATTTAGAGTCGAGCCTCTCGGGAAGCACGGAGGCCCTCAGCAGGTCAGTGCTTGTGAATTAAAAACATCAACTTCTATTGATTAAAAAAGAAAAAAGATTTAAGTACAACAAAAACAGGAACTCCCGCCCCTCTCTAAGAATGTTATCAACAACTTTTATATCTATGATTTTTATTACAGTCATATTCCTATCTGTCTAGTAAACTTTACAGCTGGATTGAAATAAAACCAAAGGGCAAAATAGTAAACTTTACTGGGTCATTTCTGTTTTTGTTCTATGGCAACACCTTACAAGGGGGAAGCTATAATTGGGTTACGACTACCCTTGGCACAGGTGGCGCCCCCGTCAGCCGAGGCTAAGGGTGAAGAAGTGTAGTCGGGCATCAGACCCTAAACCATGTGTCACTGTGCTCTTGGCAGGCCAACAAGCTTGTAAAATGGGAAACGGTAAGCTGTCAGTGTCGAGTGTCCTCAGTCCTGGAATAGCAGATCTGCAGCTGTGCCGGCTGCATATTCTCTGATCTGAGGGAGCAGATTAAAGCCAACCCTAATCTGCACCTCCCCCTTTTGTCTAAAAGTCACTTTTACCTGTGGATTGTTGATACAAATTTGAAATTTAAAAAAAAAATCTCCTTAACAGAAAAATCAGGAGGAATACTTAAATTCCTTTTACTTTCACTTATATCAGATTATTTTCTTAAAAGCAGAGAGAGGAAATCCTTCGACAGCATTAAACCAAAAGAGGTGTTTGTCTATCTGCCTCAGGTGACTGATGCAAGCGGCAGCAAGCATACATCATCTGCTGCAGCACCCAGGACACCGAGAGCAGATCGGACACACGCAGAGGCAAAAATACCTGCGGGGTGGGGGGAGTGTAGGATCGCCAAAGTGCAGCGCCTCGTGAAAGCCACGCAGAGTTCACGCTGCATGTGCTGAAAGGTTTTAGTGAGATCTGACGGCTCAGTCCTGGCTTGTGCACAACACTGTCGCACCAGTGACCTTTAGGGCGACATCAATCAGGGCTTGAAACCGTGTCAGCGCAGGATCCATTAGCACATTACATAAAGTGACTGTGCTACTACCCATGATATGCCTCACATGTTTTATTTTTGTCCCATAATAGATGCAGGCTAAGCGGGTTTACTGTGAAGAGTCCTTTCATTGCTTAAGAATTGTTGATATAAAACAATACAAGAAGATAAAAATCTTCATCTATTTTTATTGGAAATCTATTATTCATGTGTTTGTTTGTTTTTTAAAATGACTTTATTTGATATGATTATACGTGTGTTCCTATCATTTCCTCTGACACATGAAAACACAAGCGAAGCCAATCTAATACTTCCAGAGCTCTCCTCACCAACAGGAGGGAACAGTAAATCTTTCTGTGGATCCTCTTACATGTCGAAACTTCTCCTGCCAAGTCTAAAGGCTGATCTACCCACAGATAGACACAATCCCTACTAATGTGTGTCAGCAAACTTAGCTATTAAACATGTGCAACACAGGGAAAAAGATGGAGAAAATATGAATCTAGAATGAAATTGTGGATTTCTATGTATAAGATTTTTATAGAAATGCAAATACTGAGTTTTTATTTGACTAAAATGTGCATAAGTAAGCTCAAATCAGGACAAATTAAAACAAAATTGTTTGAACAAAAGGAGAGCAACAGCTGATGTGATATGAATGAACTAAAAACTGTGAATTTAAACAACAAAAACCTGACTCAAATCAAGAAAACTTTTATGATTTCAAAAGTCATTAAATGTGGTTTTAAATTTGAGATTGGTTTTGAAATCATTTACAGGACAAAAACTTCTCTGAACTATACTTTTTTGTCCGTTCACATCTCTACCTACTTTAATGCTAACTTGAATTGCTTGCTTTTACTTCACAAAGCCAAGTGTGAGGAAAATAAGAGTTTTCAGAAATGCTTTCCTTGCAATCTTTTGCTGGAGCCCCTTCGGCTTTGATAACAGTGTGCAATCACCCTGGCATCGTTTCTGTGATTTTATGCCGTCTTGGTATTTATTACCTTCCATGAACTGCGTTTATGCTTTGCCAAGTTCCTGCATTTATGATAGGAGAGTCAAAAAAAAAAACCTCTCACATCCAAGCTGACATCTTCTACTCCCTGAAGCCTCTTTGAGCCTGATCAATCCTGGCACTGTCACCTCAGAATATTTCCATGCCATCTGGTATAAAAAACAATAAAATCTGAACCCCATCGTTCCGTATATTTGGTTTGTCCACTGACCTCATTTGTTGCCAACTGAAACATATGAATCCCTCAGTAATTTTCCAGTGGGAGGCTCTGACCCATTTGTGAAGTTAAATCCAGAGGGTGACGTTTTTTCAGGCCATGGTTTATATTTTGTTCATAGCCCTTTTATTTTCTGTATATTTCTATTTTTCATAAAATGTAAATTTTATTTTTCTGGGTTACTGCTTTCATTAATATCTATCCATAACCTTCCTCAAACCTAACAAATAGATTTATTCACTAAACAGTTTGTCTTACATCTTAAATGAGAACTCCTGCAGCCTTTCCTGTCCCTGAGGTGCACCACACCGACCCCTATCATCACACGGGTTAATGGAGCAGTGTCATGTGAGCATGTTAGCTTCTCAGTACTGCACATGCAGGATGCATGCAGTCTTTTTGTTTGCAGTCGCTGCAGTTTACAGAATCTTGTGATGTAATCAGTTAGTTTCCTAGAAACTCTCTGAAATATGTGGGAGTGATGAAAACTACAGTTTGGTGTGAACTCAGGCTCCCTGTTGAGTTTGATTTATGGCTTCTGGCGATCAGACGAGATCTGACAGCACGTGCACAACCAGCTGACAACTTTCTTTCATTTTAGCCCCTTGAAATATTTTTAATTTGATCAGAAATTTTGATTTATCTTTTTTTTTATTTGTCTTGTTGTGACAAAATGCCTTATACAAAAGTCACCTAAGTTCGTGTTTCTATTTTTGATTACCTGATTAGATCTTAGAGCCAATTGGAAAAAAAAAAAAAAGTTAAGTTATTTTTAATTACAAAAATGTTATAAAAGCTTTTAAATTTCTAAATAAGCACCTTGTCATTAGCTGTTTTCACTCCTCAATTAGAGATCAAGCACTTTTCCGAGAATGGCTGCAAAGCCTCTTGTTATCCCCTCACTAAGGTAGTGGGTAAGCAGGATATCCGCTTTTGCAATTCGGTGACAGCACACATTATTTTAATAAGCTTGTTGGACTGAGTAACACCAGTTAGGACATAGTTATGAGAGTGTGTTTCCTTTTTTCATTATATATTCATATAGGCTACAAAGCATTCCAACCAGGATCTAAACATGAAAAATTTTGACATTTAAAAGCAAATATCAATTATCATTTTTCCCAGGTAATTGTTGTAAATAAGAATTTGTTCTTAATAGCTTACCTGGTTAAATAAAGATTTAATAATAATTATAATAAATGATCATCAATTCTAATTTCCAGGTTAGATTGACAAAAAAAAAATCAATGAACTTTTGCCTATTTCTTGTTCTGCCTGACTTGAAACCCAAATCCAGTGTTTTGAACTTGTTGAGGCCATAGTGGTTCCCCCCACCCCTCTGAACACAACTGCCCGTTACAGTAAATCATGTGAAGGTACATCGTTAGAAAAACACAGCCGAAGACCAAAACAGCAACTTTTTTCCTCCTCTGTTTTTCCATTGGATCTGCAGAACAACATGTGTACAGCACTCAATGTTAAGTAAGCAGGTTCTGGCTAAAGTTGACCTCTGTGTACCTCACATGCCTTCAACAGAACAGAACAGAACATTGCTTCTGTTGTTGATGAATTAGAGTTTGAAGAATGGAAATAAAGCTGTTGAAAAACAAAAAAATAACTTGGATACCTGCATTAAAGTACAATATTTGATGAAATATTGTGTATTATTTAAAAAAAAAAAAGTTAAAAATAAATGCAAATGTGAACAAAATAATTTGGCTCCCATTGGCAAAAATATGAATCAGTTGAAGCTTAAAGTCCCACTCCAATCATATTTTGTTCAATATTAAAAGTGTTATTTTAATTATTTTTAGGTAAAATTTTAAAATTATGTTATTTTCTAGTCCGTAGTTCGTGCAGAGCGACAGGAGTTTATCAGAAACTCTAAGTTGTGTAAAATAATGAATCAGGGGAGAACTTACCATTTGGCAAAAGTGGGCGACACCTTGGAGGCCCCAGTGTCTAAATAATTTTGATGTCCATTATTACTATCTAAGAGTGTCATAAGAAAATCCAAATTACAGAAATAGTAAAAAAAAAAAAAAAAAAAATGCTTATGTGAAAGTGCTTTATCCTCCCTCAGCCCTTCTAGCAATGGAATATTCCAGGAACAGAAGGCAAGCAAGCAAAGAAAGACTTTTCAAAGAGATAAAAGGAAAACAAACAAAAAGTAAGATGAAGTGTTGTAATGTGAAAAAAAACAAAAGGCAAGGAGAAAGCAAGACATTTGTTGCCGCACTTCCTGAAGTGCAGGAAGACAAAACAGGACAACAGAACTATGAGAAAACAGTCAAAATGTTGTGAAGACAAAATCGTAAAATTGTGGGAGGAAAAGGTAGAAATTTCTTGAAAAATTATGAGGAAAAAACAATAAATGATTTGTTAAATTAAAACTTTATTTTGAAACATTTTCCATGTAAAATTACAACTTTTGAGGTCAGAAATGTATGATTTTGTTATTGTGGAATCCTGAATTTTTTCTCATAATTTAATTTTTTTTTCTCATATATTTATAATATATTATGATATTTTATTTTATGATGGCCCTAACAGTTCATCATAGAAAAGAACAGAAAAAAAGAGAAGGGAAAGGTGGAGGGGGCAAAAAATGGTCATTTTGATAATTTTTCTTTTTTATTGGTGCCACTCCATAGTGAACCATTTTTAAGTATTTTTGTTTCTATTGCCTTCCAAAGTAAAACCCAACAATCCATGTCATTGTTCAGCTGAGGCCTCCAGACTGCTGAAGTCTGCCACTGCCATTAATATCTCATCATCCCTTTACACTTTACATTCTCCCCTGCTAGCTTACAGCCACTCATAATCCCAAGCTAACATTAGCAGGTCAACAAAATGGCGAGCACAATTGGAGCTATCGAGCCGTTCAGTTTTGCGCTAACAACAGCTCAGGCAAAAAAATCAGACAAAGAAGTGCCCTCAAGACGCTAATGAATCTATTTGTCTTCAAGTGGACGCATCAGAATAAAGTGGAGCAAGGAAACTTTGTTTTCAATCTCTATACATCACAAATGAGAGCTTTTTCAATATCTGCCCTGATTCACCATGATTTGACTAAAGTAATACCCAGACATGCAGATTGAAGGTTCATTTTTCTTTTTTATATTATGACAAAAATGCTATCAGGGCATGTTAAAAACACAATTTTCATTGGAGTAGATCTAAAGTGTCTTAAAATATGTTCATGAAATTACATAAAATTATCTTAATTATCAGTGACATATTACTCAAAAGCAATTTAAACAAATTAAATAAATATCAAACTTGAACTTTTTGTTTTTAATCTGTTTAAAGTTTCTGTACTTAACTTTTTTTGGGGATTTAGAGAAGTTCCTAGCCCACAAGAGAAGTTGATTATGAAACATTCATGCTGTCAGTGTTTGGATATGAAAGCTAAGTTACTTCTTCAGAACTGACTGCCAGATCTCAGTTCCCCCTCTTGTTGCATAATAACAACCATGCTTTCTGCTGGAATTCATGTAGTGGCAGAACCCTGCTTATGTTTCAGAGCAACAGCCATATTTGTGTTTGTTCACCACAGTTAACATAGGCAGGTCTCACAAAAGCAACGATCTGTAGCACTGCATGGCTGTTGCGCCGCAGACAAAAGCCAGCTTCAAAAGCCGGCTGTCTTCGGCTGCAAACGCATGAAGGCACGAGGGCGGTACCCAGGATTCACTGCTCTTCCCCCATAGAGAGATCCCACAAACTCAGTTCTGTCTTTTTTGTGTTTTCAGCTCCCAAGATGATGACAGACCAATGTCTCCGTTCTATATGAGGTGAGTTTCATGTTAGGAATCCAACAAAACGGAATGAGAGATTGTTGTTTGAATTGGAGGTGTGGGGGAAGAGCCTCAAAGTCAACAGAAACAACTGAACCAGCAGTTACAGAAGAACTCATTGAGTTTATTAATTGATAAATGAAAGAAAAGAAAGTTTTTGATCATTCTCAAATTTCGAATTACAGGTCAAGGTAAGTTAATGAAAAAGCGAGTTAAATTCAATCATATGACTATAACAGCCAAAACAGCTAAACTTTAACATAACTTTTAAAAACAACAAACCCTATTTGGAATTTTGAGGGAAAGTGATGAAGAAATATAAGCAGCAATGAGGCAACGTGTCGGTTGCCTTTCATATATTGTAAACCGTGGCCTGGATTTTTGGTTTTTGCTCCATTTCCGCTCTGGAATCCAAGTACGCTTTCAGGCCGGCCTGTTTGGTCTGCACCACAGTTTGTTTTCTCAGACACTGCGCTTCATTTGGCAGGAGTTAAAGCTCACCTGAACTCTGGGGCGGAACAAACAAAGAAAACTCTGACTCAGCTGAAAGTGTGGCTCTTAGTTCGCTCGAGAACCAAGTCTGGTCCAGTTCGGCGACAGTAAAAGCAAGCAGACTTTCTACTGGACCACGGAGTAGAAATCAGGGCAAAAGAGGAAGTGACAGAAGCACAGCAACATTGCAAGTGGAAGGAAAAAACAAACTTAGCAAAAATGAATCATGAAAGGGTTGGAAATGCCTTAGTAAGTGTGAGAAGAGAAGTAGATTCTTATCAGTTGATGAAGGTGATGTGCTCAGAACCATCTATCTAAGAACCATCTAGGTTTCTCTTTATACGTTTTATTTTTCCTGTGGGTCCAGTGGAAATACCACCACCAAAATGAGCTTTGAAGAACCACTCCGATAAAAATCATGATTCTGATATTTTTAACATGTTATTGTGGCATTCTTCTCAATGTAGGACATTCATAAAGAAAACTAAGCTTTAAATAACATTTCTTAATATTTCTTTATTCAAATGGTTGTGAATCAGGAGCAGAAAAATGCAATTTGAAAAATATAACTGTTTGTGATGTATGTTAGCTAGCGGGTTGCTTCAGGCAAACGGTCCTGCCCACAACTTTGAGATTAATTTCTAATAGTTGCTCTGCAGAAACTATGTTTTTTTAATTTTGCTTATAACAACCTTATCAGAATTTAAGACCACTGGGAGCACTTTTAAAATAGATCAAATGATGACGGAGAGGGACTTTAAGTACATGATATTTTCAGGGAGCTTGCTTATAGTGAACACATTTCTATTAAATAGAACTGGACACTCCCTCTTCTTATGTCACAAAGTTAGTCATATGGATCCAGCTGTTCAGGTTCTAAACTATTTCATTATTATTATTATAATATTATTTTGATTTTTATTTTTTATCATTATTTCTTAATTTATTTATTTTTACTTTTTAAAATTTCTAAACTGTTTTCTTCTAAATGTGTGAATTTTCCAGCTGGTTAAGCCTGGACTTGTAAACACTCAGTTGAAAAGCTCATGTATTGAAGTCCCACTCCAACTATATATATGTTTTCTATTGTGAAAGCATCCCCAGTGGTCTTTTAATTATGATTCTGCAGTTTTTAGCCAAAGTCAAAAAAAGCCTGTGACATTTTTTTTTTTAAAACATACCATAGAGTTGCAGGAAGAAATTGCCCCTGGGATATGGGAGGAACTGTTGGCACGGAAGTCAGCCTCGCTAATCTCCCAGCATTCCTTTTTTTAAACTTTCACTCACCAGTTCATAGCATTTCACAAGTCCAAGCTAACATTAGCATTGTAGCGTTGCAAAAAGTAAAGCAGGAATTATTAGACCTTTGCGGCCGTACAGTTTTGAGCTAGGTGGCAGCTTAGATGTGGAAAATGAAGACAATAATGGATCTATTTTCTGCATCCATCAGAATTGGAGCTGTGAAAGGACATCTTGGTCCGCCCATGGCATTTGCTGCGTCACAAACCTGAGCTTTTTCAAACTGCTGGTTTTCATCTACTCCTGATCTATCACGATTTAAAAAAAAAAAAAAAGTTTAAAACAAAACCGAAAAAAGTTACTAGTAAATGCTACTGACCAGATAGTATTTTTTTTTTTTTTTACTTTGATATCCCTTTAGGATCTCAGTAATCTTGTTTTATTCTTTATGAATTAAATCTCTCTACAATAATCTGGTATGACACAGCATTGCACAAGTGTGCACAGTTGAAGTTACAGTAACAGAGAAATAGTTTTAAATAGTTCACAACAGAGAGAGGATACATGTTTACTTCAGGCAAAGCAAAAGATCAAGTTTTTCTTGAAATGAATGGATATTATCTGAGCTAGTGACTCTGCACACTCTCACATTTACAACAATTACAGAACGTTCAGTACACTGAGCTGACTTTTTTTTTGTCAGCTGTTTTCCATTTTCTGCTGCCGTGCTGTGCCTCACCACTGAATGCTTGGTAACCAGCTATGAATTTAACTTGTTTCCTTTGTGAAAACATGAACTTGACTTTCACTTTCCCCGACGGGACTGAATGCAGCTGAGGAAAAAGAGAGTGATCATGTCATGATAATTATTTTGGTCTTCTCTGCCTGAAACTTTCCCTTCATCTGAACTTTGAGCTAAAAGCTGCAGCTTGTGCAGACAGTGCCAGTGACCTCCTCTGCAGTGTTTTGCCCTTTTTTCCCTCGAAAGCTCAATAGATTTTTCTTTGTTGTTGATTCTGATAAGGTTTCTACACTATGAAAATATTTAGAAAATCTGCTTAATTGTCCCTCCACATGCTAAGATTTAAGTCACGTCAACAAAAGTATTTAGACTGATAAATTATTGGGTGTGTTTGAGGCAAAAGTGGTATGAAAGTGCAAAGTTGTTTTTAAAAAAAAAAAAAAAACTGACTCCATGGCCTACTAAGTTTCATTCTCTTGCATGCTTTCCCGTCCACCAAAGTCCACTTGCATTCCTCAGCATGCACAAACTCTTAGGCTGTTGCGTGGGAGCTTAGCCTTAGCCCAGTCAAAGCAGATCATCTATGAATGTAATGTTTTTCAGTGAGCGTTGACCAAAGACTCTGAGGATTCTGGCTAATATGTGACTGTGGTGTAATACTGGATTACCTGAGCGGACGTCCTTGGGTACACACTGCTTGGGATTTAGCTGGTGTAAGCTTCCGCTGTGAAAGCATTGGAGTTGTTTCCACCACAGAGGGCTTTTTTTCTGCCTATAAAGATCAGTTGACTCTGAAATGTCAACACAGGTGCTAGCAGTAGCATGCTATTTTACGCTTACTTTTGTTTGCAGAGGAGTTTAGCAAATGATCAGGCGCACAGTGATGCAATTGTACTAAGCAGTTCTACTGGTTTTTGCAATACAATGGGTTGCACTGCTTCCTTTTTTTTTTTTTTTTGAAACACAAACGCAGCACAACAGAAGCAGGGCTGGAGTTCAAATACCAAACATATCATTACTGCACTTGACAGTTCAGCAAACCTTTAAGGGAGCACCAAACACAAAAACAAAGCTGTCACTATTCAAATATTTTAATTGGTCAGTGGAGAGACAAATTCGAAACTTTATTTCAGTTCCACATATTCCTCAAGTTTTATATTCAATATTTCTTCTTACAAAACATGAAACTTAAAAAAAAAATTAAATATAGTAGTTACACAATGGGGCAATATTTGGAGAAAATATTATACATTTTACTCTACTAATAAGTTTAACCCTTACATTGTCAAAACTGACTCATTTTCACACTTGAAAATTGTATAATTTTGACCCAAACACATTACACAATAAAAGGGTTAAGTTTCCAGGATGACCAAATAGTTGCACTAGTTCACAAAGTAAACATAACTGACCAGACAAGGTGACGACACCTTCAAAAATGTAAGTTAACACATGTTGATGGACATCTGCTGTCAACCTGCATGGTTCTGCTTGGGAAGGTAGCTTTACTTTTGGAAATGAAGCTTAAGTCCTCTGAGCGGTCTGCTCCAGTAAGGAGTAGTATGGGTTGGGCAAGTTCATTCTGGTGAGCGTTTCCACTTAGTTTAGTCTGGCTTCGACTGAGCAGTTTGTTTTCAATGAAAGTCATCCAGCAACTCACCTTTTTATTGCTTTATTTCTGGTACATCATGTATAACACGAAATTCATGTTTTTTGAAAGAAGAGTGTGGGCAAATATTGGCCACCAAATGAGGACCTTTCTGTGTGGAGTTTGCATGTTCTCCCCGAGCATATGTTGGTTTTCTCTCCGGCTTCCTCCCACCATCCAAAAACATGTTTAATAGGTTAATTAGTGACTTTAAATTGTCCCTGGGTTTGAATGGGTGTGTGATTGAGGCCCTGTGACAGACTGGTGACCTGTCCAGGGTGTATCCTTCCTTTCCCCATCAGTAGCCGGGTTAGGCTCCGGGACCCCCGCAACCCTGAAAGGATGAATGAATTATTGGCTATTTTGAGGCCTGCAGATTAGGTTTCTTAATTTGAATTCCCCAAACTCTATAAATAAGTTCCAAAAGTCCTTTCATTTATCAATGAAAGGACTTAATTTGATAAATATCTATATATAATAAAAATATAATATATATATATATATATATAGTATATATATATATATATATATATATATATATATATATATATATATATATATATATATAAACCTTGTTTTACAAACAAAGATTATATAGTGCACCTTTTTTTTTCCTCTTGAAAATCCACAATAATCCATTCATTACAACATGATGTCACTTTTTAATAAATCAGATAAACTTTTTTTTTATTTTTAAATTTACACATCTACGTTTATTATGAACCGTCATATCTTTATAACTCAAATGATTGATTCTTTCTCTTATAGGCCATTTATAGCATTAAATGACAAAAAAATGTAATTGTATCAAATGTATTTTGTATAAATTGTACCATGTGTGTGTTACATAATCAAATCAAGTACTGAGCTGAGCCTGTGGCATTTGTTTCACAGTTTAAAGAATTATTTATCAAACGATGACTTAATACACTTCTATTCTGGTTGTGATATTCTTGTCATGAGTCTGCTGCCGTGACTCATCCCTCCGGTCGGCCACACTTTCTCAGTTGTACACAAAAGCAGCACAGCTATCTCATTCCAAAGCTGTTTGATACTGTGACCTCTTTAGTCCAAATTAAGTCACTGGAAGAAAGTTAACTGCAGACGGGTTGCCAGATCCTTCAATCAAGCTGTGACTTGTTCTGTCCTGCTTCAGCCCGAAGCAAGGCTCATTGAAGCATGAAATTTAACTGCGTAATATTTCTTCTTTGATTTTTACAAGCAGTGACACTGGGCTTTCAAAACCGCAGTTCAACTTTGGCAAGGAAGTAAGTCCATAAATAAGAAAAGCTGATGTAGGCTGACAGGACAGTATCACATTAAGATGTTATGATGATAGAAAATAGAACAGAACTTTGTAAAATTACATTTCTTTGCACTGATAGCATGTACCCTCAAATCTCATGGTTTTGCAGATATAAAAAAACTTTTATGCTTCATTTGGCTGTAAAAAAAATGTTTAATGTTGAATTGCCATTAAACATGCAGTATACGCTTTTTCTATACATTCTCTCATCAGATAAATAGATTTCCGACCCAAAGGTATGTGTTTATAGTATAATCTAAAATGTAATCATGCACAAACGTTCGCCGTTAGTTCTCAAAAGGTTAAACGTTTGGGACCCATAAAACCTTCTCGTCAAGGTTAAGAGTAAAACTACACTTGAATGCTACATGTCAGACTGTAACTGTTCCTAGAGACCTGATTAACATGTGTTTGGACATAATAAAGATAAATGCAGGCCGAGTATTGAATGTTGCTGTGACAATATGAAGGGAACAAGTTCTAGAAAGTTCTAAACGGGTGTCAAAATTAGTCCTGTCGCACGCCCTTCTACTATATGATAAATGTGTTTGTTGCTCTTGATAAGTTTGTTGAGGATGTGTTCATTTAAAAATCTAGAAACTGACTTTTTTTTGGTTGTTTTGACCTGCTTACTTAGCAATAGATAACTATTCATTTTCTGACTGAAATTAAGACAAATTTCTCACGGCCCAACATTCCAACTGTTTAATTGTCTCACCTTCTGTAATAAATTGATTTTTGAGAGTAATCTGCAGTCCTAATCTCACCTGAAATACTTGGCATTACGATGGAAAAAGCAGCAAAAGTCTTTGCTTAGCTTTTCACAAAGCTGTTTTGCAGAGCTTCTGTGGGACAGCCTTCACTTTGCACCGAGTATACATCATTATCTGTTTTTTTTATCAGCGTTCCAGACATGGACCACTGCCAAACCATGCTATCCCTGCTAACACAACTGTTTACAGAACTTTTCTTTTAACTATTTGTCATCTGTGCTGAGTGAGCTTAAATCCAGGTAAAGCACCAGAGACAGAGTAAAAACAGCATTGGACCTTTCTTTAATTCTAGTAATTCTTGTTCTTAATTCTTTGTCTCTTAATTGTTGAACACGATTCAAGTTCTGAAATTAAAAAAATGTTCAGAAGGTCAGATTATCTTGCAATATGGTGACTGCACTGCAGAGAACTTTTTTGTTTGAGTGTCAAAAAGACTCACTCCAATGAAAATGCCGTTTTTGGTGTTTTTTGACATGTTCTTGTGGCATTTTTCTCATGATGAAGACATGTATAAAGATTCAGATTGTATTTCTTAGTATTTTTTAATTCAAATCCTTGTGAATCAGGAGCAGCTGAAAAAAGGCTTTTGGAAAAAAACTTGTAGCAGCAGGCACAAATATCAGTGGGCCACAAGCTTCCTAATCCTCTCCATTCCAAAGCATCCACTTGAAGACAAATAGATCCATGTACGCCTTAGTTTTCCTCGTCTGAGCTGACATCTGGATCAAAGCTGTACAGCTGCATAGCCAAGATATTGCTCACTATTTTTGCTGTACCTCTAATGTTAGCTTAGTTTAGAGTGTAAACAAATAGATGATGGGAAATGAGAGCAGGTTTACTCCGTGCCAACAGTCCCGCCCACAAGTCAGAGGCAAAGTATGTCTTAGAAAACGACACATTTTTTTATTTAAGCTAAATACGACAATCATAAATAAAGGAAACACTAAAAACACTTTTAAAATAGATCAAAAGATAATCAGAGTTGTCGTTAAATGAAACTTAATGAGAAATTAAATGTAAATCCCTATTTCTGCAAAAATGTGGAAACTAATGCAAATGATTGTAGCAGAAAATAACAAATATTGTGTGAAATGTTTAGTGTTTAAATCCATCAAATAATAGCTTTTTGATCACATGAAAGAATATGTTTTTCCCCTTGTAGCAAACCTTTTTTTTTCTTAAATTTAGAAGTAGGAAGTCGTAGAATCAGCCTAGAGTCCTTTCATTTAATCTGTTAATTACTGTTATTGCCCTCCGAAAGACCTACCAACCAGTATGTTTTTTGAAAAAAAAAAAAAAAAACTGTACATGACGTCACTGACTGGGATAACGCTGCAAATTCTGCTGTGGACACTCTGGTAGCCATAGAAACCGTCTACCTCGCTCTTACAGGACCCACTTAAAGCCTGATCACAGCTGAGGTTAACATTCACACAGGCACGTAGATGCCTGGATCACGCAGGGCCAGCTCCTAAAGCCCCAGGGGGATTTTCAGAGTTGCTCAGTGACCTGTTGTGACCACTTCTTCTGAAGCTTTAAACAACCCCCCCCTCTTGTTTTCCTCTCAGCAACCACCTCCACCCTGTCCGCTGCAAACCAGACACAACAAAGTAAGGCTTTTTTGTCACAGATAGCAATGCAATCTCATTTATTTACAAAATAATTTTTTATTTATTTTTTTTAAGACTCCTTTTATTTTTTTCCCTAAAAGTTTTCTAGACCAAACCATTCGCTCAGCAGTGGAGCAGCATGTCTTTGGTGCAAACACAATAGTAGATCAACCTCAGGAGAGCTGCGACTTCACCACGTGTCCTTCAAGCCCAAGGGTAAAGCCAACTGCACGGCAGAGACGCCGGCGCCAAAGGGAGCAACAGGAAGAGGGCCTGGGACTCCGAGAAAAAAACAGGTACAGTTGATGGTATCAGCATGAAACCAGCCAACTGTGTGAAGCAGCAACCACTAATTTCCTGACAATAAAATGAGTAATTGTTTCAACACTTTTTGACGTAGTAAAAGTTGTTGTTTGGGGTACAGACACAACAGAATTTTACATTTGCAACATAATTTAAGTTAAAAACAGTATTTTTTAAGACATTTTGCTGCATAGAAATTACAACAAAACCTTCTAAAGGTGTTCAGATGATTGTAATAAAATTAAAATGACAATTTTGTGTGAGAGGCAATTAAACTGTTATTGTATTAACTATGGGCTCAATTTGTTTTTAAGTGACTATATTAAGAAAGCATACACTGACATGACTGTGATTATTGGCAGTCAGAAATATGGGGTAAACCATGAGAATTAGGGGTTTATTTTTGGTTAAAAAAAAAAAATCAATTACTTAGCTAAAATGTATCCAAACTAAAACATTATTGACTAAAAATGTTAGTTATCTCAATTCCCTCCCTAATCCCTAACTACTAAAAAACTATATAGTGCAGAACTACATATTGCCCAGGATTTTAAATAAATCTAATAAAGTGAGAGAGCAGCTGTGATGAATGGTCTCACAATCCAGGTGTGACCTGAACTACACATCAGCAAAACCACCAAAAACAAAATGAAAAATCCAAACCTGAGACATACCACTGTGTAAAAAAATCTTCTTATGAATAATGACATTTAAATCATTCCCAGGCACACCCTGGTCAAGCCACGAGAACAAGTTTAAACGAGTAAACTCCCAGGTAAACTGATTAGCATTAACTTCCATTCTGATTAGGAAAATGAAAGATTGCGATTTTTTTTTTTTTGTTTTTTAATGGCTATATGGAAGTGTATTATTGAATAGTCCTGAATGGGAAAAAAATATCTTCAGTATCGCACAATTATTATTGTCCAACCATGTCAGCCCTATTTTGTGTGCATTGCCATATACATCCCAGCTGCGAAACATACATGTGTGTTAAAAACAAACTTTAAGAAATTATGCCTAAAAACTGACTTTATCCCGGTCAAATGAGGATGCTGCTGCTATTTAAATGCTCCAAAAATTTATATATTAAGAAAATTACGTTCAAAACTGCATATTTTTTCCTATATGGCTGGACAGCCCTGGGATTGCTAATGTTAGGTTGGGCTTGCGTGACGGGCTGTAAGCTAGTGGGACAGAGTGTAAAAAAGGGATGATGGGAAATGAGGGAAGGCTTACTGGGTCCCACCTAGAAATTCAAAGCAAATTTATAATGAACTCTTGCCACTTTGCAGAAACTGTCCTAGAAAAGAAGCATTTTTTTTTATTTTGGCTAAAATGACATAATCATAATTTAAAGACCACTGGGAACTCTTTCAAAATAGATCAACAGATGATTGGAGTGAGACTTTAAGTTTATTATTTCCAAAGTCAGAAAACAGACTTTGATTTACATGTCTTCGTGGGTTAATTATTAAGCTTAATTAGTTGTTTTTAAAGGACACAACACTAAGACCGGATAATATGTTTATTCAAAGCCTTATCTCAGGCATTCATGGAAAAAGATGGCATTTTTAGTGTAGCAAGCCCAAAGACATTTAAAAAAAAATGGCTTGTCACCCCAGTGAGAAGCTAATCTTTGTTGATAGAGATACTACAGATCGGTGGCATGGGGATTAGAAAAGTGTCTGGTGAACACTGAAGGAATGTGGCTCATAAACAGAATTAACACAAATGCTGAACAGCACATTATCTGCTTTGCAAGATATAAGTAAGCCACCAGCATGACTCCAGCATTTGGTGTCTTAAAGATGTCATTGTTGGGATGATAAAGACAGACCAAAAACAAGTCGCACAAGGTAGATGTCATATTTTTTTCTGTTTGGAACAGAGCTGGATCCACCAGAACTGACAACAACAAAGAAAACATTCCATCCAGCGCTGGCAGCAGCTCAAACAGCTTGGTAGAGGACACGGTTGGAAGTGAGGTCTCACAGGGAAGCCAGAGCGGCACTTCTGAACAAATCCCCAGATCCAGGAAGTCTTCACACAGCCCAACGACAGTCCAGCTCATTGAAAACCAGGCCGACCACACGGTGAGTCCAAACACTTTTAATCTCTTATCTCTTTTTATGGCTGAATCCTGAAGTACCAGCACATTAAGTCATGAAATTTTGATCCTTTTACTCTGAATCTGATGCAAATGTTGGATGAATATCAATGCTTTGGAAGTTAAAAGAAGAAAGACGCAGTCTGAAGTTTGATATCTGTCCATATCTGAGTTTAAAAAAAAAGAGCAGAGTCATGCTGATTGTTAGTTTTTCCATATGTCCTCCAAATGTCAACTCAAATTGTGGTTGGGGGGTTAGCGGCAGATTGAAGGAACAGACCAATGTTTTTATCTAATGGAGGTCCAGCAATAACAGAAAATATAATTTTCCAAGCCTTGTTTTGTAGCAATCAACTTTTTATGTGTAAAGTGATAATAAATAGAGGAACATATTTTTATTATAGGGAAAATTATACTAATTTTTTTCTCTTTTTTAGTATAATCAGTATAATTTTTTGGTGCCTCAGAATTGGGTGTTATGAAATATGGAGTTATGATCACAAGATGGCAAAACCTTTCACAGCATTCAAACTTTCTTCAAAATGTGGGAATATGATCACTTTGAATTTTGCATTTATAAAAAAAAAAAAGTAAACTTCTCTAAGATGCTCAATAAAATATTGAATCAGATTTTACTGTGCACACATACGACGGAGTATTAAGGCCAGTGTACAAACGCATTTTTTTTTAGTTACGCTTTAACGTCGGGTTATTAATGTCAGTTTACAAACATTTTTTTTTTTAATTATTCCTTTAAATCTTGTGAATTTGCGAGAAAAAAGTCATTATTTTTAAATTATGAGAAATAAAGTTGTATATTTATTACTTAAACAGTCATTGGCTAAATTTATGACTTTTTGCATAAATTTATGTGTTTTAAAGTTGTGAATTTATGCGAAAAAGACATAAGTTTGCGAGAAAAAAATGTAAATTTACGTGAAAAAGTCATACATTTCTGACTAAAAAGTCATAAATTTACAAAAAAAATGTAAATTTAAGAGAAAAAATAATTAATTTACAAAAAAAGTAATAAATTAACAAAAAAAATTCATAAACTTATGAGCAAAAAGTTTTACATTTATGAGAGTCATGAAGTTACCAGAAAAAAGTAATACATTTAAAAGAAAAAGTCGTAAATTTAAGGGGATAAAAAATCATTAATTTACGAGAAAAATGTCATAAATTTAGGAGAAAAAAAATTCATACAAAAAAAATCAGAAATTTAAAAGAAAAAAGTTTTAAAATTACGAGTAAAAAGCTGTTAATTTAAGAGAAAAAAGTCTTAAATTTACGAGGAAAAAGGTTTTTAAATTATGGGGAATAAAGTAATAAAAATAACTGTATAAAATTTCATAAATTTACGAGAAAAAAGTAATACAGTCATGAGAAAAATGTCGTACATTTACGATTATAAAGTAATTTGTTTTTTTTTTTTTTTGCTTGTTTGTTTGTTTTTTGCTGGCCCTAATTATCTGTTCTAATATTGAAATCACCTTCACCAATGGCAAAGTTACCGATACAAAGAGGTTGATAGACTGGTATTCATCTAAAAAGGCTTTGGTTTAATTCTGCAATTTTAAATTACACAGATTAAGGTCCATAATTCCAAGGACTAACTCCATTTTGTGAACGATCTAATCCACAGTTTAATCCAAACAAAAGATTTAAGACTGTGCCTTAGAGGACTGACTCAGCTGCTTTTTTTTACCATTTTGTCTGAAACAATAATCCCTTATGGAGGATTCCCAACCTAACATGGACTTTCATGGACTTGTATGAAAGCTCAGCTTTTGCTACTAAAATAAAATAAAAAATAAATGCAATTGTCAAATTATTCTCCCTGTTAATCTTGCATAGGCTTAAATATTCTCACAAATCCCTAAAAAAAACCTTGACTATGACTAGTTCGTGCATTGCCAGTAATCTTTGATCATATCACTGCCCTAATCCGTACTAGAAATTCAGAAATTTGGTTTTTAACTCATTTGGATTAGTCTTTGACTTTTTCTATTTCTGATTGGATGCTCATAAGAATTAATGCCACAAATCTCAAGCATTGATTTAATTGGTTAAAACACAACAGATATTAAGAATTCAAATGTTTGCTTAGTCAGGAGCCAACCTTTTTTTGGAACCATGTGCACCTCTTCAAACACCTTTTTCCCATCGGGGCCTCCCAGATGGTGCTGGTTAGCAGACCATCTGTCACATCATATTATTAGATTAAGATTTTAGCATGCTAATTAAAAGCTAACCAATCAGATTGAAGTTCTAGTTTAAGTTAAATAGAGTCACTGAGTTAGGCCTTAGTAATGCATTGCATATAAAAGTATTTTTCATGCTTTGTTGTAGATAAATACTTCATGAAAAAAGATGGTAAGCTTATTCCTCTAATGAGAAAGTTGCTTTTTATATGTGACGCTTAAAAAATGAGAGGAACCAGCTGCACAAATTTCTTAAAATAAGTGTGCCTTAGAAATTCCAGCTTTCTAATTTATTTGATTTCATAAAGTTAAATTGCACAGCCTTTTGATGTACTGATGTACTGAGAAGTAATGCTTACACTCTCACACTGAAGGAACAGAATTAGAGATGGGCAGATTGTTACGTTTTTTTTTCCTGGCATGCCTGCCTCTTATGCAACGGCGCAAATGACATATGATAACAGAGGAGCTTGGACAGGAGCTGTGCGCCTTTTGGACAGAACAGCTGTGGCAGAAAATGTAAGCCCCTTAGGTCAGAAGCCACCCAGACCCATCAAAGCTTCTGAAAGCTTCTGGAGGTGTTTCCTCAAACGTTGGGACAGATTTATACAAAACTATCAAATTAACTCAACTTCAAATGCCCTAAACCAGCTGGGAATGTCCTGTGGAGTCATGAAAACATTTATTATTCATTCCCTGTTAGGTTCTAGTAACACGTAAGGAAGTGATGCCATATTTTTTTTTTATTATTCTTTTGTGTTTACACAAATAATAATTGTTTGCTTAATGTGTAAAAATGTATTCATCAAATATAGTAAGATTAGTCGCTTCTACCCACTCCTTTTTTGAACACTTTCTGTTTGTCATGTTTAACTATTTTATTTTGGATTTGAAAATAAAAGGAAATCAATCAACCACTCCTGTTGGGTCAGAATTTACTAGAGGCTAAACTAAACAATGGCAATTAAATATAGGAGCCATGAATTGAACTTTTGTTTGTATTAAGGTGAATTAATTTTTTTGATAATAGTATTGTTTTCGGTTATATTGAACAGATAATCACCTGGTAGGTCATACTTTTGTGGGCGGAGACATTTTTCTTGTAACTATAACTCACCTGTTGATTTTACACCTGTAAGTTAGAGGGGGGAGGATGAGCTGGTTTGCCGTATGTTTTGTTGACCGCTTTTTTTGTCGCTTTCTTGATCATTTTAGTGATTTTTTTTAAATCATTCCAATTGGATTTAAGTACCTTTTTGGTCATTAATAAAAGGTTCAAAGCATGACCTAAATCAACTCTCTTTGTTTAGTACGTCACACAATAACTGGGCCAGGCGTCAGCCCCTTGGCGACTTTTGATTTTTTTTGTCAGACACTACATTAAATGTGCATGAAAAAAAAAATGTGCATGAAAGTTGTATACATTTACTTCTTCCGCACATCAGATTATTAAATATAACTGACTTTTATATGTTTCTTAGGGATCTTATTCTGGAAAAAAGTATTTAAAAAAAAGAAAAAATCTTAATGATTGTACCAATTAACCCCATAAAATACAGAATATTGAAGACAGCAATGGGAAAAGTGGAAAAAGCTCTAAATCAAAACAATTCTGAGTTCTACCTTAAAATTCTATTTTTTCATTTTAGTAAAAATTCACCATGTTAGTTAAAAATATGTTTCTGTTTTTTTGTTTGCAGTCCAGAGAATGTGTTAGTGAAGGACCAGATGATAATCACATGGACACTCTTCACAAAGGGTAAATGTTCCCATTTTTACCTCCTCTAGGTTTTTTTCTATCACTTTTTAACTGTACATGTTTGCATGAACTGACCTCTTTCTTTTTAAAAGAAGGAACATTCTGATAACAGTGTTTGCCTGACCTGCATGTTCAGTTTATTCACTGGCTCTCTATTTTTTGTCAGGCTGTACCTCTAAAAAAATAAAGTGAGTTGAGGGAGTAGAAAGATAATTCATATACAGTTGATGAAAAAAACATATTTTTGTACATATTTAATCAAAAGCGTGTATGTTTTACCTCACAAACAAACAACCTTGGGTTTGTGTTGCAAAATATTTGTTTTATAAATCTGCTAAAACAAAATTACATCTTATTTGTCAAGTGTCAAAGTAAGATCTCTTTGCTCTGTAACTTTGAGGTGTCAGTAAAATACTCCCTACCTGTGTTGCATAAGTGTTGCTTATGTGCGTTTGTCTCTCCAGGAATTATATAACGGTGAAAAACGGTCTTGGATTTGCTTCACAGGTAGGAATTGTTCGGTTAAATCTTTCCTCAAATATGGTATGGGTATTTTAACAGCAGTTTATGCAGGTCTTGATTGTAATTCCATGACGTGAAAGATGATGATAAACAAAAGTAAACATCCCTTAAGCAAGTGAAACTGGTTAAAATGTGTTTTATTTTAAATGAAGGTTAAAGGAGGAATGGAGTTTCAATAATGACTGAAGCAAAGGTCGTCAATAATTTTTTATTTTTTGATAGATCCTTAGTGAGAAACAAACAGAAAAGAAAATTACTGATTGCTTAAGC
Source organism: Oryzias javanicus (assembly GCA_003999625.1). Classification (NCBI taxonomy): domain Eukaryota; kingdom Metazoa; phylum Chordata; class Actinopteri; order Beloniformes; family Adrianichthyidae; genus Oryzias; species Oryzias javanicus. Next base: position 18,514,617 of record CM012437.1, read on the forward strand.
TGTTTTTACCTCATAGACGTGTCTCATTTAGAAATATAAAGCAGACACAAAAAAGAATTCAAACCCGTTTCCTCCATCTGCTCACCTCTAATGTTAATCCAGACACAGAATAAAGCTGTGCAGCCCTGAACTAATATCCAGAATCTTTTTCTGGGCAGACCAGATGGATTTTTAGTTGCAGGGCAGGCTGCCTCTCTGTCACCACACCCACACTGTGCCACTGAGCTGCCATCTGGAGCAGGCATGTTACAGATCTCTGAACGAAGGCTTGTGCAGCTTCCTCCCAGCTGCTCCTGCATGCTCGGTTTGCATCAGGAGCATGGCAGACATGTGTTACCATCAGCTTGGCTTTTTTCTACTCTTTAAGTTCGGCTGATTACTGGGCAGATCTGGTCTGTTTGATGACCTCATGCTTTGATGAGTGCTCATATCAGTTTGTGCATATGTGAAATCTTTCACTGGTGTTCACAAACAACCGCTGTTCATTTTAAGTCACCAGTCATTCTGATGTTTTTAAGCTGTAGAAGGATGAAAGAGTGTGGACATGAGGAGAATTAAGACTCCATAAGTGAGATCCAAACAGAAACTTCCTGCTGTGTGCTGCATTCTGCAGAAGAATATATCCTAAACTGCTATTTGATATAACTCTTGTTCAGTATACAATGTAAAACAAATAATTTATAAAAGATTCATGCCACTGACCACACACACTGTGATTATTACATTTAGTTTATTATGTAATTTACTCAAATATAGTCACAACTTGCATATGATCTACGTTATGCCCTAGCCAACCTCTTTTATGTGTCAATTTGCCAAAAGGCCACATACAGTATCAAGTAGGGATGTGTTTTGGCAAGAGTCTGGCAATACGATATGTATCGCAATACATATGTCCCGATATGATATATAATCATAAGACAGTGCCAGAGACAATATTTCACTTTTTTATAATGACTCAATTAAAACTTTATCTGAATATCTTTCACATAAATAAAATTGTATTTATTTTGTATCAATACATGTATTACCAAACGAAGTATCGCAATTATTCACAGAACCGATATTTTCTTACACTCCTAATCTTAAGTTTTCTTTTTTATTGGTAAAAGCAGAACACTAAAAATAATTATGATTAAAAAAAAAATTGGGGATCTTAGATACTTTTCTTTTATATGTTTTTTTTAATAGGTTTTTGTTCTCTTTTTGACATTTTATTTGCTTCATGTTCGTCCTGGTTCTGTTTTATTCAGTCAGTTCCAGATTGAATAAAGCAGTCAAGTTTATTTACAAACCTGTTTCCCCAATATATGGATATAACTTGGTCATTAGGGATGATGCAAAAACAGTGTTTTGGAAATACATGTATAGCTCTTTAATGATAATGTCTCTAAAGATTCGTAGAGTTCATGTTATCTTCTGGATTTTAAAGGTTTATCTGAAAAGATTCTCGGATGAGAAGAGACGCGTCTCTCAAGATCAATCCCTGAAGTCCAGTGGATCTAAAGAACAATATCCTGTGATTTTTTTTATAATAACGTTTGAGTTTAAAACATTAAAATGATTGCAGGTTTATGCAAAAACGGTTTAGGTTAGAGTAATAGGATGTGCGACGAAAGATTCTCCTCTAAAGTTCTAAGATTAACTTGTTTACATGTTTTAATAAAAATCGTGTTTATAGGTTGGATCTGATTATTAAGATCCTTTAGGATTAGAAAGGTTTTAATTTTAGACCTTAGATGTTCATGAGTCTGCAGAGTTTAGCAGGGTCTGAGTAGTAGTGTAATATATCCGAGGATGTGCGTGAGCTTCTAAGCTTCTCTGACATGACTCAGATTAGAGAATGTACCATCAATAGCAGCTCTCTTTAAAGATAGACCCATAATGTTTGTGCATGTGATTGTACACTCCTCTTTTTTGCAAGTTAAGCAGAAGTCCTTGTCTTTGTTTGTACACTCTGTGTGTGAACCTGTGGCTTAATAATTGTCCAATTTAAACTCCAGCCACAGCAAACACAGGCGGGTAATGTTGTCTCAGCGACTGGAGCGCCTTTTCACCACTTGGGTTCTCATGATGAGCCAATGCTGGCTCAAGTGACTGAACACATGATTGGTTGATGTTTAAGGCAGCAGTGTGTGTATGTGTATTTGCGCACACGTGGATCTGAATGATGGTCGTTCACTGCAGGATGATGGGAGCTGAAACATCTGTGTTCATGTAGACTTGGATGCTTCCTTCTGGAGCAGTTTTCAGATGCATTCTGCAGCGTTTCACACAAACTCTTTCAATTCACCTGATAATTATTGCCAACTTGTTGGCTTTTCGCCAGACTTGGACAGAGCAATGAAGCGAAAAAGAACCATCATTAAACAGCTTGTACACATTTATTGGTTGTTTGTTTAAACAATAACAAACCAAGGGGGTGTTCATGTGTAAAAGAATTCAGAGGTGGACTTGTAACTTTAAAACAAATGGCTGAAATATTTAATTATTACCTTATTTTTTTGCACTATAGGGTGCACTTAAATGCTTTATTATCATTATTTAATAGTAGTGTGTCTTATAAATGTGCTTACTGATGTTAAAGCAGTTACAAGACTGTCAAGATGTCAGTCTGATTTTGAAGTTCCAAGCAAGCTTAGGTGTTATGGTGAGCAGGCTAACCCAGCTAGCAGTGTTGGACTTCTTTTTTTCTTTACACTTTACTAATAAAGATGAAAATTGGCTTTATCACAGTAGGCTAACATTTGCTTTAGCTGTAACAGTCTGCTTTTTACATGTTGCAAACAACGTTTGGAGTTACAGGCAATGTGAATACACTAACGTGGCTAACATGTAGCATGCTACAAACAAGTTCTAGAAATACTGTGAACGCAGTTAATAAGTCTAACGGAATGATTTATCTCTGACTCATTCTCACTTCAATCCACCTTATGTGTCTTATTTATAAATGACATAATACAGATGTGTATGACATAGGTTAAAAAACAGACCATTCATTGACAGTGCGCCTTATGATGTAGAGCGCCCTACAGTGTGGAAAATATGGTATTTGCAAATTATTTTTAAAAATGAGCCCCTGCAACACACAGGGGACCTGCTCAGGGTGTACCCTGCCTTCACTCAACAGTATCTAGGGTGGCTTTACTCTCCTGTGACCCCAAAAGGGATTCAGTGGGTTCTGAAGATGGATGAATACATGGATGTTTAAAGAGCCTAGCTAAAGTTGTCTCAAGTCCAATATTATGTACCTTTACACCATCATATGTAGCATTTACTGAAAAAGTCAACGCATTCTTATTCCCAACTCATGATATGTGGACTTATGCTTCGTGCCTGCTCCATGTCTCTTTTAGACGTTTTGGGTGTCCCCAACTCGTAATTTTTTGACGGGCTGGCTGTTCCTAATAAATCAGGTGCCCCCAGTTTCCGGGCCACAAACTGGTATTGGTCCGAGGACCACTTGGTACCAGATGACAGGATAAAAATGTGAACGGTAATCAAGGTTCCCTAACCCTTGGGACACAGACCAGTACTGGAACGCATAGCAGTACCCTAATCCGGTACTGCTTCCGAGTTTGTTAGCGCATCTCGGGGGTTGGGGGACTTATGATTTAATGGGAACAGTCAGCACGTCAAAAAACAATGAGTTGGGGACTTCAAAAATGTCAAAAAGTGATGCGGAGAGGGTCCGAACCATATGTCTATATATGGCGAGATAGTAAGAAGAATGTGTGGAAAAGTTCATATTGCAAAGCAGATTCTTTGGTCTCGGTTCTTGCCTTTTGTCAATGCTTTCAACATGAAAAATTTTGGGTGCTGCCCTTCCCTGGTTGATCCCCGATCTCTTCCTTTAGACTGTAAATAGAGAAGGACACAGTTGGGTGTGATGTCATCCATAGGAAATGTCTTACCTCTGTGTCCAGTGAAATGGAGCCAGTTCAGTTGCCATTTTCCCGTGATAAGTGCGCCATCATTTGGAGACAGTGATTGGTCCGAGTCATCTGAATCAACTACTGTCGCCAATCATGAATAAGATTTTTCAAAGTCCACACCCCTTCCACTGAAAGTACTTAACTAGTGATTCTTGAAAACTTGAATTTTAACAATAAAACCAAGTTTCTTGGGTATAAATAAAATTAAAGAAAGAAATTTCACCCGGAATAGAAAAGTGTTGTTTACACTGTTATTGATTGTAAAAAAAAATAGTGACAATTACTGTATTAGCTATACTCTTACCATGAATGTGCGTGCTCATGCCTGTTGGTCAGTAATAGAGTATGTGTTGACTAAAGAGAGCAGTATAACTGCACACAGTAGAAGATTTTTTTTACATCAAACGGGGACAGTAAGTGCCGAGTAGGGGAAATTGTAAGAGTTTGTCGGTCACAGCCTGCACGTTTTGGCCGGGCAATGGGTCCACTTAGTATCCTCTAAAAATTCACCTCACGTCAGTGTTGCTTCCCGTGCAACAGCTGAGGGGACTTGATAACTCCCAGAACTTGGCCTTGAGCCACCCTCAGCAGCCCAAACACACACACACCTAATAAATGTTGTGCTTCCAATCCAGAATAGCAGCACTCAAAACACAACGTTGACTCACTCCAATTAAAATTGAGTTTTTGGTGTTTTGAACGTGTTCTTGTGTTTTTTTTTCTCATGATGGAGGCACATAAAAACATTTTTAAAGAATAAAATTGCATTTCTTATTAATTTTGTATTCAAATTGTTGTGAATCAGAAGCAGATGAAAAAATGCCTTAAGAAAAATCCTGCTGCAGAGCTACTTCATGGGTACTGAGTCATACAAATGGCTACCATTTTGAAATAACGGATTCGCTTAGTTTGCCTTTAGTTACACATAATTAATATTGACTAATGATACTACTCTATGAGAAGACACTGATTTCTCACCATAGTTATCGACAACAAGCTAGGAAACAGATTTTCAGCACTTTATTCATCTCAGTAATTGTTACATTTTCTTCTGGTGATCATTACATTTCACTGGGAAAATGTCCCATTTTTATTATGTTGCATGATGTTTATCAATTATGTAATTTTAAAGATAATTAAGTTCCCATTTTTAAACAAATCTTTTAAATGTAGTTTTAAATATAATAGCAAAAACTAAAAGTGAGTTTTATGCGCAGTTCTTAAATGAGTAGGATTATTTTTGGAAGAGACCTGCGAGAACCTTGTGTGATACTTGGGGGCAACCTGTTGTACACAGGCACCAGGTTGGTGACCCCTGGTGTAGATGCTGCAATCGGCAGGCCTAAGGCTCCTTGTTCCGCACTTTTGTGATGCATCTACTTGCCGACAAATAGATCCATGTATGTATTTGTTTTCCTCGTCCGAGCTTGCATCTGACTCAAAACTGTACATCTGGATAGCTTCAATATTGCTCACCAATTTTTTTGCACCTGTAATGTTAGGTTGAGGTTGTGAGGGACTGTAAGCTAGAGGGAGAGAGTATAACAAAGGGATGATGGAAAAGGTGCGCAGTCTTACTCTGTGCCAACAGTTCCGCCCACAACTTGAAAGCAAATTTCCCAAGAGGACCTGGCTTCAGACATCGAAAAGAACCGAAGGTTCTTAACCAGAACCAAAAGTGCCCCCCATATCACTTGACAAAAATGTTAATTTAACATGTTTAACATGCATTATTATTTTTTTGACAAGGTTTTTGTGGTTGATTGCAAATATTGTGCACTCATTTGTGATTATGTGCGCACTTGTTCAGATCTCATTGGTTCTTTTCTCAGGAAGAGTCCGTGCACTGTTACGGTGGAAGTCTGTCATTTCCCGTGTCACGTGATAGTGGTCTAATAGTCCAAACCAATCGCAGTCTTACACATCAGCAAGCCGCAAGCCCCCGAGCCAATCTTGCAGGCCAAGCACAACCTACACCGGCTGCGGTTGCCGTTTTGGTTCGGTTGTTCTGCTCCGAGCACAGAACTTTTTCAGGCCGAGAAAAGAGTGAACCACAGTTCAGTCCTATTAGAAACGAAAAGAGACAACTTGAAAGATGTGTCAGAAAGTGGGTCCTGGTCCTGGACCAGTGTCCATTGGGATATACTCAGACTGAAAATTTGTTCTGAATTATCGGGGGAAAACAAACTCTGGTTCACTTTAAGCGAACCAAATGTATCCAGAATACACCCTTAGAAACTATAGTTTTTGATTTAGCGCAGAAACACCAGTGGGAACGCTCTTACAGCAGATCAAAAGACGATGGGCAGATCTAACTGGTTCTTTCCTGAAAGATGTGGCTTTTTTATGGTTTTACAACCTTTATCTTCTGGATCTAGTAGATTCTTTGAAATATTTTTCAAAAAAAAAAATTGTAAAATAAAATTGATGTATTTTTCTGTAGTCTGCCTTGTGAAGCCCAGGTTATTATCCCTAGCATCTGATTTGTTTGTCTGTCTGCTCTGCTTCAATGAGATGCAGATACAGAATGAAAGTACATCCCGGAATCAGGCTACGTGTGCCAGCGCACATTCTGTGAGCGTTCTTGTTCTGGCCATCTGGCTCCTCCCACTTGCTCAGAAGCTCCTCCCTGCCACTGTGAAACAAACAAGCGCCGGGCTGAATCCACGCTTGATAGGCTGTAGAGACAGGAAAGGAAAACTACTGTGCAGCGAGGAGAACAGACGGGGGAGGGGGTCTAGGCGAGGCGGGAACACCGCCGCTCCTGCTGTCAGACGCAGCTGACGACGAATGGGCGTTTGTTTAGGCCCCCGGAGGCAACCAATCAGATTCGAGGACACACCCCTCCCATAAGGGCTGGGCCAGACGGTGTGCGTGGCTCGCCTTGACTTAAAGACTGTTTTCACACTGGAGGTTGTTGTTGAGCGCTACTCTCTGTACTCTCATGGTTGTGCAGGCGTTAAGGATGAAGATTCAGGAGTCGCCCGTTACTTGTGACACGGCGAGGGTCGGGGGCGTGGAGGTACGAGGCTCGGACCCGGACCGAGAGAAGACGAGCTGCGAGGACGTGCCTCGGCTCGACCTGACAGCGCTGACGGAGGACTGCTGGGGAGGTGAGGCTGCTGCTAAAATATTGTTAATACTCGCTTTAGAAATGCACGCGCTTGTATTATTTTTGCTAATATATATCTATACATAGGGTATGTGTGTGTGTGTGTGGGGGGGGGGGGGGGAGAGCTGCACACCTCCTGCTCCTCCTCCTCCTCCTCTTCCTGCCTCACATGCTTCTTTAGCTGAATTAATCTTAACGATAAAAGAATCAGAAAGCAGCTGCTGATGGATGGTCTCGCTTTATTTGAAATGCATGTATATATTTGATTTGTTCCCCAAATTATTTCTTGTTACTTATCTCATCATTTAATATTTTATTGTATTTTATTACCTAAAATACTTTTTTTTTTTTTTTTTAGCTTGAAAGTTGGTCGTGTGACAACAAAAAGAAAAGTGCAGCTGTAATTGTTGTCGTTGGTGGCGCGCGGGGGTTGCTATTGAATTAAAGTTAGCTGTAAAATCATAGTATGCGCTTGCTAAGCTTTATAGCTGTGTCTCAAATGCCTAATATGGAGTTTTAAAGAAGCCTGGGGCGCACATAAGGGAGAAAAGTGGCACATTTTTTGAAGGAAATTTTGTCATGTTGTTGCCCTGAATGCCCGCGCATGCGCACCGGAGGGGGCGCGTACACACTTCTCTTTTGTTGATGTCGTCCCTTTAGGGGGGAAAAAAACTTCTGAACGACCAGAATTCGAACCTTTTAACTATTTGTTTCCCCATCGCTTTCTATAGCTTTGTGTTTGTTTTTTGCAGCATTTGCACAGAGAGGAACCAATCTTTTTATTTATTTATTTTTTAATATGATATTAAGCAATTGCGGGTTATGGTGTGGACTAAAACACGCGGGTTTATCCTTTAGATATGCATGAATGCACCATGGACCGCACGCTTTCACCCCCCCCCCTCCACCACCACCACCACTCTCCCCCATGGATTTGTGGCGCAAAAACCTTCCTTCATTATAGCCTTGCATTTGCAGCAAAAGAACACTTAATTGCGTGACACATAGAGCCCCCTAGCGGCTACATTGAAAACAACAGTTTTCACTATCTTTCTTTTTTTTCTCTCTCATTTGTGTGTATGCAAAAACTTGGAAGAAAAAGCTGCAGAAGTTTCATTATTTACATGAAAGCTTGGATTGTAATCCTAATATGCATAGTTTTGACATTTCCCCTTCTTATTACTGTGTACTGAATACATAATTCATATTAAAATGTAGTCCAGTGTCGCACTGCATGATGGGACTAAGACAAGCTGGTTAAAAAGAGATGTCTTCAAGGTGACTTTCAGGCATCACAGGAGCCATAGAACAAATTGCAACTACGTATATTAAGGGTTTATTGAGGGACTCAAACTGTAATAATAGGCCTGTGGATGGATGGGAGTGTTTTAGGGTGTCAGACAGCGACCTTGCTGCTAATCCACTGTAGGACAGTGCTCACCATTGTGACCTGGGATGTTCCATTCTGGAATTTTAAGTCTTGATTTTCCTGTAAATTTAGTGTTATAAATTAAGTAAAGGAATAAAGCTGCTGATTTAAAAATAAATGCTATTTTTTGCATCACAAAGCACTGTCTTTCTAAGTTGCTGCAACAGTATAAGCCTTCGCTGCACAAAAGAAAGAGTCGGCTGTCTGAATGACCTTTCCTCGTGCATAGCAACATGCTTGAACGACCTGGAACACAACCGCCGAGCATCTCGCGCACACTCAGCCTTTTCTGAAATGGCAAGTGTTTTGTTTCATTAATTTGGTTAATCCTGAACCATCAGTGAGCGGTTGATTTAAAAGATTAATTTCAAATGCCACAGAGTCTTACTGGGACCGGCTACCGTGAGCTAAAGCTTGGGCCTCAAAGGCAGACTTTCAGAGGGATGGAAGGTGCTGGAGCTCACGCGCCAGAAGGGAGGGAGGAGGGGGAGGCTTGATAAACTGCACGTATCAGGAATTAAAGGTAGACCTGCAGGGGCACCAAAAGTGGAATTTGAGCTAAATCCCTTCCCCACAGGACTCCATTTACCTCAGATAAGAAAAATATGCATATTTTCTCACTTGTATACTGACACTTTGGGTGTTTGCACAGACAGTTGGTTTCCTTCAGCGCTTGTTTTTCTTCCCTCCATCTATGCTGTGTGTGCAACAACGGCTCCGTGTATTCCGACACCAGATCCTCTGTGTGTGTTTTTTGTCACGACTCTTACAAAAGATGTCAAGCCGAGCTTTTGGCACAGATTTTTCTACTTTTTTTTTTAAACAAAAGACTTTGGATGAAAAACCCAGTTGTTCTTCTGTTTGTGTGTTTTGTGTTGTTTTGTCACCACGCAGCATAGAAACAGAAAAAAAAAAAAGAAAAAAAACAGGCTCATTACAACGCTTCACAACAGGGATCATGCCCTGACATTATCCCGCAGAGATCCTGGCTTTATTAATAGCCCAGGGATTGTCAGGGGTGTCTTCATGGTTATTTTCAACAGACATAATTATTACCAGAGTCTGTAACTAGGAGATGAGGAGAAAGGCAGGAGGTGGGGGCGTGTTGTAAAATCCAGAGAAACGTTTTTATTGAAATACTTTTTGAGGATGTAACTTAACGTGCAAAAAGTTATTTAAATTCACTTAAACTGCAGAGTTAATGGTCATTGTGGCTTAGTTTTTTTGAAGTGATAAGTAACCTGGAACTTAAAGTTTTACTTTTACAAACCATAAAGAATCTAGTTTTAGTTTTCTGTGTGCTGGAATTAATCAAAATGTGTGTATTTGTTTGCATGTCATGGCAGAACCCGCCCCAGCGTACTCGCTACACAGAGAGAGCATGGACCGCGAGGAGGCCCGGCTCTCCCCTCACGCCGGGGGCCGTCTGATCCGCCAGCTCCTGGAGGAGGACAGCGACCCCATGGTGTCCCCTCGTTTCTACGCTTACGAACAGAGCCAGCAGTACCTGGACGACACAGAAGTGCCTCCCTCCCCGCCAAACGCCCACTCGTTCGTCAGGTAGGAGGATGAAGTTTGTTTGTTTGTATTTATGAGGAACGATGAAGGCTCACAGTGCGGTTCGTCCATGTCCAGTCGCAGAAGGAGTTCGTCTCTGGGCTCTGGAGATGATGACCGGGAGGAGCTGACCTCTGCCCAGCTCACAAAGAGAATTCACATACTGAAGAAGAAGATCCAAAGGTTTGAGGAGAGGTTTGAGGAGGACCGTAAATACAGGGTAGGTCATCGCTAACAATGATCACAAAGCTCCCACACTCTTTGAAGATAGCGCCTGTGCAGTCGCCTTCATGTCGAATCGCTTTTTCCTTTCCCTGCAGCCATCCCACAGTGACAAAGTTGGAAACCCGGAGGTGCTCAGATGGGTCAATGAACTAGCCCGGCTCCGTAAAGAGCTAAAAGGTGAGTCCGAGGACTCCTCTTCAGCACGTAAGATGGACTCAAACAAGCTCTAACTCAAGCTGCTTTCACCAGAACAAAAGCTGATGAAGCCGGAGGAGGACCTTCTACCCGTGACACGCCAGCGCAGCAACACACTGCCCAAGAGCTTCGGTTCACAGCTCGACAGGAAGTCTCAGCAGGAGAAGACGCAGAAGCCGCCAGTGGAAAGCACCCTAGAGTCTATTGTGAAGAAGCTGCAGGAGAAGAGGGAGGAGGTGAACCGCCCGGAAGACATCAAGGTAAAAACTCCCAGCATGCAAAGGGCTTTACGTCACAGTTGTTGCAACAGCGAACGCACTCGGAAGCCATCAAATGAGTTGACTCAGTTTGTCTGCTGACAGGATATGACACGTGACCAAATTGGATTGGAGAAAGTCGCCCTGCAGAAAGCCCTCCTCTACTACGAGAGCATACACGGCCGACCGGTAAGTCCTCCTCAACATGTAAACAAACCCGTTCTCACGTCACGACTCTCCTCTCCTGCCAGCCGCGATCCCTCAGAGGATTATGACCTATAGTGTGTGTCCAGGCAGAAAAAAGCCGGCGTGTTTGCAAACATCCCTCTGTAAACTGAATCAATGTGGTTTAATTTATGAACATTACAATTCAGCCCTTTGCAAAAGATGATCAATATTAACTGTGGGGACCGAACTGGGCAGCAGCGTACGTAATTCCCTGGTTGCAGATGACCTCTTTGCTGCACTCGTTCCTCACACAGTGACCTCCATTGGATTGTGTGTAATGACCTCCATTGTCTAAACAAAGGGCGGCGGGGTTGAAGTGGGGCGCGGTGCAGCAGCTGTCGTTTTCTTTAAAGACCCACTCCAATGAAAATTGTGTTTTTTAACACGTTCTTGGGGAATATTTCTCATGACGGCAGATAAATAGAAAGAAAATTAAGGTTATAACAACATTTCAGAGCGTCTCTTATTTAAATTGTTTTGAATTGTTTAAAAAAGTTTCTAGTTGTGACGTAAAAACTACAATTCTTTTGCTACTAATGAATTTTTAAGTCGACAGAGCGTTAGCATTAGCCATTCTATGGGAAATCCCATTATATGGTAGCATCAAGCTAGCAGATTTTAGCATTATGCGTTAAACCGATCTCTACTTTTATGGATCGATTATTGCTCTATTAAGCTTAGGTCAATTAGCTGACTTTGACAACCCAGCCCCAGGGTAAACAGATGGATGACTGGAAGTGGGGGTAGGCTTACGCCACACCAACAAGGGAATTTCTAATAAACTCCTGCTGCTCTGCAAAAACTATGTCCTAAAAAATAAAATTTAAAAAAATCTTAAAAGAAGAATAATTACAATTAAAAGGCAAATGGCAATGCTTTGAAATAGATAAAAGATTATCTATTTTTTAAATGAAAATGTGTCACTTCAGCTCAGGCTGTTTCTGCTCCTCCCTCAGGTGACCAAAAGCGAGCGGCAGATCATGAAGCCTCTGTACGACAGATACCGGCTGGTGAAGCAGATCCTGTGCAGAGCCACCACCATCCCCGTCATTGTAAGTGTCACAATGTGAAATGGTGACCTCATCGTTTTTGTTTATTGCTTATAAAGTGATAAATATGTCTTTCTAGTTATGCTTAGTTTTTTTCTTGTATTATGTAAGTCATGATCTGCATTAAGGACTTATATAATATACAACTCTAATCCTTACTATGCAGACAGGGCCCACAGCCAGAGATTAGCATGCATATTTATGCACGGACCAACTTTATTAGGCTAAAAAAAAGCTAGCAAAACTTCATAGAATACAGTTTTTCTTATTTTATTTTGTTTATATATTTCAGCTTATCTTATTTTAATTGATGCATGGAAAAAAAGGAGCAAAATAAGTTTTGAGAAGGTGTTCAAAAGGAAGAGGGAAGGAGCCACATGTGGCTTTCTTGTGGTTTTGCTATAAATAAGCCTGGGTGAGCGTCTCAGTGTAGTTAACTCCTCCTTCTTGACCGTCACCACAGGGCTCCCCCTCCAGCAAGCGCAGAGGTCCCCTCCTTCAGCCCATAATTGAGGGTGAAACCGCACTCTTCTTCGATGATATCAAGGTGAAGAGCTGCTGCAGCTTCAGCGCCCTGCTGTCCTCCAATCCCTCCTCAACCCCCTGATTGAATAGCATTTTTTTCCCCTTTGCCTCTAATGAGCCTGATTGCTGTCTGTTGATTGGGCAGCCGCCTGTTTCCTGCCACCAGCATTTGAATCAGTAGCTGCTGATTGTTGTGATTTACTTGATTTGCTTCTAAATTAACTCAGACAGTTGTTTGATATTTAGGATTACATCTTGACGTCTAAAACTTGCCTCCTTCCATGCACACTAAACCCCCTCTTATGGTTTCTGCCTCTGCATTTGGCAATTCTGCTTGTTAAGCTCTGCAAGCTTTCCAGATGTTTAAAATCCTAAATTCATAGGCAGGTGCAGAAAACATGAGTTATGTGTAAAAAGAAAAAAAAAAAAGCCCCCATGACTCACAAACGGGGCCAGTTGGATTGAATTTGACTCACTTCTGCTGCAGACTAACGCTGTGCGGACTCCCTCTCACTGCAGCGTTTGAACATCTTTTCGTTGTGGTTTTGCATCCGATCCCTTCAACCCCCCTCGACTTGTCTGTGCAGGAGGAGGAAGACGGCTCAGAGGACGACTGTGACACCAAGACTCAGTTTAAAATGACGGTGGACAGCGACCTCAGCATGCTCAGCATCCTGGACCACATGGACGAGGAGGTGGACGGGTTCGTGTCACCTGTGGATGAGCTGAAGAACACAACAGACATGAGGCTGTCCAACCTGCACTCAGCTACCATGTAAGGGCAAAACATGAGTGGTAATTTGGGAGAAGGGGTGTATATGAGGTGATTTTACTCCTACTACTTTACCATAGAAACATGTTTTTAGCTTTTGATATATATCTAACAATCAAGAAAACAATATTTGGCTATTTTTTTTTTAGAACTGTCACAATCTTTGGTAGAGCATTTTTATAGCTTTAACACATTTTTATTGCATTTCATCCTCAAATTAGAACTAAACTCAGGGTTTAAACCAGGACTCTGCAACATTTAGTGCTAAAATTGCCATTTGGTCCAGTTTATTACAGACTAAAACCCAACTAGAGCCAGAGTCTCACTTTACTGTTTAGAAAAATACAGTGTATTTATATTTTGTGGCCATTAAGCCATTTATTTATTTATGAGATGTAGATAAAAAATTCAATAATTGAATTATAATAGTGTTACATTAGTATTATATAACTTAACAACTGCATGTAGAAGTTCCTTTAAAAATAAAATACATAAAGTCAAATAAAATCCTGCTGCAGTAGATTTTCAATTCTAATTTAAGATACAAGGTAAGAATATGAGTTTTAACTTATCCAAACAAATTAAATTAAACATTTTTCCATCTATTTGATTAGTTATCTGGCATGTTTTGCATTTTGGATGAATAGCAAAGGTTTCAGTGCCTTTTGATTTAGTTTAATGTCAGCAGTGGTTTAAAAAAAGTACATTTTTACTGATCACCTCAATTAAAAAATCTATGGATAAATTACAAAACTTAACAACTCTATTATTTATTTAAGTTGTTATCATTTCTCTTTGAAGCGCAAAAGAGTCAAATGCATGTGGCTGCAGGGCCTCAGACCCTTGTTTGAGCGCTAATCTGAGTCCCGACTCTTTGAGATGTCTCTCTACCAGATGAATAAACATAAAGCTGTTAAAGCTTTTAAAGATCTTTGTAGTTTCTTTTAATAGTATCAGAGGTTTTTTTGCTGTCTTCTTAAAAGGTTTTTGTGTCAACAGAATCAATTAGTGCAAGAAGCTTAAACGCAGCTCCTCTCTGTCACAGGCAGGAACTCGTCGAGCAGCTTCAGGAGGCAAGAGAGGAGAAAAAGAGGATCCGCAAGAACCTCAAAGAGTTTGAGGACCAGTTCTTTCTGCAAAACGGCAGGTATGGAGAGGACTTCAACTGTGAACAATTTGATCTTCTTTTGATGTATTGTTAAAGTGTTCCCAGTGGTCTTTAATTGCGATTATGCAGTATTTTTTGGCTAAAATTTTGAGGAAAAAAAATAATTCATTTTCTGGGAAATAGTTTTTGTGGAGCAGGGATCTTGAGGCGATCTTGAGGCGCGCCCAGGGTAATTTCTAGAGAGAGATCGATCTAACGCATAATGATGAAGTCTGCTAGCTTGATGCTAACATTAAAGTTAAAAGTCCTATTAGTTGTCACGTGTGTGAATTTGTTCTCTCCATTTGACCCATTCCCTGGGGGAGGGGTGAGCTGCAGACACAGCCGTGCTCAGGAACCATTTGGTGGTTCCAGCTCTCAATCCAACCACTTATTGCTGAGTGACAAACAGGGAGGCACTGGATCCCATTTTTAGAGTCTCTGGTATGACTCATACCAGAGAACTCATGACCTTCCAGTCAATAAAAAAAAAAATCTGAATCAAATCGAATCTGGATATTATTGGCAATACTCAGCCCTAATTTCTAATAATACCAGCTCAGTGGCCTTGTGGTAGAGTGTCCGCCCTGAGTTTGGAAGGTTGAGGGTTCAATTCCCAGCCGAGTCATACCAAAGACTCTAAAAATGGGACCCAGTGCCTCCCTGCTTGACACTCAGCACTAAGGAGTTGGACTGGGGGGTTAAACCACCAAATGGTTCCCGAGCGCGGCTGTGTCTGCAGCTCACCGCTCCCCCAGGGGATGGGTCAAATGCGGAGAACAAATTTCACACACCTAGGTGCGTGACAAATAATGGGACTTTAACTTTAACTTAACTCCTGCCAGCATAATCGTAGTTAAAACACCACTGGGAACATTTGCAATCAGTCAAATGAGAGGGGATCTTTAAAAAAAATTGATGTAATAACTCTGATTTTCTTTCTCTATTCTTCCAATTTGAATGACAGAACTGCTCAAAAGGAGGATCGCTCGCCACTTGCAGTCGAGTACCATGAATACAAACACATCAAAGCCAAACTGCGGCTGCTGGAAGTTCTCATCAGCAAAAGAGATGCTACTAAGTTCATCTGAAAAAAGACAAAAGACTCTAAAAAGACTGGTGCTCAGTGTCTAGCGATACGGTGAAACACATCTTTCTTAAGGAGAGACAGCCCTTCATGTCTACCCACCTGTTACTGCCCACTAGACTTCACCTGAAGTCCTCCGTCGCCTTCAAATGGATGTTCCTTCAAAGCCAGACGCGCACAATTAATCAGTTTTTTTAATAAATGAATGATTAATTTATTCCTAACATCTTGAAAGTAACAAATTGTATTTTTTTCTCCTGTTTTAACTGTAGAAATCTCTAAAGAAAAAGAAAACATAAATAATTTAAAGTATAGTTAAAAAGTTATTGAAGAATTTTGTGCTGAAGTTGTGTATTTATGTGTATTTTTTCTAAGGGAGACATTACTTATGTGTGTCATCTTCACCGCCTTCATTTAACAAACAGCTTTCTGTGCTTCGTCCTGACCGACGCAATAGCCTCCTGTCTCGCCACGACCCCAAAGGCATGATCAGAAGTTCAGTGAAAGGATTGCCTGTGAGCACTTTGGCCCCGTTTGTTCCAAACACATTTCCATCTTTACTTCATGTCCAATAAGCTATTAGGTCTCTGGTTTGACGCGATGGTAGAGGTGGGGGGTGTAAAATAGCTGCTACACGTGACGCCACGCTTGACCGGTGCATCTGTCATCGCCTTCAGAGTTCGATTGCTCGTCTGTAAATACTGATCACCTGTTATGTTTACATTTCTGTGAGCGAATACTCGACTTCTTTTCTTTTCTCCAAAGTGGATGATTATCAGTGTGAATTTTTTTCACTTCATGTAAACACTGGCCAGGCCGAATGAAACCTCGAGTGTGTACATTTTAGTACATAAATTGGATTTTGTAAATAATAAATGAAATCCTATTTTTACTGACATTGTTTGACTTTGTGCTTCTTTTGTTTTAGGATTGATGTTAGGAAATTAGAGGGATCAAAACTCACAAAATAAAGTTGAAGTCCTATTAATTGTATCACACCTAGGTGTGTCCTGAGGGAGTGGTGAGCTGCAGACACAGCCCCACTCGTGAACCATCTAATGGTTTAACCCCCCCAATCCAATTCGTTAATGCCAAGTGTCAAGCAGGGATTTATTTTTAGAGTCTTTGGTATGACTCGGCTGGGATTTGAACTCAGGACTTTCCAATCTCAGGGCAGACACTCAGGCAAAAATCTATTGATCCTACAATATATTTAAAACATGACTACATTAGATCATATAAGTTTAACTCTTCCCACGCCCTTTCAAGCAAATACATTCTATTTATAGCAATCATAATGTTGAAATGATACCACCTCTTCTGTATCAATTATCAAATCAACGTATGAATTAATATCTTTAATAGATTCAATCTGTCTGGATTTTTTATTTTCTTTTTCCGTTGCTGAAAATAGCTTGAAATAAATCAAACAATTGATTGACTTTCTGGTATCAGGACTTTTAATTTTATATTATTGTTAAGTCGACTTGTAATCTTAAATTTAGTTGATCCACTTCTTGCCAATATAGTAAGTCCCGATTCTTATTTCTTTCTTAAAGGGCTTACATTCTTCCAGCAGAAGAGCTGCACCACACCATGACACTGCCACTCTCTTACCTTACGTAGATTCAGGTGGAAATACTTTAACCTAAAAAACACATATAAACATTAGCTAAAATAATAAAAAGTAATAAAACATAATCACTAAAAAAAAAAAAAAAAAAGAATCGAAAGACAAACATTTGAAAATCTCCACCAATGCAGAAACTCACATTTCTTCCACAGATGAGGACCACAGTTCTAAAAAGAGTTCTAGCTGTGAATCCAACTGGCTCTACTCGTGCGTAGAGATAAGAGAGCAGAACCTGAGGAAGTGAGAGTTCTGGAGGGTTTGTAAGGACTGAGGAAATCTGATAAATAGGAAGCTCCCACACTTAGACATTTAAAAACTAGAAGCTAGAAGGAGAACATTTAAAATCAAACCCGAAGCTAAGATGGTGCAGAAACACCCTTTTTTAGGGCCTCATAAAGTCACACTTGTCTTGTCTTTACAATTTATTAATAAACAAATTATAGAGTAATATAAGTAGGAAAAAATGTTCTTTTATGCTCTTAAAAAATACTTGAAATTATACCAAAGTAAAAAGTGCCGAAGGAAAAACTCCAACAAAACCAAGATTTTCTTCGTCTTCATTCTATTTCAGGATAATATAAACATCCATACAGTATAGAACCTGAGGAAAAACACAGACTTCCCCGCATTGTGTAGATGTGACTCACAGTACAATCTGAAGGAGCAGAGAAGCCTCTCCTCTTTGCTTTTGAGGACTCCCGTTTCCTGCAGCTCTTGAAAAGTTGCTTCTACAAAAGCAGGTCTCCGGAGGCCTGACTGACCCCTGATCAGTGGCCTACACTGCAGGTCACAAAGCAGGAAAGAGCCGTAATGATCAAGACATATGAGAGGCTGATGTTTGTTGGAAAAAAAAACTCCAAACAGGTTAAACTGAGTTCAGATATAGGGTGAAGAGTTGCTAAGAGACACAACGTTTCTGTCATGATTATTTCAAACCTTAGAAAAGACTGAAATAAAAACTAAAGATATCAGAGGAAATAAAAGATTGTAAAAATGTCTTTAAATCCACGAAAACTACAATTCCCAGAGTCCCACCTGTTCAGAATAGATATGATTGGAAAGCCTCAAATGTCCTCTGTAGATACCAAAAGGACTCCATTAAAGAAGTTGGGAAATGTTTTTATGGAAATGTAACTTCTGAATAAAACACTTTTTTATATAAAGAAGGAAACAAGTAATCTTTGCCAATGTGAGTTGGAACCCATCCTTCTCCTATAAAAGGTTAAAACGGAACCAATACAGCAAAATGTTACCTATGATACCTGATGTCACAGGTTAGGGATTCATTGTTTAAGTCCAAAAGTAAGTTTCATAAGTGTCATGACATGTGACCAAAGACAAGGCAGAAAACTTTTCTTTAGTTTTTTTATTTAAAATTTAGGCTGGAACAGAGTTTAATGTAGTTTGCAGACAAACATCCCAAAATCACATCTTCTGGATCACATCATAAGAGCAAAAAAATCACAACAGCACAAAAAAAATTGCATAGGACTAAAGTCTGCCAGAGATATTAGCCTTAATTAGAATGTTTTTAAAAAACTCATTGTGTGTGTACATGCAATATTGAGTCAAGCTATAGGAAGCAGTATCAGAGAGAATAGGAATATACTTCCTATTAAACTCATTTTGACAGGTGACCTTTGACCCTACACCATCCACCAAACCAATTTGACAAGTGACAGATCGCTTTATATAAATTTATATATACAATTTATATAAAGCCATCAGTCACTTGTCAAATTAGTTTGGTGGATGGTGTAGGGTCAAAGGTCATCTATCAAAATGAGTTTGATGGGAAATATATTCCTATTCTCTCTCATGTCCTCTGAAGACTCAAACACTCAGAACCTCATAATGCCTGCTTCTGATTAAGTTATTGCTGAATGGATCAAGTCTGGATCACTTTAACATTATGTAGGAAAGTATAAAAAATATACGTATGTGTGTATATGCAAGAACATTTTATACAATTCACGCACAACCAATATTTTGCTGAGTAAAGGTTTGACTGCGGAGGGGAGTTAAAAACGTTTGGGAAGAAAAAGTTACAGAAACATCAAGTTTTTGTAGATGCTAACGGTTAGATCCGCGCACTTACACTGTCAGAATATGCAGTTTTTCTGAGTATTACATTTTAATCACTTCGGTAATATGGACACAACAATTACTGCAGCTAGGATTTGATTATGTTTAGCTTTAATTACACTTTTGGGATATAAACTATGTTTGCTTGCTTCTTGCCAATAAAAAATAGATACATAATTAAATAAAACGGCAAGAAACCGGCGAAACAGTTGAGCGAAGTGACCACAGAATTGAAAGGACCAGAAGATGTGTATCGGCTAGTGGTAATCTTAATATCAGGTTAGAAAACATATGTGATAAAGGAATACTGAATTTAAAATATAAGGGTAAAGACCTGATTATTCATCTTGATACTGGACCGATAAACAAGAGAAATCTTTAGGGAACTTTCATTTCACCTTTTTAATTCATATATTTAACCACTGATTCTTGGGTTGTGTCCAAATTCCTTCACTACTTAGTGCATAATATAGGGCGTTGCCATTTAGTAGAAAATCCAGTGACCTAGAAATTTCCCAGAAGAAGATCAATGCTCACCAGATTGGTGAACACAGACCACAATGCATTGCATTTCAATGATTTTTCATGTGAATAAAAAATAATTTTTATAAGCCATGCAAGTTTTCATCATCAGAAAACAGGAATTCATAAATACTGATAGTCTTCATGAAATGTTCAGATTAGGTTTTTACTTTGGTAAATATTTGCTTGTTTAGAAAAAAAGAGAAAAGGAAAAAGTAGTGAGCATGGTGTCCAAATGTAAATCCAAAGCACTAGATAGTCCCACACCGTTTCATTTTTGAGTAATTGGAGAGTAGGGAGGGAATTCGGACATAGCCAATCTTTTTCCAAAGTAGATGCCTTTTTATCTATTTTTAAGATAAAAAATACTCTAATAATTGACTTACTCACTGATAGCTAAAAATCAATTAGCTTTTAAGCATCAATCAAATGTTTTAAATATAAAAGGAAGATTTGATTTCTTGAATATCCAAATAAAAATTTTAGATATATTTTTTCAAATTTGAAGGGACAATCTCAGTTTTGGTGGATGTTTACAAATGTCGGAGTAACAAAATCAAGACATCTCACATGTGTTTTTTGATCAACAGTTAAATTAATTTGTACCAATTAAACTATTAAATAACAAAAAAAAAAGTCAACTTTTTAGATAAAAAAAAAAACTCTAAACCTGAATCTGTATGACTCATAAAACAGCCTTAAGAAATAGAGGAACATTTATAGCTTAAAATAAAAAAAGAAATTGTTGGAATGATTAATTTAAGATAAACATTTTTGCTTCCAAAAAGAGAAAAACTGTAATTTCAATCAGTAATTTTAATGGGGACAAAGAGCTTTTTGAATTTTGAAACACAAACTGTTGAAAAGAACAACAAACCATTTTAGTTGCTTAATTCTGCACCATTTTTCCTCTAGCTTAATTCCAAAAACCTCATGGGATTAAATCATTTAATATTAGATAAAGCAGTTCAACAAATCCCAATATATATTTATTTTTTTTAAGGTTAAGTGCCTTCACCCAACATCCGGTCGCTTTAAAAAGTCTGTTTCTACAGCGAGCGTCCCTGTTGAAGGCAACACTGTTGAATGCGAGATTAAGACGTCAGTTGCTCTGTGAGCCGCAGCTGACCAACAGGAATAAGCGGCTGGAGATCGTCCTACACCACGTGTCACCACTGCCAGCCCAAAACTCCCTCAGCTTTTAGAAAAGTCTGGCAGAGATGACATTTTGAAACTCAAATGATCAAAGGAGTGAGGGGGAGGATTTCAAACCCTTATTTACATATCCGGCTCTTATGCCAAAAATATAACCATTCTATTAAATTAATTCAAAATAACATAAAAGAAATATATTATCTCAAGATATCAACACAAAACGTTAAGATGAAAAATAGAATTTAAGGAATATATAAAAACAATACAATTTCTTGCCAAAGGAACAAAAAGAAGAATTTCTCAGAAGCCTGAAGCTACGTTCACACCGCCTTCAGCGTCCAATGAAAAGTCGATGTAAACGCCCATAAATGTGCGTTTTTAGGCTTTCACGTGCATTCACACGTAGCAACCACGCTTCTATGACAATTTTAAAGCTCTATTACAAAATGTGCAAAAACTGAAAGATAAACCAGGTGGAATTTTTGACCAATCAGGGAATCAAATTTGCGAGTGACATATAGATTGCGCCCTTTTTAATTCAAGGAAGTGTCAATCATTTGGAAATCGATCATGAAGGAAAAAAAATGGACTGGATCTATATGTCATCAAGTCTTTCATAGATCGGAAGAGAAAAAGCCTGGAGCAACATTTGCATCGCTTCAATATTTCGTACTTTCCAACTGTAAGTGTCGAACATGAGTTATCGATAGTCCAGTGTGAACACGTCGCATTCAAGAATGGGCGTAATATCCCGGTGTGAACGTAGCTTTAGTTTCTCAGCTTTGTGAAGTTTATCTGATCCCAGGTTGTTTAAAAAAAAAAAGACTCCACTATATTGTTCCCTTTATTTTGATGCGCGTTTTGTTAAATTTCTGTTAAACTTCCGACCTCCATCTTTGTTGGCCCGAAAGGTTAAGAACCCTTTAACCTTAAAATGTATCTGCATTTACACATATAGACCTTTGAATATTTAAAAAGCCTAACAATCATGCAAGAGTGACCTTTTCTTCATCCAGCTTGCACCCACATTCATGGTTGACACTCACATGGTGGTCTATGGCTGCTAAAGTGCAATGAGGCTCCTCTCAGACCAGGCTGAACCCCTCGTACTGCTCCACCGCCTGAGTGAGGCGGCGGCGCAGGATCTCTTTGGTCTGATAGCGGGGCATGTCCAGCAGGTTGTAGCAGGTGTGGGCGACTGGCAGGTAGTGCTCCTCCGCCGTGGTGGACTGGATAATGATCCGCAGGCTCTCCATGCCGTGGATGGGAATACGGTCGCTGCCCGTCAGGAACACTGCGGCCCGGTGACAGAAATGTCAGAATCATTAACAGAATACGACAGCCCGGGAAATGTAAACGAGCACCTACATAAAAACTGCTTCTTCTTTTCCAGGGGAAACTCGTGGAAAACCTCCCAGAACAACCTCACTGTTGGGTGAGTGGCGGAGTACTCCCCTTTGTAAACAGCATTCTGAGAAAAGAAGAAACAAAAGTGTGAACTCTTTCTGGCAAATTGAGAATCATACACCATGTGATGTTTGAAGGGCAGCACAACAGGACAGTTGGAGGTCAAGTCCACTTTCAACCCACATTTGAAAAATCCCCAAAAAGGGGGGGGGGGGGGGGGGGGGGTGGGGGGGGTTTGGATCTGTGACTGACAGTGAGGTTAGATGGAGGTAACAATGTTCTCCACAAAACACTGTGTGGAGGTCGAGAATTTTTCTCCTCCCCCTTCTCCCGGGGCAGGCACTCATGGTCCCGACCAAAGTGGAGCGGTGCCTCAGTGGTAAAATGATGCTAGCATCATAAGCTAATAAAGGCTAACGTATTAAGCAAAGAATCCTAAGTGAGATGTTGATCACAAATCCCATCACCAGGACAGAGTTCGCTGCCAATTGCACTCAACCACCGTTGCCTAATTCACAAGTCCACTGGAAATGTGTGCAAGCCAGTAGATTTTTGACAACCAAAGGAAATTCACCCACGAGCCATGCTAAAGCTAACACGATAACGACCGACCAGTACAGAATCAAAGATGGGCGGGGCTTTTTTACTTGAGCTCCAGAGCACAGTAATGAAATGATGTGGGACTTACACCAGTTGACCAATCACAAAATTAAACAGTAATTAAACAAGTTTTTTTTAAATCGTCAAAAATGTGGCAAGGACCAACAGACATCACTTTAAAGCATTGTTTATAGAGGTCAACAGAAAAAAAAAGTTGATTTAGTATTTCGTTACCAACACCAATCTGGAATAGATGGCTCTTTCTTTTTGTAAAAAAATGGCACCAAACTCAAATTCAAATGGGATTTCTGGGAAAGATGACTACAGAGGGTCTCAAAGACAAAGAAGTTGACCTTTTCCATCTCCTCCCAGTTGTAGTTGTTGTTGCCGACCACCATGGCCATGAGCTCGGAGGGCTGGAAGAGCGACAGGATCTCCCCTCCACACACCTTCAGGAAACCAGCCGAGAAGGCCGAGTACTGTTCATCCACAGAGTCTGAGAAGACGTACCGCAGGTAAGAGTCCACAAACTCCTTCCTGGATGGAACAGACACAAAATTCAGTAAATGGTAAACACATTAACTCTGCACAGCAGCTGCATCCTCAAAGTCAGCTAACAATCTGCATCCACATTGTTAACATTCGCTTCCTCCCTCATTGTGTCTGTCATGTCTCCCCTCCCTTCATTTACGAGCAGCGAAATGTTTTCTGCAGGCCCGACAGTTCATGGAAAGCCTCCCAACGTGGGATGACCGCAGTTTGATTCTCTCCAGAAGATGTTTGACCAGATTAAACCCTTAATCTGCTCAGATCCTGCTGGATCCAGCAGTGAAAGCACCACCCTCACTGCTGGTGATCTGCACCGCCGCATTAAAACACCTTAAAAGATTAAACCCATTGTGTCGGCTTGATTCTGCTCGAAACAAGTGCGTTTTACGTGCTCACACTGGAAGACTGATATTTGTTTATCAATTGAAGTCAGCCACACATATGCTATGTGTCTAGCAATTTGTAAAAATAGGCTGACAGGCTTTAGCCTGTGCCCTTCTGAAGCATTAAAAATTAAGTTCCAAACTGCAGCTTCCTCTGCTGAGACTAAATTACAGAGTAAAGCTGAAGGAGTTGGTCTCTATGGAGACCACTAAAGTCATTTGAAATGAACTGGAGGAAGAAGCATCGGGCACCTAATGCTTTCCATTTCCTTTTTTTTTTATTTGATTTTCTTGACTTCAATAATGTTTGTGCGTATTTGAGCTTCCTCACATCTGAGGTGCTGCTTTCTTAACTAAAATGCACGTATTAAAGAGAGTTTTAATCTTTATGTGTTTATCTGGTTAATATAAATGCTAACATCCAGGCACATATGATTACTGACTATAATTGCAAGTGGTTCTAAGTACATATTTGGTTTTAAAGAGTACAATTTTAAACTCAATAATTGTAATTAAATTTGAGTTCAATCTCCATAAACCACTGAAAAAAAACATCAAAAATAAAGCGAGACTTTACTTGGTAAAAATATATGATTTAAAAACTTCCTAAAGAAGTAAGAAAGCATGAAATGAAGGAAACAAAATTAAAAAATCCTTTAGACTGAAACAAACCATCTCAGGTAAGACTGTACACACCCAATCCTGCAGTGAATGCAGCAGATGGATGTTCGATTGCATTTACTGAACAAAAAAATAAATAAATAAAAGATTTTCAGTTCTAAAGTGCACCTAAATTTATTAATTTATTTCACTTCCTTTTCCAGAAGCTATATAGTAAATATAAGGAATATAAATGTTGTAAAATAATTATTTCCAAATTTGTTACTCACACAAAATAAATCCTTTTTATAAGGAAAAAAACACGAACAGCGGCTATTTATTATGGAAGAAAATGTGACTCATGTCAAAATAAAAGTCAATATCAGAAATCCGTATGTTATTCTTGTTCACAACAAGGCTGCGTACTATTAAAAATAGTTTAAATGGTAATACAAACAGTAAAATTAAAATAAAAAGTAAATATTGTGAAAAAATATCTTAGATTTCAGTCTGGTCAAAGACCAAAAACTGAAAGTATTGTATAAATGGGTCAAATCTAGGTCATTTAGGCTAAAAATGGACCCTAAAATGGAGCTGAATGTGTGAAATGCTCACTGCTGCCTCACAACACTTTATTTTTGAGAAGTTAAAAAAATAAAAAAGCCCAGTTGCTGCTCTCCCCATCTGTTCAGCAGTCGGCGTGTTAAGGCTGCCAAACCCAAAGCTCTGATGAGGGTCAAAAAACCAGGGCAAAGAAACCAGCAGAGGCTGAGGCCATTACATTTTTTTTTAGGGTGAGAAACACCATGTCAATGCAGATTGAAGACTTTTCTTTAACCAATGAGATAGAGGTGGTCACAGAAAGCCCGAGTTCCAGCTGCCAAACCTGTTGGTATTGTCAACAGCGATGCTCTCTCCTCCAGGGACCAGCTCTTTGACCTCCGTCATCCCATAGTTCTCCCTGGTGATCTAAGATGTAAACACAACCGGTCAAACTCTAAAAATAAAACATCAGTTCACATAAACAGATATTTATCATCAATGTTTACCCCGCAGGCAAATACGAAGATTCAGGCAGTTAAAAATAGGCCAAAAAAAAAACATAAAAGTTTTGCTTTTTTTGTTTAATACTGTAAAGTTAGTTCTAAATTAATCAGTCTGTAAAATCAAACTCATGAAGGTTTGATTGCTCACTGATTCATAACAGTAAGTATACTGAGAAGAACAGACAAAATTCAGCAGATACGCACAGCAAAGTTGAGAAGGAATGTCCCCTCCACATCTCTTCCTTCATAATCTAAAAGCTGCTGTAAACTTCTGCAAAAAAATATGACAAAATTAGTGAAGAAGAAATCTCTTTTAGTATTATTCTTTCATTAAAATACACAAAGTATTTTTATGCTCAGGTATGCCCAGGCCATTTAACAGTTTTTAGTAATGGTTAAATCTCTGGAAGAGTGCTGATCTTGATTTTATATGGAGCCACATTTGTTACAGAATGTGCCCTTTCAGTGAAAACTATTCTAAGATAGCTGATCTACAAAGTTCTGCTACTTTTACCACAAATGTATCGTAAAAATGAAAAAAAATCTGGAAACAAAAAACTAAAGATATGGTAAATGTGCTGCTATAGAATTCAAATAAAATGATTTCAAAAAAGAAATATCAGTGTCTGATTCACAAAGATTATTTAATTTAGGTTTACAACACCAACAAAAAGGATGACAGTGGTGTAGAGAAAGAAAGTGTGCTCCACCTGGCTTCAGTGGGTGAGAGCTCTTTGAAGTCCTCCAGTGAGGGGGAGACATCCAGCAGCTTTTTGTAAAGAGCCAGAGGAAAGTGCAGGTCCACCACAGTGGAATTATAGATGGCAAGACCACAGATGATCCCGATCAGGTGGAACCAGTTCTGCTCTACAAAACACTACAGACACACAAGGGTCCTCGGTTTGACTTTTGCTTTGCTCTTAGGATTATAGCACGCGTCTTCTCTGATGTTTAAAGCAGCATTAGTGTTTCATGAAGCATCGCTGGGTGTAAAATGATGCATAAAGATTTACAAAGAGCATCTAAGACTAAATTTGAGTCTGAATGTCATCACAATTCCCTAATCCCTAAAAGATTACATGGTCTGGGACTATCTAGTACTCTAGATTTTAATGCAATTAGGACACTTTTTTTCCTTTAAAAAAAATTGGCAAATATAACGTCATCCATTTGCCAAAATGAACACCATAAGTATGAACATTTTACAAAAACAATTTGTGAATCATTCTGATGATGAAAACTTTGATTATTTGTTAAAGTAATGTCCATACATTTTTCCATTTGACAAAGCGTTCAAACATAGTCTATATTTGACAATCCAGTGTGTATTTACATCTAGTTTGTTGCCAAGACTTCTCGGAAATTTTCCAGTTTTGGATTTTTTTTTTTTAAAGTAGATTCGGACATCCCGAAAAAAATGGTGAATACCCCTTTATATAGTGGCCTAACTAGCGAGAAGTGAGGGAATTCAAAGTTTATGCTCCAGATTTTTAAGGCTTCTACACGTAATTCATCAATTGTTGAAGCAAAAGTACATTTATGGAACGATAAAACAATGTTGAAGACACATAATTAGAATGTAAGAGAATGGAGCTAATTGCTCCAGTGTTTTGTAAAATTTTACAAAATTTAACAGTTAAAGACAACAAGGTACACTGTAAAAAGGGAATCTTAAGAAAGCAAATTCTAATTTTGTCTTGTAAAAAAATATGCTTATCAAAAGAAGTTTTTCAATAGAGAATTTATCTCATCAAGAAAGTTTTTCAATAGAAAAATCATCTCATCAAGAAAGTTTTGTAATAGAAAATTATTTTAGCTTGAGAAAATATGTCTCAGTGACAAGAATTTCGGTTTTTGATTAGTTTTGTTGTCTTAGTAAGAATCTTTCTCTTACCTTATTTGTAGATATTTTTTCTTTAGTCAAAGAAAATCTATAACTGAGGAAATCATTTATTTTTTAATTATGATTGAATTACCGTGGTTTGTTTTTCCAGTATTAAAATAAAATTAAAAAAACACAAAAAAAAAAGTTTCAAACGTTTAAACCATTAAAGCTTCTCTTCACAGGTCAATGAGTTCAGGGTCGTGCTTTCTTTTGGAGCAGTGTGTTTTGTAAACCAGAAAGTTCCAACTGGCAGATATTATAACTTTGTGTATCTTCCTGGAACAACACATGCAGGTCCAACTACCACCCGCATGTCATGGAGACCCATGTAAAGATCACCAACGGCAGCACCAGCGTATCCTGAAATACTCACATAAACACAAAGGTGTCAAATACACTCACAAGTGTTTTGGAAAGTTCAGAAATTTTTGTCTCACCTTTAATTTTTGTTAATTTGGCATTACTGTAACATAAAACTCTGCGTTGCAATATTTACACAATTGCAAAATTGTACCAGATTTAGATCAGATTTGCCCTGAGTGACTGTTTATTTATTTAAATTGTCCTTTTAGAAATGTAAGCTTAATATTACAGGAAAAAAAAGGATATTCCATTTCTTTGCTAACATTTAAGCTCATCTACAGTAGGAGAACTTCAAGAGCAACAACCGTCCAAATAATCAATTATTATAATATTACTTTTTTCTCGATTAACTATAAAAGCTGTTGAAACACCTGCTTCAGCTGAAATTACTGTACATAATGATTCAAATCAAGGCTTACACATATACAAATGTACACCACTGTATCGTCTAATTGAAGACAAACATTTTAAAGAAGTTTTTAGAACTAATTATTAGGAATCTGTTGTAAATCCACATTATTTACATATGTACATTAGAAACCTACATTAGCTTTTTTTTTTTTTCCTTCATAGCTGCTACTTATAAATCTGTGCACTTGATGAGTCACTGCAATAAAACACAAGAGCCGGAGGATGTGGTGCAGTTGCCATGGCAGCAAGCAGCTCTGACTGCATGACAACTTACTTTATCTGAGAACCACAAGAGATTGGACTCTTTATAATGGGTGAACATCCCATAGACAGGATCCATGAGTTCCTTTAGGAGCAGCAGGAAGAACTCTTTCGTCAATCCGCCTGCATCCACAGCCTCCTCGCCGTCAAAGATCACCTGAAGGGAAGATGCAATTGCAGCTAAACCCAGAAGGGTTTCTATTTTCTTTAAATGCAGGGACTTGAAGCTGCTTTACTCACTTTGAGTGGTTTCTTGAGGTCCACATCAGAGTAGACAGTTAGCTCTCGAAGCGTGTCGCTTACCAAATGATTCCTGCGCACATGCAGCACCAAGTATGGGTTCCTAGCAAGGTGGGGTTCCAGTGTGAGCAGCATGAAAACATTGTGCAGGTTTGCACCGCTTACTGCCATCTTGATGTTCAATGATGGAAAAAAAAAAGAAAAACAAATGTATTTTTTAAAGGAGAACTGTGAGGCAAAGTAAACGGTAGAAATTGACTGTACCTGCATTTGCAGTTCAGCATCTGTTTGCAGCATTGTCGTCTTGGCTTGAGCATTCAGTATGAACGGGAAGGCACAAAGGTTCACTGGGGGAAGGTTACTCTGCAGGGAAAAAAAAAAACACTCAGACTTACAATAAAACTGCAAAAATCAAAGTTGTTTAATACTGCTTTTGTTACTGAAAAAGGGTTTTACCTGTGAAGGAGATGAGCCCATTTTCTAGAAGCAACAGGAAGAAAACAAATTAGGTTTTTTTTCACACAAAAAGAATATCAAAAAAGATGTGTTGTTATTTAATATTCTGAAATCGAGTACAAATATCACCACATTGACCTTGTGTCTTAATACTAAATGTAAATGAAAAGTTTTCAACTCATTTTTTTCCTTTAAAATGTTGAAAGGATCTGCAGTAACAATAGTAACAACTGGGTGAATTGTTCTTAAAAAAGTGTTAAGATTTGAAATCCAGAGAGCTTAAAGAATTGATGCCAAACAGGGGAAACATGAAGAAAAAATTTTCAAAGCAACAAATTTTGCTTTTCACTTTTTAGATAAGATTTCAGTTGCAATGCAGCATTTTTGTCTGGGACTTTTTTAAAATTGCCTTTAGCACTTTTTCTTAAATTAATCTTTTGCCAAACTAGGAAGGCAAAACATATGAAAACATTTAAAAGTCATCTTCCGAAAATGAAAACATTTTTTAGATTATACTTCTTGGAATAAAACTATTAAATGAGTGTAGAAGAATAGTTATAAATTAAATGGAGAGTGGAGATCAAAAGCCAAACAAACTCCAGGAGAAAACGCTGTGATCCTTCATACTCACAATCTGGGCTTTACTCAGAAACCATTTGAGGTCTAGTCTTCTTGGATGTTCACCAGGGTGGTGATGTCAGGGATATAAAAGTGGTTGTATTCTACATGATGGGCCTTTAAATTCACCTGGTAGCGAGAGGAAACATCTTTCTTAAAAGTCTAATTCATATTCTGCTACAGTTCCGCACAAACCGACGTTCCGGATACCTTGTGGAGCTTCTCCAGCAGTCTCAATGTGGCCATGAAGTAGTTCTCGTAGAACACGGGTGCAGGGGCGGTCTTGCCTCCCGTGAGCATGTACACAACTATGCTTTTGTACATGTCGACCATTCTGGTGAAGACGCCGACATCCACAACACACCACCAGTTATCTACACAAAACAAATGGGATTTAGAGTTACTTGAAAAAATCTTATTTACATTTTTCTTTTTTTTTGTTTCAGTTTTATGTATCAGAATAAAAAAAATATATATATTTTTTTTTTTCATTCATTTCAAAAAAAAAAAAAGGAGAATAACAAATTTAACATAATTTTTAAGTTAAGAATAGAATAGAAACTATCAACATCTTCCCCTCTCTTGGGGTTAGAAAAAATAATCTAATTAAGGTGCTGATTAAATGGATTTGATCCTTTCTAATCCTTATATCAGACATTTTTCTAACCTGGCATTTAGGCACAATCCTAAGGAGGAAGATAGAGATCAACAAAAGGGCTAAAATGTTGTAATTAGGATCATATATTAGCTCTTTAAAGACCCACTTCAATTAAAAAAAGGCATTTTTTGTGTTTCTAACATGTTCTTGTGACATATATAAACAAAATTAAGTCCAAAATTAAACTTTTGAGTTTTTCTTTATTCCAAATTATTTTTTTTAATGTTTTAATATATTTGTTTGGTAGAAAATACTCCAGCTTCATGCTCAACCCTTTTCTACTGCATCCACTCGCAGGAATTCATTCGAGCTGGCATCTGGTTCAAAACTGCACAGCTGGATAGCTCCAATGTTGCTCACCATTTTGTTGCACCGCTAATGTTGGATTGGGGTAGAGAGGGGCTGTAAGCTAGCAGGAGAGCTCATAAGCAGAGAGCTGTAGCAGTAACAGGAAGGGGGAGCAGGGTTGCTTTGCATCAAGAGTCCCACCCACAACTCAAACTTTTAACGAATTACTGCCGCTCTGCAGAAATTATCTCCTAGAAAATTACAAAGGTTTTTAAATATTGGCTAAAACGGCATCGTCATAATTAAAAGATTACTGGGAACGCTTTTACAATAGATAAAAAGATGATCAGAGTGGGAACATTCTCGATCATGCACGGTGCTGAAGGTTTGGTCTGGTTTGGTGGTACCAGTGCTTAGAAAACCATAAACAGTGCTTTGCTCAGTGGCATTTAAGACTGTGATTAAACTCAACAAATATGTGTAAAAAGCTTTTGGCTGTGGAAAAAGAATTACAAAAACAAAAAAAAAGAATGTGTAACAACAGGAAAAAAAAAAGTGAATATTCTGTGGTTTAGTTTGGACTTTGTTATATTTGGTCATGTTCTAAGTTGCCCTCGTCAGTCCCACCAGTTTCAGGTTTGTCACGATCCACAGCTGTCTTACATTCAGTTAATTACCTTCAGACTGTTTAAATGTCTGATTTTTTGGTCATCTGCTCTGTTTTGCTCTGCCATATTTTTGTTTCTTCCATGGTTCTTTTGTCATGTTTCAGTTTATTTATTAAATGTTTAACTTTTCTGCCACCTTTCCTGGTCTCCTGCATTTTGCCACTTCCTCACAAATAAAGGGAGCTGGCTGCAAAGGTCACAATTTCAAACCAAGAACAGCTGCAAAAAACTCCTTTACAGCAATGAACAAGGCTGGAAACTGCAAGCGACAATCCTTTCCATACACGTTGCTACTAAATCATGAGGTTTAAGTGGTTTTTCACACACCGCTTTGCATTTAGGCTAGTTTTTTATGAAACTTTTTTTAGGACTTAATGGGACATTTTTTTTGTATTTTCTTCCTTCATTGAACCAATTTTCTTTTCCATTTGTGCAACAATCAGAGCCGTAAAATGTCCAAAAGTGTCAAATCAGGTGTAAAGAACCAATGGGAGATGTTGGAGCTGTATGGTGCTTCTTTGCTTTTAATATAAAGTGAAGATCTCGCTGCCATCTGAACTCTACACAGTAAAAACTCAACCTCTTACCTGCCAGACTTTTCTGATTAAGATATATATATTTTATAATTCTAAATCCATCTTTGTGATTGTTTGTTTTTCTTCTGAAGTAACAGCCAAGCTGTTTTTTGATTATTTTAGTGCTTGTAGAGTTAAAATTCAAGAACGCATTGTACCCAATACTTTGCTGGGGTTGGCGTCTAGCCTGAGAATGGCTATTGCCAGTGGAATAGTGAGGCGGATGAAGTTCTTGGAGTCCTGCAGGGCCGGGTACTCGGACAGGATGAGATATATCCTCATTGCCTCCACATCAGGTGGGGAGCGCGGCAGCTGAGGGATCAGCAGACTTTCAAAGCTTGTGGTCGCCTAACATGACAGAGGAGAAAATTACCTTCAATACTATAATAACACCTTTAAAACATTAACATAATCAAAGTCAATATTCACATATTATTCTCGTTTGACTCATATTATTACTCATTAATCCCTGTTCTCCGTCAGTCACAGAACTAAAAATTGCAACGAGCAACTTAAAGCAACGTATGAGATCATAAAACATTTAGTTTACTTATATTGTTCAAAAACATTTGCTAGTGGTTAATTCAAATATAATTTGGTAGAAATTTTAAAGCCAATAAAACTTAAGAGAATAAAGAGTGAAGAATATTGATGAAAAAAGGCATAATTTTTATTAAATAACAGCTGAGTGGGATTGGAGTAATTCTCACTCTACAGTGAAACAGTAAAGACGGATTGATGTGGATCCCTGAGATCTTCACACAAATACTGTAAGCACATTTACACATACACTTAAACCTTTTACAGTGGTTTAAAAAAAACAGTAAATATCTACTTTTACATATTATTATTAGTTTTTATAGCTCTAGAGGTTTTTGACTTCCTGCTTCAAAAAAGCAAAGTGGTCACATAAAGAAATAATTTATGTCCAGCTTTGAGAGCTGTAACCAGAGAACATTAGATTTATGGGATGTTTTCAAAACAAATAGGATCCATCTTGCCGCTTGAGGGAAAATGTGAATCAGAACATGCTGGGAGAGGCTTCATGAGGTTTAGACTGTGGCTTCGCTTCAACCCACTGATTACAATGCATGTAAAGTTGACCTACACAGCTTCCAAAAGTGAGTCTCCACAGTACGAACTGCTGAAGTACGTTCAAAATAAGATCAATTCCATATGGCATGGATGCCGCTTTCAGCTGATGGACATGGAGGAATTTCTGTAGCAAACTGGAGTGTTTCTGACAGAAAAAAATGAAATTTATTTACTAAAAAGGAAGTTGGTTTGTATTAAAAAATTTGGCAAAAACGTTATTCTATAAAAGCACCATTTTGGATTGGCATCTGTATATATAAAAAGATTTGTGTTGGATTTAAAATAAAATATGATATAAATATCACATTTTTTAAGTATAAGTTCCTTTTTTGCATATGTTGGCCAGGAGGGTGACTTTTCTTTTTTTAATAAATAAAAACAATTGCTTGAGGGTGCTGCAGCTGTGTGTATCAGTACTCGGTAATGACAGCAACGTAGAGGAAGAAACGGCGCTCAGTCTTACTTTGAGATGGGCAGAATTGTTGAAAAAACACAGATGAAGATTTAAACGGATATAGTGATTTGAAGAGATATTAAGAGTTTTTTTGTTGACTTGTTAGTGTGTTCTTTATGATATGATTATCTGAATAGTTGTTCATAAGTTGCGCTAATATACTGGAGTCTTCCAGTTTCATGAAGTTAAAAGACTTTCAAAGGTATCATTTTCATCACAGAAATACCTCAACTTTGAGAGACATCTGGGGCTCACTGCAAGATCTTACCCCATAGGGTCAAAATGATCCCAAGAACAATGATCAAAAATTCCATAACCACACGGTGGACCTAGAGAATGACCTGCAGAGAGCTGGGACCAAAGTAACAAAGGCTACCATCAGTAACACACTACAAACCCTGAAGCCAGACGTGTCCTCCTGCTAAAGCCAGCGCATGTGCAGGTCTGTCTAAAGTTTGCTAGAGAATATTTGGATGATCCAGAAGAAGATTGGAAGAATTTTTTATGGTCGGATGAAACCAAAATAGAACTTTTTGGTAAGAACTGTACTCTACTCTGTTTGGAGGAGAAAGAATACAGAGTTGCATAAAAAAAAAAGAAAAAACACCATACCTGGTCCGTGTATAGGAAAGAATGAATTAAGACATGTATCAGCAGGTTTAGAGTAAAAACCTCCTTCCATCATCAAGGACATTGAAGATGAAACATGGCTGGGTCTTTCAGCATGACGATTCCAAACACTGTCCAGATAAGGAAGGAGTGGCTTCGTAAGAACCATTTCAAGGTCCTGGAGTGGTCTAGCCAGTCTCCAGATCTCAACCTCATAGAAAATCTTTGTAGTCTAGTTGTAAGTCTGTGTTGCCCAACGACAACCACAAAACATCACTGCTCTAGAGGAGATCTGCATGGAGGAATGGACCAAAATACCAGCAACAGTTTGCAAAAACCTTGTGAAGTCTTACAGAAAATGTTTGACATCTGTCATTGCTAACAAAGGGTATATAACAAAGTATAGAGATTCATTTTTGTTATTGACCAAATAATTTTTTTCCACCAAATTCATAAATAAATTATTTAAAAATCCAACAATGTGATTTCCTGGATTTTTTTTTTTTTTTTTGTCTCTCATAGTTGAGGTGTGATGAAAATTACAGGCCTCTCTGATCGTTTTTAAGTAGGAAAACTTGCAGAATTGGGGGATGACTTCATACTTTTTTTCCCCAATGGACATACATATATATTTATATAACTATCAGACATATTTACATGTTTCAGATGTGACTGCATTAGCCATACCTGCTCCTGGACTCCAGCGAAAGCTGGTTTGCTCAGCGTTTCAAACAGCATTCTGACAGAGTTGAGATCGATGCCGGGGATCTTTGGGTTTGTTTTGAAATGAGCATCATCACTAAGAAGAGAGACATTAATTTGACTCTTACGAGATCACACAATGAAATGTCTTCTTTTTAAAAGCATATGTTTTAAAGATCAGAAATAAAGCCAAAGAAGCAGTTCATGAATGTTTAGACAACAGCCTAAAAAGTACTTCACTTGATAGTTTAGGGCTAAACACACAGTGACAGAAAGGGTTTTCAAGGCAAAATCTTCTGGGTAAGAGGTTAAATGTTATCGACCTTACAAAAAATGAGTTTAGATGACTCTTTAAAAACTTTTTCTGCTATGGAACCACTGTAAATAATGAAAAATCTTCAAAGATATGCTGATCTGTTCCAAAGCAGATTTTCTTTTTATTGTTGGCACTAAGCACTAATGGACTAAACCAAAGCTAAATGACTCCACAACACGACCAATACAACTGACAGTGTCAGCATTGAGAGTAAAGCTTTTCTCACAGTTGAGGTTTTATTTAACCACAACAGAAAGGCGCCTGATATCATCCAGCAGGGACTGTGTCCCAAACAAAACACTAATGCAGAGCGGGAGCGGACGCCTCTGCCATGACCCTGAGCGGTGAGCCTCAACGCTGTTTTAGATAAAAGAACAATGCAGGTTGCAAAAGGCATCATAATATTTTCTTTTTCAAAAAAAACTAAAACCAACCTTTTTTTTTTTTTTTTTACAAAAATTTATGTTCAAGTTTATCATATTTTTATTAGCTTATTTTCATTTTATCTGAAAAACTAAAACAAGGAGGATTCTGCTGCTCAAAAAGTGACCTTTAGATGGAAAAAAAACACATTTTACTTTAATAAGTCTCTAATAGGAACAGTTTATTTTTCAAAAAAGTATTCATGATAATTTAGAGAAAAACACTGTTTTCTAAATGCTTTAATCAGGAAAATTTAGATGAATATAAAAATGTATATCTGAAAATATTTTAGATATAAAAATCAGTGGATTTGAAATGTTTAAGCATTAATAAAAGCAAATTTAGTCTAATTTTTTTGCAATCTGGTGAAATATTTTACATTGTCAACATTAAATAAACTTTTATCCATCTTCTATTCTTACTGTGCTTTGTCATAGGGGTTGCTGGAGCCCATCCCAGCTAAAATAGGGAAAAATTGGTGTACACCCAGATCACCATACACCACCACTCTTAAGGGACATTTTAAAGTCCTCGGACAGCATGTGCAGCATTTTTGGGAGAAACTAAAGTGCTTGGAAAAAGAGGAGAACATGCAAACTCCACACGGAAAGAAAAGACTCAGCTGGGATTTGAACCAGGACCATGTCGACCAAGCTAAACACTATACCACCTTGCAGCTCTTTAACTCAACTTTTACCATTAATACAATTTTATGTTGTTTTTCAATAAATTCTATAAATTAAATCAATTGGGAAATTTTAGAAATGTGCTCAAGGCGGCCATAAATTTATTAAAATGACTTCCGATATCAAATCAGTGGCAGATGAACGCCCAAATTAATGAATAATATTTGTTTAATGACCGTGAAAGTGTGATTAGCTAGTAAACAGTTTTTTGCATCATGTTTACAAAGATTACACATAACAGGCCCCCTGACGTCACCTGATTTGTTAGCTGTTGTTTTGACCCGATCCTTTCTCGCTCTGTCATCAGGAGACAGCTTAATTAAGTCTGTTAGGACTCTGAGGTGTTTTGCATTTAGTGCTCCAAACAAATGCACATACTTCAGATTCTATGGTCTCTGGTTTCCCAGGCCAAGTCCATATTTCTTCTTTCATGTACAGTCCACAGGTTTATGGAGCGGCATAGGCTTGGGCTACAAATAATTCCCCGTGCTTGCAGAACGCCTGGTATTTGTGTCTTTACGTATCTGAGGGGATCCGTTTTCTGCTCCGTGGACACCCACAACTCATGATAAGTATCTGCTGATGGGTCAGCTTTTAAAAGCTACTACCTAAACACGAGTTAAAATAAATCTGCAGTTTGTCGGATCGGTTTTGCTGCATCAGATTATGTGGAAGAATGTGTTATGAAATATTGGGACATCCATTGTACCAAAATCAATCCACACATTAGTTTATAAATTGAGAAAAACTGCTTTAAATCCAGGATGCACCCCTCTTTTTCTCGCTGTGGATCTTTCCATAATCCGCTCTGTTTTCCTCAACCATAAATGCACATCTGAGTGGTGCAGTTCCTAGATGTCGGTTTTTGTTTCTGAATCTTTTTCTGTCCTCCCTGACCCCTGCCAGTCACAGCAGATGGTCTCCCTCACCAAGTCTGTTCCTATCCATCCATTAAAAAAGGAGTCTTGCTCTCCACAGTTGCTCATTCACATGCTTTTTTATGTAATCCATTGGTCAAATGCAGCTAAAAATAAATATCGGGCTCTAATTTGCTCATTTAAACCTTAAGGAATTATAAAAATTGTTAAGAGTTTTTGCTTTACTTAGTTTTCCATCTTCTTTGCATCACTGTGTAGTCCCATGAAACAATCTCAATTTTTGTTATAAAAATAGATTCATATGAGTCCCACATAAAAGCAGATACATTACATGCCAATTATGTAGCTATAGTTTATTTTTAGTTTTTTTTTCCCATTTACAAACATTTTTGCGATGTTGTGATTTTTTTTGCAAATTTCAACCTTTTAAATGTTACTTTTTATTCAACTCTTTAATTGGCTTTAACAATTTATCTTTAGACTGAAATTTTGTGCCATCTTTTAAGAGCAACTCCAGCTTCATTTTAGATTACTTTTAAATAAAAATTTCAAAAAAAACCTAGAAATGATTTTAAAATAAGTTATAAATTTAGCTATTTTTTCACTGCAAAAAGTCACAAAAGTTGAGATTCCAACTGTATTTATGTTTTATAACAAAGGCCAACACTATAGTGTCAAAATAAAAATATATAAAACCAAAAACGAAGCAAAATCAAAGTCAAATATCTGTGAAAGTGTAAACACCAGATGAACTTCCACTTCCAAGGATATTTTCCAATGTGTATCACAATTATGTGTCATCATTTTCACTTGTTTAAAACCAAAAATTTCAAAAGCAAGAATTTTTGGGAAACTTTTTGTTAAATTTGAATAAAAACTATTCTGATTGTGGGTCTTTCATGTGTCATTATAAAGCACCAGTGTGATTGGCATACTCCCCAATGAGTTTAGAAGAGTAATACTAAACAATAAGATTCAACATCTATCAGGGAATATATTATTTTAATGTAATTTTGTTTTAAAAAATATGAATCAGACTGCTTGTAATGACTCATTTAGCCTAACACTGAGAGGTAAATGTTACTACTTTACCACAGAATGATGTTCCTTTTACACCTTTACTTCATTTTTATTTGTCTACGGAGAAGTATAACACTTATTTAATAAAATCTGTTTTCGTGATAAATGTTTAGTGTGAATGTCTTTCTTTTTTAAAAGATGGAACCCAGAA
The DNA here is from genome assembly GCA_003999625.1 of Oryzias javanicus. Lineage (NCBI taxonomy): Eukaryota > Metazoa > Chordata > Actinopteri > Beloniformes > Adrianichthyidae > Oryzias > Oryzias javanicus. The sequence continues at coordinate 18,552,932 of CM012437.1, forward strand.
AATGCCGCTGTAAGTCATGACTTTGATGAACTGCTTTACCTTTGGTCTAAGAAGCTGGCGTTCCAACACGCTGCTGAGGAGAGCTGAATGACGATGTCTCTGTGAGAAAGAGATCGATCAGAAACTACAGGAAGGGCAACGTAAAGGACTTTGCAACTGCATATTTTGTATACAAAAATGTTATTTTGGCAACTGAACTTACTTTGAAACATTAGCGTCTGTGTTGTACAGGAGTTTTAGCCTCCATGAGTTCAAGCGGTCGTGGTTGATGGGGGAGAGGCTTTTACCGACATTAAACACTCGGAAGTCTTCTGGGGCTGCAGGACACTAAAGAAGTGAAGAGAAGCAGAGGGACCCAGACATCAAACACAGCAAACTGCCAATTGCAATGTGTGTGGCGTATTTCTGTGGGTAGTGTTGTTTATGTCGACAGAGGAGATCAAATAAACAAGCCACGCCCGAGGTCTAAATGTTCTGCCAGGGTTAGCGGGCCGATGAAGAAACAGAACTTCACGTCTTTATCAGTCAGCATTCCTAACCGTTTGTTTGCACCATGGCATCCGGTACAGGTCCTGCACAAAAACTGTGACCATACTGCCACCGTCTGGTGAAACAATGAATTTCACTTGTGCAAAAAAATTTGAATTCAATGTTTTCTCTAGCACGAAATAATCTACAATGAAGTTTTAAGTATTTTTCTTTTATTAAATTAACAAATTATTTTATGTCCTCTTTAAAACTGTATCAGCCTCAGTTTTCAAACATTTGATGAAAGCATTGGCATCCAACCTAAAGCCCACTTCACACTAAGTAGATTTTCAGCAGCATTTTGAGCAGATGAAAATTGGTCATACATGAATAAAAATTGGAAAAAAACTCGAAAAGTTCTGGTCTTTACGTAAAACTTTTACAGATGTATCACGAATGAACCATGTTAAAACCACAAAAGAAGTATGAATAAACCACGCAAAGAACAAGTAAACGCACTTCAATGAATTTCTTCTCTTTAACATTCAGAGCACTGGGCAGAAATCCTATTGCGTCAGTGCCATGGACAGCACAGCGCGGGACCTCATGATGATTTGTTTTAGTTAAAGAGTCGGATTCCCCTGGTTCGCACCAGTTCTAAGTCAGCCGCTAGGTGCCAGCCGATGCAGCTCTCCCTAGCATTGCTGTTTAAGTTAAAGTCTTAACATTTGCTCTGATCATTGAAATGCACTTTGTTTATTTACAGATGTATGGCAAACTGAAAAAGCTAGTAGTGCTTGTACAACCTGTTGTTCAATTTATTTGCAGGTTAAAAAAAAAAAAAAAAAAAGTTCAGCAAATTTGTTGAAATACATAAAAGCCATTCGCTTTATAAAAAATATATATATTGAGTTGATTATCGTTATTGGCTGCAAGAGACTGAAAAATACTGGGTATCGGTTGTTAAAGTCAATATTGTGCAACACTAAGAAAGAGTAGATTTTTAATCCTTTTACAACTACAACAATACTCAAAGAATGAGATTAAACTGTTTTGGCAAATTAAGTGTCAATAATAGCTTAATAAAAGAAGATTGAAACACATACCTGCTCACTGGAATACATTAAAAAGCTATGATCTCCTCCACAGATGATTTTAATCACTGAATACTTCCTTAAATCTGAAAAACAGAGGAAGACAGATATCACATAATAATAATAAAATGAATATAACCCTTCTTTTATGAAATTTATTGCACACATTTTTAATCTTTCCTCAAATCATTTTGAAAATAGATACAAGTCAAAGCTACTCTTGCTGTGCCTTGACATTATGGTGCAAAAACAATGTTCCTTCAAACTGGTAGAGCTGACTTTTTGAGCTTTTTAAGTCTACATTTAAAAATTTATTGCAAATAACTGCAATTTCTACTTCATAAGACTATTCAATAGTTTCCACACCATAAATGAAACTCGTCGCTTTTGTAAACAAGGAGAACAATGGAAATGGATCATGATTCTTTTTATGAGATTTTTTAATTCATTCAATTTTTTAAAAAGTAGATTTTGTGGAGAATACAAGCATCTTTCAGAATATATCTTACCATTTTAGCTCTTTATAATGTATATTTTATTTTATCTTTAATTCCTATTCCAACTGTACCTGTGCTGTTGCATATTGCGATTTCCCCATTGTGGGACTAATAAAGGTTTTTCTTAATCTTAATCTTAATAACAGTGTACTTCTAAATGTTATAATTTACATAATCTGAACCAGTGTTTCAAAAAATAAATAAATAAAAGAATGTATGAAAATAACTGCAACAAACTGATCAGGGGGACCAACTCCATTGAAATGGGCAAATGATAACGTTGTGTGAGGCTTCCCACCAGCAAAGACCTTCTAATGTGAAGCTCTCTGCAGTAATGGAAACAGAGAGACCGTGTCAATCACATTTCTACACAAACAAGTGAACACTTAACTTACCTTTTCTGAGATTTAATGTCAAGAAATCATTTTTAACAGGATGTGGACTTCTTAAATCGGCCAGTATTCCTGTTCCCAGCTGACCGTGGCTGTTACAACCAAACGCATACACCGTACCGGAGGATGGTACAAAGGCAAGAGTGTGGTGCCTACAAACGGGAAAAGCAAAAGGTGACATTTAGAGCTGGACGCTGTAACGTTTGATTTAAGATCAATGATTATGGACAATTGAAAGGGAATAAACGTTTTAAATTCAATTTTAAGTCTAGAAGTGGGTGTAAAACTTGGTTAGAGTCCTAAAATACTTTAAAAACTCATCTTCATTCTTTGAGCATGACATGATTTTCAGCCTCAGCAGACCCTGGAATGTGGAGATTAACAAAAACACACCCTGTTCAAAACGGGTTTATTTTTAAAACGTAGGTGGAGAAAAAAAAACAACTCAAAACCAAAAACATGAAAATCCATAACTACCCCTCCAAAAAGCAAAAAGAGCTTACAGACCCACTCCAATGAAAATTGTGTTTTTAGCATTTTTCAAATGATAGATACATCTATAAAGAGTATTGCTGAGTATTACTTTATTCAAATTGGGGTGAGTCAGGAGCTCTCTTCTTGTGATGCAGCAAGCGACAAGGGGGGGGCCATAGTCTCCCTACTCCATTCCATTCGGATCCATCACTCGCTGACAAATAGATCTGTGTACGTCTTTGTTTTCCTCGTCTGAGCTGGTATCTGCTGCACAAATGTATGGCTGAATAGCTCCAATACTGCATGCCATTTTTGCTGCACCACTAATGTTAGCTTTGGGGAGTAAGGGGCTGTAAGGAGAGTGTGTAAACAAAGGGATGATGGGAAACTAGCAGAGGCTTCCTCCGGTGTCAAAAGTCTCCCCACAAATCAGAGGCGACTTTCTAATGAACTGATTCTGCCTAAAAATGGCATAACCAAAATTAAAAGAACACTTTTACAGCAGATGAAAATATAAATGGAGTATAACTCTAATGTAAATCAATGTTTAAATCAAAAGTAGTATTATAATTAACCATTGGCTCCCGAAACAAAGGTGTGCTAAGAAAACAATAAAGAAGGAAAGAGTTTAAGAAAGTTTAAGAAGAGACTGTACCTTCCACAAGTGATCTGGGACACTTCAGTTCCCATGAGCTCCATGACTCGCCTCGGTAAAAGTTCATTATTGCTGGAACCATGACCTAGCTGCCCCCTGGAGCCATCCCCAAAGGTAAATAAGCCTCCGTTCTGCGGAACAGTAAGAGAATATTATTTGTTCTGTATGACAATTAATTGAGTAAACGCAGAAAGGGTAGAAAAGTTTTGTTCTTTATTTGATTCAAATCAAATGGGGGGGGCTACCTTTTACTTTTTCCAATTCTCAAAACTACCCTAAATACATAAAAGTTTTAATGACTGTTCTTTAAGTATTTCACAGTAATATGACTTTTTCTTTTAACTGAAATTAACACAACTTTTTTTTTTTTTTTACCATTCCTCTTTAAAAGAAAAGTTCAATACAAACACTCGGGATCAGTTATGCTAAATTCCCCAAATGAGGAAATAAAACTTTGGACTTCATCTAGAAAAGCCACAAGGAAACTAAGAATTTAGCATTAAGACTCGTGATTCTTCATGACCACATTCAGTATCAAGACAACAGCATACAGATGACAGAGAGAACCTGCAGAAGGAACCAGTCCAGGAGCACAAGCACATTATTCAAGTGGGACACTTCTGGACCACCAGCGTCCACACAGCAAACTATTTGACTATTGCAAAGATTTAAAACCTTGTCTTTAGACATTCGAGATATTTTACCAGGTTTGAAGTTGTTCATAATTATATTTGGTCTGCAAGCTTTTCTAGAGATCAGCAGTCATTAAGAGCTAGAATCTAGAAGGAAAATATTACTAAAATGAGTCTAAATGTTTTTGCTCCATACCCTTGACAATGGAAAATAATAATTTAAAACTAAAAAACACTCAAATTGCTGAAGGTAGTAAGAAGCACTGTAATTTTTATTTCAATTTTAAAAGATGTCTTTTTTCTTCATTCAATGAATGTCGACAATTTAGACAGAAATTATTATTTGGACACAATATATTTATATTCTAAGAATAAGTGCTTGTTTTAGATTTTAATAAGGATTTACTAAGATGGGTAACTTGTACTAAGATTATATTCTTATTTTGTTCTAAAACATTCTTTACCCATACAATATTCATTTTGAAGCTAATATATATAACAGTAGTTTTTTTTATCTTATTTAGTATTTATTTAGTGGAATGCCCCTTGAGATGTACCATCTCATTTTCGAGGGGGTCCAAAACAAATAACAAAACATTATACATAGATTATACAGAAAAAAAAGAAAAAGAAATTAGAATACATCCAGATAACGACTAACAACACAGACAAAACAACAGACAAACAAGCTCCTTCCCTCTCATCTCCCCTCCTGCCAAAGAACGACAAAACAACAGTATCGCAGAGAATATTATATATAATATATATATAATATATAATATATATATAATAATATATTATATATATATATATATATATATATATATATTTTTTTTTATCTATTCCCTTTTGGAATGCTTGTGTGAAACTTTCTAGATATTGATATCTTGATAAAAGATTTCTTGTCAAGTAAAAACTACTTGCTGCATCCAGATAATTTGACCATTTACCCGGGATGTTCTCCTTAAGATTAATGTTCTTTTTCTATTTTGAGGCTACCTATTTTTGCAGTGGATTATCAGAGACCATGAAGAGTCCTCAGGCCTGCAGACCTGGCTACTTTTGGTCTAAAACAAGCATTAAAAAGCATTTGTGTCCCAAAAAGAAGATACACAAAATCAAAAACATACCTATATTATACAGAGCCCTTTAACAGGTCAACCTCTACATTGTGTTTTTAAACATCGGTATATATATAAATATTGTCTTATGTGGTCATAAATCTCTCAGTCAAGGTTCATACCTTTGTGAGGGCGGCTGTGTGTTCGTCTCCACAGCTGATGTAAACAACTTTCTGAGATCGCAAAAACTTGATATGACATGGAACAGCCCGATCTGGAGACAGTAATGACAACCAAAGTTCACGGCATTGCACTCTTTACATTTGATGTAAATACTCAAGAGGAGTAGGGAATAATAGTACACGAAGGCTTAATCATTTCAGGACTACTTGGAATAAAAATCTATTTTAATGAATGTGCAGTAAGTAAATAAAAAATAAAAGAAATCTAAAGCAGTGTAAAATTTCAATTTCATTGCACAAATTAAGTTATAAAAAAAATAGACTTCCCTGTACCTTAAGAAATCTTTCATTTTTCAAAAATTTTATTTCTCTTTGTACCTTGTTTATCATTGAGCCCCAGTTGACCAGCCTTGTTTTTGCCCCAGCCAAATACAGCTCCAGACATGGAGAGTGCAAAGCAGTGGTCTCCTCCTGCAGTTATCTGAGCCAAAGGGATTCCTGCCAGGGACTTGACCGGCGAAGGAGACAGCTTGCTGGTTTCTCCTTTTCCCAGACCGAGCTGACCGCTGCTGTTCTGGCCCCACGTGAACAGCTGGCCGTCTGAGAGTGAGCGCACAGAGAAACCCCAATTCATATACATCCAGAAAACTACAATAAGGAGGTTTAAATACAAGTTGCATTAAAGTCTCACTGCAATCATCTATTTTAAAGCATTCTCAGTGGTCTTTTAAATATGATTATACCCTTTTTAGTAGTACACAATGTACACAAATTTTCTTTATTTATATATGTCCTCCATCATGATAAAAATCCAACAAGAACATGTTAAAAACACAATTTCATCAATGAAAGTTGAGTTTTTGATGTTTTTATCATGTTTTGCAGCATTTTTATCATAGTAGAAGACCTATATAAAATAATTTACAACTAAAACTGAATTTCTGAGTATTTCTCAAGTCTCCCCTGCTACTGTGAACACCCTGGCCCGCTCGTGTTTAGGCGTGCCGGACAAGCTGAGCGTTCAACCCTCGTGCTGTAGAGAATTACAATTCTGGCTCAAAACTGTACGGCTAGATTGATCCATTAATGCTCATTGTTATTTTTGCACTGCTAATGTTAACTTGAGGCGAGTAGCTCTGAGCTCTCAGCAACAAGGAATGGGCCCGATTGTCTTAGGTCAACAGTGTCGCCCACAACCCAAAATTGTATTTCCAATGAGCTACTGCTGCGGTGCTGAAAGTATGACTTAAAAAAACACAAAGGCTTTTTGATTTTGGATAAAAACTTCAACATCACAATGAAAAGATGACTGGGAATAATTTTATGATAGACAAAAATATGGTTGGAGTGGGACTGTCAAGCATTTTGTCCTTCATATTGGTGAATACAATCTTACATAAGGTTAATAGACTTTACTGAAGCAATTCTGGAAGAAAAGGCAAAAGATTTTACCATGCTGTACGATATACTTCAATTTTAAACAGAATTTTCGAATTTAAATGAATAAAAAATGTATTGGCCCTAAAAGTATGGATTTCTATCTATTTCTGACACATCCTTTCATCCGATTATAAGTTTCCCTAATGGATCTGCTGACACGGCCTACTTCATCACCATTGAACTCTAACATCTTTTAGTGTGATTCAGCCCCATTTTGTTCAAGAAATGTATTAAATCGGTGCTCACATCAACCCTGAATTAAAAAAAAAGCTACAATTATATAATGATAATAATAATAACGATAAAAATAAAATGATACCAAGTATTATCTAGGGATTGTTTAGGATCAACTTGAACTGAAGTGCATACTGCTCTAATGCACAAAAGATACAATTCCAGCTCTGGATTTTGCTTCAGTGTCATGAAAAATACGTCATTCACACCTCGTGAAAGTGCGATGCAGTGCTGGTTTCCACACACTACTTGGGAGATGCTGTGGTCACACAGTTTTTTAACCAACCTGTGGAGAACAGGACAAACAACTAAACCAAAAGCTAGAAGAAAACAACAACACTTCACACTGTAACAGACGGCTGGCATAAATACAGCCCATTAGAAAACATTTGAAAAGAGTCGGGACACGTAATGGATATTACATTTTTCTCATACATAAACCAAATTAAGGAGTTAAAAATAGAAGCAAACCGTTTACTCTATTTTACCTCCTCATTTCAGCTGCTTTTGTGTATCAGTGATTTACACAGGATGCTGGTGCACTTGTCAGAGCTGTTGCAATATCTGCATAATTGATGCAATTTCAACAGAACGGCAACCTGCTGATGAAAAAGTTCATGCCGCAAGTTGCTAATTTGCAGCATACCATTAAATCCAGGACTCCACTTAATTTTGCATCACCTTGAATAAAACACTAAAGAATGCTTTATATATAATTGAAATAAAGGGGTTCAAAGTTGCCAGAAGCTCATCATAACCTTGACTGTCTGTTTCTTATTTTACCCCCACCCCAAAGATTTTTTTCCAAATAAAAAAGGAAACTGCAGGCTGTGTGAGCTGCTAGGTTGACAGTTTCCAGTCTTTCATATAATAGTCACCTTGGGATTCGAACAGCCATCTCTGCAGACCCCAGACCAAGCTGACCGCCGTCTCCAGCCCCCCACACAAACACCTGACCCTGCTCGTTCACCGCGACTGAATGGGCACAACCACACGACACCATGGTAATCTTCTGGGTATCCAGAGCCCCAACTAGCTCTGTGAGGAGAAAGTAACATTTTTGCAAAACATTGTGATGAATTTGGGAAAAATACAAGGTTTCAATACAAAAATTTACCCAGTGATTTAATTTTTCTTTTTTTCTGGTAAAAAAAAAAGGTCTGGACTGTACCACTCATTTAGATTTAATCAGAAATTTAAAAAATGTCTAACGTTTCAGCATATGTAAATTATTATTTTTTTTAAATAAGTCAGGAGTAAATCCAGAGGAAAAAAAACTTGATATTTTGATATTTTAGATAAAAGCTTGACAAAAATCTGTTTACTTTTAGCTTTTTACAGTTTTTTTTTTTTTTTTTTAATATCATCAGTGCATTTTTCAACTCCTTCATGAAATATACTAGGGTGAGTTTTCCGATATTTCTTTGCCTAATCTAAGCTTACATTGTCTACAACCCTTTCATTCTATTTTTTAATAAAAACACATGATATGATTAAACATTTGCCAGATTGTTCAAAGATTCTATTTAATGCAGGCTGTATAACATAAAAACAAACTTCCAAAAATCCCTAGTGAACATTTACAACTAACTAACATTCATTTGAAAACTCCTGTAATATTGTTTCTGTATATATGGGAAGTTTACAAATATGTCACAGGGTTAGAAAAAAAATTTATAGCAAAATCATGTAGTTATTACTGCTGAAAATATTGATCGTGATTCCTAAATTATGCATTAACTTATTCTCTCACAAGCAGCACAACCAGTGTCATAAACCTGTGTAGTTATAATCTTCTGCATATTAAAAATGCTCCACAACTTTCTATAAGGTTTCCAGGAATCTTTGCGTCTTTGTTTACATGTAAAGCTTACCTGGAGAATTCCCAGCTTTGTCATGACCCAGCTGTCCACAGCTGTTGGAACCACATGTGTACACGCTACCGTCTTGCAGTAAGAACAGCGTGTGTTGCCCGCCACACGCAACCTCTCTCAGCCCCCTGCCGCTGAACACGTGACACATCCTAGGTTCGAAAACGGGATTCTTCTCCAGGCCGATGCCCAATTGCCCGTCTCTGGCGTTCCCCCAGCACAACATGGTGGCGAAGCAAGAGGAAATGGGGAGTGATATGGAGAAGCAGAGCGAATGACAGTCAAATTCAGGAACAGAGAAAGGTCTAAGGATGAGAACTGTCCCGCTTTCTCCTCTTCGTGTACATTCCAACCCTAAAAGAAAACAAAAGGACTCTGTTATGTTCATAAGGAATGCTTCCAGATAACTTTGCCTTGTTTGTGCATCTCAACACTGTTTTTCACAATGAGGTAGAGATTAAACTTGGCGATGACTGTAAAGATGTAAACACAATGACAGAGGAACAGGCAGTGCATGAAAAAAAAACTGAAGCTGTAATCCTGGCTTAAGCGGCTTCAAAGGGTCCCGCCCTCACAGTGCATGTATGCACCGAGTAAAAAGAGACAATAATAACAAACAAAAACTGTAACCAAGAATCAATGAGAAAATAAAAAAGTACAATATATAATTTAGATTATATATTTTAAAAAATACATAATATCCCTTGCATTCATGCATAATCATTTAAATACTTTTTATAATACAATGCTGCCTATTCAGCTATACATGTTTACCTTTATTTGTTGGCACAAAGTTCAAATAAAAGTATTTATATATATATATATATATATATATATATATATATATATATATATATATATATATATATATATATATATATATATATATATACACACACTCACAAGTACACATTAAATATATTGTATGTAAAAATCCCAATCATTGTTTTTAATAATTACCAAGAAATATGATAGGAACAGAGAAAACAAAATGACCAAATATGACTGTTGTTGGTGCTCTACTTAGTGTTTTTGATGCTCCAAGGATTTAATATGACAATAACTGGATGATAGCTAAATAAATGCAAGTTCAGATGAAAAACATCACTTTTGTCTGATGTTTACTTTTTTTTAATCCAGTGAAGAATTGAATAAAAATAGGCACAAATGGAACCCCATATTACTTTTAGTCTAAATAAAAATGTGTGACAAAGGGAATTAAAGTCCATTCTGCTGATTGTGAAAAGTTTTGTTTACAAAATTTGGACACCATCAAGAGACTGTATGTATTTAGTTCTTCCTAACTACAAATGACGTCCCATTTATAGAACAAATGTATTTACAGGGACTGGACCTAAACACGATTTGCTTCTATGCTTGTCATTTGATTGCTTTAACAAAATACTCCAGTTATGCTAGCAGCAAAGTGAAGAAATACAATATTCTGCTCTCTCGTCATTTGCAAAATCCAGTGCTAGCTTAGCTCGATTACAACATTTATGCACAAAAAGTAAAAAAAAAAACTAGAGCTTGTTATTAAATACTACATTGACATTTATCGAGTTGTGTCCTCGTCGAAATCCAAAGCACATCTTAAAAATCTACTATAACCAAAGCTAGCTGACCACGGCTAGCTAAAGCAGCACCTTCCTTCAAACGAAACGCTTATCCCATTTTCTTCCGTGTCAGCTACGTAGCATCGTGTGGTACAGAAAAATGCAACCGCTTTCTATAGGATTGAAACGCAGTGTTTACCTGGACAGATGCATCATGAATGTGGATGTTTGGTTTCGGTTAGAAAAACAAACGAGGAAGTGCCTATGACTCCTACGTCACCCAACCTGGCTGCTAAGTAATAAACAATTGGCTCACTTAACCGGAAGTGGTGGTTTGCATTGCTTTTAGATCCAATAACCTGAAAAAATCAACTTGGGCTTCATAAAAACATCTAATTATATATTTAAAGACAATGCACTGTAGCAATATGTCTCCTATATAGTGTCAAAAAATGCATTTTTAATGATGGAACCGATTAGCATTTTTTTCTTGTTGCTTGAAAATCTATTTCATAATCCAATTCCAAACTCAATTTCTGCATATTGTATTAGTGACCAATTTACAAACTAAACATTTAAACATGCAAAGTGATTACTCTTTTTGGGTGGTCCTCAGTTATGTTTACCAGATTGCAACAAATGATTTATGTCTTCACAGACAGAGTAGTTTTATTTGTAGCAAGCAGACCTCGTTGATTTCTATAACTATATGAATTCAAAACTTTGAAAATATAAACCTGGAATCCTATTTTGAACAAGGAATCGAGCCCAGAAACTAAGAAAAGATTAAAAAAAGAAAACAGATATGAATTTTCTTTCTAATACTTTCTGCTCCGGTGGCAAAAAAAAAAAAAAACTCAGATTATAGCAGCAAGAAAATAAAAATAATAAAAAAAATCCCCACAAACAACAAATGGGAAACCAAGAAAAGGTTGAACGTTGACATGCCTGGAAAAAAATTGAAATTTTCCACGCAACCACAGCATCTCATTAGGCGTGTTTGAGATCACGCAGGCGGACGCGGCGCTGCGCAGATCGCCTGGATTGCGGTGCATGCTGGTTAGTTTCTGTCACCGACGTCACATTTGCGACGACATGAAGTATCGCGACAAATGGGCGGGTTCAAGGCGCCTTCCGAAGCCAGCGCAGCCAGAAAATAGGTACTGCGCTGGCTGCAAGCCGCCTTGATGACTACAAAACAATGCATTGTGGGAAACGGTGTCCCGAAAGTTTTTGTAGTTTAATGTGAAATAACTGGCGCTAAATGAAGGAAATATGTGTATGCTCTTACTTTTTCTGGAAGGTAGTGAATCGCTGATGAAAAAAATATACAAGATTTTAAATAATCTGTGGTTATTTGTTCATAGTTGTCTTGAAAATGAACTTTAATTATTATTTATCTGTTTATTTTGGGACTGTGTACATGTAATGAATCCACCGACTATTTTTTTATCTGTTTTACTCTAAGAGATGTAAAAAAAATACTATAAAAGACATAACAGCACAGCTCATACTAGGAGGAGTGGAGTATTAAAAATCAGCCGAATGTTGAGGACAACCCCCAACTCCTCGTTCTCGTGTTGATTGACACATTTAAAGACCTTAGACAGAGATATCCTGTTCAAATACGAATAATTGGGGGTGATTTTAATATGGTGGAAGATGATTGCTGGATAGATCTCCATCTGTGTTTCTGAATCACCATTATAATCCAATATTACTTAACTTCTGCACAAAACTACACCTATTGGATGTCTGGCGTAGAGATAACCCTGATGCTAGAGCTTTTACCTGGTTTAAACCAGATGGTACAGCTAAATCTCGGTTAGACTTTTGGCTAGTCTCGGATGATGATCAGACTTTTATCCCAAAAGTGAACATTTCAGCTGCTCCGCTAACAGATCACAGTATGGTCAGACTTTCCATCCATCCTCCAAACCCTCAACCTAGAAATAAAGGCTACTGGAAATTTAATTCTAATCTTCTTAACGATGATACATATTGTCAAGATGTCATTAGTACAATTAATAAAATTTGTAGGGAGGCTCAATTCACCTCTTATAGTGGTAGATGGGAATTTTTTAAATATAAGATACGGCAAATCTCCATTACTAGAAGCAAACAGTTGAGTCAACAATATAAACTGAGGGAAGAAGAAATTATTAAAGAAATAAATTCAATTTGTCACAATGTGGACTCAGACGAAAATCATAAACAGAGATTGATCCTTTGCAATCCTCCTTAGATAAAATGTATACAAATAAGGCCAAAGGAGCGTATATCAGGTCCAGAGCAAAATGGGTAAGGAGGGAGAGAAAAGTTCAGCGTACTTCTGTAGACTGGAAAAAAGGAGACAAAAACGGAACAGTGTTAAAGCCTGTTAATTAATGATGTAGAATGCAAAGATCCTTCAGCAATTACAAAGAAATATTCCAGTTCTACAAGGAGCTATACTCATCCTCTTACTCCCACCATGAAGCTGTAACCTTTTTGAATCAGATCAAACATTTGGCCCTAAAATAGATGATGCCTGCAGAGAGCTCTGTGAGGCAGAGATCACCATGTCAGAAGTAGAAGATGCTATAAGGTGCTTAGCTTTAGACAAATCTCCAGGTTCAGATGGGCTGACTGTTAATTTTTATAGACATTTCTGGGAACATTTGAAAGACCTCCTCTTCCTGACACTGAAAGAAATAACTAATTCACACATTTTGCCAACCACTATGAAGCAAGGCATCATCACTCTCATCCCTAAACCTGGCAAAGATCCTCGACTAATTGATAATCTGAGACCAATAACCCTGCTCAATAATGATTATAAAATCTTAACCCATATTTTCCATCAGAATGAAAACTGGATCTCCCAGATTATTTCTGACACACAATCTGGCTTCTTAAAAGGGCGTTCAATTCATAATAATATCCGACTCATATGATCGTTTAGATTATAACAATCTGATTGAAGACGAAGCTTCATCTTGTTTCTTGATTCTTTAAAGCCTTCGACAGTCTAGAGCATCAATTCATGTTTCAAACTCTAGATTTATTTGGTTTTGGACCCAACTTTATACATTTAATCAAAACATTTAATATAGCGATACAAATAGTGTCATTTCATTACCACATGGGACCTCACAGAGATTACCTATTAACAAAGGAGTTAAACAGGTTGTCCTATCTCTCCTTTACTCTTCATTGCAGCAGCTGAAATGTTATCAATTTTTTATAAAAAACTCAAATTTGAGAAACTTAATGTTTTTAGGCCAGCAACTTGCAATCACTCAGTTTGCTGACGACACAGCAATTTTTATGAAAGACAGCAGTCAGATTCCTATGATTCTAGACTCAATAAAATTTTCTCCAAGCTTCTGGTTTGAAACTCAATCTGAAAAAATGTGAGTTATTGCCGTTAAAAGACTCCACTCTAACATCAATTAATAACATTCCAGTTAAATCCAAAGTTAAATATTTGGGTGTCCACTTAACCAAAGATCCCAAAATATCAGAGGAGCTGAACTTTGTAAAACTATAGATAAATGCAAATTAAACCTAAATTTGTGGTCTAGGCGTGATATTTCTATTCTGGGTAGAGTTTTTCTAGTAAAGATGGAATCCCTATCAAGAGTAGGGTTGGGCACCGATGGGATCTGATGCGGTTCCGGTTCTACCGCGGTTCTTTGGTTTCGGTTTCGGTTCCCTTTCGGTGCTTATTGCGGTACTTCAGTAATAAAAAATAATGCCTTTATCTTCCTAAATCCAAAGCAGAACGGCTTCAAACAAGCGCAGACTCCCTCCTGCCGTGCAGCTGTGTGCACGTAATGTAAAGCATAATATAAAACTCCGTCTTAAATAAACTTAAACGTCCTTGAAATTTTAGCCTGACATTTTATTAAATTAAATCAGGAATGTGGCATTTATTTGCAGTTGTTTTGGGCAAAAGCATATTTTATTTCAATAAAACAAGGCGGAAGATAAATGTCAATCACACGGCTGCAAAGCGCAGCAGATGATGACGACCCGCTGTGGTGGTGGGCGGAGCCGAGCCGAGCTTTCTGGATCATCAGATTCTTGGAGCATGCGAAGCCGAATAATTACACTTAGCTATTGTAGAGGAACTGAACTTTATTACTTTAACTTGCAGACAAACTCGAGAACAACTCTCCGCACGTAACGCGCGCGCGCGCCCCTCCCCTTTCCTTTCTCTCTCCTTTTTCTCTGTCTCCGCAGCACGCGCTGCTCTCTCGCTCCTCTCAGAGCGCGCTGCTCCTCACATGCACACGCCCCCCCCCAGCTTCGTAACAAGCTGAGATGCAGAAGTTGGAGCACACACTCATCTCACAACAACAAGAAAGTAAATAGATAGGCTGAATCGTAAAAAATCAGAAGGGAGTACTACAAGTGATTGACATGTCCACAGACAAATGAAACTTCAATGAAATTTGGAACCGAAATCCGGCACCGTTTGCAGCCGCATCTTTCGGTTTCGGTAGAACTGCGCAAATCATAACGGTTCCTACTTGGAACCGAACTTCGGTGCCCAACCCTAATCAAGAGTAATCTACCCAGCACACTCTTTATCCTTCCCCAAATCAGCAATTAAAGCCATAAATCAAGCTAATTTTAAGTACATTTGGAAATACAAAACTCATTATATCAGAAAAAGTGTAATGCTAACAGAATATGCAGAGGGAGGGCTTAAAGCTATTGATGTTGAATGTTTGGATGGCACAATTAAAATCAACTGGCTGAGATCCTTCTTAAAAAATGAAAAGGGTTTCTGGTTTCAGTTTCCCTCCAAATTATTCAGTGATGTAGGTGGAATCAACTTCCTGCTGAAATGTGACTATGACCTGAAGAAACTGCCAATCAAACTTTCTGCCTTTCATCAACAAGTTTTATTATATTGGAAACTCATCTATATAAACACAATTTTAGTCCACACACCACGCCTCTCTGGAATTGCCTAGTCTTACGAAGAAACAATCTTGTTTTACAATGACTGGCTGGCTAAAGGATATGGTCTGTCTTGCATTTATTAGATAATTCTGGAAATATTTTAACATTTGAGGACTTTTATTCTAAATATCAGTTGTCTGATTGGAAACAATATGATGCTGTGATCAAAGCCCTTCCTAAGTCGTTGATCCAGTTATCTCAAAATTTACTCTTAAACAAAGTTCAATTAACACTTCCTCTTCTGCTATTAAACGGACAGCCTGTTACAAAACAGAATTACCCAACACTTTTATACGGAATTTGTTTCTCAAAGAACTTTTTCAAACATCTTATCAGAAAAGAAACATATCTAAACACTTTCCTAAAGAAGAGGTGATTGAACTGGATCTAAATTCCTTAAATTTTCTATTTACCAAAAATTAAAGAGGTTCATTTTAAATAATCAGTGATATTTATCCATCCAAGGAATTTTTGAGACACCGATTTGGCTTTGATGAGAACGGCTGTAGTTTTTGTTTAAATGACATTGAGACTGTAGATCATTTTATTCTTTAACTGTAGAGTTATTTAACACATTTTGGGAAGAGTTTTGTTTTGGTTTTCTTCTAAAATTGCAGCTCCAGTTCATTTGGATGTGAAAATGTTTTATATGGGTGGTGATATCTAACAGACCAGAAAATATTGTTCTTAACGTCCTTCTATTGCAAGGGAAGTTTTTTATTCATAAAAACAAATAAATTTTAAAGACCAAACCACTTTTTAGTACTTTTCACAAGGAGCTCTGTTTTTATTTTCAGTCTCTAATTATATGAAAAAGAAAAATAGCTTGAAATTACTTAGTTTGGTTAAGGATTACAAACTTAATGAATACCCCTAACTAAGTTAAATTGTCATTTATGTTTTTTTTTTTTGTTTTGTTTTGTTTATTTGTACTATTATGTTAAGTCTCATACATGTCGTTTTATGTATGTTCAATATGTTATGTTGGACAATTGTGGTTGTTGTCATTTGTAATGGTGCTGATAATAACACAACTCTGTAATGTATCTGTTGTCAATAAAAAAAAAAAAAAAAAAAAAAAACTCCTCGTTCTCGTAGAGTCTCGTCGTCCACATTCATCTCAGGCGCCTTTCTCCGCCCCCTCCTGCAGCAGCTTAGTCTCGTCGACGAAGCAGGCGAGGCGTAAGTCAACTCAAACACGCCTATTGACAGTAAATAATGGTTAAGCCATAGACAGCTTTTTCTCTGGATGGTTCTAAGAGAACCGAGTTGTCTGATTGGCGTATTCAACCGTCAATAACCCTCCAAGTGACCAATCCTAAGCTTTGTTTACAGGGCGTGCACACCAGATGCGCTCTGATTGGTCACTCAACACCACAACCCCTAAGTGAATCAACATCTTTGAAGAATCAAGTGCTTGTAAACTCTTTTGGTAAAGGCAGCGAATTCCGTTTTTATCAAAGGATTTGAAACTTCTCTAAGGATTCGAGCACGAAGGTCCTAATTAGGGTATGTTTGAAAATATGTTTGCGCCATTATTTATTATTTTTTTTTGCAGCTGAAAGAAAAGGCCTCAAAAATGGAAACAACCCGCGAATCTAGCCGAAACTACCCACCTAGCTCGCTTTTCAGTTAGCTTTTGGCACAATGCTAATATGTTTTGGTAGACAAACAATGATCATTTTTATTTTAGTAAGGTAATAATTATCCCGTGTAAGTATTTCCCCATCGAATCGTCAATGGCCTACAGGTTTTAACATGTACGTCGACGTGTACTTTACTGGTATGAGCTTAGGCAGCTAGCTTGATTGTCAACAATAGCATCATTTGTTACGTTGTTGGTATTTGCGGGCGACTGATGCAATACGTTTTCAGCCTTACGATGAAAAGCACAGTTTTTTTTAAAGTAGAACTCGAATAAATGTTACACATAGATAAAATTTGTATTAAAAAAATAATTAATAAAATAGCTTTGAGTTAATAAACACATTTCTTAAAGTTTAATTGATTTTTACCAATTGTAAATGCGGGTAGGTTAAAAAATGCTTTAAATTAATAATGTGACAAAACTAATAAATAATGGATGCATATGCATATATAGTCATTCAATTGACAGGTTCACTATTGCCAACCTATCTGAGGCTGACAACATAATTAGGTAAAAATCTAGAATTTACAGAGGATATAATTAGTTACTCTCCACAAGTATGTAACATTTGATTTATTTACTAAATGTAAACAATAGATCTGATAATAGAACACTACAATAGACAACCAGCTCTCAAGTGCCTATTTAAAATGGAAAATCCTACATCTAAATTTGTGATGATGTATTTAACATTCTGTCTTTGTTTGATCTGAAATTTTCATTTCCGTTTTGCTTTGTTCTGTTTTTAGTGTGGACATCTTTACGCTCCTGTTGTGATGTCCTGTGCCTGTCTTGCCCGCCTGACCAGATGCAGTGGTCTTGTACAGAAGGCTTTGGTCCCGCAGCTTTTCCAGCATGAAAACTTCCCAGAGCTGACACACTTCCATAGGAAACTTTTTGGACCTTCGAGGAGACAGTACAGCAGCTCGCGGTTTGATCCAGACAGTAGCGGCCGTCCTACCACTTGGGATTCATTTGGCATCTGGGACGATCGCATTGATGAGCCTATACTGCTTCCTCCCAGTATCCGTTATGGAAAAATAATTCCTAATGTTAACTTAATGAAGGTTGGCTGTGCCTCCCTCATTGGACAGCGCAAAGAGAATGAAGACCGATTCCAAGTTTCCCAAATGACTGAAAACATTCACTACTTTGCTGTATTTGATGGACATGGTGGACCAGAGGCAGCTGATTTTTGTGAAAAATACATGGAGAAATTCATCAAGTAAGGAAACTAAACAGCATCACTTATTGTTTTAATATTTACTCAAAGCAAAAGTATGTTTATTGCTTCCTGTTTCTAAGAAGTGCACTAAATTATCACATTTAAAAAGTATTTTTTGTACTGGATCAAGCAATTGTTTGTTGCATCTTAGTATTTTGTCATTCTACTGTTTGATTCAGCTTGAATCTTCTTAAGTTAATAATTTTGTTAAAAAGTCCTCTGGATGGATTTCCATAGGGTTTCATTATAGTTCATTGTAGTTAGATTTTCAAGAGCTTTTATTTTGAAAGGTCAGAACTTATTTGGCTTTTGCAGAAAACCTTGTTAAAGAGGGACAGCTTTTGTGGCTCATCATAAGTGTTACATTTTTGTATGGTGACATCTATCATATCTGTTTTAATTCTCACCAAAGTAACACAGAAGTCAGGTTGACTTGGAAAACACATTTATGCAATATTGAGTACAGTGTTATTGTGCACGTTAAAGCATAGGTTATAAAACCACATGTCAGCAAAGATTGATAAGAGGAAAAAAAAAATCTAAATATTTCACAATTTTAGTTTCATGAACCAACATATTTACAGCTAATTTTATTACGGTCTTATTTCAGGAGTTTCCTGGCAGAGGACGACAATTTGGAGATGGTTTTAACAAAAGCCTTCCTTGAAATAGACAAAGCTTTTGCAAAGCACTTGCACTTCTTTCCAAATGGTAGGTTCTGTCATTTTGATACCTTTTGTGATATTTGACATTTGAGGGTATATATTGTAGTAAATGTTTTATGTTTCTTAAATCCAGTGCACCTATCTTTGGCTTTGCATTTTTCCAACTAACACAACCAGAGCACTTTATTTCATAGGTTTGTCTTTTCGTGCAAGGTTTTTTAGATTTCCATTTAAAATGTTGCAAATGTTGGTGCTATGGCAGCATAGCATTGTTTTGAATTCAAATACAGACATTTGTGCACAAATATAGTGGTAGAACTTTAAAGGGAAAATTTATCTCACCCCCAAAAAAAGAGATGTTTGTTGAACCCGAGGAATTATAGTTTTATCACTGTAAAGCCTGGTTATTGTTTTTGCTTTCTGATCATGTCTTTCTTTTAATTTGATATTCTTTTGTTTTTATTATCACTGTTAATTCAAATGTTAAGGTTAAAATCTAGTGTTCTGGGAATATATATATACACACACACACAGAGTGTGCATAAATGAGTCACCCCCTCTACATTTTCCAGTAAATCTTTAGTGTCCTTACAGAATCAACCTTTTCAAAGAGATACATGACAATTTCATATTTTTGAGTTCAACAAGTGTACAATAAAACTCATCCTTGTGGAAAGTTTGGAAATTGTTATTTTGTTCATTAAGCTACTGATTAAATCGGTACTTTTTAAAGAGGGTGTACTCATTTATGCTGAGCTCTGTATAAATGCAAAACATGTTAAAAATACTTATTTACATTTGCCTTAATAGTTTACGAAACCATTGTTTGGCATGAGTAAGTTAGTTTAAATTTTCTAGCAAGCTTAGCTGTTGTGTGGCCACGCGAAGGCCACACTGTGTGAAATGTTCCAATATGCCTGTATGTGTGTGTGCATGGTATCTACGGCAGCTGCAGACCCAGCTCAGAGCTGGAGCCCCTTGGTACCAGTGTGGATGACGAGAGGCTAGATATTGAAGGAGAGTCCAGCGGGTCCTAAATCCTGGACTACTGGAAGGTTCCCCTTTCTTTCTCTCAATCCTCTCTCTTTTATTTTTTCTTCTCTAAACCAAGTGTAAACAGGGCTTTCTGTAGGAAAGTGCATTCACTTTAACAAGTTGAATGGGATGTACAGCTGTTGTCAGTGGCAACGGGACTACGATATAAACTGATGACAGATACTTCATAACTCACAGTGGTTAATGTATATTCTATAGATGATGTATAAAAAGAATAACACTGTAAATAAAAAAAAATGAATCGTTTTAGATTTGCCTACACACAAGTTTAATTCTACTAAACCTGGTGTGATATCATAAAACAATAAATCCTTAAATTTAGCACAATGCAAGTTTGACATTTGCAACATCAACATTTACAAACGTAGGGATGCAATAATTTATTTAACCCTCAATTTGATTTAATAGTTCAACATACAGTTTGGTTTAAACAAAGAATTGTGTGATCACTAATAGTTAATGACTTGGGGAAATTAAATAATAACCGACCAACACATTGAACAAAAAGGTTTTGTTTTAGTCGTCCCGTTCAGAGTTTGCATTTTGGCTTCAGCAGAACCAGAATGTGAAAAGCTTTGCCTGTGTTTTAACTTATGTGTTTAAAAAAAAAATACTTTTACAAAAAAAAACCAAAAAGATATTTATTGTATAGTCCTTACTTTTTGGCATATTTGTGGAAAAATATTTTAAATACAATGCTTTTATTTTTATGGCCTAGTGGAAGAAAGTGTCAGCCCTCTAAATAATTGTTTGTTTTTTTTTGTTTTTTTTTTAATCTTTTTGTGTGTTGGAGGTTCATCTTTAGACTAAGCTGGTGTATATTTTGTTGTAATGTCTCATCTATGCTGCTACTTGCATGTATTATTGACTCCCTGTTGTTTTACTGTGGAATATCTAGTTCATCTCTTAGAAGACTTAAACTATGTTTTTTTTTTTATTATAGTGTGTGAATGTGAGGATGGGATACGCACAATGTGATTGTTGTCCTGTTGTGTGGTCATTTCTGGTCTTTCCTTTCTTTATCTTTGACTGCTCTAATGGTTCCTCTGATGTCTCTGTAGGGCCGGGGATAAATTCAGGAACCACTGCCACTGTGGCCCTGCTGAGGGACGGCATTGAACTGGTGGTCGCCAGTGTGGGGGACAGTCGCGCCATGTTGTGCCGAAAGGGCAAAGCCGTTAAACTCACAGTGGATCACACTCCAGAGAGAAAGGATGAGAAAGAAAGGTACGGGTGTGAGGACGGTGTCTGTCATGTCACATTTGGAGATAAAATAATGTAGAGGAACTGTGTAAAACATCAAGATGAG
Organism: Oryzias javanicus; assembly: GCA_003999625.1. Lineage (NCBI taxonomy): Eukaryota > Metazoa > Chordata > Actinopteri > Beloniformes > Adrianichthyidae > Oryzias > Oryzias javanicus. Next base: position 18,574,347 of record CM012437.1, read on the forward strand.
TCAAACTATTGCACGTCTGGGTTTGCTGCACTAGATTATGTTACTAAATTGTTAAGGCATGCATTTAAGGCCAGTTAGATAACCTCTGTAGATCTGCACCAGAAATGACTAAAAACACAAACTTTTAAGAAGGGAAAACACAAATGAAATTCCTGACAGTTACTGTTTTGACCTCAGCTCCTCTACAATAAACTATAAGATACCTTTTTTATGCCAAACAGTTCAGCAGTGGAAGAGGTTTTTATCAAAAATTATACAAAAAAAATTTCGCTTTGGAAAATCATTTAAATTGCAAAAATACGGAGCAAATAAAAAAAAAAAAAACAAGTTTGCTGATCACTCATGATATACCTCTGTCTTCTTCTTTTCTGCATTTACATTAACCTAAAGGGTAAAAAGGAGTGGGGGTTTCATCACTTGGAACAGTCTGGGACAGCCCAACGTGAACGGCAGGTTGGCAATGACTCGCAGCATCGGTGACTTGGACTTGAAAAAGACTGGAGTCATTGCGGAGCCTGAGACCAAACGAGAATCTTGGTAAGTTTAAAAATGCAGAAGCTGTCAGGTTCTGAAGAGATCCTAAAAACACAAGCTGGCTGTAAACATACTGATCCACCCACACTGCTTTATCTACTGACATGTTTGTGTTGAAACTGTCTAATTCTAATGTATTGATAAAAAGATGGGGGAAAACATAAAACATCATCTAGTTTGATTTCAAAATAAGACAATTTACCCTTTGAGGTTTTATCTACTAAAGCTTTGTTTATTTTTCCTCTAGCTACATCATGTGCACGACTCTTTCCTGGCGCTGACTACAGATGGAGTTAACTTCATTATGAACCGCCAGGAGATCTGCAGTATTATCGGCCAATGCCACGACCCCAAAGAAGCAGCTCAGAGAATATCTGACCAGGTAAAACATCTCAGAGGATTTTATATTTGTGTGTAGCATTTTAAAAATATAATCAGGGGTTAGCACATGTGCAGGAAGACTCATTTTTAATAGTTATATAATGCAGATCCAGTTAATGTTTCATACATCTCAAAACTAAATCTGCGTTGTTTTTGAGATGCATAAGAGTTCCTGTGTAGTAGCTCCTCATTGCATCTGTATCTTAAAGTGGTATTCCTCCAAACCCAGAGCCGGGGACCGGTACCAGTTCGTGGGACCGTTGGTACCGGGCCCCAGAGAAAAGAAAGCACTACCAACATTTTTTTATGTTTATTCACAATTTGATTCTGAAAGAAGTTTTATTTTGGAAAATGAAATTCTCCCCTCCACATCCGACTCATTGTTGACGCGAGTCAAGTCGCTCGGTTATCCACTGCTTTCTTAAAGCAAATGTACTAAACCGCTAAATTGAGACCCCCAAACATAACAAACAATTTTTGCTTCAAATATGGCTTTATATAGCAATAGTTGTTCCCACACACCATGATAGTAACTCATCATATTCAGCTGTCTTATGTTATGTGGATTTTGCTAATAAAGTGGATCAAATATATTGATCAGACTCCCACTTCAACCTGTACCTGATATTCAACCGGTCCATGGCCTTTCTTAAAGGACATACTTTTTATCTCCGATGTATGTTGTGTTGTTGGGGGAGTGTCTTTGTTAGTCATATTTTCACAGGTTGAAGTGAAAGTTTCCACACCAAAGGTCATGCTTGCTGCCAGGCAGCATTCCATCAACATGAAGCCAGTAGACAAAACAGGGATGTTCTCAGGGAAATCACAGGTCTCCTGTTAATCTGCCCACCTAGAAGTGACTGCATCACTGACCTGTGAAATCCAGGTCTGCAGAATACTATCTGCACATAGGGATGGATGTTGTTTTAGGTTGATTTATGTTTGAGAATAATATTAGTTTATGCTTTTCTAATGTGAACTAAAATGCTCGTACTTCAGCTCTCCACATTTTCTAATATTCTAAACTTGTGGTAATTTTCCCTTCATCAATCAAAAACCTAGTTAATTTAATTTAACCTTTATTTATCCAGGCAGGACAGATTATGAACAACATTCTTTAGCTAGTAATAATGTTGGAATGAAAAATTTAAGTAAAAAAAAAAAAAGATTTCAAGTTTTCATTCATGCCCCAAATCCATCACTTTTTTTCCTGATGGACATTAACTGTTGTTGTAATCCAAAAAAGTTTGACAAAGTGTCAAATTGGTTTAAAAAATGTCCTCTCATATGTATTGCTATTTTTTTTTTTTTTTTGCTCTCTACTAGGCTCTACATTATGGTTCAGAGGACAACAGTACAATCATCGTGGTACCTTTTGGAGCGTGGGGAAAACACCGGAGTTCTGAGACACATTTCTCTTTCAGCAGAAGCTTTGTGTCCAGCGGTCGCTGGGCATAATCAGAACCAAGAGCTGTGATCTGTGGACCCAACTACTGCGTGCAATATTATCCGTACCCATAAAAACAATACAACCAGATGGCTATAAAATGTTGGGAAGTGCACTGCGACGTTGGCCTTTGTCAAGTAGGTGGCAGCACATTCATCATTTGCACAATAAAATTTCTCTTTCTCTGCAAGATAATTACCCCATAGATGCAAATATTTTTAATAGTAAACAACTTTGTACCCTGCCTTAGATTGCATTAGATTAGCATTCCAGACTCCTGTTAGCTGTTGCAAACATTTGGCAGCACTTGATCTTGAAAACTTGATAATCAATAAATAGAATGTTGTATATTAGATAAAATCCCACTGTACTAAAAGGAAATATTGAATATATATATACATACATATATATAGTATATAATTTTTTAGTGTTTCTGTGACTTGATGCCAAGTTACATAAATAGATGTCTAAATGTGTTTCAAAAGTGATAAGTTTTGTGGAATATGTGCACCCAAACATAGCTGAGATTCTTAAGATGTTAGCTTGGCTAAGATCTGTATCTCTGAAAATGTTCTCTAAGAAGTAGGACAAATGCATGTCTTTATTGTCATGCGCGTTACTTTTTAGTCAAAATAACATTTCAGAAGCTTGAGTGAACATCTACAGAAACTAGACTTCTAGATTATCATCCTATCATCAGACATTTCTTTAGTTTATCCAAGTATTTGTATCAAACTGACTTAGGGATCCAAAGTGGTCAGGGTACTGACATGTACAAGGTTTGAAATACAATTATTTAATCACACATTAAAAATGTTTTTTACCTTAGTTAAATCCCTCAAATCTGAATATTATTTTTTACACTGAAAACATTTGGATGTTTGGTGCAAAACTAGTTCCTCATTTCTACCATCTGTGTCTATCGGTCAGAAGAAATTAATCTTAATGCAACACTGTTTTATGAGCCGTGGATGACTGTGAATGTCTTCTTTTCAGATTTGCATTGCATACTGGTAATTAACAGTATGCTGGTCTTGACTGATCTAATGTTAGACGAAGCATTTTCCAGTACGAGGAAGACTTTGTACCGCTTGATGGACTGTTCAGTTAGTATTATCCCATGTTCTGTGACTTTAAAACAATTCCATTCATTGTATTTATGAACTATGTTTTGTTGATAATGGTTGCAAGTTTTGCGAAACAATCCTCTTTTTTTCTTTTTTTTTTGGTGGGGGAGTGTATTACTTTTGAATTACATCTTGAATGAACTGTTGTAATTATAATTATACCAGCATTGTACATAAATAATATTTCACTGTGTGAATATTTTACTGTACTCTGTTAAAACAAGTTGCAGTTATTCTCCTTTGTGCTATTGGAGTGTAATGTGATCTTTATTGTTGGTTGGTTTCTTTGGGTGTAAATTATCTAATATAAAATAAAGAAGTCTCACAGTTTTACTTTCTTTCATGTTATATAGGAATGACTTTAGTCTAAAGTAAAATAAATTAGCTTTAAAGACAATTTTTACTTTGCTAGCAAACATCATTACTATGGAGTTCATGATGTTATAGTTCGGCTTGAGGCTCCTGGTGTTTTTTTATCAAAACTTTATTTTTTTATCTCATTTTGTTTTGACTATAAGGAAATAAAAAAAATAAAAACCTTAATGTAATTGAAAAATTAAATACTAAATTTAAATTCTTATGTTAAATTCAAAAGTTAAAGAATAATTATGGTGGCGCAGTGGTCGGCGCTCTCGCCTCACAGCAAGAAGGCCCCAGTTCAAATCCCAGCTGGGAGATCTGAACCAGAATCACCAACTGGGACCTTTCTGTGTGGAGTTTGCATGTTCTCTCCGTGCATGTGTGGGTTGTCTCTGGGGACTCCAGCAACCTTCCACCATCCAAGACATACTTCATTGGTGACTCTAAGTTGTCCCTATGTGTGAAAGTGACATTGAATGGGTGTGTGAGGCTTGGCAACATGTCCAGGGTAAACCCCGCATTCGCCCATCAGTAGCCAGGTTAGGTTCTGGCACGCAACCCCGAATGGGACAAAGCATGCCAGATGATGAATGTGTAAATTGAAATGCAGAACCACTTCTGTAAAAATTTAAGTTGATCTTTGCTTACATTGTTTTCTACTTAAATTGAAAAAACACCAAAGGTTTTCTTTTTTACGTTTTTTTTATTTCTTAGAATAAACATTTTACCTGTATGCTACATGCTACCTATTTGGCTAAATTTGAATTTTAACTCAAGTCCATAAATTACATGTCAACTAATATTTAATAAAAATCATTAGAGCTGCTTGACAGTGATCAGCCCGCGACTATTAGATCAAACGTTTTTTTTATATATATAATTTGTTTTTATTTGAACTCATCTAAATGTTGGTTTTACAAGCAATGATCTACAAAGATCAGTCAAGTTCCATTTAGTGTAAGTATTTTCCTTAAAGGTTGAAAATACCTCTTTTGAAGTTTGTATTTTTTGTTGAGTGGTGAGTAAAGGGTTACAGAAGTCCTGCTTCCTCAGTTCCCATTGAAAGCCATGAGGTCCTCTGGATCTGAAGTCACTGAGCTCACAGTCATTTCTGTCCTGTTCCCTGTTCTCATTCTCAGCAGGCGGTAAGTCTTTACATCTATTTGAATCTATATACATCTATAGAATTTCATCAGGATTTTAGCTCATCTAGAATTTTATTTCATTTTGACTTATATATATATATTTTTATTTCAGTTAAATCTGAAAATTAAACCCAAGCAAGCAGTGAGAACTTGTATTTGTTGCAAAAAGGGAATGATAGAGCACTAACTTAAAGTCCAGAAGTGATTCATTGCAGGTTCTGTGACAACTTTTTATTTTCACAGACTTTTGCATTTTTTCTGTTGACCATAGGACCGTCTTTCATGACTGTTTTATAAAAATTTAAATAAAATACACAACATTTTCATATTTTTGTTCTTTTTTGTCAAAAAATAACTTGTACTGCAGAATTTAATATTAAAATTATACCTCTTTTTTTAAACTTTAATAAATGTCAAAGTCAAAAATGTGTGTTTGGGATTTTTTTTAAATCAGATTTTGTTAGAGAAGTGTTCATCAATTTATCAACTGAAAGTGTTTTTGTGTTACAATGAAAATAGAGTCAATTACAGGTAGAAATTAAAAATAGTGCTTAAAAAACAGAATTTTGTTTTAAATAATTCCAAGAAAAAAATCAAAATTTATAAACTGATTGTAAAAATCACTCGAAGAAGACATAACTTTAATAAATCTGATTTTCTTTTTACTTCCAACAGATTGATTGCGGCGTAAAGTGATGGAGAGAGCTGGCCATGTTAACATTGCAATGATTGAAGACATCAGTGGCACAAGGATGGGTCAATCAGAGGTTGGTGCAGACTGGAACCAGCAACCACGCGGTTCCACCGTGAGCTTCCACAACGTCCACTACAAAGTGCAGCTAAAGAGCGGCCCTATTTGCCACAGAAAACTAAGCCCCATGCAAATTCTGATGGATCTCAAGTGAGTGCTGAATATTTACAGTCTTAATAGACATTTATTTAGGTAGTTGTAAGTTTCAATTTTGAGTCAGAATCCTTCCTTGAAATACAGAGTAAGAATTTAGCCTTAAAGCCCCTCACAAAAAGTAGTATTGTTTACATACATCATATTGAACTAAATAAATCTGCACTTGAAAATCATATAAATAAATTTAAATATAAAAATTAGTCTTTGCCGTGTTTAAATCTATCACTCAAATTATTATTAAATTGCTCTATCTTGTTAAAAAGATTTCAGAACAAGAGCATGAACATTTCTAGTTAAGCATAAAGCAATCCTCTTTCAAGTCAGGGAAAATGAAAAAAATATATATATTTAAAATGTTTTGGGGGTGTAATTAAAGGTTAGTGACATTTCCCATGGATAACTGAATCATTTCAGTCACATTCAGTGCCTTCGTCTGCTGCACATTAATTATGTGATATTAAGCATGGGTACTTGCATACAATCTCTGTGATGCTTTACAGAGTGGTTTGCCAGGAATACGAATTAATACAAGCGTCAGCTGATCCATTACCAGACTCATAATAGGATTTTTATTTGCTTTTTTTTTTTATTTTAGCCAAAATTTCTTATTTTGTTTGCCTCCAAAATGGAAAACTTTTATCAAAACTAAACTGTCACTTCAAAACTTCCTGCTTCAGTTGAAAAAGATGCAAAACAAAAATGCAACCTTCTTTTCCTTTGGTCTTTTTATACGTGCAAAGATACATGAAAAACTTTGGCAGGTTCCATTGTTGTCTAATAAATCCTTAAAAATCCCACAAATTATACTAAAAGAATTGCATATTTAAGGTACACTTCTTTAGGGTGTTACGGTTCAGTTTTTTTATTTAAACTAGAGTTTTTGTTTTAAATGTTCATAACTGTTGTCAAGTACCAAAGAACGCAAATAATAGTTAGTTGCGTTCTTTTATTTAATCTAATGAATTCAATAAAGACGTGTTTTTTTTATTGCTTTGACTGTGGGCATCATAATAGCGGGATTATGAGACCTGGCTTGAATGCTATTCTTGGACCAACTGGAAGTGGAAAATCTTCGTGAGTAACAATAACTATTTTATTTATCTAAAAGCACATGTGTCTCTTTATATTTTTTGTTGCACTCAATCAACATCGCCCTTTTAAAAAAGGAGATATTTTTAATATTTAACCTGCCAGTTTTCTGTGGTATGATAACCTTGAAAGTAGTTTTTATTTTTTTTTTTTGTTACGGTTTCTCTCTTATGTTTACACACAGTGGTCGACAAAGAGTTAAATGTGCCTTTTCATATTTTTTTCAGAATTAAAAAAAAAAATAGAGTAATCCAGGGATATTCATGAAAAAATGTGTGCATTTTGAAGTGATTGATTTTATTTTCTCATTATTTTATATTTTGAAGACAACCTCAACCTTTTAGAATTTATAAAAAGGGATTAATTGTGTTTCTCCAAAGGTTTCTGGACATTTTGGCTGCTAGGAAAGATCCTATCGGTCTTTCAGGGGAGGTTCTTATTGACGGAGCACCACAACCTCCAAATTTTAAGTGTCTTTCTGGTTACGTGGTCCAGGTAATGTGGAAATAAATGAAAAATTCTCTTAAAATTTGGATTGCTTTACTCTTATTGTATTGATCTGTTACTTTCCTAATTTATGGTCAGTGCTCGTTGTGAGGAAAAAAAGCAAAAATAAACAAAAAGTTTATTAACAAAAAATTCCCTTTTCTATATCTTAACTCATAGTGTAGAGATAATCTACCTGCAAATGCATGTCAGGGCAAATCCTTCTAACATTAAAGGTCACTTCAATGTTAAAAATGCAAGTATATAGGATTGTAATTCCATATTCTGGTTTTATAATTTAAATTTGAAAGATTTGTTGAAAGATTTGGTTAATTCTTAAAATATATATTTGCTTTACAATGTTTTAAGTAAAAATTCCTCAAAACTGTAGTTGAAATTAAAATATGTTTTATTGTGTGGACAGCTTCAAAGTTTAATTCCAGATGAATTGATTCTCAGAGTCAAAATTTCAAAGGTGATTTAATGCATTTATTTTTGTTTTGCAGTCAAAATGTTTCTTTTTTTGTCTTTTGGTCTCAAACTTATGAAGTGTCTTTGATAAACCTGTAACATTTGTGATTCGAAGAATGTCAAGATGAATATTAAATTAGACATAAATTATATGAAGCAAAATAAAATTTGCAGAAATAAAAAAAAAACAAAAAACAGCTAAATGTTTATAAGCCCTCCTGCTACCTTACAAACCCTCACACCCCCCAACTTAACATTACAAGAGCAGCAAAAATGGTAATTAATTTTGGAGCTATGCAGTCATACAGCTCAGAGGAGGAAAACAAAAATCATGCATGGATCTAGTTGTCTACAAGTGGGTGCATCGGAACAGAGCGGAGCAGGGAGTTTGTGGTCTTTCCTGCTCATTTTCTATGTCACACATAAGCTCTTTTATTCATTTAATTTGTTCATCTGCTCTTTATTTAAAACAATTTGAAAAAAGTTAAGTTTAATTTTGTTCTTATATGTCCTTCATTATCAGAAAACCCTTTTAGGTTGTATGTTTTTTTTCATCATAGTTCTCTGCATTCTTTAGTATTAATTAGAGCAAAATAAAATAAAGTCACTGAAGTAAATGTGTGATTTCCAGGAAGACGTTGTGATGGGCACTCTAACTGTGAGGGAGAACCTCCGGTTTTCTGCAGCTCTGCGACTCCCTGGCTCAGTCCCACAGAGGGAGAAGGAGGCGCGAGTCAATCACCTCCTCAAAGAGCTCGGTCTTACCAAAGTGGCTGACTCTAAGGTAGACGAGCTTGTTACGCTAGTCTTCAGCTTGATGTCATTTCTCATATTAAAGATTGTTTTTAATAATAATAATTGACTCCAAGCACATTTTTGAGATGTGATTTTTCTAAAGACAGAAAGGAAAATGTTTAACTTTTAATTTGTTCGTCCTTTCCTTTCTTTCTATACGTTTCATTTTCCTTATGGCCTAACTGTGAATTTTCTTTTATCCCAAGGTGGGCACACAGATGATTCGGGGGATCTCAGGAGGGGAGAGGAAAAGAACAAGCATTGGGATGGAGTTGATCATTGATCCCGCCGTCCTGTTTTTGGATGAACCGACCACAGGCCTGGATGCTAGCACTGCTAACTCTGTGCTCCTGCTGCTGAAAAGGCAACAACACTCCTCTTATTTTGAGGTTTTTTGGTCTTAGTTTGAATGCACTGCAGCGTCCAAATAAATGAGTTAAAAGCAAAATGTGTTTAGATGAGTTTTGAAGTCCTGATATCTTTTGGATTTTTAAAAAGGAATCAGGATTTCTATCAACCTTGCAATCCCATTGATTGTTTTATACTTTTCTCCCATGCATTAATAAGGTTTTTAACCCTGAAGCTTTAGATGATTTTCGAAGAAATGGTCTTAAATATGAACAGAATTATAAAAAATGTCAAATTGATCATTGAAAAACCTCAAAGGAAAACATTTTGTCCTTCATGAGTTAAATACATTCTCTAATAATACAAAATTGCACTTAATATCTATGTAAAAATATAAATGGCGGGTTTTCTTAATTAACCGGCAGCTTTTCTGCTTTCAGAATGGCAAGTCATGGAAGAACGATAATCATGTCCATCCACCAACCTCGCTACTCCATCTACAGGCTGTTTGACACTCTGACTCTGTTGGTCAGTGGGAAAATGGTTTATCACGGTCCAGCTCCAAATGCTTTGGACTACTTTGCCAACATAGGTGATCATATTCCGTCAAATATCATTTCCACAAGCTAAAAGTCAGTGAATAAATAATGTCCTAAAATGTTTTTCAGGTTATTCCTGTGAGCCTCACAACAACCCGGCAGACTTCTTCCTCGATGTTATCAATGGAGACTTTACCGCTGCAACATCAACCAAAGGCCACAGCGCTGATGGTAGCTGTTTAAAAACTAAAACATCCTCTTTCCTTAAAACCTATTAGATGATGAAAAATTGTTTGACTATTGTGCCTCCAAAATGTAAAATATGGAGATTTGTCTTGAGGTTTGTCCTCCTTTTCCTTCACTTCAGCATGAGTGACCAAACCTGCTGCATTGCACAGTAACAGTGATGTGCTGACCTAAAAGAAAAGTTACCTGAAAGACATTTAAGATAATTCACTTAGAACTTTAAAAAAGCGTGAAAAGCAGCTGTATACTAAAGAATAATTTTTCCCTGTTATTTATGATCAAAAAAACCATATTTTGTTGTTGTTATCATGTTGGCAAGCATGTATAAGGATAATTAAGCTTAAAATTGTTCCCATTTCGATAGCACTATCTTTTATAGTAGAGTACTTACAGGGCATTTAAGTGGAATTAACGTGGTACTTTTTATGGGACCAATTCAACTCAATTTTATTTATATTGCCCAATATCACAGAACAATTGCCTAATTGGGCTACAGGGTACTTGTAATAAGTGAAGAAGTAAATTCAAGGTACTTTATTTGTACTTGCCTTGTTCTTACATATGGTAAGTATAGTACTACAGAAGATGCATTAATACAACAAACAAATATCCAGTAGGTACTACGTAAAAACCCAGTTTGAACAGCATAAACACCCTGTTGGCATAATATAAAATCCCTGTACTACATAGGTATGATTCAAATAGTACCACATAAATACACAGCAAGTACCACGTAGGTACAAAAAAACCCATGTAAATACCACTTAAATACCCTGGAAGTAGTGTACTGTAAAAAGAAGCATTACTCAAATTTCTAATGATCAAATACCGCTCGACAGAAACCACGTCCTAGAAGACAGAAACATTTATAATGGCTAAAAAACATCATAATTATAATTAAAAGACCATTGGGAACTATTTTACAATAGAAAAAATATGATTTATTATCAAGTTCTTGAGTGCTTTTCATTAATAAATTAAACAGGTAAGTTGTTCCATCAGTAATCAAATCTGAGCTCCTTTGCTTGTGCAGAGTTGGACTTTGAGATGTGGAGCTCAGCCAGGAGGAACATCAAGGAGCACCTCGTGGAGGAGTACCGGAGCAGCAGCTACTGCAGCGACACTCGAGCTGAGCTAAAGCGCATCTCCCAGAAAAAGGAGTGTAATTCCCAAACCAAGTCTCGCACCATCACCTACAACAGTTCGTTTGCTCAGCAGCTGCGGTGGGTTCTTCAGAGAACCTTCCAGAACCTCATGTTGAACCCCCAAACATCTGTGGCTCAGGTGAACACTGCCAACCTAATGTTTTTTTATTTTTTTTTCCAAGAATTTTATTTAGATAAAATATTATATCCTCAGAAATGGTTGATGTTCCACAATACTGTTAAAGTTCTCCTCACTTTAGGAGTTATTAGCAGCTAATCGGGTTAAACTAAATCAAAAATAATCCCTCTACGGGTGCTTTAATCGGCTTTGGTGACTGCCATGACCCCGCTGCCTCTCTGGATCCGGGTCTGAACTGATATCATACCTGACAAATGCTCCTTGGCCCAGATCAAGGATTCATCACATGACAGCATCATGACCTATCCATCCTTGTTGCTTTGCTTCCATGTGAAAGGCCGAGGGGAATGAGGGGAAAAAAACACAGGCTCAGGCCTTAATAGCTTATCCCTTCATCCTGGGAACCGCTTGGTGATGTCTTTATCTGTGAAGTTGTTGGGGTCAAAGCTCATGTCACTCACTTTGAGTTCCAGTCAAAGTTTATGTTGACCTAAACCTCATCACTGGTGCCCCATGTAATTAAGTACTCCTCCTCTAATCTTTTACTTAAAACAGACACAGCATCTTTAATTTTTTTTGTTTTGTTTTGAAGAAAAAAACTGCTTCATATAGACATTTGTCACACACTAAATAAGTAAGAAAGTTGACTTAAGTTTTTCGGTCAAAGAATATGTTTAATCAGATACAGATGGCATTTTTGTAGAAATCTTAGACCCTTTCTGGTGGATACAGGCAATTAATGGGGAAACCTGTACGGGACACGCAGGTGGTCCACAGGAAATATCAAGGTTACAGACCATCGAGTAAAAATGCTCATGCACATTTTTGACAAATTGAAATGTGTCATAAAATGAACCCAGCACAAATGTTCAGCAGCTGTTTACTTGTCAACATGTCATCTGACCTCCCTGAATCTTTTTGGTTATTTTTTTTTTTACAGCTGACCGTCAACATCTTCCTGGCTCTCATTGTTGGAGCCATTTTCTTTGGAGTCAAGGATGATCAGAGCGGCATCCAGAATAGGTGAGCGAAACGATGGACTGATTTTCAGCAACTTCCTGCAGCGACACAGTCCAACAGAGCTGCAATATGGAATGAATCTCTAGAGATCGGACATATTTAGATTAAATCTTGATGTTGATCAAGATAAAATGGTTCACTGAAAAAAGGTTTAACTTTTGAGCATTTCTTTTTCTATTTTTGAAAGGAAACCACAAAAATTCTTAAAGATATAGATTTTTTTTCAACAAACACAGATAAATACATTTTCCAAATTCGCCCAAGTATTAAAGTATTTATGGTTAAATATTTGCTCTCGTCCAGCAGCCTTACGTTGGCTTTAAGTCAGTGGCTGCTTTTGATAAGTGGTGTGAAAAGTAGACTAATTCTTGCAGTTCTAATCCTCTTAACTTATATTATTGGGCACAACCTGGTACACACAAGTCAAGTGAGGCAAAGCAGATAACTTAGTGATCTCATTCTTTTGTTTCTGCTCATGGATCAGGGGAATACAAGGACCTAATTACATTATTTTCAGGGTCAGTGAATGGACAGCATGGCAGACAGCAGTGAATGCAGCTTAAAACTCACTTAATGCCCCGATTTTTTTCAGGAAAGAGAGGAAATCTGAAATTCAAGATTCTACATGAGTAATAGTGAAAACAAACTGAGTTCATAGGGTTGTTGATGCATAGACACTACAAAATGAACAAAATTATTTATAGCAAAACCAATAGGCTGTACATGAGAACTGGACTGAGCGACACCCCGCCCCACCCCAAGTTCCAAATGGGAAATACCTGCTGGCTCCAAGAAGCCAAAAATAAACTGTTAATACCCGGTCATTATATTTGTCTGAAAAACCGTTCTTGCTCTGACACACTTTTTAACATGTTCTTGCTCATCGTAATTTATTTTTCTCATGTTTTTTTTACATATGGCAAAATTTTCACGTTATAAACTGACCAATCAGATGCCTCAGTAAAAGCATGCGGTGCCCGCTGGCCCCTTCTCAAATGTTTGACAGATTCTCCTGTGCTCGAGTTCATTGGAAGCGATGTGAACTTTCATCAAATTTACTGTATTTTCCGCACTATAAGAAGCACCTAAAAAGATTTTCTCAAAAACTGACATTGTGCCTTAAAACCCGGTGCACAACTACGGGAAGCAGCAGCCGACTCCTTTTTCTCCTGTAGAAGTAGCGTGCAGTGCATGCTGGGATAAATGACTGTGCGAAGCGTGCATTTTCATTCCATTTGTTTGTACAAAGCTCAAAGACCAATATGGCTCCTTTGAAGAGACACACTCAGGACGCAGAGTTTCTAGTGGATACATAACACAACCCCAGACACTACTGTAGCTTCTATTCTATGCACCTTATAATCCAGTGCACTTTATAGTGCGGAGAATACAGTACTCATGAAACTGACCTATCATTGGACCAATCATTGTCGTCTGGCTCCAGCATGGCAGCATCCGTATCGTGGATAAATGTCGACTGAACTGGCTTGATTTCACTTGAGCCAGAAGTAAGGGATTTTCTACAAGTGACGTCGCACTCGCTCAGTCCAGTTCTCTATGTACTGTCAATGACAAAAACACTGACTGTATTAACGGTGTGTTTTGGTGGCTTGATGGCTTTGCAGGATGGGAGCCCTGTTCTTCATCACTACCAATCAGTGTTTCAGCACCGTGTCTGCAGCCGAGCTCTTCATCTCTGAGAGGAAGCTGTTTGTGTATGTACTCCAACAGCTCATACAACCTGCAGTAGTACAGCGCTGAGATGAATGACAGTATTAAATGTTTGGCAGGCACGAGTACATCAGTGGCTACTACAGGGTGTCGGTCTACTTCCTGTCTAAGATCCTGTCTGACATCACCATGCGCACTGTCACCTCGCTGATCTTCAGCCTCATTGTCTATTTTATGATTGGTAACAACTTGATTTAATTATTTTTCTTATTCTAAATTTTTAAGACTTACCTGCATATCTATTAGGTCAGTTTTTCACAGTTGTGTGTCCACCCAGGTCTGAAGTCAACAGTGGCAGCTTTTCTCATCTTCACGCTGACGGTGACTTTAGTGGCCTACACGGCCACCGCTATGACCATGGCCATCTCTGCAGACCAGAGTGTGGTGGCGCTCGCCAACATCCTCATGACCATCACCTTTGTCTTCATGATGGTGAGGCTCACAGCAAAACTGCTGCCTCACACCCCCAACCCAACATTAGTGGTGCAACAAAAATGGCGAGCAATATCTGAACTATCCAGACGCGCAGTTTTGAGCCAGGCGAGGAAAATGAAGACATACAAGTCAATGGATCAGAAAGGAGTGGAGCAGGAAGCTTGTGGTGTATTTTCTTATACTCTTTTTCAAATGTCAGTTTTTTATCTTCTCTTGATTCACAACAATTTAAATAAAGAATAATCAGAAATGTTCATTTTGAGCTTAGCTTTCTTTGTATTTGTTCTCTATCATTAGAAAAAGGCCAAAAGAACATGTTAAAATCACCAAAAACCCTGTATCATCTCTAAGTAGTACTAACTTATTTTACTCCTGAGATTTTCAATACACGGCATGAACATTCTGAGATTTCCCCTGGATCTAGTCTGCCTTTAATCTGGTGTCAAATAGAACAAAAAAAAAGATAATCACCAGTAATGGAGCTATTCAAAGAAAAATGTTTCAAATTTGAAATGCTAAAGATGAGAAATCAGTCAGGCTCTGGCTGAGTATCGCTGTCAAAATACTGAACTGATTTGATTTTCAAGTCAACTGTTCGATTCTCAATTACATAGAAAACTATTTTATTTGGTAACAAAAACACTTTTCATATTACTAGTAACAAAATCTTAAATAAGGTGGAACTTTCATTTTTTTTTTAATCGCACATTCCTCCATTTTAAACAAGCTAAAAATTTGTTTTTATTTGAAAGAAAAACTATCAATGGATTTAATTTATCAATATAGTTTTTTTTCTTCAAATGTAAGTCAATCCAATTATTCAAACCCTGCCGTACAATTGAGAATGAGATTTCCCGTAAAATGACTGATTACATGGACATTTCTATCTATTGGATAACGTGACCACGTTCTGTTCTGGTTCTAGATCTTTTCCGGCCTGTTGGTAAACCTGCCCAGCATCATGGATTGGCTTGCTTGGCTGAAGTACTTCAGCATTCCCCGTTACGGTCTTGCAGTAAGTGAAAAGAAAAACTTTATTTTTAGAAACATTTTAAGTTTACCACCATGAATTTTTCCCCCAAGTGTGTATTCACTGCAGTTTTTAACATTTAAAACAAAATAAACAGATAAAAACGAAGCTGCAGTTCCAGTCCTGCTGCTTCTGATGACCTAAAGAATTGCCGGACTGGATCTCATCTCACTCAGTCTTGATAATATGCTGTTGTTTTAAACTTTTCCTCTAAACCTGTCTGTTCTGAATTTTTTCTGTATTCTTTACTAGTGACTATATGTCTATAAGGACCATCTGCAATTCTCAATGCTGTTTTCTTTCAAGTTTTTTTTTTAAATATTGGATACCTATTCTCAAGTCTAGTGTTTTATAATACTGCTTAGCTTTATTTCACAACAAGGTGGAAATCTATAAAACAGGGATAAGCAACTCCAGGTCTTGAGGACTGCAGTCCTGTATGTTTTCCAACATAGCCTGCTGTGGCATGTTGTAATTGGCTGGACACACCTGAACCAGGTAATCACTTATGAGTGAGGCTTGGATATCTGGAAATCATGTAGACACTGCAGAACTTGAAGCCTGGAGTTGTCAATCACTGCTTTAAAACGTCATAGGGAATTGGTGAAATGACAGTCTTCCACCAGGAGGGGGCAGCCTTTCTCTGTTAAGAACATGCAAACTTCACATAAAGATTTTTTAAAACTCTGAAGAAGCTGATGTGTCTGAAGTGCTAGTTTCTTAGTCCCTAGTTTAGAGTTGGTGAAGCTTTGCCTTTAAAAAAAATACTTTTTTTTGCAGTTTCAATATCTCAAACTTATTTGTTTTTTTGTATTCTATTGTCGTCCAACCTAACCGATGATATTTTTCATTATTCCTTACAAATAACATGTTTACTGTCCCTGGTCAGACAGTGTCAGTGTTCTCTTTTTTTCCACTTTCAGGCCTTGAAGATCAACGAGTTTGTTGGGTTAAAGTTTTGTGACGAGCGCGTAATCCAGTTTGCCAATTCTTCAGCAGGAATAATCAACTGCACCGTGAGGACGGCCGGTCAGACGTGAGTGGAGCTGCACTCTTGCATTCTGTTCCTTCATTGTTACTTTATTTTAAAGGCTCAGCTGTGGTTTGATTTCAGGTGTACAGGAGAGCAGTACCTGGACTACCTGGGAATAGAGTCCAACTCCTGGGGTCTGTGGGAGAATCACGTGGCTTTGACTGTGATGATGATCATCTTCCTCATCATTGCCTATTTGAAGCTCAGATTCATCCAGAAGTTCTCCTAAAGTGTGGTTCCTTTCATGTTTCAGAGCATGTTTAGATTTTGTTGTTACATAATTTGATCTATTGTGTTGTAAATCTCTGATTTAAAGTAAAAAAGACTGAAAGCAGCATAGTTTTAATATGTATCCAATAGGTGCTTCACTAAAATATTCTTTTTTTTTGTTTGTTTGTTTTCCTAATTGGCAATGTGAAAAAAAATCTTGTATTACACAGATTGCTCTGTTAAAAGGTGATTCTAATTTTTTGATCATTTATATTGTTTTTTTAAATTGTCTTTTTCTCACAATTTCAAAGAAAGTGTTTGACAAATTAATCACAAAATGTTTATATCAATAAAAATTTATTTGGTGAACCAGATTACAACAAGAAGCTTAAAAAAGGCAAAAATTAAAGTACAGGGAAAAAAAAATAAAAGCATGGATTACCCATGTACACTAGATGCACTCCAAATCGAAGTTTGTTTCACGTTACAATATGTATCATAAATCAGAATCACCCTGAAGCTTCACTGATGCATAGAAATGGATTAAATAGGACAGAATGTGCCATGCTTGTACCTACTGCATTTTAAATGAGGATACAGAATAATCAGCAAAGTTAACATTCGTAGGATGCTTTTTTGTTTGTGTAGAACAAGTCAATCAAAAGTTGTACACTGGATTTAAAGCAACACTAAATATGGCGGCACAAATATAGGGTGATTTTCTGTTTTATAAATCCATTATGTTTGCACAATTGTTTTTCATCATTAAAGAAAGCCATAAATGGAAGAACTTGATCAGATAGAGCTACATGTTAAACACTAACGTCTGCAGCAATTATTTCAATGGAAGAGTTGACATGTGAAGCATCTGTCCTGCAACTGTTTTTGGTAGATCATTTCTCCTAAAGCCTTCACACGTGGGTTCCTCCGTTAGCGCTCGCGTCGAGGCCTTCTGTGGACAGGGAGGAAGGGGGTCGAGGCCGCGGGCCCACGGGGGTGGTGGGCTGAGGGTGACTGACCTGCGAGGCCATATCATCTGACTCCCAGCGCTCCAGCTCCTCCTTCACCAGCCTCTCCATCTGCTCTCTGTGGGGGTCCGTGTCCCGTCCCAAACGCTCGTCCTGTCAAGTTCAGAGTTTACAAATGAACCAATCAGGAAATGCTAACTGGTTTGAGTATTAAAGATGCAGCAGGTCTCAACTAAGCAAAAGTTTACTAACATAAGCATTTCTATTAATTTCCCATTTTGTGTTTTGGATGTGATCTAGGGTTAATATTGCCCAGATTTATCCTTTTAAATAGAATATCTATGTTGGTAAGATGTGACTTTTTATCATCAGAAGGATCCACATTTTTTCCTGTTTCTATACTAAATCTTAATGTAGATTTGAAATGGCTTTATTAGAATATAAGTCCCTTTAGCAGCTTTTCTGAGCAAGATTATATATGAAAAAAGTATGAGTGTTTAATGAATCTGCTTCCTTCTATTTTTTTGTCTTCGTATACTATTTAAAAAAACACTCCGATCATCTTTTGATCTATTTTAAAAGCATTCCCAGTAGGCCTCCCACAAACGATTATTTTAATTGTTGACTAATCATCGATTATTTTTTTCTGATTAGATCAGTTCACACGCAAAGTGGATGTAAAACACACATCTTAACCATCACTAGCTTTAAACTAACTAAAAACAAAGACAATGAGATTACATTTTATTGAACTTTTGATGAATTGTGCAGCCTCTGTCCTTCAATAGTTTCTGATATTAAAACAAGATTAAATCAAATCAAGTCGGCATCTGACACAAGGAACTTTTTTTCACAAAAGATCAGGTTTTGGTCTCACTGACTCAAATATAAAAAAAGTACATTTCTTTGATCAACTTTACTGCACTCTGACTCCATATAATATAAATAATGACTAATCAACGATTAATTAGTCATTGACTATTTTTAATAGTTGATCAGTCGTCGATTAGTCGACTAATCGTGGCACTCTAATTCTCAGTGGTCTTTTAAATATGATTATGCCATTTTCAGCCAAACTTTAAAAATCTGTGTCATCTTCTAGAACATAGATTCTGCAAAGCAGCAACAGTTCATCAGAATTTCATCTCTGAATTGTGGGCAAGATTGTTGATGCTACGTAAATCCACCCCCTTCCCCTCCCCATTGCTGAGAATGTTTCATTTACATGCTCTCCTGCTACTTTACACCTCCAAACAACCTCTACTTAACATTACAGGTGCAACAAAAATGGCGAGCAATCTCAAAACTATCCAGCCGTACAGTTATGATCTAGCTCGGACCAGGAGAACGAAGACGTGCATGGATCTATTAGTCTTTAAATGGATGCATAGGAGCGGAGCAGAGCAGGGAGCTTGTGGCCCACCCAGGACATTTGCTCCACCACAAATACTCTTTTTCAGACTGAATTTTTTCATCTGCTCCTGATTCATAACAATTTAAATTCAGAAACACTCCGAAATTCAGTTGTAGAGATAATTTCTTTTACGCGAGTCTTCTATCATCAGAATAAAATGACACAAGAACATGTTAAAATCATCAAAAACAATTTCTATCAAGGATGTACAGTGCTATTAGTGTAAATTATGTTTGCTGTGGATTAAACTAGAAATCACTTCTGTTCTATAGTACTTTCATTTTGGTTTGTATGTTAGAGGAAAATAAACTTCCATATTTTAAACAAAAATGATTATTTTCCATCTTATTTCATCTTTATTTTGCTGTGTTTTTGATATAATCCAATGATTGATTGGATTATTTCTCAGGTTTTGTGTCCCTAACAGCTCACCTCCATGACTCCATCTAACAGCCGGACCAGCACATCTCTTCTTTTCAGCTTCGCTCTCTCCATGCCCTCCAGCTTCACTATCACAGCGTCGATCTTGGACACGATGCTGCCGATTGAATGCTCCATTCTGTCCACGCGCCTCACAAGCCTTTGATAGAAAAAAACCCAAAACATTTTGGTTTTCCATTATGTAATTTAAAAGCAACCAGAATATGATGAATAAGGGCTGCATGACAACAATGCTGCCAAATAAAAACATTATTCCAGCATTTGGTGGTTTCATAAAACATGAATCAGCCTAGTTTTAAAGGTAAAAAGATTATTACCTAAAGGCAATAATATTCTGATTTGCTTCGATTGGATAAGACATTAGTTCCAAAGTTAGCTTACACTTGAAACTCCTCATAAGAGACGCCCCCTGAGCTGCTGCCACGCCGACGAGAGCTGTGACCAGAGTCCTCATCATCGTCCTCCTCGGAGTCGTCTTGTGTACGAGGGAAGCTCCTCCCACTGCTGGGTCTGGTCAGTGAGTTGCGTTCCAGATCCAAGTCCTCCTAGCGTATGAGCGGAAACACACTGAGCTGTGCGTCTGCAGCCATGGTTTTTTATGTAAGATGTTGCTGACTTCATCACTCACTCTCTCTTTCTCCAGGTCATCTCTCATTTGTTGGTGGTCGTGTTCCGTCAACTCCTGATCCCCGTCCTGGTCGTACTTTGCAAAGATGGCCTGAATCTCTTCTTCCGTGTGGCCCTTTCTGATTCCGCAAAGGAGAAAAAAGGTTAATAAGATCTTTAAAAATATAGAATCAGTTTAAAATGTTTCCATGAATGCAGCTTCAGTAACTCTTTAAGGTCCTGAAGGAGTTCATCGTAGTTCAGCTTTCCCCCAGCTTGACGCAAACTCTCCGATATGTCGTCCACTGTTGTCTTCTTCAGCCTCAACTTGACCAAAGCTTTATTACAGCCCTGGGGGGAAGGGGTTAAGAAAAGTGTTTTCACCAAACTGTACATTTAGAGGAAAGTTTTATATATAATATCTTTTTTTAAGTAAAATGTTTTGTACATTGACATAAAAAATAATACATTCTCTATTAACTTTAGGGCGTGGAAGCTAAATTGAAATTTCAATTCATAAAACATTAACTCTATACATCAAAAATAAAAGCAATAATCCAAGATTCAAAGTTGTATACTTCTTCTTTTCTGGTGCAATTTATGATTTAGTTGCATTAATATGTCGCAAAGCTTAAAGTGCAAATCACGTCAACAGATCACTCAATGCATACATTTATTAAAGATTACAACAACAATTACAAGAAAAACAAATAATAAAAAAATTAGTATTACATTTTAGAAATCAAAACCTACTTAAGGGGTGGGGATAAAAAAAAGCTTCCCTGCCTTCCACCCCCTTTTGAGCTGGAAAAATAATGTGTAAAAAAAAAAAAGGGAGGAAAAAGTACATTATTGACATGAAAGTGTTGAAATGTATGTGTATTAACGCTTAGAATATAGTACTTAAATGTGTATTTTGTGTGGTTGTAAATATTAGGGCTGGGTTGATAAAATCAATTAATCGATCTAAACTTAATAGATCAATTGATCCATAGAAGTAGGGATCGATCTAATGGATAATGTTAAAGTCTGTTAGCTTGATGCTAACATATAATGGGATTTCCCATAGGATGGCTAATGCTAACACTCGGTTAACCTAAACATACATTGTTGACTAAATGACCATCTTTAAATACAAACAGGCATGAAGTTGCCAAACTCTTCTGAGGGAATATTTTTTAAGTAACCATTTGTGGTCTAAAGCACGGTGTTTTGTTCATACTTTCTTCTTCTGGAATAAGGTGTAATGGTAAAACGCAATCGCCACTTAGTAGTCGAACTAAAAAAGTAGAGGCAGAACAATTGTTGAAGCTTCTCCATGTTAGAATCCATGTAACACTGAATGGTATTACTAATCTAATTACAGTTTACAGTATGTGAACTGTATCAGATTAATATGAATGTCTTCAAATCATATATAGATTATTAATGTATTTGTAGTGTTTCTAAATGTGTAAACTCTAAATTGAATTGAGAGGATTGAAAGAATAGAAAAAAATCGAATTGATCCAGGTTCTGCTGAATTAAATCGAATTGGTTCTGGAAATTATTGGTGACCCTCAGTACTAGCAGGTAAGTATATATTTGTGCTAAAGCTTGAAATATTTTTTTAATTCCATAAACTAAAATATAATATAAAAATTTCAGAAAACCAAATGAAATGTTAAAAAAATGAAACAAAATAATAAAACGGAAAAGGTCATCATCCAATTAACAATGTCTCATAGACCTACCTTTTCCAATTTTTACTTTTGTTTAATTTTTTTTCAATGTTTTGGTTACCGGAAAGTACTTTTGTTTTTGGAAACATTTCATTTTTAAATATTTTTGCATTGAGTGATTTCTTGATCTGATTTGCACTTCAAGGCCACCGTAAAAAGCGGTCTATTTTATTTCTTTTTATTGAACGAAATGAATAATCAAGCAAACAATATTGTCTTATTTAAATAAATTATGGGGTTTTGCCATTTAACATGACACATTTTACAATCTGGCTCCTTTGGGTACCTTCTTGATGAAGTCGGTCATTTCCATCTCAGACCTGTGCTGGGCCATGTCCGCCTTCACTTCAGAGTACGTATCATTAATGATGGCCAGGAACATGTTCTATACAAGCAAAAAGAGAATCAGACTTTTTTTCAAGTACTTCCTTCAGTATGAGACGCAAATGCGTTTCTCACCATAAGAATAAAGAAAATAAAGACGACGAAAGTCGTAAAGTAAATCAGTCCAAGAACTGGGTTTGCTTCTTCAATCTCTGAAAAATCAAAGTCTCCCAAGATGATACGAAACTGGGTAAACCTGTGAACAGCCACAAACGTGAAAAAAACTGTTTGTCACACAAAAATATGAATAAAAATGTAGCTGAATTTGTGCGAAAAGCTCTCTGCACTTACACGCTGCCTTGGAAAGTGCTGAAATCGTTGACCTGAGTTCCAAACACCAGGTAGGCAAGCTGAGCATAAGCCAGGAAAATGATGAAGAACATGATGGCAAAACCCACGAGGTCCTTGGCGCAGCGGGACATGGTGGTCGACAGCTGACTCATGGTTTTGTTGAAGTTGATGAACTTGAAGAGCTGTGGGAGTGGAGAACTCTCAACTGCGTATTCTGCTGAGTTTTAACTCAGGAGGTTCAAATCATCGGAATTCCTACCTTTACCCAGCAGAAAAAAACTATCACTGCAGCCATGTTGTTGAACTGGACCTGCAGATTAGCCAGAGAATCAAAGCTAGGGTGGGAGGTGTAGTTCTCTAACCCTTTGAGGAGGTTTCCAACCATGGCTGCTCTGGTTATACTCATAATAATGGCAACCACACTTAACTGTAAGACAGAAAGGGGGAAATAAAAAATAAATACTTAAATAAAATCAAAGGTTTAGTGCTCCTATATGTTTAAAAATTCCGTAGTCAAACTTGATACATACCGTCACAATCAGAACATCCAGACAGTTCCACAGGTTCTTGAAATAATGCAGCCGGTGAATGTGGATTTCCAGCACTTCCTCCACTACGTAGTAGAGGACGAACAGACAGAACGCCACCTCACACACGCCAACAAAGTAATCCCAGCTGGACACGTACTTTATCAGGCGCACTGTTTGGAACTGCCAAGAGGTCAACACCCCACCAGTAGCCGGGAACTCCACCAACAACCTGACAAATGTTATCGAGAGGAATTATTTACAAACTTAATCTTGTTTTTTGTTTTGGCAATAAAAGAGCTATAAATCAAAATCTACACTAAGATCGAATCCGAATTCTTCCCTCTACCCCATGGCTTCTACCTACCCACACTTTTAGCCCTCCAGATATGGAAAATAGTGTCCCTGAATTCAGACAACACTCCCATTCAATGACATCGTCAATATTCGCTGGTCCAACGCATTCTCAACCCATGTCGTCACATATTGACGTTTGATTATGTGACGCAATATCAATATGTGACGAGTTGGGATAGAGAATGTGTTGGCCGGTCAGCTATGTTAGCGCGGAGCTGCTAGCACTCTGAAATGCATACCAACATCGGTTTTAAAATGTTCAAAAATAATGCTAAAACAAAAAGTCATTAAGTGTAAACTTTTGTACTTCAGAGAGAAATGCACTTCTCAACACGGTAAGCCCTTACAAAAACCCTTTTGAACATGCCTACCACTTCAAATGCCCCTACAACTGAAGGGTTAGCGAGAAGCCGGAGGGGAAGAATTCTGATTCAGCAGAAAAATAAGGAGGCTAAAGATCAAAGACGGCAGTTTAAATGCCTCTTGCAGAGTTGGATTATTTATGAGCCCTGCTGTTGTATCATGATATGCTTGATTTACTTCCAGAAAGGAATAAGTCTCACCTGGCTATACAGACAAGGTTGATGTTTCCGTTGTAGACTGAAAAGTCGAGGAAGACGGCTCTGGTGCCTCTATCCAGCCACAGGTGGTCCTTGAGGAACTGCAGTTGGAGGGCAGACTCCTCCCTGGTGCGAGACAAGTCTTGGTAGTAGCCTCCACCTCCATATTTGGACACCTCACCCCAATGAGTGCTGGCGTTCATCTTGCTCTCTGTGGTATACATCCACCTGCCAGGCGTCATGGAAACCTTTTTCAAACTTTCTACTTTTTTTCATACCATGTCTACAGCTGAATTGCATTGCCTTACGCTGTTCCATTTTGTGGGCCAAACGGAGAGGTGTCCTCATTGCTGAGGGTGTATACGCCATAGCAACCTTGAACTTCATCCTTGAGATCTTCGTGGACCGAGCAGGTTTCGTTGTGGACTTTGAGCTGGCGGAGTCGCGGCACGCCGAGGAGGAGGTTCTCATAGTAGATGAAACTCTGGTTCTCTGGCAGGCTCTGGTTGTTGTACCACACCTCCCAATACATGCCACTGAGGAAGGGACCCTGAGTGAACTAAAAAATTCAAAAGGACAAAGAGGTCAAGATCGACGGATATGAAGGCACTACAGAGAACATAAACGGAGATAGATGTTCACCTTCCAGAAGTCCTCCATGGTGGAGAGGCTCCTGAAAGTCTTGGTGTTCTCTGAAGACAGCGGAGTGTCGAGGAAAAGCTGAGCCATGACTTTGGTGTAATAATACATGTTGGTACTTCTCATTCCATATGTCACTGCAAAACACATTTTGTACAATACATCTATTATTTACTCCAAGTGGCAATAAAAGAACAGTAGAGTAATAATGCCACAGATAAAACAGTTTAGACCAGAGGTGGGCAAACTACGGCCCTCGGGCCAGATCCGGCCCGCCCCTACGTTTGGTCCGGCCCGCTAAACAGTATCAGAGATACATACTCTCACATACTCTTGGGTGGGGAAGTTTATTGTCAAAACGCCACAAAGATTGACAGAGAAGGTCAATTGGTGTCCAATTTAGAAAAAAAAGAAAAGAAGAAAAAAGAGATAAAGAAAAGGGTACGTCCTCATTGCAAGAGATGGGGGAGAACAGACTATTGATTATATTTTTGAAATTTGTTAGTATTATTTTTCCTGACTTATTTTATAAAGATCTAGGATTTAGAACCCTTTGTGGCCCACAAGTGGAAAAGTTTGCCCACCCCTGGCTTAGACTAAAGAAATCCCAACTCAACGTCTGACTTTAGTTCCACCTATTTAACCATGTTTTCTCTGGCTTTCTGGGTGGAAGGAAACTTCAATATAATGCAGCTCAGCCGGGCACATTATGCTTTAAGAGTGTCTCCCAGAAAACAGAGTCCAGTTCCAAACCCTAACCACACCATGGCTCATTTCACTGCACTTAAAAAAAGAAAAAGAATAACTCTGGATAAAAGCAAGAAAAGTTTCCAGCTACAGGAGCAAAGTCACATTCTGAAACAGCTCTTAAAAGCTGTCTTTACCTCAGTAGGATAGTAACAAAAGTATAAATGCAATCATTTACCATCTAACTAGTGGTTGTCTGGGGTTAAGCTTGTGTCAGAAAACAAGCTGTGTAACTGGATGTTTTTGATCAAAAACTTCAAAAGGAATCCAGAATACAAGAGATAAACATAGGATACAGCAAGCAGTTTTTTCAATGAAAAACACGTTGCTACGTAAATGTTGGTTTTTGTGTCAACTCCAAGACTGACAAAATCAAGATGTGCACAATTTAAAGGTTTTTGCTCATATTTAATTGTTTACTTACAGATACAAATGGTGATGAGAAATGCGATATATGTGAGCAGCTCTCTCAGGACGTTCCAGAGGTATCTTTCACGGCTGCTGTCACCATCCTCCATCAACTCTGTGCCCCACAGAACTAAAAGAGGAGAAAAGACTTTAAATGGGAGTTGTCATCTGTACATTAACTTTAAAGGTATATAGAGACAAAGTGGAAAAATATAAAATGCAATGGACATAAGAACAGAACAATCGGATTTATGGATGGATGGATGGATGGATGGATGGATGGATGGATGGATGGATGGATGGATAAACAATCACACGGATGGATCTAGTAAAGCTTTGTTTACAGAGAACTTGATTTTGTTTTTGTTATAATTTTAAATAAAGCTATATTCAAACACGCATAATACAGTAGGATCAACTTTGTTAATGATAAAGGTGGCAAACATTTATCACATTTTGCTGTCATAAGGAAAGATATTATTATGGTAATTATAGATGGAGAAAATGACTATTAAATAAGTAATTTAACATTCATAATACGCATTAAAGGACAATTCAATTGTTTTCATAAGATTGAAGTAAGTGAAAATTTGCTATATCGGAGTGGCAACAAAAAGTATATATAGGAAACCCAAGCATGCCTTACTTCTGATTTTTTGAAATATCTGTTTCAAGCATCCGGGATGCTCGTGTCTGTCTTGCTGCTGGGCATTCAGGCTCGGGGTGGGATACAGTCCTCCTCTCGGGATGTGGGTACTGCTGCCCGCGCGGGTGTAATTTCCAAGGCCGCTGCTGCAGCTGCTGCCGGAGGCCGTAAACCCAGACCTCCTGCCGGGACTTGCTTGAGGCCAGTCGGCTTGCATAATTTCCTCCTCCGGTTCAAAAACCGGGTTGTCCCGGCTCCACGCCTGTCTGGACGGCGGGGACGGCGTGCCCGCGATGCCACCGAGGCCCAGATCTTGATGCTGGATGTTCTCCATCTCTATCCCCTCACTGGAGTCGAGCGAGCGCGGTGGGGGCGGCTTGTCAATGCCAGCCTGGCTCTGTGGTCGGACTCGAGATGCACTCATGGGTCCAGTTATTGTTTTAATAAAGAATAAGTCATCAGTAAAACTGATCGGTAACCTCCTTAAAAAGTAAAAACTGCGGATAAAAGTTTAAAACATATTTCCAAATAGTTCGTTTCGAAATCCGAGAAACTTTTTAAGTGCCCAAAAGTTTCAAAATAAACAACTAAGCTATAAATAAAGATATGCGAACGCAACTGGAGCTCGCGCAGTGAAAAGGATGTTAATTGCAGTAAATTTCGCCGTCGCCAAATCGTTGGTTTTCTCAACAAATGAACTTACTTTTCCCCGTTTTGTGTTTTTTTTAAAGAACAAACTACTCCGGCTGGGTTGGAAAAAATCCTATCGGAGATATTTTTTAACTTCATTCGCTCGAACTCGACGGCACTAAACTCCCACGTTAAAGCGAAAAATCGGAGACAGTTTTCTTGTTATGGACCAGCCATCTTGTTCCTGTACTGTTACTCCCTCCCCAAAACTCTATTCTCATTTCTGCAGGACTCGGGTTACAGGAGACGCTGTAGCCTTAAATGTCGTAAAAATACTCGGTGGAAAAGGTTTTCATTTTGAAAATTGACAAAAAAAAAAAAAGTGCATGTGTTTATATATAGTTTCCAATTTGTGATTGTTTCAAGTATTTTTCCCCAGAATTTTCAAAGCTGGATGTCATAAAAAGTCTTCATATCTGTTTTAAACATGTTACATCGCACATACATGAACTTACAATTACATAATTGTGTGTGTTTGGGCATGTGATTGCTATAACAGCAAGACAATGGTTAAACAAAGCCCATGTGTGGCTAATAAAAATCGATTCATCATACCAATAAGTATTTCCTTTACCAATATATTTTTGTGAAAGTGTTTTTTGTTTATTGTTTTTACAATGAATTTTAATGATGACTACTGTATGCAATTTTTAAAATTATTAAATAAAATTGTGTCATTTTCCAGGATATTGTTTATCCAGAGTGTCGGAAACTTTCTTCTGAGTTGTGGGCAGAACTGTTTACACAGAGTAAGCCTTCCCTCATTTCCCATTGTCCCTTTGTTTACACTTTCTCCCGCTAGCTTACAGTCCCTCACACCCCCAATATAACATTACCAGTACGGCAAAAAAGACAAGCCACATAGTTTTGAGCCAGATGCCAGCTTGGATGAGGAAAACAAAGATGTACATGGATCTAGATGTCTACAAATGGATGCATCAGAATGGAGCAGAGCAGGTAGCTTGTGACTAGCTGATTAATAGTTTCTACGTCAGTGCTACAATCTTTTTCCAACTGCTCCTATTTCACAACAGTTTTAGAAAAAGAAACATTAAGACTTGCAATTTAGTATTAATTTTCCATATATATGTCCATCATCCAAAAAAGGCTGCAAGAATATGTTAAAAACACCAAACAGGATTTTCATGGAATAGGTCTTACATGATCCTCCTCTTTGATTTTCTTCTAGACCGTACCTGTTAGTTTCAACCTCAGCATCTTTTCTTTCTGTCCCTCCTCTCAATAATGTAAACAATCTTAGTCTTCTTCCCCACATTTGTCACCAAAATATCAAACATGAGCTGTTCCTTCCATGTATTCATCCCTGATTATGTGCCTTCCCTTGTAGAGAACCTCGACATACCTCCAGTCTGTGTCTCACAGCCACTGTTTCTAAACCAAGAAGATCGTAATTATTGCCACTGTCATTCTTGCTGACACTTTTTTTGTCACAACCTGAAACTTTCCTTCACTTTTTCCAACTTGTTTTCACCATTGACTGTTTGATCGCCATTGCTTTGGACAGTTGTCGTAACAGTCCTCCACCCTCTTTATCTAACATTTTTTAAACCTTTTTTTTGCTGTTCCTTCTCTTGTTGCCTGTTCTTACTATATGTCATCTGCAAGCATCAGTCCAGAGAAACTGTTTAACTTTGTCAATCACCTCAGCAAACAAGAGAAGCCTTTAAGCAGATCCTTGGTGCAGTCTCACCCTCCCCTTTAACTCCTCTGTTACAACGGCACACCTCACAACTGTCTTAACTTCCTCACGTCCCAAACAACTCCAACATACTTATCTGCTGCTCCAGACTTCATAAAAGAAAATCACTCTCTCTGTATCCTGACATTTACTTTTTCTGAATCTACAAACACAACTCTGCTCCTTCTGACTTTTCCTCCAGAAGCATCCTCAAAGCAAGTACTGCATCTCTATGTCTCTTCCTTGACAAAAAACCATACAGTTGTTTTACAAAAGCTCACTTCTGGTCTCAGTTCAGTTTCCACTATTCCCACTGCATAACTTATCAGTTTTATTCCTCTGTAGTTTCCACAACTCTGCATGTCTACCTTGTTCTTAAAAATGGACCCCAGAATACTTCTCCTCTATTCCAAAGGCATTTCTTGCACTTTCCAAGATCTTGTTAAACAATCCAGCGAAAAACTACATGACCTCGTGTGTTGCTAGACCAAATTTGCTTTCCACCCTTTATTGCCTGAAATGTTTTTCTCTCCTCACCTTGAGTGGAAACGCTCACCTGAACCCTCACCTGAACGCTGACGATCCTAAATTGTACCGTACCGCTCCATCAAACCAAGGATTTAATGATTTTGGCAACTTCCTTCTCCACAACAGCCACTTCTTCTCCTCTATGCTCTCTAATATTTTCCTCGTTCATCTGCTTTGCAAAGTTTTCCTCATCTCTCTATAAAGCTATAAGCTCGCAACCATCCCTGTCCTTTATTCTCTTAACTTGCACCCCACCCTTCTAACTAAGTTTCTCTGCCTTGAAACTTGTAATATATTTTCCTCTACTTTTGTGCTTAACCTGTCATACATGTCCTCATACACCCTTTGTTTGCATTTTCATCTCCATCTTCATCTTCCACACCATCTTTCAACAATACAACTACAGATCTAACATTTTTGCTCAATAAACGAATAAGAATAATCAAGTGAATATAAAAGGTCATCTGAATAATCACAAGTAGGAATAATAAATAAATAATACCAGCCCTTCTTAGAAAATAACTTTACTTAAATTTTAAAATGCAGTCAAGCAAAGAAAAAAAATAATACAAGAGTTTTCTCCCAGTAGAGTATTCATTTACATTCTCATCAAATATAGATTGGGTAATTTTTGTACTATTTTTTTTATTATCGTCCAATTATTAGATACTCTTACAGTTGAGACTTGAGCAAAAAGCAACTTGAAAATTCGTCTTTTCATCAACCTTCCAGTATGTGTGACACTTTTCTGAGAAAAAAACAAAAAACAAACAAACATTTTTTTAAAGAAACAGTTTTGCCAGCAGGCGTGGCCATTTTGCTTACGTCACATTCATGCCTTGAATCTATTGGCTGAATGTAGTTAATGGGGGTCCCCTGCCCGAGATTACAGGGGTAAAATAATAAATCGTACCTATCTCTTTAAGTCGTGTATCTCTGGTGCAGCAGAGATCTGTAAGTTGCAGTTAGCGGAGGTTCGAAACTAAAAAAAATCACCTTCGGCCTTCCTTCTATCAGGACAGTTTACAGTCGGTTACTTGTCGTAATTTATTCCACACGATTCTGTCTACTTTGATAGGTCCTTCAGAAGGTAAGTTAGCCAGTTCTCCTAGAGTTCAGCTAGGAAAAGAAGCAAACCGTATTAACTAGCATTGCGTTAGCTGGATTCCCGTTTCCATTCAGCGACTGTTCGATTTAATTGCTGTCACTCAAAATTTCCTGTAAAACGCGTTGTTATTTTATAGTAAGCAACCCTAGCCCTAACCTTTTACGAGGACATTTTGTGATTCAACGAGATTTGGAACACGCTTTCCTTTGTTGTCTTTAAGCTAGCACAGAGCATTTCAGTCTTTGGTGTTCAAACGATCAGCACGAATGTGAATGTTGATGTACTGAAGCTTAAGGTTATATTATTTGAAATATTTTTACTTGTATTTATTTTTGTTGTCCAAATAAAAATATAATTTACAAATTAGTACATTTTTTACGTGTTGGTTATGTTTGTAATGGCTATCACCAGGTGTTGTCGTCATGTTGGCATAATCGATTTAACTGCTTATAGTCAACCTTTTCTTAGTTTTCTTACTTATTTTCGTTACAGTTGGTTTAAATGTGTTTAATAAGAAGATACTCCTTAAAACGTATGGATTTAGCCTGTATAAAATGTCTGACCGTTTAAGGAAATGCGACGACGCCACAAGTTAGCTGGCTAGCTAGGTAGCTAAGCAGCAATGTCGTACGCATAAGCTTCGTTCTTTTATGTTAGCTAGCGTTAGCCATTTCAGGTAGCAGCAAAGAGGCCGGCATACTGTGATTAAAAATGTAATTTTACCTCATAATTAAGGTTACGTTTGCTGACAGCGTATACACATTGTGTCTCTACAAGCCCTGCAGAATTGGCATTCAGCAGATGCTTTGATACATGTCTGTCACATTATGTTCTGAACATGCGTAAAATGTTAGGTGATGAGGTGTTGTTAGCACGTACGTGAAAGGCCTCTCCATAGAGGCCTCTAGTGAGGAAGGTTTGCTCAGTTGTGCAACACATACCCGATGCATATCAAAAATCAACGTAGAATTCGATTTTTTTTTTTTTTTAGTTTCACCCCTTTGGCCACTAACTCAAGCATCTACACTAGTTGTTCCCCTTTTTATGTACAACCGGTTTCCCTCTTTGTCTTACTGATTGAATGTGATGGCGCAGTTGTATGTCAACAGCTATGAACACTCTTATGCTCCGGTTAAATCTTGTGATGTCCATGTTTTAGTTTCTCTCTCACTTTTCATTATTTATCAATTTGACATGTTCCGAGAATGTTTTTGTGCTCTTAGGGAATTGGCATATTATATCACAAATTCCAATAAATAGTTCATCCAATACTTATATAATATAATCATGTATTTGAATGCTAACTAAACAACTCCAAATGAGTTGTTAATTACAGACAGCATAACCTGGGCTCAAAGGTTTAAGTACCTGCTTTAGATATTTATGTTCATGGTAAAGATGACAATTTTACACTCCATTTTAATGTTGTTCAACTTTTCAGATAGTGTAGAATAATGATAAATAATTTGACTGAACTAAAAATCAAATACAGAAACATGAAAAGTTGTACTTATTTATTTGATAGACATTAAATATGATCTTTGAGTTTTTATCTTGCCTTTTTATGTCGGTTTTCAAATGTTTCACAATGCAATCATATTAAAAAAAAATTTTTAAGAATAATCTGTTTTTGTCCATTTACGTGTTTTTTTTCCCCCGTTTTAGACTAAAATATATAAAACATGAGCTCAACACGAGTCTAATTTCTGAAATACAAAAGCTTTTGTCATGCAAATGTAGACATGCCTACAGACTTTGAATCAATTTTTTGTTGTTTTTGTTTCAGCACTTAATATTGTTTACCAAAGAAATGGTGATGGAGAAGCCAAGTCCCCTGCTTGTAGGGCGGGAGTTTGTGAGGCAGTACTATACACTCCTAAACAAGGCGCCAGATTTTCTGCACAGGTAATTTTGGAATTATAATGGTTACTTGATGTACAATGCAAGTTTTAGTCATGGTTTTAATGTTGGGTCTTTAGGTTCTACGGGAGAAACTCTTCCTATGTTCATGGAGGGCTTGATCCAAGTGGAAAGCTGGCAGAAGCAGTGTACGGTCAGGCGGTAAGTGCTATATGTCTAAAAACTGAAAAAGATTTTGTTGTTTGCTTAGACTTAGACTACTGTTAGACTGCTTAGACTGCTTACTACTGTTTATTTGTTATTGCTTTTTAAAAAATATTTGCTGAGATCTAGTTTCTCTGGGTGAATCCTAAACAAAATCAATGTTTTCGAGTACGAATATTTGCAACATCCAAAATCACTCATTCACAATCTTTATAAGTATAGTAAATTGTAGTAAAATATGATCAAAATATTATCTTGGGACAATGTATTTTTCCTCTGTAATGCAGATTAATGTAAGATTTTAAGTTTATGAACAAAAAAAAATTGAGAGAGTAGTCACTCTCTGAAAGGTGGACATAATCAACGTGAGTCAGCTGATTCTGCTGCGGAAAAAAAAAAAAATTTTTTAATATATCTCCACCAATATGTTAGGCTTAGTACGTAAAATATTGAAGAACTTTGGGGATAGAAAACTGTGGAAAACATTTTCAAGTTTTGTTGTTAAATTATACAAAACAGTGATTTAAAAAATTTTTTTTTTTATCCATTTTTATGTTGTTTGTTACTGCTCAACTTAACCAGAAGGTTGACCCAAAAAAAGTTTAAAACGACAAACAAAATGTCTTTCTATCTAAATCTTTGTTTTTTTTCTTTTTTTTTTAAATCAGTTTTGTTGATTCTGATCTACAGTTCTAAATAAAGGTATAAATGTTGGTGATTAAAAACAAATAATTTCAATTTTCCTCCATCTAGTAAATATTCACATAGCAATAAACTTAACATTAAAAAGTAAGAATCGTGGTTTGATTCATGAATCGTATCGGATCGCCACCTAAGCAAAGATCCACAGCCCTAACACATATATTTTTCAGACAAAAGGACAGGTTCATTATACAATGGGTTAAAAAATAAAAGTACAGCTTCTTTGAAAATGATGGAAGAAAACTTGTAAACTTGTAAAGGATGAATGGTATTTGTTTATTTTCCTATCATATATTTTTTCTTTTCAAATTTTCTTAGGAAATCCACAAAAAAGTCATGTCCCTGCAGTTCAGTGAATGCCACACAAAGATCCGGCATGTGGACGCCCATGCTACACTGAGTGATGGCGTGGTCGTGCAGGTCCTTGGGGAATTGTCGAACAACGGTCAACCCATGAGGAAGTTTATGCAGACATTTGTGCTTGCTCCAGAGGTCAGTACTGCACTTTTTAGGGACTGTTTAAACGTCAAAGTTGGTTCGGATGGCAAATTTTGCCATTTAAACTTCCAGCTTTTATTTAAGTTTTAAGCATTTTTGTGTTATAAGACATTTTACCGTGGAAAGAATCATTTGAAATTTTAATGGCATCCTGATGGAGGGGAAAAAAGAGATGTATAGATGGGCACCGGGGGGCCACTCAAGTTTGTCATGTCTTGTGTGGATTGTAATCTTAAAGATTGGTGACTGCAAAGTCAACAAAGGATGGTGGTGTATGACTGGAGGTAAGGAAGAAGTCAACTACAGAGCAGAGCGCCAAGTGCTGGAAGTTCATGGTGGAGTTGAAACAGGTTTTTGGGAGATAAGTTCTTTCCAGATGATTGATCACCTGACGTGATCAGGGTGGCTGTGCAGAGGTAATTGGTGTGTCATCAGCATTGAGGAAAGCAGATAAGGAGACTTGGTGACAGAATGAAGAAGTTCTGGAATGTTTGAAGAGCAATAAAGCATGTAAAAGTAGGACACTGAGAAGATGGAAAGCAGTGTAGAGAGATGGAGCCGAATGTGGCAGAGGGAAAGAAAAAGAGAAACTGAGATGGAAGGATGTGCAGCAGGTTATGTAGTGTGATGGAGAGAGAACTTTGAAGAGCTGATGGAGAAAATTGTTGGAGCGCTCGGAGGAAAACAGGTTACTGTTGATGAGCAGGAAGTGGCAACTATCAGTAAGGATGAAGAGTTGGAAATAAGAGTTAACAAAGAATGGAAAGGCTGTTGGTTATGACAACATACCTGTGGAAGCAGTGGAGTTTGTGCATAACAAGATCCTGCAGAGGGAGATGTCTGAGTATTCCTGTGCCCATATTTAAGAAGAGAGTTGTGGACAATGGAGAGGAAGAAAGCCGAGTCACAGTGAGGTGATGGGAAAAAGTAGTGGAACTGAGCTCAGAATGAGCATTTGTGGAAAAACAGTATTGTTACATGTGAAGGAGGAGAACCACAAATGCAGTATTTTCTTCGAGGATGCTTCTGGAGAAGAACAAACACCAGAAGGTGTGTGCAAACAAGTTGGAAAAGGCGGATGTAGATCTGTAGTAGGCTGTGGTAAGAGCGGCCATGTTGTTGGTTGAGATCCAGATCTGCTGGTGTTAAGTTTTTTTTTTTTTTTTTTTTTTCTTGTTTTGAGATGAGCATTGATCGGATCAGGAAACAATTCATCAGATGAGCAGATTATGTTGGATGTTTTGGAGATTTATGCAGGGAAGAAGATTAAGATGGTTTTGACAGTGATTATGTTTTTGAAAGGAGACTTAGAGAATGAGGAGGATCATAGGTGTGAAGGAAAACACAATGTTAGTAGTTGGTTTTTAGTAAGGAAGATTCAGACAATTTCAGGTAGAAAGGCTAAGAAGATTACATCACTGAAATGATGGAGTATTCAGCTAACAAAGGCACTCACCAATACTTGAATACATAAATATGCTGGTGTTTTTTGGTTTCCAGGGTTCTGTCGCAAACAAGTTCTACGTCCACAACGACATCTTCCGCTATGAGGATGAAGTCTTTGGAGACTCTGAGGCTGAGCTTGATGAAGGTTAGCACACCTTTGCCTACTGACTATTTTTTTCTGCTCGATTTAGCTTCCTCTCTTCTTGAAATTAATTTTTGTTTACATTAATTTTTTTTCTCGATCTAGAATCAGAGGAGGAAGTTGAGGAGGAGCCAGAGGAGAGGCCACCATCTCCTGAGCCACTTCAGGAAAGCCCTAACAGCTCGACTTACTATGAGTCTCACCCTGTCAGGTATGCAGTATTTATTATATTTCTCAACATGCTGTTATTAAAAACATTGTCATTGATTTATTAATTTGACATTTTATGAAATTGACATGTTGATAAATTTTTGTCCCCTTCCTCAGCAGCATAGAAGTGATGTTAAAATGCATTTTTCTTATTTTTATGCTGCTTAAACAGACTTTTTACTTTCACTGCATGACTCGCTGGAGTAAAAAAAACAAACAAACAAAAAACATAATTTAATAGAATCACATGGTCGACTTTTTCAGGATACACAGTGCTGGGTGTTTTTTTTTTTTTTTTTTTTTCATTTTATTTTTTAAATGAGTAAATTGTACTTCTAATTTGGAAGCTGTGAACATTATGCTTTACTTTTTTTTGTCATTTTCTCGTGATAACAAGGTCCACCATCTTGTTATCATCAGAAAACAAAATTTATTTTCTCGTTATAAAGAGATAATGACTGATGTATTGTAGTGTCCCTCTCTCCCTTTCCCATACTGGGACGCAGAGACTTTACCCGTTTCAAGTTTCTTTATTTTGTGGTTAACAACAAAAACAGCAGAAGAAAACAGTCCACAAAAGTTGACTGTTTTAGTCCTTTTTTTTTTTTTTTTTTTTTTTTGCGGATCTAAACCACTCAAAAGACCAAGTTCCGTCACATGAGCTCCGGACATCCACACCAAAAAACAGCAGTTTATCAAAGAAAATATTAAATACCAGAAGACTTGATCCATATATTATTTATTGATTTAATAATGTCGAGATTTCCTCTGAAAAACTGCTGGTCTAAGCTGAACTGTATACATCAGCCCTGTAGAAGTGCCGCCATTGTTCTTTTTAAAAATGTCCCTTTGTTTTGGTTCTGTAGTAATGGTGTAGAGGAGCCAATGGACGAGCCTTCTCCAGAACCAGAACCAGAGCCTGAACCCGAGCCTAAAGCAGAGGAGATGAAGCCTGAGGTAGATGAGAAGCTGATGGAGGAAATGGAGGAGAAGGCACCTTCACCAGCACCTGTGGAGTCTCCACAAAACACTCAAGAGCCTCCCAAGGTGAGTTCATGTACCTTTGAGCCTTTACTTTTCTCACTTATCAAATGTCACTCAACCAGAAATACAGCAGACTCGCCGCATGGCACTTTACTAAAACTTGGTTTGAATTAAACCACTTCCTTTAAATCATGAAAAAGAGGTCAACAAAAATCCTTGTTTTTAACTGTTTCTCTGAATTTTTTTTTTTTTTTTTTATATCAGATTTTTGCTGGACATAAAAGACATTTGATTGATTTTTCTTCTTCTAAGAAACAAATGTGTTAATGTCACTCTTATTTTCTGTTTGACATGTACCGTAAACTTCAGATGTTTGCAAAATTTTAATGAAGTCTAGTTGAGCGTTGTCATCAGTGTAGCTGTAATAATGCAATACTGCATTCCTCACAGCCTTTCTCCTGGGCTTTGGTGACGAGTAAAAACCTGCCTCCTACGGGCACAGTCACTTCTTCTGGAATATCACCCCATGTTGTTAAAGCTCCAAGCTCACAGGTAAAAATCATTAGTCATAAGATTTGTTTTGAAGTTAAGAGATGTTTCTGCAGTTTAGATTTTTATTCAAACATGCATTAATGTTGATTGGTGATCAAGAGCAGCTGTTTAGTGATGCTTTTAGAACTTGTGAAGATTTTGTAAAGATTTTAGTTTTGCATTAGATGACCATGTTTCCTTTGGTGTGGAATAATCTGTTTAATACACTGAATTTTTAATAGAAACACAGACCTGTAGTGTTTTTTTTAGTGAGTAAGATTTGTGGTATAAATATAAAGTTCTATTGGGGGAAAAAAAAGCAAAATGGTGGACTAATGAATCCATGTTTTTCTCTCATTCCATTTTGGAGTGTTTGTACTATCCGGACAAAAACAACTTCTGTAATCCTAAAGCTAATGTCAGCTTCTGATCAAGGAGGCACATTCGTGTGAAAGAAAAAATATGCCAACGTAACATTTGTGATTTTTATTTTGTTTTTTTTTTATCTTTGTTAATGTGTTTTAACTTTTCCTTTCTCCTATTTTACAGCCGAGAGTTGAAGCCAAGTCTGAGACCCAAGCAGCACCTCTTCGTCCCAGAGACCAGCGCACACGGGACAGACCCACCTTCACCCAGCGCGGCCCCAGACCTGGTAATGTCATCCTCTCTTAGATAAAAGGCCTCCTCTCTTCTTTCTTGGATTTACTCTCACTTTCTGCATGTTTATGTCACTGGTAGATGGTGTTGCATCTTTGGAGTCACAAACGGGGAAACCACACTTGAGTTTTGTTAATAAAGGTATACTTCATGGTTTAGATCACCTCTTTCTGTTTTAAGTAAATACTTGGTTGTTGTGTAAATTCCTTTGCTAAACACAAGAGGAACCGTTCAATCTGCAGGTAGCAGAGGAGATCCCGACTCTGGTGACGTGGACAGCCGGCGTATCGTTCGGTACCCCGACAGCCACCAGCTTTTTGTGGGCAACCTTCCACATGACATTGATGAAAACGAACTCAAAGAGTTCTTCAAGAGTACGTCTCTCTGCTCTTTTGGGTCTATGGCCAAGCTTTGTCTGCATCTTTTGAACCATCCTTATTGTTTTTTTTGTTTTGTTTTGTCTCCTTGTGTTGCAGCTTATGGAAATGTGGTAGAGCTGCGGATCAACACCAAAGGAGTCGGCGGAAAATTGCCAAACTTTGGATTTGTGGTGTTTGACGACTCGGACCCCGTGCAAAAAATCCTGGGGGCTAAGGTAGAAGGGGCATGTATCAACATTTCATTCTCCAATTTCATTTATTTTCTTCCATTGGTTTGGTGACTTATCTTTTTTATTTTGATTCCCCCCCCATTGTCTTCTTACCACCATCATCCTGCAATTTTCTAATTATTGACAGAATCTGGAAAATTGTTTTGGAGTTCCAATTTCTGTGTTAACATTTCCATTCCCCCCTCAGCCCATCATGTTCCGTGGCGAGGTGCGCCTGAACGTTGAGGAGAAGAAGACGAGGGCGGTGCGCGAGAGGGAGACCCGCGGTGGGGACGACAGACGAGACATGAGGCGCAACGATCGGGGTCCAGGGGGTTCGCGCGGCATCGCTGGAGGAAGCGGGATGATGCGCGATCGAGACGGACGGGGACCCCCGCCTCGAGGCGGCATGGCGCCCAAACCCGGCATGGGCTCCGGCAGAAGCTCCAGCGGCCAGGGAGAGAGTCGCTTCACGCCACAGCGCCGCTGAAGAAAGCGTTGCTTCACGTGTGGATATATTACTGTTCTTCATCTTCAACTGTTCTCGTCAACAAAAAAAAATCTTCACATATTGAAATATATATTTGTTTTTGTTCTTTTTTTTCTATTTGCTTTGGAATGTGACACAGTCTGTCAGCTATTTGTGAAATAGACAAACCAAAATAAGCAAACAAAAAAATATCGCTTATTTGTTGTGAGCTGAGCATCCTTTTACGGTATCTCAAGAATTCACTAACTTTAATTTTTAAAGCGTGGGGAACCCAACCAAGGAATAATCTGCCACATTAGGAGGGACGGATGAGACGATGCAGCCCATCATTCTGAAAAGAGATTATATGCCTTGAATTTAATGAGGCGTTGCTTCGAAAAATGACAAAAAAAAACCCAATTGCACATTTTCTATCCTAAGTTTCTGCCAGTTACTGACAAAGAAGCGTGAGATGAAAAATGTGTGCATTTCCGGTGGAAAAACTTGCCTTTTACATTTCCCTTTTGAGAGACCACTGCTTCAAAAATTGCAAAATGCACTCATCAATATGCACTAATGGGTACTTTTTGTCACAATAAATTGATGCTCGGAGCGCAGCTGGAGAGATGAGCTGTGCAGGACAGGCCAGACCGCTGTGACCAATGTACTTCTCACACTTGACCCAAAAACCATTCCTCAGTTACTTACAGACGGACAAGATGGCAAGGAAGTCTTCATCTCTAAATAGGTTGGACTGTTGAAATGACAGGATGAACAGTAGGCGGTTATCTTTTTCCTTTTTTTTTTTTTTAAAGTTTATTTTAATTTCCTGCCAGCTTGACTGCAAATCGGGGATGATCGAAACCTCCCACCGTCTTCTCTCCCTTCCTGTCTTGAGCGAGGAGTAACCGAATAAATGTACAGCAAAAATCGGACGACTGTACTTTTTTTTTTTGTTTTTAGTTTTGCTTTCCTGTTTACTTTCATTTCTGACTTGATAAAAGCATGATGGTGCCTTCTGTTTCACTTTTTCCAGTATTACTGAAGTGTGAAGCAGTCTGGGGCTCACCGCCTCCTTCCTACACAGAGCTGCTTATATTGAACTATATTCTGCTGGGAACAGATTTAAAAAAAGAAAAAAAAATCTTTAAAAAAATGGCCCAGCATCATAAGATTTTTTCTTTTGTTTATTTTTCAGGTGCAAAGTTCATATTTCCATACTGTTTTACTACCCAAAATGATCTGCTGTGAGTTTTGTACATTTCTTGTAATTGTATGTTTGATGTTTTGTAGAAACAGTGGGTGCCTCAAGTTCTGTTTGTTAAATAATTCATTCAAAGTTGCAATTGAAGAACTTCTTTACCCCCTATAAGATAAAAAAAACAGGCACATTTGAAATGATGATATTCTTGATCCTTGGTTTAAGCAGATGTTGGCTCAGTGTGGTTACCGTTTTATTAAACTGGGGTTCTAGACAGCTCCTGGGTCATTTCTTTGATTCAAAACTTCAGTTCGTTTTTTTTTTTTTTTTTTTTTAGGGGTGGACTGGAACCTGCGTTTATTTTTAGTCCATGCAATTGTATTTTATGTTGCATCATTCATAATCTGCTCGTTCTTATTACATTCTATGAGGGTTTGGAAGGAAGAAAAGAAGGTTTTGTTGGTTCCACCTGGAAGTTAAAAGTTTATTTTTGTCAACTTGCACTGAAAATGGGAACAGTGATGTAGCATTTTTTTTCGACCGAACTCCAGCAGTCTTCCTCATGTTGGTGGTGTTGCACTAAATCCAAAGTTCCATGTTGGACAATCTGTTGGTGTGAACAAAACATTTTTTCTGATCGAAGGTTGAATTTTTTTTTTTTTTTTAGTGCTCAGCTCGACTGTTTCAAACCCTGTTCGCTGGAAGAGATTAGTAGATGTGGGATCAAATGACCTTACTTGTAAACCCCCTTTATCTACCATGTGCTAGCTTGGCATGGACGACCAGGAGAGTGGTGAAGAAGAGCCATCATGCTTTCGTCTGTGATGGTAACGTAGCTGAGCATTGAAATTATTGGCCCCTTCCTAAACTGTAAAGATTCCTCACAAAATGATAAAAAGTAGTTGTAAATTATTAATTTTAAAAATGTGGAATCATTCCAGCCTTTTATCTGAATGGAAATAAAAGCTTTTTTTTTTTTGTTAAAGCAGGTGTAGTAGAACAGCTGGCTTAATTTTTCTGTGTTTTACTCTTTCATATTGTT
Organism: Oryzias javanicus; assembly: GCA_003999625.1. Taxonomy (NCBI): domain Eukaryota; kingdom Metazoa; phylum Chordata; class Actinopteri; order Beloniformes; family Adrianichthyidae; genus Oryzias; species Oryzias javanicus. Next base: position 18,615,234 of record CM012437.1, read on the forward strand.
GCTGGTACAAAACTGTTGCAGGTGGAGAATTCTCCTTTTTGTTTTTTTCTCAGTTTATATTATTACATTTTTGGTTTTACATTCTGAATGTGTTGGACTTAACATACAATAAACTACTGATAACAGCACAGCTCAGCTGATGAGTCGTGTTTGCTGGGAATTTTTAAGTGAAGCCTTTAATTAAAAAAGGAAAAAAATCTTATTGAGAAAGGGACCCTTCACAGACAATCCTTTTGTTTAAAAAAAAAAACGACAAATAATTGCTTCTTATTTTACAAAATGAATGTAAATTTTGAAAAAAAAAGGTTTCTCTCATTTTCACTGAAACATTGAGCTTTTCTTTCATAAACCAACCATTTTTTGATGAAATGTTTGATGTATTTTGATACAACAGCCTTGTTTTCCTGCCATCCCTCTTACATTGTTATTATAAAAAGATAATTTCTTTTTTGGACTTTGTTTTTCTCTTCTCTGAGGTATGTCCTCAGATTGACTTAACAGTTTGTGCAAATGAGTCAACACACACTGTAAACTGACAAAAAAAAAAAAGAACTTTCAAATACAAAGCCATCACTGATGGTTGGTATCTTTATTTTTTGTGGTAATCTTAAGTGCATCTGACTGGTTTAGTGGTTGAAAGGACCGTAATGTCAAGCAGCTGGTTACTGCACCTGTCAAAAAAAACAAAAGTGATTTATTTCTCTTTCCCTTTTGCTTATTAAACTTTAGACTTCATCGCCAAATCTGTTCTTCTGTGTTTTATTTTAGTTTTTTATTTGTTTACCATGTGGAATTTTGTTGTTATTGTGTTTATGGAACTTTTGTTGTTTTTGTGTTTGGTGCATTCATGTAAAATCTGGGTTTTTGGAATAATCAGCTTCTGTTTTGAAGTGTGGCTTTCATCTGCTGGTTTAGCTTTTTGTCTGTGTTCTCCAGCCCTGCATGTGTTTTATTTTTCTAATTCTGTTTTTTAGTCGTCTGGCTTCCTTCCAATCTCAAGAAAAAAAAAGCAACAACCATGTGAGGTTAATCACAACTGGGCTGTCTTTTAATTTGAAGGGTCACTGACTATGTTATAAAGTTTCAGCATAGTGTGGAGGCAAACAACCTGAAAAGAGCTGACATGTATGCTTCAAATCTACTGGAAGCCTGAAAAAGAATAAAAATTAACAAACAAAATCTATACCATTTTAAGAAAACTGTTTAGAATTTATTGGCTTTCTGAGTCCAGATGGTTTTAAAATCTACTAGTTTTTTAGTTTTTGAGAAACTTTAAAATGGTGGAATTTTTTTAGTTGTATTTTTAGAGGAAATTATGTGTTCTATAAATAACAAATTTAGACACTCAATCAGATCTTTACTTTTTAAGCATTTGTTTATTAAGAAAGGGACATTACGCATTAATGAACATTATAATATAAAAAGTAAATATGAGATATTTGAGGCATAAGCTCATTTATATCTGAAGCACCTTGTTGTTTTTCATGAATAAAAAAAAAAATATCTTTTTAGTGGTTAAAACTACACATAGACATATAAAACATAAGTAAAATCCAAAAAGAAAATAGAATTACACAAACCAAATATGTTATTTTAAAATCAGTGTCTGCTTTGTATGAACATGTTCTGATGTTCTGACTTTGTTTCCGATAAAATAAACACATTATTCTGGTCTAGTGGTAGAAGCTGATTGGTTACAAATAATTTGTGATTGTTTTAAAGATTTGTACTTGTTACTATCACGTTGCCCTTTTTGCTTATAGATTAAAGCAACTGGAAATAAAGTTGCATTTCTTGGAATTCAAGCAGACATTTTTTCCCCAAACTTTATATATATATAATACTATGGATATGATATAAGTATATATTATATATATATATATATATTATATTATAATATATAATATATATATATATATATATATATTGCAATTATCTCACTCCTATAAAAATTATTTGATCATAAATCCTACAGTGCTGGATAGTTCACGTGACAAAAAGAAATAGTACTCTGTCCCTTTAAGAAAACTGATCACTCATCTGCTGGTGAGCCACGTATCGTCTAGTAAGTGCGCATGCACGTCCATCTCACATCCGGGGTTGGTGGTGGCTGTACATAGTGTAAAAACAACTCTTGACACTGTCCCCTTCTTTTTTGTTTTATTTCTTTTTACACTTTCCACTTGTTCCACGGAGACAGTGATCGGAGTGTTTTCTTAAACAAAAACCGTCTGGTCTGAAGTCTTCTTTGAGAGGACGCCGGTTAAGATGAACTTTCTCAGGGGAGTGATGGGAGGGCAGGCTGCCGGGCCGCAGCCCACAGGAGCTGAGACGGTAGGAACCTAGCAATGCTAGCTGGAGCTGACTTGAATTATCTGCTAGAATAAAACAAAAACATCGAAGACATTTAGACAAAATGAAATTAATAAATATGTTCATTTTGGGGCTGCACTTTGATTAATCTATATGGAATTGGTAGATTAAAAGCCTTTATCAATCCAAGGCTAATAAGCTAACCTACTAGCACAATTGATAGTCGTCAGAGAGTGTCTGTCCGTTATTCTTTGTAATACACTAACATTTCATTAACCATGACTGACTTAACCCGTTACTTGCGAGTCAGGATCCTAACTTTTATAATTAACATTTTACGACAATTCACGACAGGTCGCAATCATTATAAATATAAGTTCAACGTAAATTGGAGCACTTTGGTGGTACTTTATATTTGTGAATATTTAAGATAGTAATAATTGCGATAAATAAAAAACATTTTCATATGCTAGTTTTCTGTCTGTGACGTCAGTCCAGTAAAAGATAAGAAATTTTAATTTGAATCTTTCTCATGAGGGTTCATTTCTGGTTTGCATAAATGTATTGCTTCTAGCTCTGTTGATTCAGTAAACCATTACTATTGTTTCAATTATATCTTTGTATGGTTAAGTTGCTTGTAAATACAACCAATGTATTTTGCATTTAAAGGTCATCAAATCAAATTTTATTATTAATCTGCTGTGCATAAAACTAATGATTTTTGAGCATTCAACTTTATTATAAAATCTTGTAATTCAACCTAAACTCTTTATCTCAGATGAATCCTGCTAAACACATATTTGTTGGATTTTTTTATTGTTTTGGGGGAAAGATTTATACTTAAATGACAAGTATGCTACAAAAATTTAAAAATCTGTCTGGAAAAATGACTTTGTTTTCTTATTTGTTGACAGATTCAGAAGTTGTGTGACAGGGTTGCTTCTTCCACTCTTCTGGAGGACCGGAGGGACGCTGTCCGGGCCCTCAAATCCCTTTCTAAGGTGTCAAATTAACACAAACCGTGCATGCATACATTTGGGTGGGGCCAGTTAAACGTTTTTGGAACAAACATTTTTTTTTTCTGTTAGATTATATGAAGTCAGAGATGTATTTCATTTTTAAATGTCTGAAGGAGAGACAATGACGCCTACAATTTAAGCATTATTTTTTAATTCTCTGTGCAAGGGGGTGGCTCAATCTGGATTTGTTTAAACATGCTGTTGCATGATATGATTACTGTTTGTAAAAGCTCCTTGCAAATATGTTCATCATAAACGGGAGCAGATTTGTCTGTACAAATTTTTACTTTAATAAGGATGTTTCTGGTCTCTCCCTTAATGTATTTTGAATTTAAAGATGAAATTGTTGGTAAATGTAGAAAATTTACATTTTTGTTTACATTAAGGTTTCAGTGTCTTGTCCATGATAAAGCTAAGTTAATGATTGTTTTCTCTTAAAATAGGAGAACTTAACATAACTCAATTTCTGCAGTCAACTTTTAGGCTTCTTGCTGTAATGCTGATCATACAAGAACAGATCTGGATCTCTGTGGAACACCATTAAGAAATTATGCTCCTGTAGCTTTCTCGTCTTGTGGCTTGGAGGATACTTTATCATGAGCTGGGTCCAAGTTTTAGGCTCTGAATTAGCAACCTAATTCCTTTGGCATAAAAAATTAAAGCTATAATTCGTCATTTAAGCTTTATGATTGTTGTTTGCGCCATTGTAATCGGATGTACTGGTAACTTATTGAATCTTTTTTCTTCATACGCAAAAAAGATAGTAAAAATCAGCTTGTGATAAAATCTTGCTTTTAATTTAACGCTCATGAACATGTGAAAAGTTGTAGGTGTGGTGTTACATTTTCTTCTTTTTTTTAAATATAAAACTCCTGATTGAAGCATCTTTATTTACTGTGAACCTCTTAGTTAAAAACATTTTAAACTAAAAAAAATGATTAATAAAATCAGAAATCTTAGCAGATTGAATTGACATTGAATACTGAAAGCATTTTTTCTTGTAGACTGAAGTTATTTTCCCAAACCTGCATGAACAAAATTCAATATTAAGAGTATATTTTTTTGTAGAAATACCGCATGGAAGTTGGCACGCAGGCCATGGATCACCTGGTTACCATACTGCAGACTGACAGGTATCCCCTTCTGTTTTTAGTTCAAACTTTGTGATGCAACAAAAACTGAAGCCCTTTTACTCAGCTTACAGGTTATTAAACTTGTATTGACTTGTAAATTATCAGTCAGGCTAAGAAATACATTTGCAATATCTAAGAATAGTTGAATTTTCTTTCCAAACGCACCAGATCTGACTCTGAAATCCTTGGCTATTCTTTGGACACACTCTACAACATCATCTGCAATGACGAGGAAGAAGAACAAGGTAAACTATCCTAGGTTTTGTTTTTCTTTCTGAATGATTCAGTTTTATTTAATTAAATAATAGCAATAATGTTACAATGATCCTTTGGATTCCTCTAAAAACTCTAAATTCAGGAAACCTAAATAGAGCTATCACTTCCAAAATGTTGATTAAAAAAACTGTTTTCGATAAGTTCACAACTGTGTTTGATATAGATTTTTTCAAATGTTGATTCTAAACGAATTTTACTTGGAAATAAAAGCCAGTATTTACAGATAAAATATAAAATCCACAAAATTGAAACATTTCATGGTAAAAATACGATTTATTACACTGAAATACATCTGTAACTGATCGTGTATAAATTAAATAGAACCTTTGCTTTAAATATGAATTGATTTAATGAGTCTGTATTGATCTAATGAGAAATCATTTGTTTTGGTTAACTTCAGCCTCACTGAGCAGCATTGTGTTTGCATGAGTACAAAGGTGGATGTTTGTATCAGTTTGTTAGCCTTCAGTCTGCGTTCCCTTTTTTCATTACCTCCACTAGTGTTGAACGTGTCGCATAAAGGCTCTCATGTCTCTCTTCTCTTTCTTGTTTTAATCCCACAGACGAATCAGAAGGTAAATGTCTTTGATTATGCATGATGCCATCCTCTTTAACCACCAGCAGCAGCAGCACATATTCATCCATGCATATTGATGTCCCTGCAGTGACCTAAATTAGGCTGTGGCATGTTCGCACAAAAACCAACAAACTTATTTCTGACTTGAGACGAGGAGACCAAACAACCTCTCTACCCGTCTCAAGGAAGAATGATGTTGTGTCTGTTTGTTGATAAACTGCGGAGCTGTTTCTGTTGTACTGAACATTGACTAACAACAAAAAATATTGCAGTACAGCAAAGCGACACCAAGGTGTTTGGGGGTGGTACCATTGACTGTATTTAAGAACTGCACTGTGACCTCTCCCCTCTTGCGTTCTAAATAGAAAATACCCACTGACTCCAAGAAGCTAAAATCTTATAGACTTCTATTGCTATTCGTTTTAACATATTCTTGCTGGTCTTATTTTTTCACATTGTTTCTGTAGTGAAAGTTATTCAAGTTATAAAGTGATTAATCAGATGATGTAAATATTGACACATTTTGTGTATCCTTTTTCATGTGACGTAGACTTCAAACAAGCTCATTCCTGATTGGTCAGAGTGTTTGCCATAAAAAGAAAAACTTGTACCAGTTCAGATTATTCACTGCTTTATTAACATTGTCTGTGATGAAGTCTATATTACAAAAAAATAATAATAATAATTTTTGACTGAATCGACTTCATTTCTTTTATGGATAATGCCATATTCATTCTCTCCAGTTCTCATATACAGTCAATGGGTGGTACTGGGAATGCTTTACTAATACCACAAAGCTTTCTGGATATTTTGTATGTTCACGCTGTGTGTTGTAAAACATAATCCTTACCCCTAAAGAATTCCAAAAAACCCCACAAAAACAAACGTGAAGTCTTTTTTCCTCATCTTGTTGGACATCATCCATTTAGGTAAAAGTGGTTTGAGACACTCTAGCAGTGTGCTAATGGAACATTAGAGCTAATGTTTTTAATGGGTGCAGTAAGTAGTATAATGAGGATAGGAAAATGATCTGGAGATGATTGGAATAAAAAGATAAGATTTCAAATGGGATTTTAATCTTTGTAATGTCATGAAGACAGACTAACTATAGAAACAGGAAGTGGACCCACTTCCTTTGAAATTTTTTTTCTGTTTCTCTTCCCTGTTGATGCAACAAAGGTTTTAAACCGTTGATTCACACTCGGGGTCCATTGGACATTTGTTCAAAGATTTACCTGCTTGAGTTTTCCATGTTTCTTGTCAGACGAGAATACCCAGAAGCAAACGGACGACCTCGGCACCCTTTTCACAGAGAAGTTCATTCAGGATCCCGAGCGCATCACGCTGCTCCTCACCCTCCTGGAGGTACGGTCGTGTTCTCGGATGACCCCAGACTGATTGCTTTAGGTGGGCAGAGTTTAACTGTCAGCGCTTGGGTTTCAGGAGTTCGACTTTCACGTGCGTTGGCCTGCGGTGAAGTTGCTGACGGCTCTTCTGAAGAGCCAGGGCACCCAAGTGCAAGGCATCATTCTCGTCAGCCCCATGGGTACGTCTGTTCTCATTCATTCAGACTTTCCTGTTTATTACAGCTGTTAACTCAAAAAAAAAAGGAAAAAAAAACATATCGATTTTCCCTCACAGGTGTTTCCAGATTAATGGACCTGTTAGCAGACTCCAGAGAAGTAATTCGCAATGACGTGAGTAAACTTCCTTTCACTGCCCACCGTGAAATATTGGTCAGACTTGGGACAGTCATGTTGTCTGCCTCCTACAGGGCTTGCTGCTACTCCAGCAGCTGACCAAAGGCAACGCAGCCATTCAGAAAATCGTGGCCTTTGAGAACGCCTTTGAACGCCTCCTGGATATAATCACGGAGGAGGGCAGCAGCGATGGAGGTGAAAAGCGTCCCGCCTGCAGAACAGTTGCAACCCTTTTTTCTGTGTCATGAATCCCCCTCCCCGTTCCTCTGTTGCAGGTATTGTGGTGGAGGATTGTTTGTTGTTGCTGCTCAACCTGCTAAAGAACAACAGCTCTAACCAGAACTTCTTTAAGGAGGGCTCTTACATCCAGAGAATGAAGCCCTGGTTTGAGGTTGGGGATGATAACTCTGGGTGGTCTGCACAGAAGGTCACCAACCTCCACCTCATGCTGCAGGTAGCACCAAGGAGCTTACTCTGTGTCAACACTCCTGTCCACCATTCAGATTAATTTCTTAAGAACTCTTTCTGTTCTGCAGAAACTATTTCCTAAACATCAACAGTTTTATTTTTAAATTTTGCTAAAAACGGCATATAATTAATCAAAAGAACTCTGGGAACACTTTTACAATAGCTCTAACAATGGGTGAAGTGGGACTTCAAATAAAGACATGATAATAAATAAATAATAGTTAGATTTAATGGAAAAAAAAATGGAGTCCGAACAACCTTGTAATTCCCAGCTCGTGCGAGTGATGGTGTCACCAGTGAACTCCCCTGGAGCAACAGCGAGCTGTCAGAAGTGCATGTTCCAGTGCGGCCTGTTGCAACAGCTGTGCACCATCCTCATGGCCACCGGTGTGCCCGCCGATATCCTTACAGAGGTAACCGCAGAGAGTACAGATGTTGACCTGCCATAGTGACCCTACAGCAGGAATATTAACAAAAACCTTCCTTTGATTACTTCTTTCCAGACTATAAACACAGTTTCTGAAGTAATCAGGGGGTCACAGATCAACCAGGACTACTTTGCGTCCGTCAACGCCCCATCAAACCCTCCACGGTAATGAAAGCAGTTTATCATCCAAAAAAAAGGCTTTTGTAACTTTGGAATTGGCTTGATGTGTGATCTGTATTGTTTGCGTCTGCAGACCAGCCATCGTGGTGCTGCTCATGTCCATGGTGAATGAGAGGCAGCCGTTTGTGCTTCGCTGTGCAGTCCTTTACTGTTTCCAGTGTTTCCTCTACAAAAACCAGAAGGGTCAGGGCGAGATCGTGGCTACACTACTTCCCTCAACCATCGATGGTACGCTTCAGTCTGTTTCTCACAGCCATTAATACGTGTGTGTGTGTATATATGTGTGTATGTATGTATATATATATATAAATTGACTATTCTCTCCCCCTTTAGCCAACTCTATCTCAGCTGGCCAGCTCCTGTGTGGAGGTTTATTCTCAGCAGACTCTCTGTCTAACTGGTGTGCGGCCGTGGCCCTGGCCCACGCTCTCCAGGACAACCTCACTCAGAAAGAACAGCTGCTCCGAGTGCAGCTCGCCACCAGCCTGGGCAAACCCCCTGTGTCCCTGCTGCAGCAGTGCACCAACATCCTGTCCCAGGTAGGGCACCATAGTACCGACAGGACGACTTGTTGGGTGCATTGTCTTGACATCAAACCAGTGAACGCATCAACAAAGATCAATGCTGAGTTGTAAACCGCAATGAGAAGAACCATGTTGCATTGTTGTGGTTTTGCAGGGTGATAAGATCGTCCGGGTGAGTAATGTGCCTCTGTGTGTACATGTGTGTTTGGGTGGCACCTGTCCTGGTTATTTCAGCTTGGCAGAGGAGTAGGGGTCTCTGTGACCCGCTTGTTGGTGGATTTTGCTTCCCTTTGACTCCTTAGCGGCACGCCTTTTTACTGAAGCCATAACCCAGCGATTTATTTATTTACTTAACAGAAAGTGAAACGAGTGCGCTCAATGTTGAAGTGACTAAAAACATACACAATTGTTTCCAGTGGTGAAATGTGAAACTCAAGGATGAAACAGACAGAAGAAGGGTAGCAGGTGCTTGTAGTTGTCTTATCTTGTTTGACCTCCTAACCTTTGCTTTGTGCTTTGTCCTTGGATTGTTCCTGCGCTTCGCTTATTTGGGGCGTTTTCCATTTTCCAGCTTTGGCTCTTTGGAGTCAGCAGAGCAAGTGGCTTTTATTTCTAATTCCTATCATGCAGAATAATTGAGGCTTGTTGGACTTTTGACTCCCATGTTAGATCTGCACATGCCATGGCGTTACAACAGTTTTGTATCTCAAGAGTGTGGACTCGTAGTGTTTGTCTTAATCTTAGGCAGTTTTTATTGACCTGTTGTTTTCACACCATTGACCGTATATGAGAACTGGTCTGAGTGAGTGTGACATCACCCAAAGAAAATGGTTTACATCCACCTCTAACTTAAGGAAATTAATTCAGCCGTCAGTTGACATTTCTATGGCAGCCTCTCACCAATCAGGAATGAACCTTTTGGAAATCTACTCCACTACCATTTGAAAGAGAGCTCAGGAGAATCTGTCAAACGTTTTGAACGTTCAAACACATCCTTTTATTGAGGGCATTGGTCATTTTTATAGTACCTTGAATAACTTGCAGTACAGAAAATTAAAATAAAATAGGATTAGGAAGAATATATAAAAAATAGCAAGAATGGTTATTCTAATAACTGAGTAATAGCTGTTTATTTCTCAATAAAAGTCTAAGGATTTTGGCTTTTTTAAATCAGCGAGTACTTCCTGTTTGGAACACGACTTTGGGAGGTGTCACTCAGTCCAGTTGTCATATACAGTCATGGTCAGACTTAAGTTGGTTTGGTTGAAGTAGGGGACCAACGGATGTGAACAAGATGCTGGAATATGTGGATATTCTTCCATTTCAGTTGTATCTAACAGGGTAGCAGTGCAAATTTTTTTAAATTTCACACCTTGCTGTGGACCAATTGAACTGGATGGTTGAGACACAGCAACAGTAATGGTCTGGAAAACTCTGCTTTCTCATTTGTGTGTTTATATATTTAAGCTTATATAACTGATGAGACAGTTACTCTTACGCAACCTTTGAAGCTGTGTTACTATTTTGTAGATTTAAAGGTTAGTTTGTACAATCCAATGGTTAACATGGACTCTGTCACTGACAGGAACAAGAAAAACACAAACTAGAAACTAGATTTTCCTGTGTTAGTTAGTGACTGGAAAAGGTGGTTGTGCAGGGTTTTTATTTTTTTGGTATTCATTAATCTATAAAAGCGACTTTTCTTTGCTGTGTAGACACCAACCTGTGATGATGTTTTAGATGAGATGTCCTCTAAAATTATTCATTTTTTACATATCATTTTGAAAACTGTTGTTGAAATGCAGCCGCCTCTTTGATTTTTAAACGTTTTTTGGATAGATTGGTGGGCATTTTTTTAAAGATTATGGCTATTCTCCCAGTTAGGCTGTATATTACTGTTAAAGAACGGAATTCATTCAGATTTACTTCAATTAATTAATGCCAATTAATGGTTCAACGGTTCAGTTGTTAGATGAAGTTTTCAGAAATAATGTAGTTTGGTTCTGAAAGTTGGTTCTCACATAATTAATGATTAGAAATGGGTCAGAAATAAACAGAGGAGGAAATTTCAGGAATGTAATTTCTTTTAAACGTGTTTGAGCCATGTTTAAAGCGATTTTAACATTACTGCACTTTTTAAATACTGAATTCATACTTTGAATTATTACTGGTTGTGAATTTTACATCAAATAAATTATTGTAGATTTTTTTACTTTCAATTTTTCATAAAGATATTACCTCTCCGCTTTGCACTTTAGTCTCAAAATTTAAACTAAATGAAAAACTGAACTCATTTTTGTCCCTTTGTTTGATTTTATTTATGCATTGCGTCACATTTGGAGACTAAAGCGAGAAAGGTGATTTTTGTACATTCTCCTAATTCCCTAAACCTTACCTCCACATGTGTGTGAAAGCACACACATGTGGAGGAAAATAGTATCTGCTTGGCATCCATTGCTTCAGTGAAGGAAAGACATGCATCCCTATGTTGGGGCATGCTGTGCATTATTTAATCATTATAAACACTAAATGAAGATGGAACGAGCATAATTTTTTTCCACCAAATTAAGTAATATTTTATTTCTTCCTTTAGATCAGGGGTATTCAACTCCAGGCCTCGAGGGCCACAGTGTCTGCATAATTTCCAGATATCCAAACTCTACTCATGACTGATTACCTGGTTCAGGTGTGTCCAACCAATTGGAGCATGCCAGATCCGGGTATGTTGGAAAACCTGCAGGAATGCGGCCCTCGAGGCCTGGAGTTGAATACCCCTGCTTTAGATCAAGGCCCAAATGTTACTATTATTCTGCCTGACCAAAAAAAAATCCAAACAGTAATTTTGAGCAAATAACCAAATTCAAAAGTACAGTTTAGTTGCACAAAAACAAATATCCAGATTTGTACAATTTAATACAATTAATGTCTGTCTCATTGTATTCAAATTTTTTAAACAGTTCAAGTAAACTTCTTCCAGTCGAACGAACAAAACCTGAAAAGAAAAAAAAAATCCCTTTTAACAGTCAAGAACGAGCTTAACCAGACTGAAGAAAGCTGTTATCTGCTTTAACCGGTTCTTCTGAGAGGGCTGGTAGAACAACAGCAGAACTAGGAGGCAGAACCTTAGTGTCTTTAGGAATGGAACGTGATAAGTGTGTCGTGGGGTTTCATTATCTCAAATTTTCCTCTTGAAATGGTAGAGAAACCTACAGTCTAGTGCAGGAACGGGTAGCTTCAGGTGTTGAGGGACTGTGTCTGAATGATTTCCAGATATCTAAGCTCTGCTCATGACTGGTTACAAGAGCAGAGCTTAGATATCTGAGCTTAGACCATGCCAGAGCAGGATATGTTGGAAAGCATGCAGGAATTGCGACCTGGTCTAGTGCTATGTGCTAGACTGCATTCAGGACAGTTTAGTATAAAATGTTCATACTGAAAAGTTGCTACCTGGTACTAGTGCATGTGTCTACAGTTGGAAGAGGCTTGGTGCAAAATGTTAAAGCGGTTCAAAACTCATGAATCTTGTTCTAGACTTTTTCTTTCACAGCTCTATTCGATATATGAAAGATTTGGTGTCTTATAATTGTAGCCGGGCACAAACGGCAATTATTAATTTCTCCTTCATAATCAATTTTCAAACGGTTGATACTTCCATAAATCAAAAAAGATGCTTCCCATGCCTCCTTAATACCTCAAAGTTCAACTGGTTTAACTTTCAATGTTTTGTACTAAGAAACCAAAAACAGACTTAAAAACGTGCATAGCAACGCCTGAATGTGAAAGTTTTGAAAGTGGAAGCTTGAAGAGCGCATATAGGTACTTTTTCATTGGAAGCGGTCACTTTAGCACATGTTTCCAAGAGCAGTGTGAGTGCAGCCTTACCCCAGGCTCCCACGGCAAGCACCACGACTCTGAAGTGACATGGGAGCGGTCTAGCTACGGTAGATGACTCCCATTGGCTCCGGGATGGCTGCAGCGACAGGCTCTGCTGTCGACGTCGCAAAACTCCAAACTCATGTAGGTTCACACGATAACCTACCATTTATTACAAACTTCCCAAAAAGTCAAAAGTTTGGCAACAATTCGCAGGAGAAAACATCAGTTGATGTGTTGTACCTTTGATGACCACTGGGATGTCCTCTTTGAAGATTTTTTCCAGCAAAACTGACCTGATTTCTCAAGCTTTATATTGCATAACATTATTAAAAGAATGACACTTTAAATGCCTATTATCAATATCCCTATAACACATATTCACCTAAATATACATTAAACAACTTAATTTAGCTTATACTTAAAAGCATAAGGGACTTCTCTTATTTACAGCTGGAAATAAATTAATGTCAAGGAGTTAAAATATATGATCAGAATCTGTTTTTGGTCAGGCAGAGAACACATTTTCAGTAACTATCAAGCACATTTTTACTATTAGTTCCTTTCCTTCTCATTCAACAACAACAATGATATTAGTGAGTGCTGCATGAGTAAATCCACTCCCATGATGCTTTGCTCTACAAGAATGGTTGAAATTATGTCTGAATAAAATGTTTTTATAGGTAATACTACACTTTTTTTTTTTATTGCATGTTTGTTTTTGTTTTAACCTTTAAAATATCCAAACTGTTTGGTGTTGGCTGGAATAGATACTAACATTTGGCATCATTTGACTGCCATAACAATGAGTCCATAACATTTTTTTATTTATTATTCATAAGTGTGGTCATTTTTTTTATTTGGCCTCCAAATGCTTATTTAAAGCTAATTTATTTCAAATATTGCCATCTTCTTCTTGATTTTAGACTTAATCATTTTTTTATTTTGTGCTTTGAAAACCATTATTTGAAATATTATGGGGTGTTTTGTTGCTCTGAATCGGTTGAGGTTTAGATGAACCGTTTTTAACCTTTTTAACTCCAACTTTTTTGTTTAGTTCTTTGGGTCTGAAGTCTCTTTGTGTACGCTGTCTTAACTTTTGAGGTCTAGCACGCTTTTGATGCCTCTGCTCATGGCTCAGAAGCTCATCCTCAGACTTGTGGTCTTGTTCTCTACAGGGCAGCAAAGTTCAGACCAGGGTGGGCCTCCTCATGCTGTTGTGCACATGGATCAGCAACTGTCCCATTGCTGTCACACACTTCCTACACAACCAGGATAATGTTCCCTTTGTATCCTTCATCACTGCCTTTTTTTTACCGTCCTCCCTGTTGACCACTTAACATCAAACAGGCTTGTATTTATTGTTGTGGAGAGTCACCGCTCCCCCAAAGGCTTCACCTGATTTACAAGCCTTGACTCTGAATCCTGCAGCTGACGGCTCAGATCTCTGAGAACCTGGGAGAAGATGAGAGGCTGGTTCAGGGCCTTTGTGCGCTGCTGCTCGGTATCTGTATCTATTATAATGATAACTCACTGGAAAACTACACCAAGTATGTTTCTTTGAGTTGATTTAACATCCACCTACAAGTTTGGGTTCAGAAAAATTTTCTTCTTGTTTTCTGTAGGGAGAAGCTAAAGCAGCTGATTGAGAAGCGCATTGGAAAGGAGAACTTTGTGGAGAAGCTGGGCTTCATCACCAAACATGAGCTGTATTCGCGGGCGGCCTTAAAGCCACAGCCCGTATTCCCGTCTCCGGAGCAGATGCTGTTCGACCATGAATTCACCAAGCTGGTCAAAGACCTGGAGGTCAGTGATGCCGCCGACCCCATGTACAAGTGATGGTATTGATGCCATGTTGTGGTTAGAGCTCTAAAAAAGGCTGCTCATCACAGGTGTGATCACCAAAGCGGTTCACAAGTCCAGTGAGGAGGAGAAAAAGGAGGAGGAGGTGAAGAAGACGCTGGAGCAGCACGACAACATTGTAACTCAATACAAGGAGCTGATCAGAGAACAAGTTAGTAGCCTTTAAAAAATGTTGCACAACAGTTATGTATGTGTTTTCGTCTCCAGATAACAGCTGAGTTTTAACTGTGTTTTTCAGGATGCTCAGATTCAGGAGCTGAAGGAGCAGGTAGCATCTCTGTCCTCCCAGAACGAGCAGATGCAGACTACAGTCACACAGCAGCTGTCCCAGATCCAGCAGCATAAAGACCAGTACAACATCCTCAAGCTGAAACTGGGTCAGTCCTCAACACTCAAACCTTCACTCTAGTTTTACAGTTTCTATTATATTTTTTATTTTTTAACACTTTAGAAATGCAGACAAACTTAAGTGGGGCCCTTATTTTTGGAGGGCGTTTGTGCTAAGGAGTCGGTTATGTTATAATAGAAAGAATGTCATCAGAGTGGAGGGATATTCATTCAGCCTCTGAGGGAAATAATCCCACTGTAATTGAGAAAAGAATTAGCTGTTTTTTTATTTAAAGTTTGAAATTTTTTAATCCCCAATGTCTAAATGTCCCACAAAAAGACAACATTTTTATTTTTTTTTATTAAATAAGTTTTTAAGAAACTATTAATAAATTACTTTAAATCTCAAACACTTATGGTATGAAACTTTGCTTATTAATTTATTTTTTTGTTTTTCCAATAATGTAAAAGCAAAGTAACTTAATATTAAATGTCTCCCAGTCTCTCGCCAAAAAACTTCTTATTCTTGGTGTTCCTTCCCTCTGTCCAACCCCCGGCGTCTTGACTTCTCTAGGCATTCTGGGTAGTGTAGTTATAGCACATACTATGACTTTTGTTCTTCCTAATGCATCTTATTCTCCAAAAAATACTATCATCTTGAAATATTATCTTTTTATGGCATATATTATTTTCCGTCTGCAAATTTTCCAAATCAGCTTCAAAGCAGTGTAGTGGTTAACAGTCTGGCCTAACAGTGAGATGGTTTTAATCCGTGCTGCATCCTTTCTGTGTGGAATTTGCACACAGAAATCATGCATGTACAGGTTTTCTCCTGACACTCAAGCTTCTTGCTGCAGTCCAAAAACATGCTTCATAGGTTAATTGGGGTCTCTAAATCGTCACTTGGTGTTCACATGAGTCTGTGTGGTTGTCTGTCCCTTCAACAGACTGACATGTTCAGGGTATGCACTACCTTTACCTCATGACCCCAAAAAGATTTGGCTGGTCCTGAAGATGGATGGATGGAAGTTCTCCAAATCAAACCATTGTTTGGCCTTTTAGAGCTTAATGGGACATTTCTTCCAGACGTTTTTTTCTGAGTGAAAACTGCTCTTAAACTTTGACTAAATTTTAGTAGGTAATATATTTATAGTGCAATTTTCCTCCACCTTTCTTGTTTGTTTAAACAGCAACATTGTCCCTCTCAATATCTAAACTCATGTTTTATTTTATGATTTTATTCAGTAAATGATTCAAGAATAAATGGGTGGCGTCACATGGGTGTGTCTCAAAGGTTGGTATGTTTTAGTGTCCAACTGTGTAATTGTAATTGAGTTTGTGCTAATCTTCAGGTAAGGAGAGCCAGAGTCAGTCCAGCAGCAATCAGGGGGACAGCTCTCAGGTGAACGGGCTGCAGACTGAGGAGCTCGCTCAGCTCCGAGAAGAGCTGGATGAACTCCGGAAGCAGCACGCACTCCTGCAGACACAGCTCGCCGAACGAGACGCACTCATCACAACCCTGGTTAGTAGATCTAAAAGAGTGTGTGTGTGCTGGGAATAGTTGCAAAAACTTTCATGAAATCAAACCAATAAATAGAATAATTTATGCTTAGTATAAATGTGACTGACATTTTAAACTGAAGTAAACCTGTAACTTTGAAATCTGCAGAAAAAACTTGAATACATTTTCCTCAACATTTTTAAGTCTAAACAAAATCTACTTACAGTTCAAACTTAAATGTACATAGTCTTGAAATTGAAGTTGATTTTTGGTATTTGTTTTATTTTCTTTCTTGTAACTTTAGCAGTCGAGCTCCCAGACGACAGAGAGCCCAGCAGGAGGATCAGACCACACAGAGCTGCAGCAGGTGAAATGGGACTTTTTTATATGCTTATATGAGATCAGGTTTGAACATAGTGTTTTGCTACAGAAAATTTGTTCTCAGATGTAAGATTATATCATTATGCTCGTCTTGGAGACTTTAAAAAAACAAAATGAAAATAAAAATGTGGCTAAAAGAACATCCCTAAATGCAGGAATGCCACAGGGCAGTGTGTTAAGCCTTCATTCTCTTCACTTTGTTTATTGTTTATAGTTTTTAAATTCCA
This sequence comes from Oryzias javanicus, assembly GCA_003999625.1. Taxonomy (NCBI): domain Eukaryota; kingdom Metazoa; phylum Chordata; class Actinopteri; order Beloniformes; family Adrianichthyidae; genus Oryzias; species Oryzias javanicus. The sequence goes on from CM012437.1 coordinate 18,632,023, forward strand.
CAGTACAAAGCTATAACTAAACGTTTTTGACTCCTTTTGTATTTGATAGTTTCACCTTAAGAACTCTTCATTCTTTTAGTTTTTTTTCTTTTCATTTTGCCATATAGTATCAATCAATTGGACCTAAAATCATACAACTAAAGCTCAAACTCGTGTAGAAAATCTCAAAAGTATTTAACAAACTGCCCTTTAACTTAAAATTAAATATTTAGTGTAAGTTTTTATAAAGTATGCTGACATTTGGACATCAACAAAGTTAAATGCAGTCAAAGTGTCGAGCCTGTTCTACAGATATTGTAACTGGTTTCAAAATAAAATGGCTCTACAAAACATGCGTGGCCCTCACTAAAAGCATAATTTTTCTTAAGCTGAACGCAATTATTTATTTGGGATCAGTTGCATGGAATATATTTGTACTTTTTTATATTTTTATGTATATAATTTAAAAAAAAAATCTACCAGTATATATTTTGTGTTTATATCAATTTCTATGAATTACATTTTTAGTTTTTCTTTAATTTTCAAGAAACTAAAGAACTAAAGCCAGCCGATTGTGATCTTAATGTAAAGACATGCTTTCAGAGCAGGTATAGATTCTGTAAATCAGAGACGAAAGGAAGTTTGCTTGTTTCATCTGCAGTGGTTTAACCCTCCCTCATCATCATCATCATTGTCAGACCTTCCTCGTTTTTGATGTATGAATCCAAAGGATCTTCAGCTCATTACGTTGAGATGTATGCATTTGTATACTAAATAAAAAAAATATGAACAAAAGTAGCAAACATCTAAGCTATTGCACAACTTTTAATATAAATATGCACAAATGCTTCTGCCATTTAAAAAAAAAAAATTATAGCTAATTCTATTTGCAATAGGATCCCACTTGGGGTGCAACGGATCACATAATGAATGGTTTGGATCATTTTTCAAATCGTTAAACTGTAAGAAACATGAAAAAATAACAAAATAAAAGCTTACACTTTTTTTTTTTTAATCTATGTGAGTAATAAAACATAAAATACTTCAACAGAAGCACATGGATCACTTGAAAACATTTGGTCATGTTTTTGATATTCCTACTTATAAAAAATACTCTGCATTATGAAAAATCCCAAAAGTACATTTATAACAAATAGTAAGACAAGCAAGGCTTACCAGAATTTACAACTCTAGTTCTTTCACCACATCCCCTGCTTCTACCCGTGTGGCTACCGACCCGTAGAGATCAGGGTTCCCGCACAAATGATGTGTACAATTACAAAAAGTGATTTCTGTCCAGCTCTCCACACCTTTGCTCATCCCACAAAAGTTTCCTTAAATTCATGCTGACAACCAGCGATGTGAAATTTGTTAATGTTAAAACCTTTCTACCCAATCGGATGAAGGGGGGGTTCCATGCTTTTTTTATTTGCCTGCAATCACTATTGGTATTTCTGAAACAAATGTGCATTAGGTCTGTGATGTTACAGGTGCTGAAAAATAACGTAAATGATGATTTTACCAGTAAGTCTTGGAGGTCAAACAAAAACATCTATCTGTCATAGATAAAATGGGACAGTCGGTGCATTTTTAAAAAGGTCTTTTAAAACAATCTGGACCGTCCATCAACTCTTTGGGGTCAAAGGTCAACTGCACTATCCATTTAAAAGAAAAGACTATCTCATGCTGTTTTTTTTAAAAACATTTTTATTTAGACATTAATATTTTTATATTCATTATAGATATAGAAGAGCCTCATTTCTGCTGGATTCAATCCAAAAGGGACTAATGTGAGTTTTCTTCTCTTCTGTTGCTGCAGGAACTGGAAGATTTAAAGAGTCAGGTTCAGTCCCAGTCCTTAGAAATCAGTCATCTGAAGACGGAGAGACAGGAGCTGCTCAGAAGAGCAGAAGCTGAGGTGAAAAACCTGAAACTGGTTAAAGGATGATCAAAAGTTTTCTTTATTTATTAATCTTTAAAAAAAAAATATATGATCCTCAGTCATCTAGCGCAGCCCCCCCAAGCGACGGCTCATTAGACGCCAGCGCGGTAACAGAACTTGAGAACAGACTGGCGGCACAAACATCTGAGACAGAGAAGATGAAGGTGTGTAATCATACCTAAAGACATGCAGGTTTTTGATGTTTTTGTTTATCCTCCACACTGTTCATTAACCTGCAGAGAAGCATGGTAGAGCTGGAGCAGCAGCTGGCTGCAGCCACAAGCACGGCGGCGATCCTGCAGACAGAGAAGGAGAAGCTGAAATCCGAGGTCCAGGAGTCCAAGAAGGAGCAGGACGACTTGCTGATGCTGCTGGCAGACCAAGACCAGAAGATCCACAGCCTCAAGAAAAGACTCAAGGACCTGGGAGAAACGGTATGAAAACCACCTTAAAAAATCCTTCAGATATGATAGATGTATACCTACTAGAGCTATAGATTAGTATTTAAGTGACAATCCCATCTTGATTTACAAATCAAACCGCAATTTTTACTATTTAATATATTATGTTGGATTGGTTAGCTATATCTGTCTTTTAACTGGATGGATAAAAACTAGTGCTGTCAATCGATTAAAAAAAAAAAAAACAATTAGATTAATTACACTTGTGATTGATATGATTAATCATAATCGTGTTTTACTGGGTACATTTTATTACAAAGTGCAGGTTTTGAACAAAAACGGACCAGAGGGAAAATTTTTCCTTCCTTTTTAATTTTTTTCAATAAATAAAGTTTTAGCTCATATATCCCAGAAGTGTAAGTTGTGAGCACAAAAGACATCAAGAGTAAGATAAGCAGAACTCTAAAGACTTTTATGTCTGATGTAATACTCCTAGAAAGCAAAGATACTGATTTTCAGCCATAAAAAAAGAGCGTTTATGGTCTGGGTGAATACTCTATTCTGATTGGCTGCTGGGTATGGATGTACACCTAAAAATAAACCATTCACACTTAATAGTTTTACTTTGAAAATGAGAACCTTCACCAACACTTTACTTTTAAAATATGGTACCGGATTTGGTTTGTTTAGTTTATACTTAAAATCCAACAATATTCTGTCATTTTTGTAGAACATATACATTGCCGGAAGTGTACTATTACTATACTAGATTTTCAAAGATCGTGAATTGCGGATCTCAAAAAATGTTTTTACTCAAGTTTTCAGAAACGGATGGTGAATATACAAGCATTTAAACTTCTTTTTTTTTATTCTACTTTATTTTTAGGTTCAATGAGACTCAGCTTTGTCATCTCTTTGCTGTAGTTAGACTGTGACTCTCTCCTTGCAGGTGGAAGATGAAGACGACCTCGACACCAAGGACCAGACATCAGATGATGACGATGATGACGAGGATGAAGATGAGTAATAACAGAAAATGGAGAGGAAGAAAAGACTCATCAGAAGAAACTGAACACTACACATGGAAGCAGTTTCTTTCCCAGCTGCCACATTGTCTTCATTTTCCTTTGTCTTGGCGCATAACATGCACTTGTTATTTTTTTTTTTGTTAAAGTTAAAGTTTGCCAACAGTTCCACTTTCCGTGCAGTTTAGACATTTCAGTGCATTCATCTCATCGACTTTATTTGGTTTTGGACTTCACAAGTTTTGTGTTTATTATAAAAAAAGTAAATGAGCTAAAGTGTTCATTTGAACAAAGGAGTTGTGTGAAAACACAGAGGAGTCTCCATTTAGAGCATTGAGTGCAGGTATGAGCTAAGATTAGAAAACGTGACAGATGTGCTGGTGAGGATTACCTGCGACACTCTTCATCCTGGATTCGTCCTTCCTCGCTGTCGGGATAAAGTTCGCATTCCAACCCATAGAGTTGTTGTGTTCCACCGTCATGGCTCAGGCCAGCCGCTCTGCAATATGCTGCAAAACACCGACCAGAACATGACCAGTCAGAGAAATGGATTCTTTTTGCAGCGTTCTGTTCAGTACTGGTATCCAGCTTCTGTATGATATTGTGTAACTTATCAATCTACGAGCCACCTTTAAATGAATAAAATAATCTAAATGTGGGCCGTATGGAGGAATATTTGTTAATTAAATTTTAATAAATCCACTGTGAGACTTTGTCTTTTGAATTTACTTTGTTGATTTAAGATTATAAAGTCAGTGCATATCTATTAATAGTACATTTTATGCTTTAATTTTCTTTTAAACAAATATTGCTATAAAAAGAACATGTTGTTTTATTGTAATATTTGCTATTTTCAAAAACGTATCCTAAAAGGTTATGGCCATTATGTATGAATTTATTTATATTTTCAAGTTTGTTTCAATACAGTTCATTAGTTGCTGAAAGCAGTTACATGTGCTTATAGTGAAAAAAAAAAAAAACAGGGAGCCCAGTAACCGGCTTTGAGGAACACCAGTAAAGGTCAAGATATTTGTTGTAGCTATGATGCTTTGGAAAATATTCCTTGTTGCACAGTTGACAAGAGTCGGGGTTTGCGTTGATCAATGTATGTGCACTTGAATATTAGTAATTCAAGAATATATTTTATAAAATAGTCTATAAAGGAAAATCTTAATGAGCGGTATTTTATTTTGAAAAGAAGAAAAAAAATCTCTTCTTCCAGGGAAAACCTCTACCTCAGCACATCTATCAAAACTAGTCTTTATCCAGGATGCTTTCATAGCAAAAAAAAAAAAGAAAAAATTCTGAGCTTTTCCAGCGTTTTTTAAAAAGTCTTCAAATGTCTATGATTACTTCCTGTGTGGACAGATGTGTTTAGAAGAGCTCGGCTAAATCAAGATATTAAAAACAGTAGTACATTCCAGTTTTGATTATATTTTATTTTGTAAGCAACAGCAATAACTTACAAAAGTAAAATAACGTTAGGTTTAAAAGATGATTAAATAAAATTACAATGTAAATTGTTTTTACATAGCTTCCTGTAGTAGTCAAGTTTTACCACTAGAGGGCAACAAATCCCTTAAAATAAAGCTTTGGAGTTGCTACTGTTTAGATAAACTTAATAAATTCCTTTAAAATAGTATTTTAACCCTGGAAGCTAAAGATAGCTGCTAGTTCTCAGCTCTCAGATGCATCCGTTCAAATGTAACAGCATGTCTTAAGTGTAGAAGGAAACTGCTGTGCTGACAGCACGTCAGTCATGCTAAAAGCCTTGCAGACAAACTGATGTTCAGCTCTTTATCTCTTCTTCTGTGCTCCATCCTGCAGACCAGTATTTCTCCATGCATAAAACCTGCCGTCATGCAATTAGGATTTTCTGGAGTTTGATTGATTTAGTGAAAAAAAAAAAAATGCACATTTCACCTTAAAAGCTTACCATGAAGGTTGAGGTTAACTGATAGGTGAAGCACTGAGGTTAGCTTTGGAGATTTGTCCAAATTGTTGTGCTCAGACTAAAAGGAAACCGTGACGTCACAAACCCATGGCAAAGTGGATTAATCAAGAATCTCCATATAATTTGTTTTTGTGTGACACATTCCAGTTGGCTTTTGGGTTTTTATTTTGAAAATCTTTCATTTGTGGCGCGTGCAGCCGACCTGATGTCCTGGCCCCTCCCTCGCGCTCGTCCTCTTGTCGCTGTCTCTCCTCACGTCCACCTTCATCCACCGCCCTCCTCTTCTTTCTTGTTTCCCGCGGCAGAGGTGGGATGTTCCTGTGAGTTCCAGCTTTTTGTTTGTTTGTTTGTTTGTTTATTTGTTTGTTTTGTTTATCCACATTTGGGACCGTCAAGGTGAAGCCGGGCAGGATGACTTTCTCCACGGTGTTATAACTCCCGTGAAGTGTGCCTGAATTATAATCATAGAAAAGCCAGCAGGAGCAGCTTCTCCTCCGTCCGTCCTGCACCTGCTGCCTCCGCCTGCGTCCCATGACTGTTTCGAAGGTGAGCTCCCCGCAGACGGAGCTCCATCCCGGGGAGCAGCGCTGCCATGAGCGGACTGCTGTCCGGGGTGGAGCCGGGTCCTCCACCCACACCACCCATCACCTCCGACTGTCAAACAACCCAGACTTGCGCCTTACTTCCCCCAACAATAGTAATGAAAGAAAATATGTATATATACATATAAATATATTTAATTTATAACAAAAAAATCGAAATAAAATAAAGTATTTATTTTTAACTTGCTAAGTCACAATTAGTCTCTTTGAAAGTGACGTCATCTTTGTTTTTGTTTTTTTAATTAATAATAAAGAACAGGATGCAAACTAACCATTCTTCTTTGTAAAGAAGAAGAATGTATTCATATATTTTTTATGTCAAAGACCCACTCCAATGAAAATCATATTTTTGGGTGTTTTCGTTGCATTTTCTCACAATGGTCGACATTTATGAAGAAAATAAAGTTTAAAATTGCATTTCTGAGTATTTCTGTATTCAAATTGTTGTTAATCAGGTGCAGACGTCAAAATGTCATTGCAAAGGGTTTGTGTTGTTGACATACTACAATCGAACCACAATAAGTTCCTGCTCCGCTCCATTCTGATCCATGCTGTGTTTTTTTTCCTCATCCAAGCTGACATCAGGTTTAAAACTATAAGCCTGGATGTTAACCTTTCCGTGCAGGATAGTTCCAAAATGTCTCGCCGTTTTTGTCGTACCCCTAAAGTGTAAACAAAGAGATGATGGGAAATGAAAGTAGGATTACTCTGTAAACAGTCTGCCTATAGAGACAACTTTCTAATGAACTCTTGGTGCAGAAACTATATCCTTAAAAACTTTTAAAAAAATGTTGACCAAAAACTACGTAATGAGAATACATGAAAAAACAAAACAAAACACTGGGAACGTTTTTCCAAAAGATCAAAAGATAATTGGAGTGGGACTTTATTCAAGCTCAAATATTTCTTATTTTCATGTTTATGGACTTTATATGTTTCTGTTTAGCGTTGGATTTCTTAAGTTCCAAATTATGTTTATTTTACATGAAAAAATATGAGACCCTAAGTTTAAATTAGAACTGAATTGAATTTACATTAAAGAACAAAGGGAGAAATGGGTACACTATGAAGGTTCCCAAAAATTCAAGCAGTCTCTAAGTACATAGAGACAGTGCCAGATGCTCTATTAATTTAATTAACAGAATTGTTTAATATTAGAGTTCCACTTTTGTTTGGTTTAGAGCTGCAGTTTTCAAAGAACTCCAAAGCGATTTGGACAGACAAAAGAGAAAAATAGTATCCATCAAGTGAGGAATTTGTGCTAGGACTAATTTTTGCTTCCAAAAATAAAATATAAAAATACTTTGATGAAGAATTTATTAAAAAACTTTTATTTACAGGTATTGCATTTAAAGTGAAGATCAATTTGATTAAATCAATCACATTTACCCGACTCAGCACCACTTAATCATTGATTGAGTACCCTGAGGTGATCAGTATCTTTATCAAACCTACCAAGACTGATTATTGCATTTTATTGTTGATCAATTATATTCAATTAACTATTTGTAATGGATTAAGTTAAAGTATTTCACATCCTGAAGCCTAATGAGCAAACACATATACTGAAACAGTTTTTTCTTTGACAATACACTATACTGTAACTTCTAGTAACAGTACAGAAACTTCATATTAAAAATGACAGTTGGAGTAACGAGATCATTTTTTTTAGCTCCATATTGTAAAAACTAGTCTGGTTCTATGAATGTGCAGATCTAGTCTTTAAGCATTTCAAAAGAACGTTAGTTTTCTGTTTGACAGCACATCAGTTCAGTTTAAGGTGTAGTTATTCTTGGATCACAGATGAGGAACTATCATATCTGGTATTTTTACCCTTTGGAGGTCATCTGCTGATTTTGCAGCTGTGTGTTGTATTTTAGTGTGTAGAAAAGAAAAAATGAACCTTTAATTATAAACTTTACTGTTAATCAACTTCAGGATCAGATTTTTAGCTTTGATTACAAACAGTCCTAAGTGTTCTAATTCTGTGTTCTAAGTTAAAAATGTCCTGACAGATTCCAGGTGATCAGCAGGTGGTGTCATTGGCTGTAAGGAGTTGCTTGTGATTAACAGACAGGCAGTCGCACTTTAAAAACAAGACTTCAAGGAAAATGATGTTTGCCTGCAGAAGCCATTGTTTAGTTCTTCACTACAATCAATAAATGTCATAAAAAAAACTTAAAGCACAGCTGTGGCATTGTTGTAACTTTGCAATGTTTTGTCAAAATCCTTGTAAAAAAACAGAGTAATATGTAACTGTTTGATAAAAATACTTTTAATTCATGTTATGCTTTATCCATTTTTTATTTTACATACATATATTATTCACAATTTTGCATCATTTGTCCGCCTTGCTTGGTTTCAGGTGCTGCTAGTCGGGTGGCAAGTTGGAATTTGTGACTGACTCACTGACATTTGTTGCATGTCACTGAAAGACTTTGGCGCCTTAGCTTCCAGCACATATCTCTCATATTTCCACCCTAATCCTCACTGAACTGACAGCACTCAACAATTAGTGTGTTTGCTTCAGAAATGCTTTAACTTTACTTTCAACCGGGTTAGTGTTAGGGAGAAAGAAATGGGTTTCTTTTAGGCCCATTTGTCTATATTCTTACACAAACTTAATTGATCCAATCAAGTCGAACTTTATCGCTTAAGGGAAGTGAAGTTTATCCACAGCTTTTATCAAACTTTAAAATATAAAAATGCAATAACAGTACAGTACAGCCTATATTTTTTTATATTTTAAGTAGCATTTAAACTAATATTGTAAGTAGATTTTGTAACAAAAAAGGTGCAGTGCTAAAAAAAAGTGTGTACCCTTGACTGTACGTGAGAATTGGATTTTGTGACCCCTCACGTTCCAAACAGGAAGTACCCACTGATCCCAAAAAGCAAAAATTCCATAGATTTCAATAGAAAAATAAACAGCTATTACTCTGTCATCTTTTTCTTTTTTTTCCCTTCAGAATTAGCATTCTTGCTTTGCAACATCTTTTTTGACCTGATCTTGAAAATCATTTTTTTAAAATGATATTTTTGATGTTATTTATAGTTATAGAGTAGTTATAAACTCACCAATAAAAAAAACAAAACTAGGTGGCCTCGGGTTGAACATTTAACCCTTCCATTATCTTTGGAGTTCAGATGACTCCAACCACATATTGATGTGTGATTCCTTCCATGACAAATGTGGACAAAGGTGGACAGGATTTTATGTCTGCCATGGACACTGGTGAAACTCAAAAATCAATGAAAAAAAAAAGTTCAGCACACTGTCTTGTGGGGTCCAGATGACCCCACTTTTAATGTAAACAAGCTAAGGAGAGCAGAAGGGCTATAGTGTTTGACAGATTGTCTTGAACCCACTTTCATTTGAAGAGGTGTGGCCTCCTGACATGCTCAATACTGATTGGAAAGAGCGGTTGCCATTGAAATGCAGACAAACATCGACACAGACCAATCATGGCTTACAGAGAACATCTGGTTCCAACACGGCAACATAATGCAGACTAAATTGACTTAATTCGTTTGGAACTGGAAGTAAGTTATTTTCTATGGGTGACGTCTCTTGCTCGGTCCAGTGCTATATAAAGCAGGGGTGGGCAAACCTTTTGATTTGTGGGCCAGAAAGGGTTCTAAAATTTGGCATTAGGGCCGGACAAGGAGCAGATGGAAGGAGTGATTTGGTAATGAACCTCATAAACTAAAGAGATGATATGGAATTTAGAGAAAAACATGCTTTAATTTAGATTAAAATTCACATATATTCATTTAAAAACTAATTTGGGAATTTTAATTTCTAAATTTTGATTTTTGTTCTCTTTTTGGTTATCCAATGGGTTGATGTTCTTCAGAGGAAAATGCGAACTCAAAGAAATCTGAAAAATCAACTTCTGACTCAGAAAAAAACACACACGAACGCCAAAGAAACAACACCATTCATGAGAAGAAACAAGAAATACAATGAAAATAAAACAATAATTAGGATTTTTGATTCAATGTATTTTAATTTGGAGGGCCAGATTAAGTATCTTAAGGGGCCGCATGTGGCCCCCGGGCCGTAGTTTGCCCACCCCTGATATAAAGGCTACAGTCAATGGTGTACAGTTTTTTTTAATTCATGCACAATTTTAAGTCTGCTTTTAAATTTAAACAACTGCAAAACATAGTAATAATTTTATAATACAAACTTATGTGAGGTTTTGTTTAACTATAAATTTGTCTGTCAAACAGATTTAGCATCAGATGCTAACGTTTACTGGAAAACGTTAACAAGTTTGGCATTTTTTTAGCAACAATGTATCAAACTTTCGTTTATTTTGTGTGTATGTGTTTTTATTACTTTTTGCCTTGTGCTAAGCTAACTTAGCTAACTTAGGAGGTAAACAATGAAGACAATCAGCCTTTTACATCTTTGCTGTGGTTCAATGCCAAGTTTCTCACACATTCAGTGTTTTATATCTCCATGCAGGTCCTAAAAGGATCAGGTGAACCTCTTCAGAAGGGGAGGGTCAGTTTATACAGCTAAATAAACCATTATATTGTTAGTTTTTCACATTATTTACCCAATTTCTTTTATCTTTTTATTGTCATCTATCTAAGGGAAACAGTTATTTTGTGGTCATATTTTGCTGCTTAAGTATTATATGCAACATAATCTTATATGCACATGTGAAAAGGTCAAGAGTTTGTGTATTTTTCCCTCAACTTTATCTTTGGCGAGGCTTTGAAAGCAGACGCCAGCTTTGATTCACAATGGCATCTCTGACTAACGCACAGTAGAGCCGTGACTGTGTGTTGTGAGATGTTTCACGATCAGCGCTGTCCAAACAAGTCCATCATCTGATAATGATCAGGCTGCTGTCAGAGAGAAACAACAGACCAAAGTAGCACTTCTTCCATTGCGACTGATGTGGTACCGGATTATAAAATCAGAACAAACCCAGGAATGGTTTTTAACGCTCAGCTCTGGTTGTTTCATCCATCTTTGCACACTTCCATGTGAGCTCATAAAACACTAAGACGGTTGACATGTAATCACAGCTACCCTCAACACATACCTGAGAATTCCATTGGTTGTGCAACCCGGCAGTTTGCTATGCCGGAAGCTCACACCTTCAGGATTTTTTTTTTCAACAAAAGACTCTCCTTTTAATCTGCTGGGATCTTCTGTACGGACATTCACGTCATGTTAGTTTTCTTGTTATCTTGTCTGTCGCTGAGATTTCCTCATAGTGCATGTAGCTGCTGGCAGGTTTCAAAGTCCTGCTTTGTCTGGTGACTGTTTAGAGCTAGAAGCGTGCTTCTGAGATACCTTAGAACGTGACGCCTTGAGAGACAGAAACACCCTTTAAAAATATGTGACTGTCAAACTTTTGCTGCCAGACAATATCAGTCCAGAAAGTATTGTGTTAAACCCATCAAATACTGACACAAGGTAGGGTGTGCTGCTGGCTCTGTAGTCTTGTTTCCACTGAGTGGTACGGTGCGGTAAGGAGTGGTACGGTTCTGGCGAACGTTTCCACCCAGTTAAACCTTGATTCCACTGAATGGTTTGTTTTCACGGCGAATGCATGGCGCAAGACCGCTAGCATGTCATTGTAGTGCGACGACTAGAAAAGCAACAGCAATGGAGGTCATCCGGCAGCTCCTCTTTTTCTTGCTTTAATTTTGGTACATCATGTATAACAGGAATTTAATGATGTTGGATGTAAGATTCAGTTTTTCTATAATGGATGGGGGCCCTTGATAGGTACAAGTTTAATGGATCCATTTTACAATGGACATGCACAAAATACCGGACTTTACCGCTCAGTGTAAACAAGGCATATGACTGAGAGTTAATCAAATATCTGTATCAATTTTTTGATAATTTTTTCCCCTTATTTACTTTAAATTCATTAAATTTTTTATTTGAAAATGAAAAATCTGCACAAAGAAATGTAATTATTAATGGGAGCTGACATTTCCTGAGCTCTCTATCATGCACATATTGCTAAATATCTGCTTAAAACCTCACTCCATTCATCCAATTTAAGTTTTCCCCATGGTCTTAATTATGATCATGTCGTTTTTACCTAAATTTAAACAGCAGGGTTGTTTTCCAGAACATAGTTTCTGCAGAGCGGCAAGTAGTTCATTAGAAATTCACCTGAGTTGTGAGTGAGATTGTTGTTGCAGAGTAAACCTGTCCCTGCTTCCTGTCATCTATCTGTTTACGTGTTCTCCTTCTAGCTTACAGCCCTAATTTAACATTGTCAGTGCAACAAGAATGGCGAGCAATGCTGGAGCTATCCAGTCGTACAGATTTGAGCGAGATTCCAGCTTAGATGAGGTAAACAAAGACGTTCATGGATCTAATCATCTACAAGTGATGCATCAGAATGGAGTGGAGCAGGGAGCTTGTGGCTTGCCGTAGATACTTGTATGCCACACATACAAGCTCTTTCCAACAGCTTTTTTTACATCTGCTCCTGATTCACAACAATAAGTTATTTAAGTAATTAAGTTATTTATTTGAAAACATTTAATATAAGTGTTGAAATATCAAATGTTTGTTTTGTTTTTTGTGCTAATGTGTCGCATAAATCAGTCTCCTAACCCGTGAGTCCACTCAGGTGTGAAGACTCCCAAGGAGGATGTTTTCTCTGCAGGTCAAAGTTGTTCTTTTTTCCTGTTGATAAAAAAACTAATTGCACCCCAGTCTGGCTTTAATGCTGTATTGCACACACAAATGAGTAATGAAGCTTCATAAATTAGATCATCTGTTTTGGTGATTGTTTACCTTGCAGCCTAGCAGCAGGGTTCATGTTGGCTGTTTTACCTCTTTAGCTCTTTATATGGAGTTACTTTAAAACCTTTGTTGTTTGATTGTGTAACCAATATCTGTTGATCTTTTGTGTATTTGTTTTTTTTTTTTTTGGCATGTGTTTTGTTAGAAAGTGTCCAGATTTTAGTGTAAGTTTGGTTTATCTTTCATCTGAAATCAGCTCAGGAGGAAAACAGAAGATTTATTGGATTAAAACAGAGGAAGTGATCAATAATCAAGATTTATTATTATTATATATACTCAAAAAATAAGGTCATTGGCTATTGAGGCTCTGTCAGTTCTTGTTTTGGTTGTATTTTTAACCCTTTCTGCTAAAGTTTGGTATTCTTCATTGTTTTTACTCCAAAGTTAGAAAAAAATGTTGTCAATTTCTTAATGAATTTCATTTTTTAAACATTTTCAGCTTTTATTTGAAAGTTTCAAGTAGATGCTTGTCTCTAAAAGATGCATCAAATCTGTACGCGAGGAAATTTTGACTGATGTAATGCTGTGTCGAGGTGCACAGGGGTGCAGTGGTTAGCGCTCTGGCCTGGTCTGAATCCTGGTTGAGTCCTTTTTTGTGTGAAGTTTGCATGTTCTCCCCGGACATGTGCTGTTTGTATGTGGTTCAGACAAAGGAAATGGAAATATTTTTGTGTTTTTAGGTTTCCTAACCTGATTCTGTGAGCCTAGTTTTTCTTTGAGCTGTCAAAACCTCCAACCAGTTAAAGAGAAAAAAATTGTCAACGTTTTCACTCTGAATCAAATCTTTTGAGTAACTTTTATATGTAACAGGTTTGTAATTATTTAGCGCTCACATGCATGTTCTGCTAATCTGCTGTTAGATTGAGAGTTTTTGATTGTAATTTAAGTTTAGACTTTTATTTTTAGGTAACTTAAAGCTAAAAACGTATAAAAGTTCTCCATTTGAAACAAGAAAATAAAGAAAGTTGTAAACATTGTACTTTAAACAACTTAAACGCATTTTCTTCTATTTTTTTTTAAACCTTAGAAAGTAGTCATCTCATAATTGTTCAAAATGTTTATTACAAAGTACATTGAACATTAATTACAGTATATGTAACATTTGAAGTTAAGAAATCGTCTCAGGTGGTGTTTTATTTTTTATTGTGTTCATGGTTCAGGCCTGTGCCGTATGCGTCTTGTTTCCTTATTATTATCATAATTATTATCATAATTTCTCTTCCTTCCAAGTAGTAATTACAGGAGTTTGTCCCTGTACAAAAATAACATTTTATGTCTGTATTATCTTAAAATGAATATACTTTAGGTTTTTTTTATTGTTGTATTTTAATGATTTCAGACTTCCACGGTTCTTCAAGGGGTTGGAATAAGCTAAAGTTGAAGTTTCTTTTAAATTGTTGAAAAAATTGTTTTTTTAGACTATTTTTAATCAAATTTAGCAGTTCAGTTTCATTTCTTGTTCGTGTAATCTATTTTTTTTTCCTGAAAGGTCTTGGCTTTTGCCAGACTACAGTTAAAAATAAGAATGCTGCTCTTAATCTGTCCTGCCTGGATAAATAAAGGTTAGATTAAAAAAAATAAAATCATAACAGTAATTTGTTAAATTAGATTTTTGACAAAGTTATCATTTCATTTTTAGGTTTATATTTTGAAAGTATTAAAACATGGCTAAAAATCACCTAATCTGCTAGTAAAATGTCGTATCTATTTGTTGACCTCAGATCTCAGTAAACTAAACAGCGCTTTATGTTTTGAGCTCATTCTGTTGGTTTGTTTGCTTCATCCCGTCCCGGCGGCCAGCGTAAGTGAAACATGTCCTTGGTTTGGCTTTAGATCATAATCTGTGTTGGTGAACGCAAACATGATTGCTGAATGTGTCCTGAGAGTGGCTTGGAAATCCTGAAACGCTCTTACGTAAGTGTGGAGTCAGCATGTGACCGCAGCAGCTCTGTTGTTGTGGAGAAAATCACGAGCCTCCTGGAAACAGACTGCGGCCCGCTGTGTCCTGTCACTCCAGATTCGTCCACGGGGCCTCAACAGGCGTGAGGACCTCTTAACGCTCGCCTTGGAAAGACGACTTGGTGTCCTGGCTGCTGCGGGTGCCGCTCGTCTCGTGCATGTTTCTGTCATGACATCTGTCTGACAGAGGATTATCCACGGCTTCCGGCACGTGGGCTAAACAGAGATTATTTCAAAAAAATGATGGAGAATCTGCAGCTTTGTGCTGATTCTGGAGCGAGGAGAAAACCAGAAAGTCAAAGCCTTCTAAAGGGTCGGGGATTTAAACAATCAGTTTTTTTAAGTGATCCTCATCACAAACGTGGATGGATCTGAAGGTGCAAGTCAGGTTTTATGTAGAGATCACAGGAAATGACAGCATGTTGTTGTTTCCACCTGCTCATCCAGTATTGCACATATCTCCAACACACTCAGTCTTGTGTTTCGGTAACTGCATCAACACAAACTCTTCTGTCTTGACACATAAGGATGTATTTTTAGCTTTCTGCCAGGTTCTTTCCCTAACCCGTCATAGCTGTCTGTGGCCCTCATAATGATACTCTCACATTTCCTAGTAAATTTGAACTTAAACTGAAACTAAAGCAGTTTTTGCGGGTGTGGTGATTTGTCTTGATGACTGCTGATTACAACTCTCACATGACATATTGGATTTTATTGATCTCGCAATAAATAGATTATTGTTTGTGGAAAACTAAAACAGGAGGTGTAGTAATGGAATACTTCCAGACTGTGAACCAACAGGAAACTGCTGGTAACTTTGCAAATAGCTCTAAAAAATCCAACTCCAAAACGAAACTGTATCATTTTCTAGGAGTTTCTGCAGAACTTCAGGAGTTCATGCTTATCATCCTTTTATTTACACTCTCTCCTGTTAGCTTAGGCGACTGTCACATATCCTAAAATGCCACCTAAATGCAGCAAATTTTTCATCAAATTTGGCAGGTGGCTGCACGACGGCGCCATGTGAAATCTGTAGGTGGTAATTGTATTTTTACACGCTGCGCAGTGGTTGCTGAGGTTTTAAGAAAAGTTTTTCATTTTACAGTAACTGGAAAATTGTATCTCTAAAAGTTGACATCAGTCAGTGGCCGCTCAGCACATTTGAGGTCATCCAGTGGCAGGGCAGTGACAGGATGGCGCCATTATGAAAGTGGGTGACAGCTGGGTGGCCACAGGCCGCTGGCAGCCAGATTGTCGGCAGGGAGCAGCTCTAATTGGACAATGTGTAAATGTCTCCGGATGGTGGTGACATTCTGCACGCCGAACACTTAACAGCCACCTGACTGCCACCGTCCACAGTTGTGTCCACTAAACAATTGCAAAAAAAATTGGGCGGCGGCATGAAATTTTGAAGATTCTGCCAATACCTCCTCGTCGCGTATTGTGACCTTAACATATCAGCTCCTCAAAACCCCAACTTAACATTACCGGTACAACAAAAACGGCGAGCATTATTGGAGCTATCCAGCAGTGCAGTCTTGAGTCAGATGTCAGCTCGGAAGAGGAAAATGAAGACGGACATGGATCTATTTGTCCGAAAGTGGATGCATCAGAATGTAGCGGAGCAGGAAGCTTGTGGCTCACTAATCGTAGTTTGTACGTAACAAATACGATCTCTTTTAAATGGGATTTTCTCTTCTGCTGCTGATTCACAACAATTTCTGTAAAGAAATCCTCAGATTAGCAGATTTAAGATTAATTTTCTTCATATATGTCTTCCATCGTGACAAAAATACGACAAGAACTTGTTAAACACACCAGAAATACAACATTTGTTGTAAAGTGTCTTTAAAAAGCAGTCATTAGTCAGTATATTCTGTCAACACAAAGTATGTTTGCGTGTTTGCAGTGACAGGGCAGAACCATTTGCATTAAATGGGCTCCAGTTCCTCTGTGTGTCCATCCTCACATGTCCTGTATTGATCCACAGTATGGACTATCTGCATTCACTATCTGCATTTAGAAAAGAGCAAGCCTGATGGGATTAAAGTGTTATTCTCTGCATTCTGACTGCGGGATTAGAAACTAGCATCAAAGTGAATTTATTTATTTTTTTGCAGCTCCAGGAAGAAACAGAAGAAGATACAATTGGTGCCAAAAGGAAATCTTGTCATGCAAAATTTTCCTTTGTAAACATCTAAATACATCTCTGCAGAACCATCTCAAACAGGTTTGCATAATGGTGCAGTGGTGCCAGTTTGTCAGAAGCCAAACAAAGGATGAGTTGTTGTTGGGCCCACAAACATTTTCGATCAGCTGAGAGTTTAAACTGGAGCGCAACAACTGCTGCAGGAATGCTCAGCAGGTACATTTTGTAGGATTTGGAAACATCAACAAAGCAGGAATCTCCTAAGTTTCTAGTTTTTGGGAGAAAATTTGAATCATGCAATAAAAACTGTGACAAAAAACTTTTAAGTTGGAAAGTCTTTACTGGCATAAAAGGAGTAAAAACTTTAAAAAAAAAGATGTTTTGATTTCATTGGTGCTGAAATTTGTGCCTGATTAAAAACAAGTTTTGACTGCCAAATAGATGGCACCAATAAAACTTTACATATGTGTATGGCCCCGCCCAATTCCCCTTTTCAAAACGCTGTTGAGCTGTGGAGAGTGAACACCAGTCAAGATGGCTGCAGTTTGTCAAGCTTCAGTTCTGTCATTCAGGATGCTGTAAGTGATATTTTATGGGCCCAGTCACTGTATGTCTTTGTATGGATTTAATGAAATGCAAATAAAAGATGGTGTTGCTCAAACTAGCTATTTGTTTCAGTCAAACTCACAAGCATCACAAATTTGTTTTCATGCTACCACGTTTAGAGGAAAATACACTTAAAAATATTTAATGTTGGTGACAAACTGGTGATCAGTCCAGGGTCCATCCAACAGTAGCTGCTAGGAAAGGCTCCAGCAACCCTGATCCCCTAAAAAGGATTAAACAGATTTGAAAAAAAGACAGTTTGGAGGTACGAGCAAGGAAAGCATCACTTAAGCTCCTGGTAAGTTCTAGGACTAATGTGTATATCCGTTTTTGGTTCAAGACCCACTCTGATCATCCTATAATATCATAAAAATGTTCCAGTGGTCTTTTAATTATGATTATGTCATTTTTAGAGAGTTGTTTTTTAGAAAACTCAATTAAAAAACTGTATGTTTAGAAAGTTTAAAGACTTGTTTAAAAATAAAAGGTCTTTCTATTTTGCATAAGGAAGTTTTTCAATGGCAAAATATTCTTTGCTTAAGAAAACATGTTATATTTTTTGGTAAATCTTAAATAGAAGATCATAAGAATGAGCTTCAAACCCTTAGTTTTCTCTTCTGGTTCCTGACAGAGTGCTAAAATGAGAACATACAGCTGTTGGTGTTTGCAGTATTTGTATGGCTCTGTGTCTGCTTAATAAAAAATTGTTTATACCTGATCTTCAGCCATTTATATCTTGATAAAGAGGAATCAATTTTTAAATCTTGAAAGACTCATTCCAATTAAAATAATATATTTTTGGGTTTTTAACTTGTTCTTGTGGCATTTTTCTGATGATGGCGGACATATAATGTATAAAGAAAATTAAGCTTTAAATTGAATTTCTGAGTATTTCTTTATTCAAATCAGTGTGCATACAGAGCAAATGAAAAAAAAATGGTGTTGGAAAAAGATCATATTTGTGAGGTAGAAAATACACTTGGCGGACCACAAACTCCAAACTCTCAGCAATGGGGGGAGAGGAAGGAGGGGCAGGGTACATTTAGAAATCTTTTTTGTTTGTTTGTTTGTTTGTTTGTTTTGGGGGGTGCTGTAAAATGCTGCTACCTAAAGTGATTAAAGTGATTAAAACAAAAAATAGTTTAATTTACTTTATAAGCCCAGAAGAATTGTTCTCTTCTCCAGAGTTAAGGAGCAGTTTTCCCTTTTTTTTTTTGGTTGAGGGTTCAGCTTCTTGCTTAGACACTCACTCCACTGTGCCCTTTGGCAAGACTCAACCCCCTCCCCATAAGAGAACTATAAATTGTTCTTTGATTTCTTACCCTGTAAAGCGCAGTGAATGTTGTTCGCTTAAACATTAGCCAGCATGCGGTTCAAATCCCTGCTGAACCTAAAACTGGGTCAAATCTTCACAGACCGTCTCTGCATATCGCCCTAGCAGACTTGCAGCATTATTTATAATAATGAAAGAGTGCACATTTTATTTTTAGCCATTGCTGGTGCCTGCATCCTTTTAAAAAAACGTGCCATTTTCCTCAGTTTGCCTGCATTCTGCCTGACCCAGCGTGCGGTGTGATGAGATAAGAGCGCGTGCGCTGTCTGTGTATTGTTTATGAGAATGAAGCTTTAATCCTCTTGAGTCAAAGACAGGGAGCCCCACCTTGGCTACTGTTACTATGAGTAGAGCGGGGGAGCTGACTTTTATTTGTTGAGACCCTTTTTGTTTAGTGTAGGTCTTCGTACATTTATTTATATGATATTTATCTATTTTTATGTTTATTAGAGTATGGTTGGTGATCTTATATTTGACCACGCTCCTCCTTGATATTAAATATTTGTACAAATGCGTCAACCATTAATGATGTAAAGCCCCGCAGTGATAGAATTTCACTGTTCTGCTGCTGCAGTGACATGATTTAGAACTTTAATTGCTTCCAATGGTGGGGGTGGGGGGCTTTTAATGGCTGGGGGTGTGATTTCGCAAAGCCGACTCAGGATTGTGTAAACCTGAACATCCTATGCTCGAAACACTTCTTATAATCTGATAAAAGTAGCCAAACCTTCCATTGAAACTTATTTTTTTAATCATTTTATTTATTGATGACTGAAAAGTAAAACCAAACTTCCAGAATCACTGAAAAATAATAACTCAACCTATGTAGAGGTAGCTAAAACCAACCTTGAGACAAGTAAATAAAACTGTAGCACTTTATAATACGATTCCTTGACAAGCTTTTTAGCACATTAACAAACATTATTGATGTGTTTATATGGTGTTAATAAGACATTTATTTCCACAATAAGTCAATAAAGTTTATTAACATACTTGGTAAGATTCATTAACATCTAAAGTGAAGCCATTGCCTTCAAAGGCCATATTAATAAACTGCTTACAAGGTTAACAAATGTATTAACTATCTTTGTCAACATTATGTTGAGTGATTTGCAGCACCTCATCTAAAGTGTTACCAAAAAACTTTAAAAAATGTTTTTGATTTATTTTTACTACTATGAAAGCAAAAAAAGAAGTCTTTCATTTTCCAGTTACCACTCTGGAATTTTCCTTATGATAGCAACAAGTTTGTGCATGTCTACACAAAAATAGTCAGTGTGTGATTCTGAGTAATTAATAAAAAGTACCTGATGGAAATAGGACACAGTTTTGCCTTGTAGCTGCTCTTTCAGTTTCTGAGAAACTTCCTGAAAAATGCGATCAGTATCACAGGTTCTTAAGAAATACCTGCAAGACAAAATTAAGTCAAACCAGATTTATGTACAACCCAAAAAACAAAAGAGTTTTGACAATTTTTGATGGAAATCAACAGAATCTACACATCACCTGCCACTTCATTTAGTACTCCTTAGAAGTACTGGATTGGACCTCCTTCAGCCTTCAAAACTGCCTTATTCCTTGGTGGCACAAATTTAATAAGGTACTGGAAACATTCCTCAGAGAGTTTGGTCGATATTGACATGATAGCATCCCACCGCTGCTGCAGATTTCTCATCTGCAGATCCATGATGCTGATCTCCTGTTACACCACAACCCAAAGCTGATCTGTTAGGTTGAGATCTGATGACTGCGGGGCCATTTGAGTCCAGAGAACTCATTGTCACTGGATGTTTTCTCTTTTCAGACCGTTCTCTGTAGATCAGCAGTTTCTGAAAAAAAAAAACAGACCAAGATAATCATTTCTAAGAGGAAAAGTATGTATGTTGAGATGCATTTCTAATATGCCTGGGGTTCTAGAGTTGCTGGATGAAGTTGTGACATCCTGGAAATGATGTCGTCATCAAAACTAAATGTGAAAGAATAACAGAGATCCTGTTTTAAAGTGAGGACTCTTTCTGTGGGATTCAACTTTGTGTTGACAGAAATGCCCATTTCTCCTGAAAGCACATTCGTACACAATAAAAAACCCCCTTAAGAGATCTTTACATAAATCTAAATAGTTTTTTTTATCAGCCTAGTCCGTTTCAATTTAAGCTTGTGCAAATGCATGAAAACAAAGGTTGTTTCTTTCTTTAGGGATTCCATGGAGCGTATGGCTCAGTTGACTCTTTGTCAATGTCAGTTTTATTGACACTTTTCAAAATTAGAAAATTATTAAATAATTCTGCATTGCAATAATGGAAAACTGTGACCCCTATTTTGTTGTCTTCGTCAGTAACTTGAGTTTCATAGCTTGAAGTTTTTAACGAATCCAATAGAATCCTTTTCCTGTTTGACAAATCAGATGAACCCTTCATTTGTTGACCAATCGGATAGAGCCCTTTTATGTTAGATGCCAACTTCCTATGTAGTAAATTTAATATATGATGATTCTTTTTGAATAAAAATGTTGCAGTGAACTGGAAATTATGCATTTTTTGTTTTATAGTTACCTATTTGTTCATGTATCGCAAGCCATATTGTCATCGCAATATTTATCACAAACATCACACATCGCGTGCGACCCTTCTATTGACCAATCCACTTCAATTACAGACTCTATTCACTCCAGTATAAAATGACCAAACAGAAAAGTCTGGTTTGAATGTCACCTCTGTGGTTGCATGTTCAGTTGATTTTTAATGCACATTTGATATTGAAATCTTGTCAAAGCTGGAGTGCGGAGGTTTGGTTGACAGGTGAACGCCTCACTGGGTGTGTTGCAGCAGCTGTGAGGTTTGTGTGTCCAGATGATTTGCACATTTTCAAAGGGAGGGGGGTTGGTCAGTGACATCACAGTTCAGAAGGGCAAATTAAAAACCCTGCATCAAGTTAGCATCGAAAAAAACTGTGGGTTATGTCTACATACCAAGGTTGACTCTAGATTTAATATATTGTAAAAGTGTTCTCAGTAGTCTTTTAACTATGGTTAGCTGTTTTGAAACAAAATCCAAAAAACCTGTGTCGTTTTATATGACATAGTTTCTGCAGAGCAGCAGTCGTTCATTAGAAATTCTCCACTGAGTGTTGGACAGGGTCTGCACCACCAGAGAGCGGAGGAGCAGCGTGGAGAAGAGAGATATTTTCAGGCCCATTTCTGTAACTGTGTCATTAATCTGAGCCTTTTTTAGTATCCAGTTTTCTGATCCAACGCTATTTTGATAAAAAAATAATCAGAAAAGCTGTTTTAATTGTAAATTCTTATGTATAGGTCCTATAAGAACATGTTAAAAACAGATTTTTATTGGAGTGGATCATTAATTGACAGCTCCCTTGACTGAAGTTTATAAGAAGAAAATAATTGTTTGTCACAATTGTATAAGCAGTATTTTCTCATTTTTATTTTTTATGAAGTCTATTAAGTACAGTTTTAACAAAATAATATGAAGTTTAAATATTTATAAGTCAACTTAGTTTATCTTGAGGAAGCAGATTTCAAAATCTCTAGACATTAGAAAATATTCAGCTTTTTCTAAAAAAATAGAAAAGCTCTGACTTTGAGATGACTACATTTTATAATTTAGAATCTTCGAACATCAATGTTTTTTTAGATGACTGCTCTTAGCTTCTTTAAAAAGAACTATTTTTGATATAAACTACATTTTTTTTACCCGCTCACATTCTCACTTGTCAAATCCATTTTTAAAGCTATTTTTAGCCGTCTTTAATTATACTATCAAAAGTCTACAATCACTTTGCTTAATCATTCACTGGTTGTTATGCTATTAAAAGCTGTTTTATTTTCTTAACTGAACACATTCATCATTTTGTCAAAAAATGTGCAAATGTGGAGTAGTGTTCCACTATCATCTGGCTTATTTAAATGTACTTTTTTTATCTATCTGATTCATGAATAGTCAAATGAAACAACCAAACTAGAAGTAAAAAAAAAAGTGCTGACTTTGTCCTGTTAATAATTTAAACAGGGAGTTGAGTGTTTGTAAAAACCCATTCAAACCATGGCTGCAACAGGTGTCAAACTCCAGGCCTGGGGGGCATATGTCCCATATGTTTTTCAACTAAACTAACCGGCTGCTACTGTAGCTTCTTATTGGCTAAACACACCTGATCCAGCAGCAGCAGGGAGAGAATTGTTTATGAAAAAAAACAGCAGGATGCTGGCCCTTGTGAATATTCTAGTGGCAAATAAACATATAAATCTTTGAATGACTGCATTAAATAATCATTTTTGGTTAAAGCGAAAGGTAAAATGAGTGGTGTCTTAAATGGTTCTGTTTCCTAGATATCAACTGATGTGCAGACCAGACTTCCACCAATCGCAGAGGCGACTGATTCAGTCCTACAATGTTACGCATTTTGTAAAATGATCAAAATTGTCGAAACAAAGGGATCTAACAAGACTTTGTCTCTTTAATCTGTAGTAGTTAAGAGGTGCCTAACAGTGGTGTAAACCTTTTAGCTCCACACACTTCAACCATTCCTTCTGCAGTGATTGTGCTCCAGCGTTTGGTCTTGTTTGTGTCCTTGCAGGTGTGCCTCCTCATTTGCACAGAAAAACAATGACACCAGAACTTAAAGGCAGCATGCAAATCTGTGATAAACAAAGCTCAACAAATAAAGTGCAGCTCCTGGACTCAGTGCTGCTTAAATACCCGTCAACATGATGGTAGTGATGTTTGCTTTTTAGAGGGACTGGTGTGAATTAAATCTCTTCAATGGAGGTTTCTGTGTACACTGCACCTTTTCTGGCTTCAGATGACTCTTTCGGTTATGGACTGTACCTTTGCAGTTAGGCGTGTTGAATAGGAGGGCATTATTTGCACTGTTGGTTGTCATTTCACAATATAAAGTCTGTGGGAAAAAATAAAACAAAAAAAAGTCTTATCAAAGTAAAAGCCTAAAGTGGGTCCCATTTGGGAAGGTACCACAGTTGTACTCAACTCCAGGTGTCTTTCAGTCAAAACACAGCCAGCTCTAATCAGCTATAAAACACCACGAAGGGTAGAAGGCCATTGTGCCTCTGAAGTGTCAAAGACTTTGGCCTATTTTCTCACTGTGCCCAGCTATTATCCTGCGACTGATCTGTGATTAGAGGGAAGAGTCACACGCTTCATTTGGAGTATTCACACACAAACACAAAGCTTGTATTGTCTTCTCTGCACTTGTAGAGCCACACTAATTAATATTAACCAGTTTACGGCGAATCTATAACTTTAGCGTTTTTCATAATTAAGTCTAAAGTCAAATAGCCTAATATATGTGTGTATACATATATATATAAGTGAAGTCTTGACAAGAAGCAAGCAAGCATTGTGTCCAAGCAAGCATGTGAAACTGAATGAAAGGCGACTTGAGTCATAAATCTCCGTTTTATTTTTGCTCTGATAAGAGTGTAGATACACACTGAGGCTGGTCAACCACTCCAACTCTGTCTGGTCTGTGCACATTTCCATTTAGTCACTCAGTAGAAACTTGTAAGCCATTCATAGGGAAAGAGAAACCACTAAATATGTCTACATGACGGTGCAGGTGGAGCAGAAGCTCACACCTATCGTGGATCAGGTAAGGAAGGTGATGTAGCCTTGGAGGAGTATGAAACGTAGTGGACAAAACTTTTGACAAAATGTTAAAGAGAAATTTAATGTTGAAGTACACAAAGTTTGAACATTGGCTATAGCTTGTAGATGGTGACATTTCGAGGTTGTCCATCTAATTGACGATTTGGGTGTTTTTGCTGGTTGAAACATTCTGAAAGAATCTTTAAGTCAAACTCCAGCTTTTGATGAGCCAACAGCTTCGCCGTTTATGTGTTCTGTCTCTTATCTCAGAGACACTGGGTGACCGTTGGACTTTGCTGTGTATTTTGGGGACTTGTGTGTATTGTCTATCGTTAGGACTTTCATGTGTTTGCTTTTTCTCTTTTGCCTTGATTCTTTTTTCCCCCCACCTTTTATTTAGCCTTTTTCCCACCATATTGCAAAATTAAAGGCAACAAGCCCCCATTTTATTCATTTGATGAGGGAACACACAAATAGTTATTCAACCATCTTCTAAAGCTTGCTCTAAAAAATGTTTGTAATAATTTTTAAACATGAATCCAACAACTTGTCAGGTCATGAAAATCATATCTTTTTTTAGGTTGTTTAATTTTTATTCAAATAAATTCACATTCAAACCACAAAATTGTTACCTCCCTATTTGTTACTCCCTTATAAATAAAAATAAATCCTAAATGTTAAAATATTTATACAGCTGATTTATTTGGCAGTATTTTCTCTCAATTTCTGTTTTGGATAAAGAATGCTTATACATTTACAGCAATAGAAAAAATAATAAAAAGATTATTAATCCAACTTTTTTTCTAGTTTATTTTGCTAGTTTAGTGGTTGGTTTATCACAGTGTGGTTGCCTAGTTGGCTAATGTCCAAATCCAAAGCATAATTTACCTGTTAGATATTTTTTATAGACGTTTTTTTTCTTTTCTTTTTTTCTCTAGTAGAACTTTTTCACGTGACGTCACATAAAATGGTGAGTGTGCAAATTGACTTCTGGTTATTGGTTTAGAACAGCAAAGCTGACTGCTGCACACTGTTTTGAGTAACAATTGTACCTAAATTTGTACAATAATTATGTTATTAATGTCCTACTTGATTGCACTCATTTTTTAAATTTAGATCGTTCTCAAATCAAAGTAAAAGTGTTAGCCATCCTGCATGCAGAATTCTCCACAGCTGCTTTCCCAAATTCCTGTGGATGATATTAAATGAGTCGTGGATTATTTCTCTCTAGCCATCCGGTCAAAGTTAGACGAAGGTTACAGGTACTTCACTGTTTGATTATGAAGGTATTTACAATTTTCTTCTCCTACTTTATGTTAATGTTACCGCTTGCTTTTAACAACGGAGATGAGACGTAGAGCTACAGAAGATCTTTTCTTGTCCAGTTAAAGTTGCTTACATTTCCATGTTTACAAAATCACTAAAAACAGAGCTAAAGTCAGACCATTTCGACACGTCTTTCAATAAGGGAAAACTAATTATTTCTGCGTTTTTTTCTGACCTCTCACTTTGCTTTTGCTCATAACTGTGTTTGATCCCTGCGGGTTAACAAAGATGAACAAGGATGAAAATAATTTGAAAGTGTAAAAATACATAATTATTCTCACGAACTTTTGTCTTGGCTGCACTTATTTTGAAACCAAAAAATATGAGGCTTCATAGCGGCACTTCAAATATTTGTTGTACCAGTTGGTAAGCATTCCTATTTTTACAATTACCCCTTAAAATATCCCGAAAAAAAACAAATACCTTTTATAACTACAACTAAATTTAGCTTTGGGTGCAGTTAGAACACGTGGCCAACATGTAGCAATGTCATGTCACTCTGCCACCGGAAGTCACTATTTGAATTTTTGGTCTTGTCGCCATTTTGTCTGACGTCTCTGTGAAAAGGGTCTTTAGTTTTTTTGTAATAACAAAATTTAGAAAAAAAAATAATGAATAATAATAATATATTGTTTATTGCTCAGAGGCTAGCTTTTTGTAATCAAGTTTTTTTTTTTTACCTTTACTGGCTGCTGTATTTTAGGAAAAGTAGCTTTTCCTCATAGACTGTTCCTTGACTTTATAAATGTACAACAAGTAAACATGAGGATAGTCGATTCAAGCAATATCAATTAAAATTTTTGGACAAAGTCCAAAGTATTTCCATTTTCATGAAGAAAAAGGGAGCCTAAGTTGTTCTTTTTGAAGCTGGCGTGCAGGAGGTCACGTTTGTGCAGGAGCTGTGATTGATCAGCCCCTCTTTGCACCCTTGGTTGAGCGTGTGAGGCCTGGCTGTCAGCACCCAGCTTTTCCCCTCATATTGACCTGTTAGCCGTAGCCACTATAGCTAATGTGTGTCGTTATGTAAGTCTCCATTTTGGCCTGGTTTTCAGATGAGACCTGGTAACATCAGTTTTTTTTGTTTTTTTTTTAAAGAACACACTTATTAATATTTAGACACAATTAATTAAATTACTTCCTTGTTTGCATGAATATTTATTTTAGTTTATGTTAAAATAAAATAATGTTCCTTATTCTTGTAGAACCACCTTTGCCCAACAGTTGAGTTGAGAAGATGGATGGATGGATGGTATTATTGTATTTTAAGCCATATATAAGAAATATGAGACATCAAGTGACTCCCAGGCACAATATTCATTGAAAGGAGAGAGTGCTTTCCGTTTCTTATAAATCTTTTTTTTAAACCTGGAACTTTTTAAAAGTGAGTTATATTTTTGTCATCTAACAGATGTTAATGTTCCACCTTTCTCAACAGCTTTCATCCAGCAGTGCAAAAGGGATGTCTTTAGTGTTGTGCAATATTTTTGAAATATTTCATTTTTGTTCTTTTTTCTTACAAGTGCTTGAAAAAGTATTATTTTGTGGCTCAATAGGAGTATACAGGAATCCCACTTTCAAGGGAAGGAATTTTTTTTTCTCTTAAAATTAAGCAACCATGTTCAAAAGGAGCGTCAGTGTAGTGCGGTTACCTGGTGCTCCTCCTCCTCCTCCTCCTCTCCCCTGACCTCCCTCTCTGGGAGTGTATATACTCCTGCACACTCCCTCTGCCTGTTCACACACGCTCTGAGCTTAATGCCGCACACGCTCACCGCCTCATCTGGCCAAATGCATGCCAAAGAAGAGTTTTCACTCTGATTGGTTTCGGACATCTTTGCTGGTGAAGAGACAAGAATTATCCGTTTGCTTCACATCAAACGACACTACCAGGGATTTTTTTTTTCTTCTTTATTGGCTGACCACTACAGGGACAGAGTCATTTATTTTTCACTCAGGGACCTGCTGCTGCTTTTTCTGTCGCTGACGACTCACTAAACAAGGTGAGTGCAGCCGGAGCTTCCACTCCGCTCAGCGGGAAGTCGCTTGCGCTTTTGTGTTGTGATCTCTCCCATTTGCAGTTTGACATTCTGGGATTGTTGTGTTACGCATGTGTGTGTGAGGGCTTACATTCCCCCTGAACAATTGCAGTTTGAAGAGCATTTGTCACTTGAACAGGATGAAACCAAAGTCTTCCAAGCTGGTCGGCAAAGTTTGTATACTTCTGAGCAGACCCCTTTATTTTACTGAACCGTGATATGACCAATACCTATTTTTTAAATACTGATTATGAAAGAAAAGCAGGGATTTTGACACAATCCACCACTTTAGTTGAATCATTTTTGTCCACAGGTGGCTTCATATGGTGCCTCTCACTGCTTAAAAACAAATTTTTTATTAAATTTGATGCGATTTAAGATTTAATTTGCAGTCTGCTTTAGACTTTTACATTAAAATCTCACTTTTAATGTTATTAGCCAATGTAGTCACCCAAAGAATGAAAAACCACTAAAAGTTACTTTCCTACTGATGTGGGACAATATTTCAACAGACTAAGCGTTGGTTTACAGTAACACTCTCTGAGTGTAAACAGCATCAACGATCTTAGGCTTTATTGCATGATCGTCCTTCAACAGCTAATGGATGTAAAATGAGGAAGAAGCTCCCCACTGGAGGACTAATGGAAACTCTCAAGAATACCTTCTGCTGACGAGATATCCGCTGTCCAAGAATCTTAGCTTTCAGCATGTCAGTTAGATGGTGAAGAGCATTTCTGCTGCTCAGATGTTTTATTGCAACAGTTGCAGGAGGTATTTTGTGTCGACAAACGTCTAAAATTAAAGATTGTTTTTGATCAGTTTGTCCTCTCATACAAATGTTCATACAAAGCATTTACCCCTGATTTTGGATTTTACTTTTAACTTCAAACTTATTATTAATGTAAAAACAGCCAAAGAACTGTAAGGGTACTGTATTGCTTTTTTGTCAACTGCCATGTTCATTGAAAATCCGCACGAGCTGTTCTGCGGCCCAAAGATCCTTTGTAGAGCACAGAGATGTTTGTTAACCTTCTGAGCAGAGACTCTGTGAGGTGACTTGTTCTTAACCACACCTTCTATTAATCTTCATCGGGACTTCAAGAAGGAAAGGTTACATCAAGCTTGAGCAGTGAACTTGTTTGAACTTCTAGCGTGACATCACTTTTTTCTAAACGTTTAAAGAAAGAGCATCGGTTTTTCAAATATTACATCCTTCCAGTGTACAGCTGAGATTTGATTTCACCAGAAAAAGCAAAGAAACTTAAACAGAAATGTGGTTTTTGTGTGTATTCGTTCAGATCCATTCTCAAGAAGTGATCCAACAAATTAAGCAAAACGGTACAGAAACGAGTTCTGATATCCATGAAAAAGTAACCCAGATGAAATATGGTATTCTAGACACTATAAGGTGCACCGTCAATGTCAATCTATTCTCAAACTTATGCCATATGTAAGACGCACTAAAGTGTAAGACACATTAAGCGAGACAAAAATCATATATAAATGTGTTACTACTCGTTAGCCATGGTAGAAGCATTAGCTGCATTAGCGTAATGTATTTACAATATCTGTAACTCACAACCTTGTTTGCAACATGGTTTTTTTCTGTTAAACAGACTGATACTGATAAAACGTGAATGTGACAACGCTATCTCGCAACCTTGTTATTAACATGTAAAAAAAAAACAGTCCAATCATGCTACACGTTAGTCGTGTTAATATATTCACAATTCCTGTAACTCCCATCTGTGTTTGAAACACATAAAAAAACAGACCGATATTGCTAAAACAAACATTTCTGTGATTACGACAATTCACAACCTTGTTAGTAACACGTAAAAACTACGCGTTAGCTGTGTTAGCATATTCACTAAAAAGCACCTAACCATACATTTTGACAGGGTATAGTGCTCATCTCAGAATTGGCTTAACATTGATAACTGCAACCAGAATTAATCTATGTATTGGTTTTTGTTTTTTTTTTTTTAAAAAAGAAGGCGCCTCATTGTGCATAAAATATGGTGATCATTTTTTTGTCTTTCCTTGGATAGACTATCCACACCCTGCTCACCTGAACGTCTGTGAGCGTTAATCATTACCTGCTTTTGTCTTGTCATGGATTTATACGGCCTCCTTCTATAAAGCGTTATTGTTTGTCCGTAGATCTGATTGTACAAACACTGACGCAAGAGTCAAAGAAAAACCTTGATAATCTGAAGAGTGTGGGAGAGCTCGTTTTTGTGAAACGGGAACATTCTTGAGTGGGTTTTGTGAACGGCAGCGTGAAGATGTGTTCCTCCAGGCAAACGCTGTCATAGACTTATCCTGTCTTGTCCTTTCATAATTACTCGGGTGTGATGAAGCCGCTCCTGGATTATCACCGTTGCTTTTATCCTATTACACGACAGAGGCTGTAAGCTGTCATGTGTGCATGATACGGGCCCTGAATGGCAGACACTGCAACGCCGCGCCATGCTTTCGCTCTCCTCATGTTGGATTTCGCCCCCAGCGTTTACAAAACATTAGTCGTGCTGTTTGAGAAGGCCGGCCTTGTGCTGGTGATTGACGGCTTTCGGACGAGGCCTGGTGCGATGAGGTCATCCCGCAGTCATGCAGTTTACAGAAGACACTGATAATGCATCGATGCGCACTTTGGATGAGCCGATTTTGAACACAAAAAAGCTGCACTTTTGACCACATTTTGTCTTTGCACCAAAACTTTGGACTTTGCTACCCCCTCTCCCCCCCAGCTCAGAGGCTTGGCCAGTGAAAGAGAGGTGTGGCCGCCCATGTGCTCGAGTTAGTTGATGTTTCAGGCCACCTCAAGGTGACGTATGCCGTACACATAACTGCATATCAGTTTTTCTGTTGTTTAGGCCTCCTGCGATTTTACCGTTTCTGCTGCATCTCTCCGTCTTCAGCTTAGAACCATCTCCTGTCTGTCGTTTTGCCAGAATTCAGGCCCATCCTAGAAGTCCTCTGAGAATAAAGCCATTTTCTGCTGTCAGTGAACGTCTGCTTGTCTTTTGATCAGCAAGAAGGCGGTATAAAAATAGCTGGAGCGCTGTTTTTGTCTCCGTTTCTACAGGCGTCCATCTGACACGTAGAACACCGCTGAATGGAGGCTGCCAGTGGCCTGATTACAACCTGCTTTAGATGTGACAAGATGTCTTAGTTGTTGACCTGGAATCTTCTGCGTTTGGCCTTGTAAAGCTCAGCAATACATGAGTGCTGATTATAGGAGCCCAGATGGGTTGCAGCAGTTTGTAGCTCACTGTCACGATTAGTCTTTTAGGGATCTCTTTTTCTTTTTCTGATCCCGTTGTTTGAAACTTTGGCTAAAAGTAAAGCTTTATAGCAGTTTAGTTGTCCTTTTTAAAGGTAGTCAATAGTAGTCAATAGTACAGCAGGTTAAACTCGAAGACCCACTTTGACAAAAATTGTATTTTTGGTGTTCTTGAGGCATTTTTCCTGATAATGGAGGATGTATATAAAGAAAAAGAAAATAAAAGTCTAAATTGTATTTTTGAGAATTTCTTTACTCAAATTATGGTGAATCAGCTGCAGATGAAAAAATGCAGTTTGAAAAACAGCATAATTGTGACAAAGAAAAAAACACAGGGCAGGCCACAAAGTTTAGATTCATGGAAAAACAAAAGGAAATTAATCTTCTCTCCTTATCAGATTTAGTAAATTAGCAACTTCTTGGCTTTGAACGTGCTGCTTCACCTTTAACTTACTTGTTGCAGGCAGGGCAGGCAGCTCCTTGTCAGTCGTGGAAGCATTCCAGTGAAGCGGCGTGAGCCTCAGTGTGATGGCTTCAGGGTAGAACAGGAGACGTAGAGGCATAAGGAGAAGCGTGATGTCATCCCCCTCCACCTGTTCATGTCTCTTTCAGCTCAACATTAAACCACATTAGAGAGCAATTTAATTACTGAATCTTTGTTTTATTTAAATAAAAAAGCAAAGTTCTATCCATGTAGACAAATATCCTCTAGAAAGACCCTCTCAACCCGATTGTGGCCTGTTTGTTTGCTGCTTCCCTCTGCTCTTTTCTTGTTTTGGTCCATCTCTGCAGTTAACATGCGGCCTGTCTGCCTCCTCCACCCTTAATTCATAAGTAATGACCTTGCAGGAAGAAGGCAGAGTAGCAGAGCAGACGCGCTGGCTGGCCGGGCCTCACCCCGGTGAGCCACTTATCCTTCACAGTAATGACATATGCATCGACTGGCTGAGGGAAGCATGGCAAAAAAGGGGCCTCTATTTTGAGAATCTGTGGATTGTGCTGTAAAAGTACATGTATCTGCTTCCTGTTTTAATTCCATGGATAACTAGGCAGGATAGAGGCAGCTGAACGACTCTTTGTTTAATCATCTCATTAAAAATTTAACACTTTGAATGCAAAAAGCAATAATTCAGTCACTGGGAGAGGCTAAAATATTTCCTACAGAGGTTTTTAAAACAGTTTTTATTTTACATAAACATAGTTTTACACTTTTATTCATATACATTTTTTTAACTTCCTAAACGATATTTTGGCTTTTTTTTTTGTAAAAAGCCATTCCATCAATGCACCCCCAGAATACTTGTCTCCCTTTTTGCCATAAGGCAAACATCGGTTACTGTTGACTTTTATAAATGAATCTTTCCGCTCTGTGTGATAACTGCTTATCTGCAGCATCACCTGCAGTCAAGCTTTACGCCTCCTTTAGGTCTTGCGAGGTTCGAGACATGCAGACTGACCTAGTTCTAGTCCGTGCTGCAATCACTTCTTGCACCTCCGTATAACCAGCAAATGCATGACTTACTTAGACACGCCCTGTGTTCATCCGGACGCACCTGCCAGTGCAAAGTCAATGGAGCGCTGCTTTTTAACAAGGATGTGTGAGGCAGGAAAACTTTGCACAGGCAGGGGAATTGGTAAACACACGTGCAGCACCCTGTGCATGCCATGCACCTGCTGCGGGACGAACAGATTTCTTTGTTTAAACTGGATTTAAAAGGTGAAGAAGCATGAAAAAAATCAGACAAACTCCTGTCTACGAATTTTAGTTGTTAATATTTGTTACAAAAAAGGGAAAAAGTAATCTTAAAGGATATCGACAAAGTCTTTTCTTTTATTTATCTTGACTTTATTTATTTACTTTATTTCTAAACTGTTTTTAAAAGGATTTTCAGAAAAAGAGAAACAAGCAAAAAAATATATAAATTACATTTTTATGACCAATTATTGAAGCACAATGACACAAATTACAAATGTTTACATTCATATTCAGGCAACAGAATAATTCATGAATTCATAATTTTGTTTAAAATGCCTTAATTTACTTGACTTTAACAATCTAGTTATATTTTTATTAGATAAATGCTAAGTCTTAGTTGTAATAAAATATTAACATTAATAATAGCTTATCTGATCATGTTTACTTGAATTAAAGAAAACATTGTATTTGAAGGTAATAGAAGTACAATAAGTACTCCAAATATATAATAATTAAAGGGTCTCTAAAACCTCAGCATATTGAGTCAATAGTTTGCCACTTCCACTTAACTGTATTTATTTTTTTCCAAATGATTTAGAATTTATGAAACGATATAAATTGGGTTTTTGAGGGTTGTGTGTTCTAGCTGTATTTTCGGAAGTTATATCTAATGAACACGCTTGTCTTTTCTTTTCTCATAGTTTTTTCTTGTATGACTAGAAACCAATCTACACTTTTGTTTAGAACACAAGACAGAGATGAAGTTAAATTAAACACCTTCTTTTGTACTTAAAAAGAGCTATTTTTTTCTTTCCAGAATCTAACCGTGACTGTCTTTGATTTAGAGAATGGCAATAGAAATGCTCAGCCAACCTCTCCTATCATCTCTTTTTTTGCCTAGATGACATGGCGCCCTCAGTACCGCTGCTCCAAGTTTCGACACGTGTTTGGTAAACCTGCGACCAAGGAGAACTGCTACGATGGCGTGCCGATCACGCGCAGCGTGCAGGACAACAACTTCTGTGCGGTCAACCCTCGTTTCCTGGCCGTCATCACTGAATGTGGCGGAGGGGGGGCTTTCCTAGTGTTCTCGCTGCATCATGTGAGTATCTGCATCGCCTGCAAGACTGTCTGCCAAACTTTTTAGGGTGGTGCATGCACTGGTTTAGCCACATGAGAATGAACTTTGCAGGGATGTTTTTTGCACATGGGGACTTCAGTTGTGTTCAAGTAATACTTTTAGCAGCTCCTCTTGTCCATAGAGGCTAGTGTATCATTAAGGAGCTGCCAGCAGGTCAGACAGGTTACAGAAATATGTTCCTCCATCAGACAGAAATGCTGTTTTATGAACGGTGCCAGACTGATTATTAAAATAAATGACATTTCCTCTAAGCTTCAAATGTCACTGAAATAATTGTTAGTTATTCTTGTTGTGGCCTTGCAAAATAGCTGGGTTCTCAAGTTTTATGATTCCAAATCCTCAAGTCTGCCTGGTTATTGAGTTGATTTGCTTGATTACGGGTATTTGTGTCCCGCAGCAGCTCTGGACTGCAAGGACCAGATTGTTTTTGTAATTCTTCTATCCTGCTTCACCTTTGACCTTTTACATTTTGTGCATTTGTAATGCAAAGATTCACCTCAGTGAACCCCTACCCCCTAAGCAGAAGGAGAAAAAAACTGTCAAAAAAAAATGAATACAGCCAAAACCTACTTAAAAATATAGTCTACTTAAAATTAACTAATGAACACAAAACACACAAGTCGGGGATCTCCAAAGGAAGTTTTGAAATTATTATGCGATGTCCACTGGACCTATGGCTTGGGGGCCATTTGCAACAAAGTATGAACTTTGTCGATTTTCACATTTTTCCACGATAAGTGATAAAAGGAAACTTTTGTTCGAGCGATGTTCATGAAATTTCACACACAAGCTTAGGGTCTACAACCACAACCAACATTTCATTGACCTTTGAGGCTAGTCTTAATTTTCAAAAGAAATACCTTTAGTACCAGCCACAAATTTAAACTCCTTCGAGGGATTTCAATTTATTGCCTCCTAACATCATTGGGAAGCTACTTGGGGAAAAAAATTGTAAGTAAAAGCTGTAAATTATTGATGTTGTTAGCATGGCAAACTCGCAAAAGTGGTGTTCCTATGTTGTTCGTAGATTTTTACGAGAATATTGTGAAAATTTAGTGCATGAGTCATACATAGGCTCCAAGCTGAACATTAGTCATAAGATATGAATGTAAAATAGCAATGTGGGCATGGTTAGCATGAACCTCAGTTGCCAAGGAAATCAAAAATTTTACTTTTACCAAATCTTCTAAAAACAGCATAGACCTGTTCGTCACTCCCAGTCAACATAAAAATTAAATGGTTGCTATGGAGATCTTAAAAGATGTTTTTTTTTTTATATATCAACTGTCTGGAGTGATCTTGAATTTTAGGGCACAAAGATTGTCCCACTAAAACCTTATAATGTGTGTATAGTACTTGTCTATTCTGTAGTCTATATATGTTTTTCAAACTACAAGCTTACTATTTATCTTATTGTCTAAAGTGTGTTAATTGTAGCATCTGCTTATGATCAACTCTGAGCCTTGTTGATGTTTCTCTTTTAAAAGCAACTTTAACTTTGTTTACTGGTAAAAACATTTCATTGGCTTTCAGTTTTCCTTAAATCGATCACTGTAGTTGTCACGGTTCTCACAATCTGCCGCTGGTCAGCCGTGGTGATAAAAACACGTCGGTTCGGGTGGAGCTATTGCTTTCTGACGTAGTTGCTGCAGTTGATTTTGCAAGTTTGGGCACGGCTCCCTTTTTTGCAGAAATGCTCACTCATCAAATCTGACTTTTTAGGGAACGGTGATAGCCAGCAGGCAGGTTCTGATGGATTCATGCGAATGAAGACAGACTGTGGCTCACTTTCAATTTCTCTTTCTGCTTTGGTTTGTCTGATTGATCAGAAAGCATTAGGAGCTGCAAAATGGAGTGAAGATATGGCGTTAAAGGGACCTCATAGTACAACGGAGCGCCTGTTTTATGGCTGTTGCTCACATCATAATGAAGCCATCTGATGCCACTACTACTGGTTAGGTGTCTGTCAAAATCAAAAGTTCATCTGTAGATAGAAATCCTGTTTTATAGAATAGTTATTTTTGGTGTTTTTAACATGTTATTGTGACATTTTTTGCATGATAAAGGACATACATAAAGAAATTTAAGCTTAAAATTGCATTTCTGAGTATTTTTTTTTATTCAAATCCTTGTGAACCAGGAGCAGATGAAAAGCTGATCAGAGTTTGACTGAGGTTTGGGTTTCTCTGCCTGGAGTTAAAGTCTAGAAAGGACTGCATGTGAGGAAATCTCCCTTATTCTATTGTTCGTCTTTGTTTTCCTTTCTTTCTTGTGCGTTGTTCCCTTTTATCTTCCTTGCCACCAGGATTCATCAGCATCTCTTTCATCCAAGTGATCCCATCTACTGTTCCTATCAACTCGTTAGCTTCATTTGAAGGGATTTATCAATCTGAAACACTTCTCTGTGCTTTGCCCCCCTTGCTGTGCATGCCCCCCCACCCCCCTCCTGGCATGCTCACAAAGTGCATAGGAGCTTAGGAATGACATAACTCATCGTTTGAAGCCCCCCTCCTTTCGTCTCGGGGAGGTGAAACTTTCGACGCTCCTCCTCTTCTTGACCACCTTTGTGCTGTTGCTCCCTGACGAGGGGAGTTATCACACATAACCGGAGCAGAACGTCTTCTTCTCTGTGCATGTTCTGGACTTGATAAGAGTTTTGTGGTCTCCAGGTGTGTGTGTGTGTGTGTGTATGTGAGGTTGCGTTCATCTGTAATTAGTCATCTCATTGAGGCAGAAAATCACAAGTGACTATTCCCTTGTTATAGGATGATCAAATATGGGGCATTTGTCATAAGTACTTTGTGCAATTCTGCTTTCAGTTGGAATGGTTTGATGTTAATGTCATGGTCTGGTGCACAGCAAGCAAGATGGAAATGCATGCCTGGACCTGCAGAGACCAGCACATCCTCTTTAGTTAGACACATTCCTTTAATGTCTTACAATCAAAGCTGCTTTTATAATGTTTCTTATTTTAAAAGGAGGGGGGGGTCCCTGCATTGAAGCGTCAAAAATCTCCACTAAAGTTTGAGTAGAAATCAATGATTTGTTCAAAGTACAATGTGGCCCCACAAAGAGCCTGATAAATGTCCTCGGGAGATGTTATTTAAGTGAGTAATGCTGGCTGGAGCTTACGTCTGAGAGTACAAAACATCTGGCAGTCAGAGAAAAGCTTGTTCTCTCACCTACACTTACCTCATACCCAACTCATGCTCATAAATGCAAAAATATTTCTGGATAAATGAGCATTTTATTGCTTTACAGAACGCTAACAATGAAAAAGAAAAATCCAGATCTACAGCTGCTTCGAGTTTGGTGTTTTAAAGTGAAAACACGGACATGAATTGTCACAACATTTGGCTACACCTGCTCAACTCTGATCCTCTAGTTTCATTGCTGCACCTCAGTGGATTCAGACATTTGAAGTGAGAAGTTTACACCAATTTGTCAAGTTTGAAACCACCCAGCCTGTTGGTGGTGCAAGGCATGCTGGTCTCTGGTGGGTTTGAACCACTGACTGTACACAAGCACTGGACAGAATGAGTGTGATGTCATCCTCTGTCTCCTATAGAAGGAAGTCAATTAAGTTGCCATTTTTTTGTGATGTTGCTGCCAGACAAAGTCAGTAAGCAGCAATTGGTTTTAATCAAGGCAACCACTCAAGCCAATCAGGAGTAAGCTTATTGGAAGGCCACACCCCTATCATTTCAAAGTGGTAGAACCTGTCAATCAAATGTTTTGAACGTTCAACGTGAGACCACACACTCTTTTTGGTTTGATTGGCTAGTTTATAACTTGAAATAAAGAAAAACATTTCAAAAAAGTATCATGAATATGTTAAAAAATAGATAAGAGTAAGAATGGTTATTCTGACGAATAGAAGGACTGAGTAATAGCTGTTTGAATTCTCAATAGAAGTCTTTGGGCTTCTTGGAGCCAGCTGTGCTTCCTGCTTGGAATGTGAAGGGTGTCATTCAGTCCAGTCTTTATACACAGTCAGTGGTTTGAACATATAAGCTTGAAACTTTGAAGCAAAGTTTTTTTTTGGTTTTTTTTGTCTTATTGGGTCCCGATTTGGTGTAGAGATCATAAAGTTAAACCATTTATAACTGCATCTACAACATTTACACTTTTTTAAAAGGAAAATGTGTTGTCACGCATGATATTTCTTCTGTTTGTCCTTCTTTAACCTAAGACATGGTTTCCACATGGATGGACATGACAGATTACCACATTAGTTAATTCTGTGTAACTGGAGTCCAGTATGACATGTTACCCTGGGGTCAGATGGCTCCACCACATAGTTATGCGATTCTATGACAAATTGGACGAAGGGGGACAGGATTTTAGTCTGCCATGGACATTAGTGAAACTCCGAAATCAGTGAAAAAAAAAGTTCAGCGCACTGTCCTGTGGTGTCCAGATGACCCCACTTTTAATGTAAACAAGCTAAGGAGAACGGAAGGGTTAAAGAGTTAGCTCAAATAATAGTTCAAGTCTAAAGAGGTTAAGTCATCAAACTCTTGCTTTTTACCTAAGCTCCACGTAAATTCAAGAGATACAAACAAGAGAATATTGTGAATTGTCACATGGATTGCTCATTTTGAGTTTTTTTTTTATTTTTTGTTTTACTTCAGACAGGTAAATTGGACCCTCATCACCCTCGAGTATCAGGTCACAGAGGCAATGTGTTGGACATCAAATGGAATCCATTCAATGACTACTGCATTGCTTCATGCTCTGAAGACACCACGGTGCGTGCACACACACCCCCACGCCAAAGGACTTTTTTTTCTTTAAAAAACAGTTAAACCAGTATGTTTGGACATCTTTTGTTGTTTTTACGTCTTTAGTCACAACCGTTCTACTGAATGCAGACAAAACAAAAAAAAAAAGAAAGGAAAAGTAGTGTTTTTTCTTAAAATGTGTCTTGTTTGGGCCTGCAGGTCAAAGTGTGGGAAATCCCCCTCATGGCGTGATGAAAAACCTGACGGTGCCATGGAAGGACCTGCAGGGTCACAGCCGCAGAGTCAGCCTTGTTGAGTGGCACCCCACTGCAAACAACATCCTCTTCAGCACAGGCTACGACTACCAGGTAACACATCCCACTAACATGTCCCACTTCTGACTCCTGATGGGAGTCTTTTCTATGAACGATAGCAGGAAATGAGAAAAAAACTAGGAGCTGCATTAATCACTGAATGCATTTAAGACTCCATACAATGTTTCAGCGCTAAACTTACAATGATTTTTATTGCATTTAAAAGCATGTATTTGAACAGAAACGTGTCTTAACACATGCAGCCATGTACAGTCTATCAATGTTTTTATTTTTTTTTTAACAAATCTTATGTTTCCTTCAAGCTACGTACACATTAGAACATGGTGTTCGCACTGAACTGTCGTTCCTGATACGTCCGCATGTACCTACAGTTGGAAAAGGCTTGGTGCGAAATTTTCAATCGTTAACGCGATCGACATCATTCCAGCAGATTCTGAAGGGAGAAAAGCGTCTCTTGAAGCTTCACTTCTTAAGAATCTGCTGGAATTACGTTGATCGGGTTAACAATAAAATTTTACAAAAAAAAATTTTAGAACACAAACACTGGTGCTCTGGTGTTTGAAGGGTTAATGTTCATTTATCGGCTGCGCGTTTTGTATGTAGAGGCAGAAAATGGACCTAAAAACTTTGCACACAGGGACACATGAATGCGAGAGTCTTAATACAGAAGCCCACAGACTTTTCATTGAAAGCGTGTGTTTCCAAACCTGCTGTGAACGTAGCATCATGTCAGCCATCATCAGGCCTGTTGACCCTACAGAGTGGGAGATACATCAAACCTTAGGGATTCTTGCTCTGAATGTGTTTGAAATCTCTGTGCAGACAGATGTGTAGCAACAGCTGCCCCTCTGAAATCACTGCTTCAGTCTCTCCCTGTTAGCGTTGTGTTTAAACACAAATACCAGACCTGCAAACTGCTGTGAAATTCAGGTTTAAATCAACCTCCTGATCTTGATGTGAAGCACCTGGCTACAAATCCACAGTTTTTTAAAGCATTTTTACTCTGTTTCAAGTTTCTTTCATTGTTTTATTACTATATAATGACACAATGCTTCCCTAATTTGAGAACCTGATAGAAACCAGAATATTCCTATTAAATCCTGATAAACCCTTTACTATCCCACATCAGAATAATTTATATGCATGTGTGTACACTAGTGCATTCTACTTCCCTCTGAGCCTCTGAGGTGAGGAACGATGGCTCGGAAAGCTTCAGCTTGTTTTTTAGACACACAACTGAGTGGAAAGGCATGAATTCCTCTGATAAGAAAAGTATGTACTGTTGTGCCCATTTGCACAACTTTTGAGTACCACTCTCTAGGATAGGTTGGCTCTCAGCCTAACTTTGAATTAGTTTCTGCTGGATTCTCTCTTTAAATCATTTTCTCTAAGATCATATTGAAAAGGAGCCCAGAGTTTTTCTCAAAGTCTGACAAATCTTTCACTTTTACTATGAAATAATAAGTCATCCATTAACTAAAACCATGTGGGCCTTTTTTTTTTTCCTTTTATCTCACTCCAAGCAACGATGCATCCAATCCGACATGCTATCCAAAAGCCACTTTGCTGAATTTGTGTGTTCTTCTTCACGTTTCAAGGTCATGATATGGAACCTGGACTCTCCAGAGCAAGTGATTAAAAACCCAGTGCGGACCATCACGCACCACTCAGACGTAGTCCTGTCCATGTCCTTCAACACAGATGGCAGCCTCCTCGCAACCACCTGCAAGGACAGGAAGGTCCGGCTGATGGAGCCGCGCACGGGAAACCTGCTGCAGGTATTGTGCACTGTCAGAGGTTCATAAAAGGACTGCATAAGCTTAGCTTAAACAGCTAAAAAGATTATTTTTACAAATTACAATTTATTTAGCACGTGTCCCAACCGTGGCTTCTGATCTGTACGGACCACGGATTATCCATGATCTGTTACATCCCTAATTGTCTGTCTATTTTTTAGCCTAAAAACACAGTCAATAAGACTGGAACAACTTTTTTTGTAAACAAATCACAGGGAAAATGCATTTTTTATTTGTAACGTTTGTATTGGTGAGTTTCTCATGTCATTTATTACCACTACTTATGGCCTTTCATATATTTCACTCCTTTTTTTCGTAAAGCGGTGTACATCAAAGGGCAACAAATGAAGGCTTTCCCCAACAATCGCACAAAGATGCAAAGAATACATGACTTGTTGCTTAAAGTACAGCGACGTGCTCAGATATTAATCACGCCTGACTCATTCTGACTCACGCGCTGAACATATTGTCTTCTGGATTTGCAGGAAGGCAACTGCAAGACGCACAAAGCGA
Organism: Oryzias javanicus; assembly: GCA_003999625.1. Lineage (NCBI taxonomy): Eukaryota > Metazoa > Chordata > Actinopteri > Beloniformes > Adrianichthyidae > Oryzias > Oryzias javanicus. The sequence goes on from CM012437.1 coordinate 18,673,237, forward strand.
GCAAGGTGTTGGTCCTAGGAAACATGAAGATGCTTGTCACAACCGGTACCTCCCGCTGGAATGAGAGACAAATTGCTCTTTGGGATCAGGTGAGAGGAACTGACAGCGCAACAAAATCGCTTTACAGCTGATGTAGAGATGACACTCATCAAGCCAAAAAAAGCATGATGGGATGTGTGAACAGGCCTGACATGGTAGGGATCAGGTTATTTGTTCTCCATCAGTAGATTTTCTTTAAAAAGGAAATAAAGTCTGCCAATTTTAAGAAAAAAATTCCTTTCAAACTATAACTACTTTGCAATTAAAAAACTTTTTTGATAAGATTATTTCGCTTGCAGGACATAAAATAAGACAGTTTTTTTTTTTTTTTAGAAAAATAGGGTATTTTTAGTGTCTTAAGATTCAGTTTTGCAGATGTTTAGTTGTGAATCGGCTTGCTTTTCCAGTGCAAAAAATGTGAACTATGTTGTACTACCAATAAAATATATATTTTTCGAATTAAAAGCACAGTTTGGAAGGAGCGTCTCTTAGTCAGTTAAGCCCAAAAAAGTGAAAATATTGGCTTAAAAGAAGGCTTTAAAAACTGCACAAATAGAAAACAGATATCTATTTTTACTAATTTAGGTCAAAATGAGGAAAAAAGACTTTGTGGCTTTTTTTTAGTCTTTTGATGGTTTTTCTGCTTTAAAATCCTCAATTTTTGGAGAATTTTTTGATTATATTACACAAGTTACTGTAACTGTAATGAGTACATTTTTACCAGAGGTAATCCGTTACACTACAACTTTATTTTACCGCTTTACATTACTTTACTTACACTACTTATACTGGTAGCTGGAAAAATGAATTTATAGACAGAAAAAATGTAAATAAAAATTATCCTGAAAGTAAGTAACAAACTAAAAAATATATAAATAAAGGTAAGAGAGCTTTAAGAATTTAAATTATGAATATTAAGTTAAATTGAACTCATATTTGTATGTAAAGATTATGAATGTCTTCCAGAAATCACAATATATTATTGTTATTTTGCTTAACTTATCTTCTTTGTCTTCTGTTTTTATTTATTTTTTTTTTATTTGGGAATTTTTGAGAGTTTTTCTTCCAGATATTCTTTAACTCTTTCTGACAAGAAAAAAATAAACTCACAAAGAAAACAAAATACTCCACGTCTGAATCACAACTCTGCCCTCTAGTGGAAAGCAAACAGAAGTGTTTCGTGTCATCTGTTGACTTAAGCATGCGCTTGTGAATGAGTAAATCCAAAGTTATTTTCCTCTGGAGTGTGTCATCACCCGGCACCTGATACTTTATGCGCTGGAATGCTGGGATGCTGGAGAGTGTATTGTAAATGGGGGATTAAGGGAAAGCGTGGATTAGGGATTGAGTGCTCACAGCATTTAATTCAGATCTGCTTCCTACACTGGAGGGGATTAAAATGACGCAGTGTTTTGATATCCGCGTGATTTTCTTGTTTGCTTTAGATTTCAGTAATGCCTTTTTTTTAAAGTAAACTTTTTTGCATCTTCTTGTAGGATGATCTGTCCGTGCCTTTGCTAGCAGAGAACCTAGACGGTTCCTCAGGGGTCCTCTTCCCTTATTATGACCCTGACACACACATGCTTTACCTTGCTGGAAAGGTAAGACCACCAAATACATCAAAATAACAATTATGATAAAAAAGCAATACTTAATACGTAATTTCTTTTTATTAAAAAAATTTCAGGGGGATGGAAATATCCGATATTACGAACTCAGCTCGGAGAAACCCTACATCCACTACCTGGCAGATTACCGCTCACTTCTACCTCAGAAAGGAATGGGTAAGAAACACACACAAAACCTACAAGGTCAGGTGCAGCAATATAATCAATGCTCAACTGGTTTTTGAAAGTCATCTAAGCAAAGCTGCTATGCAAATGAGCCCTTCGCTATTTGAATGTCCAAACCAGCTCATCAGGGTGTTGAAAGTTATGTAAAAAGAATGTAAGCGCTCTGAAATCTTTCCTGAAACTCATCCAAAAACTAATACACACCTACCGGTAACTTTTTTCTGCAAAACTTCATGAGATCTTTGACCAGACGAGGTTCAAAGCTGACTTTCTGATATTCCCAGCTACCAATAGAGGTTTTATGGTTGCTTGTTTATTGTGTTTTTGTTAGGAATTCTGCATGGAAATGAGGGGAGAATCTTTGGATTTTTAAACCTACGTTAGAGGAAGAGAAACTATCATTTCACTGAATTTTGCAACTAATTTGCACTTTGAAAAAACACTCTTGAAATATAAAGCGAAAACTTTCTTTTAATTGTAAATATATAAAATAAATAAAACTTTTTACCTTACTTTGACTGTTTACTTTTACCTTAACTCTAATTTAACTGTATACTGATGCAACGTGGCACAGAGTTTCGGTTCGGTACTCATCCCAAGTAAAAACTAAGTAGTAGATGTCGCATAACTACAAAAACCATGAGGCTGACTGAACATTTAACAAAAGCTGGTACTTGCAAGATCATGTTGTTGTTTTGGTCGCACTATAGAGCTGCTCAAAGAGGCTCAGTGAGCTGTGCTACGAACCAGCAGTCAGGGTTTAGGTGGAAAACAAAAGTAAGACACTGAAGGACGCTCATAAATAATTGGTTAAATATTGTCTTGTCAGCATTTTATTTTATTTTATTTTATTTTTTCTTTTTTAACTTGTCCTGTCCAACATGTCAGCATTTTAAATCAAAGTATCGTCAATTAAATATCGCTATATATTTCTGAATCAGTTTTTCCCTACACCCCTAGTTCTGATTATTAAAATAACATATATTTTATTAATTTTACCTAAATATATATTAATATTCAGATAATTCTTAAGCTATCATTTTAAACAATAGACTCTTGCCAATGCACAAATCTAGTTTGTATGTGTGTTTTCTTGCAGCTGCGATGCCAAAGAGAGGTCTGGACGTGAGCTCTTGTGAAGTGTTCCGGTTCTACAAACTAGTGACAATCAAGAGCCTTATTGAGCCGGTTTCTATGATAGTGCCTCGCAGGGTAAGAGTGCAGAAACGCAGTTAAAAAAAACAACATATGTGAGGTTTGTATGAACATTTAGCATCTTCCCACGTGCTTCTAGTCGGAATCATACCAAGAAGACATCTATCCGATGACGGCAAGTAACAGGCCGGCTTTGACTGCAGACGAGTGGCTCAGTGGAATCGACAAAGGTCAGAGTGAAATTTGTGTTTAGATTGAGAAGAAAGACAAATGTTCTTTATTTTTTAATTGGTGATGTGTTGAGCTTTTTTCAGGACAAATCATTTCCAATAACAATGACAGTATGTCATCTTAAATGTGATGGTTCTTCTGCTCTTACAGGTCCAGTTCTGATGTCTCTAAAGCCTGGAAGTCAACTACCAGAGCCTCATTCAGACATGAAGGGGCTGGCTAACTCCACGGACACTCGCAGGTCTCAGAGTAGACCGGGCATGCTGCCACTCGCCTATATTCAGGACAGACCTGAAACCAAAGACGCTAAAGAGGCCGCAGGACACGCGGACGATGACAGGACTTCACTGACCAACGGGGAGGACCTTGCACTTTGCTCACCTCCTAAAACGGAAAATGAGGTGTTTCTTTTTCCCTTTTTTTGGTGTTTCTTTGGGGGGTGGGGGGGGGGGGGGGTAACACTTTTTAATGTGAAAGCTTTTATGTTTGAAAGATGTTTTTTTTTCTCTGTCAAGCGCTTTGTGTGGCTAAGCTACAAAAAGTGCTTCATAAATAAAGTTTTGAATAATGTTTTACTTCCTGTGTCTGGATTGTACTCAGGCATATATCAAATGCAAATTTTTGGACCAACAACTCAATTAGATAAACAAAATAGATGTTTTAAAAGAAATGATAAGTAAAATAGATCAGTAAAACCACAAAAATGAAAAGTAGCAAATAAATTAAAATGTTATTGAGAAATCAGTTGTGCTTGTTGATCATGAACAAACACCCACTTTGAGGTAGCCACGTATACAGAGACCTGTCCAGTAGAAAGAAATATCTCTTGAAAGCCTTTAAATTACAGAAAAGCTTTCTAGCATATTTAAAAATTAATAAAATGTTATTAGGTGAACTTCTTAATTTCCCAGGAACTATTGGCAGATTTTACCAACCATGTGATCAGACAGGCTGATTCTTGCCTGAATTAATCAAATTCCCTTTTTTTCAAAGTACTTTTATTTTTAAAGGGGCTGCACTAGTGGTTGTACTACCTGCCCTGGTTTATGTTTTGGGTTATTAAGTACCAACTTCATTTGTCTTCGAGATGGTTTGGGATGCTACCCAAAAGTTCAGATTTTTAATTTATTTTTTTGCGTTCTATAAATTTTCTAGAAAATGTTTCTGCATCAGTGATGGGAAACTAGCTCCTGATTTCTTCTAAAGTTGCCAAAAGAGATCAAACTTAAAAAAAAACCCCACAAAAAAACAACTTAATTTTCAGTAATTAGTTGCAATTAGAAAGGAAAACCTTTGACTAATGACATGAATTTCAATTTGAGGCTCCAGTTGAAACTTGAATATTATTATTTTTATTATTGGAAAAAACAGAAACTTTTAGCACTTAAGATATTTGAGTTGAAATGTTTAATTATTATAGGAATATTTCTAAAAATCACAGTTTTAAATATTTTACGTGACCATTTAAACAACATTATCTGCTATTCTTTTAACTGTTTACTTTTGTCAGCTTCCAGTTATTCCACTGATCCTTTCAGGGTTTTTCTTTAATTAATAAAGAGCTAAACAACTATTTTTAAGTCATCACATTTCTTTGGTTTGCACATTTGGTTTAGCAGAGATTTTTACTCCAGATTTCTTTCCTGACCCAACCCTGATTTTCATTTGGGCTGGGAGACCAAGACTCCGGCCCCACTGTTAGGCAGCCACTGCATCCAGGCGCTAACAATTTGTAGTCCTTATTCATGCTGTCTCCATGTTTGTCCGCAGTTGCGTCAGAAGTTCCACAAGCAGCAGGAGGAGATCCGGCGGCTACGGGAGCTTCTCGGCCAGAGGGACGTGCGCATCAAACAGCTGGAGTTAGAAATCAAGAACATCAAGAACTCCCAGTCGCACGGCTCCGCTTAAAGACTTACCTGACCTGCTGAGTCAGCCCCCCCACCTCCTCCTCCTCACAGGACACTTGCATCACTGCTCTGCACCCCCTTTTTCCCAATCCACCTCGTGTTTGGTGAATTCCTCGTCTTATAAAGAGCCCTACATGCTTGCTGCACAAGGTTGATTTTAGCCTCAATTTTTATGCTTTTTTTTTTTCCAATTCTAAAGACACAGACTTTGTTCACACTGCACCTTCTGACCTCTCACTTGTTTCGTTTGCTTCACACCTATGCAAGTTTACTGTCATTTTCTATGCTTGTAACTGATATCAGGATGATTGATGCCGTCGTGACTGAATGTGTTCATAAGCGCAATTGTAGGGAACAGCTGTTGCTATTTTTGATTGTGACATAACACTGAACATATTTTCTATGGTTGTTTTTTTTTCTCAATATTTAATCTACTGTAAGTGGAAATCTTCCAGTCATTGATGTGTGGATGAATGTGAGTAAGGATGATGAAACCCAGATGTGTTCCACTTTTTTAATATTATTATTAATATTTCTGTTTTTAAGTAACTGGAAATCTATTTTACAACGTCAGCCAAATCAGTAACCAATGTCGCGTACAAGTCAGAAACCAAATATTTGTATTTATTTTGAAATACAGTTAGAGGAAATAAGGATTTAATTGAGCATTTTAATTCAAATGTGTTCTCTTTTTTTAAAAAAAAATATAGAACAACAAATGCTGAAACCAAAAGAAGTGGTGTTTTTTCCTTTTTTGAGATTTTTTTTTTTTTTTAACATATTTTTACATTTCCAATAAGTCTTTAGTGGAATACTACTACCCGGTTTGTGTTGTAAAATTATATTAATTTACATTTGAAAATTTTCTTTCTATTTTTTTATTAAAAAAAGTGACATAATGGTGCTTGGAATGTCATAAAATTTAGAGAATACAATTTTAAAGTTAAAAACTAAGATTTTCATCATTTTTGTTGAACAAAATCCAGGTGTTGCCAATTAAAGCTGATGAATTGATCATCAACAGGTGTGAATGGAGGTCTTTTCCCGGAACATCAGGTATGTAGTGCAATGACAATAAATGTAGTTTTAGAGAATCTATTGTTTCTATTCCCCATATTGTTTAATAATTACACTAAACCAGAAAAGAAACTTTAGGCAGGCACAGACTTAACATTAGGCAATGGTAGGCGGCTGCCTGGGACCCCCAACACTTTTGGGGCCTCAAGCTGAAGACTTAAAATGTTTCTAAAATAATTTTCATGGCCATCATTATTTGACTCTGTTGCAACAAAAGGAAAAACAAAAAATCACGAGGATGGCATAACACTGCTCATGTGAAAGTGTCTCATCCTCCCCTGTAAATCAGGAGCAATGAAACATTCCATCAACAGCAAGTTAGCTAGCAGAGAGACTCTTCCAATGTTTCACAATAAAATAACCGGCTGTGGAAAAAAGTAATAAACCAAAGAAAAATGTTACTGAAAAAAAGGAAAGAAGAAAGAAAACCGGAAAAAGAAAAACAAAATCAAGTGATCTCAAAGAGTAGATAAAGAAATTCAAGAATAAAAGACAGAAAAAGACAGAATTCGCAAAAGAAGGGTCAGAAAACTGTAATTTTTAGATTTATATATTTTAACACCACTCCATAAGTTATCGTTTTGTCCCATCATTCAAGTGTCTTTTGCCTTCTTTAGTAAAACCTGACAAAAAAAATACATACATAACAGGCGTTTTTCCCTGGGCAAGAATTTTAAAGAGAAATCATTGTAGAGGGCCTCATCTTGCATCTTGTTTTTCATCTGTGGCCCTCAAACTTCTAAGTCTGCCATTGCCTTTATGAATAGAAGATATTATGCAGTTTTAGATTCCATATGGCTCAGTGTGGTAGAGTGTACATCCTAAGACTATAGTGTCATGAGTTCAAATCCCCAACTGGGTCATACTCTAAAAATGGGAGTCCCTGCTTGACACTAGGCATTAAGGAGTTGGATTGGAGGGTTGTTCTCTGTCTGCAGCTCACTGCTCCCCTAAGGGATGAATCAAATGCAGAGAACACATTTCACATGCCTATAAGTGTGTGACAACTTCATGAGACTTTAAGAATGTTTTGCCGATTTACAGAGCATTTTTGTGTTAAATCAGTTATGGCAAGTTTGGAAGAAACTACATAGAAAATAGAAACATAAATATTTTATGTCATTATAATTTTACAATTAGTTTTTTATGAACATCTGAGGACATAGACTGACAAATTAATTTTGTACAAACAACTTATCCTGCAATACTAAAAATATTCATCATAGGGTTGTTCAACCCCTTCCAATCCAACCCCTAAATCCTGAGTGTCAAGCAGGGATGCTTTTATTTGGAGTCTTTGGTATGACTCAACCAAGGATTTGAACTCACAACCTTCCAGTCTCAGGGAGGACACTCTACAACAAGGTCACTGAGCTGTTTAGAGAAGGCCTTGAAGTACATACTACGAAAAGAACTTGCAAAAATGGTTAGTTTGTCTTTATATAAAGGTGGCATAATACAAGAAGTAAAGTTACTGATTAAATAAAAGATTTGAAAGTGAAAAGTTTAATCATTTTAGTTGTGTTTTAGCTTTAAGCGTTAAGACATTGATAATTAAAAATACATAAATAAAAGTTGTTCCCTTGATAAACATCCACCGAGCACCTACTTTGTTCAGTCAGATGGTCCGACAGAACTCAGGCTTGATATAGCTCAATGATGGCACACACAGCAGTAGAGTTATTGTGATCCGAGTAACCTCTGTGACTCGTGTGTACCAGGACCGTTCTGGTACAATTTCCTGAACTGACTTTTGTCCACAAACAGCATGAAGGCAGCAGCACTCCTGCTTTAAAGTCTGTTATTGGAGCTCGCAGGTTTGATCCAAATGGAATCATTCCCAGGACTTAAAACCATGTCAGGAAGATCGCAAACCTGCGGAAAAATTGTGATTATTTTTTACAGCATTTGCTGACCGTTTATATGTGAATGATAATAAACACTGGGAACCCTTTTAACCCTCGTGCTCTCTTATGGGGTCCATATGACCCAACCCTTTTATTGAGCCATTAGCCCTTCCACAGCAAAGGTGGACAACACTTCATGTCTGTCATTGGACACCAGTTAAGATCAACAATCATTGAAAAAAAAAGCTCAGCACATTGTTTAGTTGGGTCCAGATGACCCCACTTTCATGTAAACAAGCCTAGGAGAGCAGAAGGTTACAATAGATCAAAAGACTAGCGGAGCAGGATTTAAAGATCATTTTCATGACCAGTGTTGTAGTGGTGGGTAGATCGATCAAATCAATCTCAAGTAGGTATTACATCAATACTACCCTGCAGATACTGATATTTGCACTTGTTTTGAAACTATTCTGTATCAGCAAAAAGGACCCAACTGAGTCACTTCTATTTCCACTATTTAAATGTCAAGTTGTTTTTGACAAGTTACTTTTCACCTGTTTTTATTGTACTAGTTAAAAGCTGAGAAGTTACAAATTATATTTCTACCTGTTTTTTTTTTATCATTAAACATTTTGATTTTATTTTTATACAAGTTACTTGTTTCTTTTTGTTTATTGACTGTTTTCCTAGCACTTTTTTACTTTTCAATTAATTTCAAGAACTTTTTATTTATATAAACTGAAAATATTGTCCTAATTCTGTCAAGTAATTTAAAAAAGGGAAAATTACAAAAAAACATTCCCAACAATTAAAAACAGTTGAGATTTTGAGGTTTATGTCACATCCACCGCATTTACAAAAAATATTGATATTTTTATCAATAAACGGTGATATTGACAGGTATCGGATCGATACCCGTTTAGTATCGCCCAGTTTTACTGTGTTGGACATCAAAGCAAAAGGAGAGAAAAACCAAAGATGTTAACATTTTATTTACAAAGTTGTTTTTTTTTTTGTTTTCTTTTTGTCATACAGAAAGTAAAAATGTAGCTACAACCTTGATTTGTGCAACAGGCAGCCACACTAAAAACAATGGCTTGCAGGTTGCACAGCTGCTATAGCAATTTTTATTGGGGAAAGAAAAAAAATGAAGACAAAAAAAACTGAAGGGAGATAATAAACCCAAAAACAACAACAAAAAAAAAAATTATAATTCATCCAACAAATTATTAAAAGCACAGACCCAAAACTAGATACCAGTCCCAAAGTCCTAACAGGGGAATATATAAAGAGGGATCGACAGAAATTGTGGAATGCTGAGTGGCGGGGGCTGCCTGAGAAGCTCAGGGGTCATGGGTGGCTCTCAGTTCCATAGGGAGCAGAAGAAAAAGTGGTGGAGAAGAATTGGAGGGTGACGGGGGGTGCAGCTCCACTCGGCCCACAAATCTGGTACAGTCTTGCGCCCATAAAAGCGCGGAGCTTGGGAGGGTGGGTTACAGAGGCGGTGGGTTGGTTGAGGGGGCAAATAAAGGGGTTAGGGGAACTCGGTGGGTTCTCGGTCTCAGTTTTGCCTTTACTCGTCATCTTCGTCATCGTCGTCGTCATCCTCATCCTCTGGATCCCGCTTTCTCTTTTCGCCTTTGCCGGCCTCTGCTTCTGGGGGAAAAGAGGAAACGCAAGGGGGAGGGGGGCATTTAGGAGCAAGAGAAACCCAAAGTGAGTAACAATACATTAGAAGAACTTCCAAGACCTAAAAATAAACATTTCAAATAAATAGAGAACACTTTTTTTTTCTCTTGATTAGAAAGGTCACTCAAAAAAGAACCTTGGGCAGAATGCACACAGAACATTGCTGTTGTAGATGCAGCCTCGTCGACATTACAACAAAAACGTGAGTTCAATTTATCAAGCTGTTAAAGAAAACATGATAGAGGAACTTGTGTCGTAATCTGACAGTCATCCTAATTGCATTCAAAATAAATGTCTAAAAAGGTGTTTTAAGTGTCTAGTGATCAGTTTTACTGACTTAAACATCTGCAATTGCTGTAGAAAAATGCTAAAATAAATTAAGCGGACTACTTTGCAGATTTTACCTACTGCAGATTATTATAATTTTTTTTATGTAGCTCTCAATATTAACATATGACCACAGTTTAGTAATTCTTTTTAATTAACATGTAGTCACAGTGTTAGAAGTTAGAAATGTTGCTTTCTATACATTTACACACATGTGTGGATGAGAAAAGATATGCCTGAGCTTGTCACTACATTTTAACAGTCAGTGATGCAACACTTTTGATCTGCGTTGCTGAAAAGTATCAAGTTACGTGAAACTTGTCAGAGTAACCGATACCCCCGCTGCCACATTCCACAGACTTGTCACTTCATTTTCAAGGTTGTTGTTGTCTTTTTTTTTTTTGACAATCTGCAGAGCTGCATACCCTCTTCGTCTTCATCCTCGTCATCATCTTCATCTTCCACTTCTCCATCCTGACCGAAATCTTCCTCCTAAGAATAGAAAAATAAAAAAAAGATTTCCAGAAATGCATCAGAACCGTTTAACAACCTAAACTGATTTTATTTTTTCATTTTACCTCGTCTTCACCGCTGACCTCTTCATCGTCGTCGTCCCCTTCTACCTCCTCTTCATCCTCCTCGTCATCCTCCTCCTCATCAAAGTCCTCCTCTCCGTCTTCATCCTCCTCCTCCTCTCCTTCTGAAAAACAAATGTAAAAAAAAAAAAAAAAAATGGTTACGCAAAACCTTAAAATAAAGTGAGAAACGTAATCCAGGTTTCCAAAAAAAAAAAAAAACTGAGCGGTTCTTTTTGCAGACTACCTACCTTCATCTTCATCGTCGTCCACGCCGTCCACCTCCCCGTCTGAATCAGAGGCTTCCCTATCTGCTATGTCATAACCATCCAGGTAGGTGAGCTGAGGCAGCAGCTTAAAGACGCTGTCTCTGTAGTCGTTGAGGTTCGTTACTTCACAGTTGAACAGGTCCAAACTCTTCAGGTTGTCCAGCTTTTTCTATCCAACAAATGCAAAGACATCCATGAAACCATCTCCTTCTGATAAACTACAATATGCCGAGTCAGATTAAGTGTTACCATGACTCATGATGAGTCATTCTTTTAACTCTCCAAATTATGAATAATGAACATAAATACTCAAAAATAAATTTCTTTAATAATTTTCAGAATGCAAACAGACTCCAGGAATGTGACATTTGTATGTGTGGATACTAGAGCACCTATGTATGTTTGTATTTTAACATTTTCAGACCAAAAAATATCTTTAAGCTATAAGTTGTGCAAAATTTATTATTTGAAAAACTAAATTGCTTCATATATTAGGTCTTCTCAACTTCACAGTTTAGCCAGCCCATTATGTTATGTTCTTTTAAATGATTATGCAGCAGCCAACAAGAAGATCAAGAGTTTTGTGCATTGATAGCAATATATTAATCTATAGCGTAACTTTTTAAATCTGTTTCATGACTTAAGATAAAAAAATGAGCAAATATTGTGGAAAAAAAATATTTAAAAAGTCACATAGTGCATAAGTTCCTTCTTTTTTTTTTTTTTTTTACCAACAACAATTACAATTTTGGATAAGAAGATGCTGTGCATTAATGCTCTAAAGTCTTGTTTTTTTAAAGGACTTTGTTTAGGCTCAAGAATTTCTAAAGCAACTTAAAAAACTAAACCCAACTTTAATAAATAAAACAATCAAACTGTCAGAAACATTGCTGCAACACTTTACTAAAAAATTATTAAAATTATCTCTTTGCGTAGTCATTAACATAATGGTGTGGTGCTGCGTGCTTACTGTCTAAATGCATAAAAGTCAGACATCCTCTACCCCCCTTCTTGCGCAAGCATGTTTTTCACTGGACGTGCAACGTTCTGCATCTTACGACGTACCAAAGGTTCCAACGTGCTGAGGTCTTTCAATTTGTTCCCACTCAGGTTTAGATGTGTGAGGTGGGGGAGTTTCTCTGCTAAGACATCAAGGCCACCGCTGATTCTGTTGTCGCTTAACTCCAGCTGAAAGGCAACACAGCACATAGTCGAATCCTCACTGAAAAATGTGCGTGAGCGGCTGAATCTGGGCTTACCTTTTTAAGTTTTGCTAGTTTTGGTAGGTTGGACACTGAGATTAAGCCAACATTTATCAAACTGAGGAACTCCAGGTTGACGAACTCGGCTGTGAGCCCCTCGATTTTCCCTTCGATCGATCGACAGTTATCGAGGACGAGTTCACGCACCTAAAAGAGAAAAATAAGAAATTACAACTTTTTCATGCAAAAATTCAATAGAAATGCAAAAAAATGCATTATTTTAGAAATTATATATTTTTTTAAAAGTCAATATTGTCCTTTTATTTGCATTTTATAAGGTTAATTTCAAGAGTTAAAAAAAAATCCCAATCCAAATTAATGTTTGATACAAGAACACTAAAAAGAAGTTTTATTCATTAAAGTCCTCCTCCAATCACCATTTGCTTCTAGTGGTCTTTTAATTAGGATAAAAATTTTTCTCTTTTTCTAGCATTAGTTCATCAGAAATTTGCCTGAGATGTGAATGGGGTTTTCGGTGCAGTGATCCTTCCTTTATATCTCATTATCCCTTTGTTTAAACACTCTCGCACTAGCTTACAGCCCCCACAACCCCAACCTAACATTACAAGTGAAACCTCATAAAAGATGGACCCATTGTTTGTGGGGAGCTTGTGGCCCGCCAGTGGTAACAAGTTTTTTCCAAATGCATCAGCTCCTGATTCATAGGGTTTTGAATAAATACATACCCAGAAATGCAATTTTAATCTTTAATTTTCTCTGCATATTGAGAACACCATTTTAATTAGAGTGCAACTATAAAGTTACACGACACAATTATAAACAATTAATACTCAAATATATAAAGACAAATGTGTGGAAAAACCTATAAAACATAATGTTTTGTCTTTAAAAGGCAAATGTATACAAATATCATTAGATTGTAGACATAAGGTTTCATAAAATAAAGTTACTCATATTTGAAATACAAAGTGTACGATTTCGTTTAACATGTTCCTTCTTTTAGAACATTTTGTTTCTTTAAATATAAAAAACAACTTTGAAGGCGGAGTTAGTTTGACTCCGTTTTCCTCACACTGGTTGCGCAATTAATTGCTGGACAAAAAAACGTTGCGAGAAGAAAAAAAAAGTTGTTGACAATAGTCAAAGAACATGGTTACTCTTAGTAAACATCGAAACGAACAGCTTTCTTCCGCTCAAAAATGTCTTTTGTGTCCGGGTAAAGTCTTTATCAGTCCGAGACAGACATTTCCATCGGTGCCTTAAAGACGAGGAAGAGCAAAGCAGCTACTTCCCATGGTCCGTCGATGCTCTCGCTAATGACAAATGCAACGATTTTGGGAGCTAGCTTGCTACACGCTAGCCATTGCCCCTTTTAAACGCAGTGTTCAGTAGAGGAGCAGCTAGAGAGCTCCGTCTGCCCGCCATTAGACAACCCATCGGCAGCCGACGGGATTGCGAACACACGCCTAAATTTTTTTTTTTTCCTCTTTCTCGATTCGCCAGCTTTTATGGGGAGTTGGAATACTACTTGTAGTCGACCATTATTGCCAGGGTGTTACAGAATTGCTTTGAGGTCGAAGTTGCGAAGGATAGAGAACGGAAATCTAGTAAAAACAAAGATGGAGACGGTTCCTATCTCCCAAGGCTTCAAAGACGACAGAATGACAACATGGCGATTCCTGAGCTACAGTATGCAGTTCTCTGAACACTCCATTGGTGAAAAGTTCTTTTTAAAAATGAAATGTACCGATTTGACATACATGATCAGCATTACTTTTCCATCCTTATTTATGATTATTTGTGATTGAGGAGAACGTAAACGCCGGGCGTCGAGTTTTTGGTCGCCGCGTGCATGAGGCGCAGTGTCCCGGATCACCGTGTCACTCTAGCAGGGTGGTTCGGCTTATTCATGTCGCTAGCTAACACAACCACCATAGTTTACTGTCAAATTTGATTGGATTTAGATTTAACAACTGGTGCAATTTGTTGCTTTTCTTTGTGTTCATATGGGGCGGATGGGGTTTGTGGGTGATGGATAAAGAGAATGGGGTAATATGGCGGGAACAAATTAGTTAGCTAGCTTGTATGAATTATAGGAGCGCCATGCTTTAATAAATATTAAAAATGTATAATGAAACCTTATAGTTACACAGTTTAAATGGAAACGCAGATGTCGTGTAGCAATACAAGCTATTTACACGACTAACAGCTGTACATATTTTATATAAAAATAATTGTATAGCTTAAAGCTCCACATAAACAAGTCGCACGCGGGAGTGGTTGCTTTAATATATTTACAGTCGGGGAGGGAAATTAGTAAACGACTTTACCTCCCTTTTTTTGTTCTGAATTTGTCCATTTGAATCGTATTTTTTGCGTTTCCGCGCAAAAAATACAACCATCATGACTATATTTTTGCATGCCATTTTGATTAAAGTCCGTGTCTATTAGTTTGATATTGTTCATGCTATTTCTTTTAAGCGCCCAATTTTTTTTAGCAGTTGTGCTAGCATCAAACATGGCTTCCGAGGGCTGTATAAAAGCGCTGTGTGCATGGCAAACGCGGCGCAGGAAGCGGCTCTCCCGATGTGTCCGCGTTCAAATATGAAGTTTAGCCATTTGTGCTCCGACCGTAGGAGTCGGAGCAGTGTGTGTGCGTGGACCGAGGAGGCTGCGAAATGGTTAAAGCACTGCATTCATGCCAGCGAGCGAGCAAGCAAGCAAGGGGGAAACCACCGCTTGAAAGTAACCATTAAATGCTGCTTCTTTCCCCCCATCTCGTTGACCCCCCATACGCCCAATCCACAACAGTAACCGAGGATTTAAGCGACTTTCTTCCACACGAGAACAATCTAAAGCCCATGTGGTCAGTATTAGCTTCACAGGTCGCAAAGCAAATGGGGGAGAAAAAAAAGAAAGTGGCAAGCTAACGCGCAAGGCTAGCCAGAAAACTAAGGGTTTAAAAAAGCACGACTCACATCAGACGGTGTCCTGTTTCTTAGCTCCAAATGGATCCTTTTTTTCATGTCCATCTTCCCCCTTATGCAGGCTAAAGTTTTCCTCTGTCGGGCTTTGCTGGGATCTTCAGTCTAAAAGGCAGAGATGCCCTTATGGAGGGAGAATATAGGGCTGTATAATGAACTGAGCCAAACGCTAAGTTAGTCGGAGAGAGGGGAAACCATGGAGGGAAACGGGACTGAAACAAAATATATGCTCAACAGCGCCATCTGCGTCCAGAAACGCCCATCGCGCCTGAAAGGCCAATGCAGTCAGAAAACATGACGCTGCCCTCAAACCGTGCTGCAATTTATTTGTTTTTGAAGCATTAGGCTTTCATTTGCACGCATACATATTCATGTTTTAGCAACATTTTAAAATATGCACTATTTCTAATAAAAAATGTTTTTTTTTCTAGCCAAATAAACACCTATTTTACAATGTTTTTATTATAACATGTTTTTAAAGTAACAGATCATGTTTTTATCTCAGCTCTTTCATATCTGCCACATGTATATTCTGTATATTTAACCAATAAACCAGTTTTCTTGCTATTGCGACTGTTTTTGCTTCCTTCTTTTGGACACATGGCTTTTAAAGGAGGGGGGTTTATTTGGTAGGAGGTAAAGAGAGCAGCACTGTCTATGCATATGGAGGGTAGGGCACCCCTCCTTCCATGCAACCCCACCCCTTTACTTCCTGAGACGTCCAAGCCCTGCAGCAGAGGAGTTTAACAGAGCCAGGTTGTTGAGCTCCCCTAAAGTTAAGCAAAGACTTGATATTCTGAGAATATGTGCAACCAGAGAGGTCTTGTGCTGCCTGTGGCCCGACCATATGCTGCCATGTCAGAGATTTCATGCCTGACTGCATCAACCTTCCCTTTTTTTTAAGATGTGCTGCCATTTAGTTATTTCTTTCTAGTTATATCAATTTCTGCTCCAAACTTTTTGAAATAGGACAAATATTTAAGCTTACTGCAATTGAAAAACCTATTTCTGTAAGAGAAAAAAAAAAACGAATCACTCACTTAATGCTGATGGAAGTTGTCATTTTCATCATTCAATTAGGATTTTGTTTTGTTAACTTTTGTTTGATCGTTTTTTGTGCTCAAAGAAATGCACTCAAGCTACATTTTAAATCCCTGTCTGTGCATCTTTAAACTTCTACCCCCTCTGCACACTAAATTTAAAGAATCCCATCAGCATTAGCAAGAGTGCTATTTAATCTGCCGGGTAATTGTTTTTCTCTTCTGAGTGGCTCAAACACACATATCAGGGTTAAATGTGTTGTGAGAAGATTCAGAACACTCCCAGCCCTCTGTCTGAGAGATAAGACGGCCATGCCTCTGCTCCGTTTTGAAGACTCAGTGTCCACTTAATCCCAAGAGACCATTCAGAAATGTTTTAGTGATTTATCCACCTATATGGTGTGTGATAACCAAACAATTTATTAAAATTGTGCACAAACCTGGTGTTTTATTTTTTTTTCTTTTAGCCCTGAAGCACAGCTAAAAATCGTTCAAACTTTTGCCACTTTTTTATGCTCAAAGTTACTTTTTATACATTTCCTCCCACACTATTTCCTATTTTTTTAACCTTTTTCCAGCTCACCCTTCACTCTTCTTTTTTTTTTTTTTTTCGCTCTGACAGCACTGTGCCAATTCCTCCGGCTTTACAAATATGATAAGGCTTGAGCTGCAAGAACTATGCTAATGGTTAACCAGATAATTCATCCTACGGGGTGGGAATAGACAACAGTTGGAGGTTTTTCTGACTGGTTTGGTGTCACTGCGCGCCTTTTGCCGCACTCATTGAAGAGTCAGAATGGAGGAGACACCACAACAAGAGAGGCAGGAGTTGGAGGATAAAATCCAGAATGAGGAGGAAGGTAATTTACAGCTATCTTTTTTTCACTGAATTCAAGTTTGCTAACATTAGTTTTTCTATGTTTTTAATATTTTTCTCAGCTCAGACACAACCAAGGTGCACTAACTTAAGTGTGAAAATACAGATAAAATAAGACCAGAAATGTACTCTTTTGTAACAATTATCCTTGACTTTATGTTACACCCTCTAAACGTGGCTTTCATGCATGGATTTTTTTTGTTTTTTTAGGTGGAATTCGTCGTCGGTTGAGAGACAGAGACCTCCTCAGGAAGAGAAAAGCTGAAGCAGAAGAG
Source organism: Oryzias javanicus (assembly GCA_003999625.1). Lineage (NCBI taxonomy): Eukaryota > Metazoa > Chordata > Actinopteri > Beloniformes > Adrianichthyidae > Oryzias > Oryzias javanicus. Next base: position 18,690,545 of record CM012437.1, read on the forward strand.
AAGGAAACTTACCAGTGGGTTTTTGGGTAAATTGGTTTGAAAGCACAAGTCAGCATTAGTACAGTAACCTACAGCACAACTGTGGGACTTCTATCTGTGGAGCAGTAAAGTCAAGCATGTAGTCTGTATTTACTGGGCCAAACCGCTATCAGCTACTTTACTGCTTATCACTCCTTTGGTTTATATTGAATATGGAGCAAGAGGAAAGCAAAGGTTGCTTTGGTCAGTCTATCCACAGCCCAGGTCCCAGAAGAGGACTTTGTACTATTAGTTTTTAAAAAAGTCTTCCAGCATAAATGTGTCATCGTCTACTGGTGGCGACGTTTATCACGATCGTTGTTCTGTTTCAGGGTGAGAGCCAAAGGAAGAGATCAAGAACTCAGAATGGCACGAAGAAGAGGGGGAGGCCCAGAAAGATGGAGCCTCAGTTGACAGTTGTTCAGGAGGAGGCGCCTGACACTCAGTTTACTCCTGCAGTTGTCGTGGCTCCTGAACCGGCTGCAGATGCCTCAGAGCAAATCTCAGGCTATTTGGCCCCCTATCTGGTGAAGGAGTCAACGCCGGCTCCTGCAAACGCTCCTCCTGTACTCGCTGCTTCTGCACCTGGACTTGACTTTGTCCAGAGCTCAGTGTTTGATTCTACTTTGCCACCTTCTGCTCCACTCAATCCAGCTTTAGTTACCCTCCTCTCCTAAAGATTCAGCTTCCACCTCGGATGGAGCTCCAGCTCTGTCTTTAGCTACAGGACTTGCTCCTGCTTCTGTTCCAGTTTTTGGTCCTCCTCCAGCTCCTGCTCCTTCTCTTGCTCCAGTTTTTGGTCCTCCTCCAGCTCCTGCTCCTTCGCTTGCTCCAGTTTTTGGTCCTCCTCTAGTTCCTGCTCCAGTTATTGGTCCTGCTCCTCTTGCTCCAGGTCCTGCTCCTGCTCCTACTCTAGCTCCTGCTTCTGTTTTCACCCCTGCTCCAGCTCTGCTGCAAGGTAGTCCTCCAGCTCCTGCTTCCGTTTCTGCTCCAGTTCCGGCCTCGCCTCCTGCTCCAGCTCTGTTGCAAGACACTGCTCCAGCTCCCGTTCCTCCCTCAGCTCCCTCCCAGTTGGAGAACCTGTACGTAGAATCTGGGCGGGGGGGAAACCTTGAACAGGTCCAGATTGAGGACTTGGGCCCCGATGAGGAAGAGGATGAATCTGCATCTCCAGTTAAAGGAGCTGATCCAGGTGGGAATGTTATGAAACGTTTTAAAGTTTTTGATCATGCATTTTAAAGTCCTTTTTTCTTTGTCTTTTTTAGACTTAAAGGAAACAATGCTGATCACTGCTCCAGAACAACCCAAAATGTTCTCACTGCAGAGTTTGTCCTCCCCACCTGTACCACAGCAGTATCTGCCCGGAAACTGATCCTACTTTTTTTTTTATTGCTTTTCAAATGTTGCTATTTGGCTCATAGAAAGAAAGAATTTATTAAGTTAGTGTGCAGTTTTTGGTTGGAAAAACAAATGTATTGAATTTGGCTTTGCTTTACCTAAAATCAAGAAAATTGTACTCAATTAGTTTGCTTATTTATTCACTGAGAAGTTAGAAGATTGTGTTTTGCCTTTTGCGTGTGTGTTGATGCATGTATTTTATTTTGAAGTCCATGCGCATCACATTGAGCTTTTTTATTTTTAAAATGTGCTAAATAAATGTTATGTAGTTATAATATGTGTGATGCTTACTATTAATAGTAAAATGATTGTTGTCTTGTTAATACACATAAAACAATAAAAAGAATAAGGTATTAATGAATGTTGTGTTTTCATTTTAAACATGACACACCATTGGAACTGATGCTTTTATTTTTGTTATCAGCAAATTACTTGCTTTCTGGGATAGATGACTAGAGTTAAAAAATATATTTTTATATCAATTTTTTTGAACCAACCAATTGTAGACTGAATGGTGTGTGGCAGATCCATAATCAGAGACAACAGCCTGGCACTTCCTCCTCCTGCTGGATGCCAGCCTGGTCTCTCACTGCTGTCTATGGCAAGCCTTCTATAGCCAGATTGATGGCAAGGCGTTGCAACAAAGAAACACTTAACTGAACACAAATTTGATCAATTTGTCTTTTACATTGAAATTATTTGAGTAAGGATTAAAATAAAACTCTCTGCACAATTTATGCTTTGAATCTAATTTAAGTGGATTCATGTGGATATGAAGGATTAAATGAAACAGATCTGCTTGTACCAAAATTAATTTTGTGTCCACAGACTATGTTTTATAGTGGACAAAGACAGAAACACTGAACTAGAGACAATGAAAGTGGAGACACAGCATATTTTTTTTTTTTTGGCACAAATTGAACCCTGTACTCTTGCTCTATATTTTGATTTAGCTTTTAAATGTATTTTAATATTTTACAATGTCACTTTTTACATGCAAATGAAAGTGATTGAGTCTCTTGACGCACAAATGTCTCAGTATAGCATGATGTGTCTATGTATTGTACATTTATTTTAGCTTGTCTGTGTGAGTTTATGTATATTACTGAAGTATTATGTAATATGTCTAATTGAGTTGTACATTACTCTAGTACGTCTATTGTGATTGAATCTATCTCTTTGATTCTGTCTCAGTATATGCAGAGTGTATGTCTATTCTTTAGGCTTAGTCTGTGTGAGTTTATGTATTTACCTGAAGGTAACATCAACAGGTGACACTTGAATCTAATTTATTAGATCCAGGAGAGTGTCTATCCTTGCTTTAACAGTCTTTTCTTCTGTCTCCTCCTCATTAAGACTACATGTTTCCTTATCTCATCGATGATTCCGCACGATGATTCCGATCAAATTGTTTTTAGCGCAGTAGTATGCAATAAATCAAAAGGTTTGCTACCAACAATGAATAACCCCCAAAAAACATCTAAAAATTTTTGAATAATAAAAACAAAATCCATGTAAAAAACACTTTTTCCAATAAACGTTTTGCAGCGTCACTCTTCTGCTTTTCATCGTTTCCATGCATAACACTAAAGACCAATCTACTTCTGCAGAACTTACTTCACTCCAGAAAACAAGGTATAATGTTTATAGTGTTTTCAATTTTATTGTTTCATTGCTGCGCCACGATAGCTTGAGTTGATGAGACCAGTCTTAAACAGTCAAATGATTGTTGTAAAACAAGATCTCTGGAGCTGCTTTAAGCTGAAAAATGTTTCAGAGTATTAATTAAACACTGTTGTTAAAAATAGTAACAAGTATTTTAGATGTCCTATGTTTTAAATAGATTTGTTGACTTTTTTTCCTTTCTTAACAAGCTTTATTGCACATTTTGATAGACAGCAAAATTGATAATAGAGAAAAAGACAGGAGTATAAAACAAAAACAATGATTAAGCCAGGGTGGAGCTGCAATTTTTGATGAAATATTAATCATATCAAAGATTGACTGTGTTTATGGGTTGTTGGTTATTTGAATGAATGATACCATTGACATAGTGTTTAAATTCACACAAGAAGGCAACAAAACATGGTTTTCTACCTGAGTATTTACATTTGTGGAATTTTGCCAAAATAAGAATCATACTGACATTATACAGCTTTCTTGACCTGACCCGTTGAAAAACCAAATAATACATCTCTCCAAAATAGGTTAAAGCAAACCTCCACTTTATTTATTTCCAATCACAAATGGTTTGCCAAAATATTTGAATACATGGACAGTTCCAAAAGAAATGCACAATAGTATCACCGGATTTAGTACAAAACTACTCAGAATATCAATGTTCAATTTAAATCTATATTGAATGTAAGCTTTACTCTGGTAAATTTTATGTACAATTCTAAATTAGATTTCCTTGATTTTATTTGTGCCCAAAAATTTACTGTGTAAGCTGAACCTTCTTCATGGAATGTTAGTGACACACTATCCCAATAAGATACTCTAGGCAGCAGTATTGCAATATTACCTTGGAACTATGCTCCTATAAATCTATTATGTTTTCGTAGGTGACGAGACAGACATATTTTCTCCACAGGAAAGTTGCTGACTTAAAATGTCATATGTGTAACGACCTTACAATGATGAAACGGGTTCAATACGTCACCTACTGGCAGGTAAAGTTACTGCCCTGCATTAAGATGCTTTTTCGAAAGATTCATAAGTGAATAAATAAATATGACTTTGGCATGAACATATTTCTATTTAATACTTTTCGTTTAGCTTTGAAAGCCTGATTTTTACTTCATACCTTCATTTTCAAAATTTTTTTTTTAATTATGTTGAATGTCATTGTAATTGTATGTTTTTTGTTTTTTTTTTAGAATAGATAAATCCAAAATCAATATTTTGGGGCTCCAAGCACCAACAAAGACAACTATACAAACTTGTTTATAATACAGATTCAAGTGCCTCTAATATTTTTTTGTATCATGATTACTTACATCTCTGTCCATCTTCACAAACTCCCAGGGAAATATTTTCTAGTGTGCTACCTGTATACTTAGTTTATACTGAGGCAGTAAAATTAAATACTATTTTATATGCTATCTATGTGTTGTAAACTTAAAATTCAGTCTGAAGAAGTATTCGGTTAGTATACCTTCCACATTATTGGTACATGGTCCATAGTACTCTTGCTAAACCTTAACTCAAGAATGGATTGTTGTCTTAGCACTGGATGACTTGATTGTTCCAAGAAAGTAATGAAATAGAATGTTTGCCCGGAATGTTTTTTTGTGTTTCGTTTTGTTTTTTTTGTGGTAGATGGTGTGAAGCCTGCATCATTTCTAGAGGTCAGGACAGTGACTGGAAACACACTTCAGAAAGCTTTCAATGGTTACTAACCAAGTGATAGAGAATTCTAAAGTAAATTTAGCTCTAAAACCTATAGAACAGCCAAGGGAAGATCTCAACATGACATTTGTACGAGGTATCTTTCGTTTCTGAATTACCTGAAGCAGTTTGCAAAAGATAAGTGGTACAGAGATGTAAGAAATTAATTTTTTTGTTATCATTTTTGTGAAAATAAATTTAAGAGATTACATTTTAAAGGCAAATTCATGGAACTCATTGATTTAACAGATTTAATAGTGTGTCGAACAATGATAAAGACGACCGATATACAATTATTGAATAAAACAAGGTTCTATTGGCCTGGCCATCCACAATTTTTTAGTACCTCATGTGGCCTCATTGAAAAAAAAAAAAAGAAAAAAAAAAGAGGGCATTACCGCTCTAGTCATTTTAGCTCTATGTCAAATGCGGCCAAATGAGACAGTCAATTTCCGGAAAAAATGCCGCAATGCATCATGGGACGTAAACAAAAGCTGGTGCGCGCTCTCTAGTGAACACAGTGATATTTGAGGCTGTTTGAGCTGAATATTGGAGCTGCAGCAGCAATGGTGTCTTCAATTCAGTGACAGAGAGTTTATCAACTGTTTATTAATGGATGCTACTGAAGAAACATCAACTCATGATTTAATAAACCAACCAAAGTCTAGTAGGAGGAGGAGACTGCTGGGCATCACGAATAAAATAATAATAAAACTTTATTAAATATAGAAACATAGAGCAACTCGTGTTACAGCCCAAATACTCAATTTAAGCTTACAGATGACATCGTAGGGAAAATGTTTATTAATTCTGCTTAACACTCAGCATTACGGTGTTAGATTGGGGGGTTAAACCACCAAATGGTTCCCGAGCACAGCTGTGTCTGCAACTCACCGCTCCCCAGTGGATGGGTTAACTGCAGAGAACAAATTTCACACACCTAGGAGTGTGACGACTAATGAGGCTTCAACTTAAAGCTCAAGAAAGTGCTTAATGAAATCCAATTCTTACACAGATTAATTATGTTATCTCTTATATCTAGCGTGATCTGTTCCTGTGATTTATTCATTCCTGATCTTTGTCACTCCCATCATCATCATCTCCGTCAACATCATCAAACTCAATTACAGTATATTGCAGTGAAATAAATGTAAAAACTCAATAATGGTCATTTGGAAGCAGGTAGACATCTTTAAGTTGTTCCCTAGTCATAAAAAACACGTTCCCCTTTTAAAAGAAGGGTGTATTACTGGAGACTGCAGATTCAGATTAATGCCTTTAAATAATGGTCCTCTATACTGCCATCTGCTGTTCAAAATGTTGCAAGCGCTCAATAAAAACAAATCGTTACGGGGGCTTTGTTTCGTATTTTATGTCTCGTAGTAAAATCACAATGGCATCAAAATAAGTTTTTAAGCACATTTCAAAAAAACAATCGTTGCTGGCTTAATTTTCCACACAAATCGTCCACATTTGACCGTCTCCTTGTCCCATGAAGCGGTCACTGTTGGCCAACAGTTAAATCTACTTCCGCCTTTGTGTGAAGTCTCCATGCTTTCTCCACGGTTTTTTGAAGAATATTCTCTACTACAGCAGCAGAAAGTGTTTGTAATTATTATAATATATCTAAAAACTCAAAAAGATGAGCCCACCACGTGATTGTTGCAGCGAACACGTCAAAAAACTGAACCAGCATATCTCTGTCATGCGTAAAGAAATAAAAAACCTGAGGTATGTTCTGTGATGGTAAAATAGGTGCAGGATATTTCTGTTGGAAATTACATTGAGCAAACTGTCAACGCTGGATCAATTTGAGAATTTTGGTTTTCTGTACGTAATTCTCATGGTTGGTTGTTATTTTCTTCCTCTCTTCAGGCAGATGCAGGACAGTTCTGTCAGAGCTTTCCGCAAACATCTGAGCTCAGTTCAGACTGCTGTGTCCAGGATGAGCAGCTGTGAGGAGGAGAAACCTGCAGCAGACTCACCCACTTCTCCACAGACATCTTTAGAGCAAGGTCTATTCTATTCTATTCTATTCTATTCTATTCTATTCTATTCTATTCTATTCTTCCATGGCAAAAAACAAATGACAAAGCAAAACACAACGACATGCAAACTTTTTTTCTGTGACAATAAAAGGTTAACAGTTAGAAGAAGACTTATTAATATTTAAGCCATTTTACTTAATTAATAAAGTCATCAGTACACTTTTTTCAAACCAATAAACAAAAAGAAAACAATATAACAGATAGTGAACATGGACAAATGAAAAAGAACATTTTTTTAGTACTCATACTTTTTTGGAATGTTACATTAAAAAAAGTCTATTGATTTAGCCTCTCTTTGTGGTTGAAGCTCATTCCATATCTTGATATCTGGTATTGAAATCCACCTTAAGTTAGGTTCCAAATTGAAGTTTTTTGTAAATTGTATGCCTTTCTAAATTACTTTCTTTTTTTTTTTTTTAAGGTAAAAATGTATGATGCACTTTTTACATTAATTTTAAAATACAATGTTTTTTTTTAAAATCTGTGAATTTTATTACTTTTTAACCTAAAATAATGGAGTTGATGGGTCATCATAGTTACCTCCTGTGATTTTTGTCATTGCTTCTTTTATGAAAATTGAATACATTTGTTTTATTTGTGTTTCCCCAAGTTTGAAAACAATAGATCGGGTATGGCATAATCAAGGAGTTATAAAATAAATTCAGTGCATCAGTGTCGAATGAGCATATACTTTATACAGCGCAGCAATTATGCTTAGCTATTTTTGTTTTAACGTAGTTATAATAAGATTTCCAGGAAAGGTCATCGTCATTAATAATAACCCTAATATCACTATGCAGAGCTATTGTGTATATGTTTTAACTGATTGTAGATGGCAATTGTAGCTAAACAGCATTTAGTGACCACTTGTTGAAGATTGTTAAGGAGTTATCTCTGATAAAAAGTCAGATTATTGACAGTGTTGCTTTAAATTTCAGGGATCATCCAGACCATGCCCATTGGTTTCATTAGTTCCTGTTTCGCCGTGAAGAACGGGACTCCTAGGCAGCCCACGGTTTGTGGGCCGTCGCGTGCAGAACTCAGAATCCAGCAGAATGTCTTCAATAACCCTCAGCACACTCTGGTGGGGCTGCAGCAGTTCTCTCATGTCTGGTAGGCTCCAGTGAACATGAAAAAATGTGTATTTTTGGGGTTACTGTAGATAGATTTGGTCATTTCAAAACTATTTTCAAGCATTCTTCTCTCCCAGTTTTTGTAGATTTGATCTCAAGACATGTAAATGCCATTAGAAATGACATGTATTAGCTTTTTGTTTGTGTCCAAAGTACAAAGATATTTGTTTTTTATAAATAGGCCTCAATGAGCAAATGTTTTGATGTATTATTTGTGAGATTTTAGTTATGCTTTGAGGTACTGTATATATTTTTTTCATCATAATGTTTTTAAACTTTTCAAAAGAGTATGTTTAGGCTTTTATTTTGTTATTTTTACCTGTTATTTATTTATTTTTTTTACTTCCTATTCTGATCCGAACCACGACCATAAAACCGTGACACAATCCGAATCGTGAGTTTTGTAATCCGTTACAACCCTAATTTGTTGCCACAATTTATTCATAAAATACTTTTTTGTTTGTTGCACAAATTAGTATTGTTTGAGCACAAAATAATAATGAAGAATGCATTGTAAATTATTTCATTTTAATTTTTGATAAATTAAGTTAAAAAAATTAAATGTTAAAAATGTCATTAATTTTTAATCACTAATTTGAGCACAAAATAGACACTATTAGTCGTAACAAAATACTAATTTGCACTCATAAATAACAAAATCATGTGCACAAAGTACTAATTTATAGCCACAAAATACTGAAGAAATACTAATTTGTGTGCACATTAGTATCATGTGCACATATCAGTATTTCATGCGCACATAATACTAATTTGAAATAATGTTTAGATTATTTTATTCAATTTTTTTATTAAATTGAATAATAATTATGTTTTTACATTTTAAGGTTGTCATTGTTTTCTAAATGCTAATTTGTACACACAAAATATTAGGCTTTTTGTGTATATTTGCTATTTACTAATTTGTGGCCACATGATGCTAATTTAAGCTTAAAAAGTTCTTATTTGTAGCCACAAATTATTAATTTAAGGGAAAGTTTTTTTTCTGAATGTCATGTCCAGGGGTGCATAGTTTTGTCTTTTCTTTGTAATCACAGCTTTTTCTCATCTTTGATGTGGTAAATCCTTTATTTCTTTATCAAAACTTTCAAATATGTTCTAGCCACATGTATTTATCTGTGGTCGGATCTAAATGCTGACTGGGTTCAGTTTTGACATCTCCCTTAGGGGAAGTTGTTTCTTCCAAGCTGTTTTGTCATTCATTCCATAATTTCTTTTTCTTTTTCTGTTTTCCTCTGTGTGCAGGATCATTTTTCTCTTTCACAGAAATGGACACCTGAGTTGCAAGGCCAAAGTGAAGCCTCCTCGACTGAACGGTCAGAGGGTTGGAGTGTACTCCACCCGCAGTCCTCACCGACCAAACGCTCTGGGGCTCACTCTGGCTAAACTTGACAAAATTGAAGGTGAGTGGAAACAAACAAAAACCGACATTTTTATTCAAAAAGTTTTTATCCAATCAAGACCATAGAGGGTAAAATAACTCTATTTAGGAAGAGTCTCATGGTTACCACTGTGCTGTTCTGAGGCAACAATAACTTAGAAAAATACAATATTACACTTTTTTTATTTGTTTAATTTCTTTGTTTTAGGCGCACCAACGGGCTCTGAAATGTCATATTATAGCAGAGAAAAGGCCTTAAAATCCCACAAACTTCCTTGAAACTGTTTTTTTTCCTCAAATACTTGTATAATTCCTGCCCTTTTGATGTTTATGGATTTTAAATCATCATCTTAACTTAGTATATTTCATTTCCCTTTTCAATATTTTTGTAAATTTTTGTGAGGGTATTTTATTTTGAAAAGCATGAATGTTTTGACATTAAAATCCTTCTTTTTTATTGTTCTTGAGGTGACACATTATACCTATCAGACATCGACATGATTGCTGGCACGCCGGTCCTGGATATCAAACCCTACATACCCGACTACGACTGTCCTGACGTCAGGATCAGCCTGGAATCCCAGGAGAAAGACTTGGATCAAACTATTGCGGCTCCTGCTGACCTCAACGCAGAGAGAATTCCTTTGAACTCTGATGAAGAAGAGGAAATGAATGCTCCGCTTAATGTCACAAGGATGGGTGGTGAGGATGAGGAGGTTCACTTGTCAAAAGATAAAATCTGTGAAGCAGATTCTTCTCAACCGAGCCATCAGGTTTCTGCTCCCAAACTCCTTCAGAATGTGCTGGAGGAAGCTGAGGCCTTTGTGACCCAGAACAACATCTGTCAAGCGTCGTGTGAGAGCAAAAAACAGAACTCTGCTACATCCAAACCCGCAGCTTTGAGCACAGAACGCCCCTACTTTGGTGTGGAGGCTGCTAGATGGATCAGAGAGCCTCCTGTTGCCAGTCTGGATGTGCGCTTTACTCCGCAGGCGGAGAGTCAGCTGGCAGAGTTCCTCCCTGCTCATCCGTCAGGTGAGCTGTGCTAAAACTGTTTGTGCTGTAGTGATCACACACATTTGAAAGGTGGAAGCCCGAACCTTCTGTGTCTTCCACAGGAGCTTCTGGAGGGGACAGACCCAGGTTCCACTTCCTGCGCAGCACAGATGAAGCAGTTGCCGCCATCAGGGGGATCCTGTCAGCCGACCCGAGGTCGGTGTACAGGAGGACTCGCTGCACAGACAGGCTGTTCTTCTTCACGCTGGACTCAGCTGACGTCACGTGCTGGTTTGGGGAGAATTTTGCAGAGGTTCTGCAGGTCCGACCCGTTCAGAGTTGCATGAAGACATAGTAACCAGATCCTGTTGAATATTCCTGGTTTATCTTCTTAATGATGATTAATATTACTATTGAGTTATTTTCAAACCCACTTAATTTAAAATGGTGCAATAATTCAACCAAAAATAAATTCACCACAAATTTTCTGCTTTTTCCTTACATGAACAGCTTGAAGGCAGATGCTTGTGATGGCGTGTAGCTGCCCTTAAACACTTCATAAATCCACAGTGAAGATATGCAACTGATCGTATGATAATGTTGTATCTAAGCCGTGGAAAACATTCATACAGGATAAAGATTATGGGTTAAATGACAGCTTTAAGATAGAGAATTCAAATAAAATTGAGCTGATTTTTCTGGAACAGTTTTGCACACGTGCCAAAGTTTTTCCCATCAAGCTACGTGTTTTATTACACAATTGTGTTTTTGTAGTTCATTAAAAAAAGTGTGCACATAGCAGCACTTCCACATTCATTAAGTGGCGTAAAAAAATGAAATCCTTTTTTACCTCTCATATGATGTCCTATTAGGTAAAATCAAAAAGTTTTCTTAAAGGTTAACCAGCATTATAATTTTTTTAAATTCAAAATATCAACTGTTTTTTCCTGCAAAGCAATAATTCATTGTGAAGCAGAGAAATAATAATAATAATTAAAAAAAAAAATCTAAATTCCAAACAGAAAATAATAACAGAACCTATGAAATGATGTGGCTTTACTTTCATACATTAAAAAATTGCTCATGGCTCTCTTTGAATTAAATGTGGACAATTATGATCATTGATGACAACATTTTGTCTATAAGCTAACATTTCAATACTTTTTTTTTGTTTAAAACTCATAGCAGTCATTGAAAAACTTCAATACAAAAAATATGTAATTTTAGGGAAATTATTTAAAGCAAAGCTAAAAAATTTACCTTTTTAAAATCCTAGACATTAAAAAATGATGCTTATTTTATTTTTGTATGATTAAATTGAAGCATTATATCTTGCCAGATAAAAAAAACAATCTTACTTATTTGTAGTAACTCATAACTCGCGGTAGGCGGCAGCAGCATTAACTCTGGGCAGAGAATTGACAAAGGGCGTGGCAAAAGTAACGAAGAAGAAAAACGAACCAATAGGAGCTCAGATGTTTGTGTTTTTGAATGAGACGCGGTTGATGGCAGCTGAAACGACAGTCGTTCGGTGCATATATTTGGGCTTTTATCTGCGTTGAAGGTAGATTAATAACCTTTCAAAGGTAACTTTTTAATTTTGCAATATTTTAAGAATTTTTAGAAAGTACCGTTTAGAAAGTGCATTGTATGTTAGCTTGTGCAAGCTAAACCTGTGACAAACCGTTTTCGCCTTGCTAATATAACTGGTTGGAATATTCAAAATGTAAAGTCACGTATGTATTTATTTCATAATTTTAGATGTTATTTGTATTCCGGAAGCTAGTTTATTGATAGTATGAGATAACAAATGTCAAAATATGAACCTCCACTGGAAAATTGACGTTACGTTTTTATTTTCATTTCCAATTATGACATTAACTTGTTTTATTTGTGGTCAACAAAGTTCTGAAAAAAAAAAACAAATAATATTAATAATAATAATAGTAGTAATAATAATAATAAATACTGCATAATACTGCATTGGCACATATATTGAAATGCCTCTCCCAAAATGTTCCAAACGATGATATCCCATCATTCCTTCGTTGCCAGTCTCTTCCGCTAGCTTAGAGCCACTCACAACCCCACGCTAACATTAGATCATTTTGAGCCAGATGCAAGCTCATACAAGGAAAATGAAGATGTTAATGGATTTGTTTGTTTCCAACTAGAGGCTTCAGAATGGAGGGGAGCAGGGAGACTGGCCTGTCAGTTATAGCTGCTGTATCACAACTGAGTCCTTAATCAAACAGCATTTTCTTTTTTCTTTCTTTCTTTTTTTTTTTTTTTTTCTTTTTTTTTTAATAAATCCGATCCTGATTCACAACAATTTTAGTAGAGAAACACTCTGAAATGCATTTTAAAGCTGAAGTTCCTTTATAAATGTTCTACATCATGAAAAAAAACAACAAGATTATGTTAAAAACAACAATTTTTATAGGACTGGGCCTTTAGAGAGACAATATATCCAGGGTGTTGATGTTATAAAACCTCTATCAATACTTTTTTTTTTTTTTTTTTTTTTTAATTTATAAGTTTGCTTTAAAATATGTAAAGATTCTGACCACAAGTTCAACAAGAATGCTTCCTTAAAGCATGGATATTATATATAATTTACATGTGTACATGTCTAGTAACTGTTGGTCAGACAGACATTGAGAAGCATGGTGGTGGCTGAGCTTTTTATCCGCTAATATATTAAAAAACATTTAAAAATGACATAAATAACTGAACAGGTTTAATTTAAAACTTCCAACTTCAAAAATTGAGATTTTTTTTCCTTTCTTTTTTTCAGTTTTAAAGGTCTGTCCTCCTTTTCAAAGTAATGTTCTCCAGGAAGTTAAGTTCCAGTTGGGAAGTCCAGGTAAGACTTGAACTTTTCTACTTAGAAGGAAAGTTTAAAAAAAAAAAAAAAAAGCAGAGTAACAATATTTTCATTAACCTTTGTTCACACCAGCCCTCCAGTGGACAAGGAGAGCGCACACCCCTTCGAAGCCTGGACAATGAAATCCTACGTTTTTCAACTCCATCATCTGAACTCAAGACAAGTTGGAAACTCTCGTCTGAAACTGCAAAAGCAACAATGGTAAGTTAATATATTTTTTCCCTTAGTTTATACATACTTATTGTCTTTAAAACCTTTTATATCTCTTTGGCACCAACAGGGGAGCTTTTCGCCAGAATTTCACTTGAATTCCCCTGCATTCACAAAAACGACACAAGGCAGTCCTCCTCATGTTGAATGTGGACCTGAAGATGTCACATTCAAATCCTTTATGTGTGCTGGCGGTGAGGTTGAGATTCCAGAGTCTTCGATTTGTCACCAGGCGAGCATTATTTTGCCTACAGTTGCTGACACTTGCTGTAGTGCTGCTGGATGAACTGGGGATCACACCCAGAACATGAAGCAGTCTGTGCTGCTTGATGACCAGAAACAACTGCCAAACTGTAACAAAACGTGACCGTCCTGAACATTGGCTCCCCAAGACTCTCTGAAACTCCCATTCACGAGTGTGACAGACTTCCGAACACAGGAAGTGAAGATCATCATGTAACTTTGAAATCCTTTAACTGCCATGGAGGTGAGGTGGAAATTTCAGATGCCACCAGGTTACACGATGAGACCATTCCACTGCCCTCAGAGCTAGGTTCATTAAAAGACCACAGTACAACAATCACTCACTTCTCTATTTGTACCCATTTTTGCCAAGAAGAACATGCTGATCACCCATACTGTATAAAAGAAGATTATCCACTCACCACAAGCTTTTCTGAAACCACTGGTGCTTCTCCTGAACAGCCCGGAAGCAAAGAGTTACCTTCGAAAATGTTTACCTGTGGTGAAGATGAGATTCAAATCTCAGAAGATGAGAAGAATATTGTCCATTTGCCAGCAGTTACCAGTAACAAATCCTCTAATGGTGATATGGATCCAAGCGTTTTGGCTGCAGAACACTATTCGCAAAGGGATTATCTAGACTGCTGTGCTCCAAAGGATTCCTCATCTCAACATGAACAGATCTTCTCCAACCTGGAAATACTGTGCAGTTCTGGAACCTTTGGAGACAAAGATCTGGATCGGACGGTCCCTAACGTCCAAGGAGACCCGAATGAAGCTGGAACATCACAGCTGGAAAAGCAGCTGACGACTCGTCTAGTTTACCTAAACATAATCAAATTGAAAAGGAGGTGGCAGACGATGATAGAGATCCATCGGTTTTAATGAATCCATGAACAAATGGACTCCTGGGGCTTTACTCCGTGAAGCCATGGACTGTGAGGTGACAGACGTGACGGTAACCCATCCTTCAGCGCTCCCTGGACCCGCAGAGAGTTCAGTGGATCATTCAGCAGTGCAGCACATTAATGCTCCACACAGTCCCTCTGAATCCAGTGATGTAAAAGACAGCGCCCTCGGCTCATCATCTGCTGTGCCTTTTCTGTGTAACTCTACGGAAAAACCTTTGGAGAACACTCCTGCTGTTCTGAAAGTCCTGTCAGAGTGTCACTCTCTCGCTTCAGCTTTGAAGTTGGGGATCCTGAGTCCTGTTGTCAAGAGAGCATCTCTTTCTTTACTGAAGGCGAGTGAACAGATCACTAAAGACAAACACTTGGCAGACAATTCTGTTTTTGAAGGTGACAAGAGCTTAGTTGCCCCGTCTGGGTTATGTATGGAGTACTTGGAGAGCCCGATGCCCCGCCCTCTGTTCAACTCCACCGTACTGTGCCATAAGTTCTCACCACGTTCAGCCACAGTCCAAGAGGAAGACTCGGGAAAGGAGTCGTGTGCCGAGCCTCAGCCTGAAGTCAAGCAGCCCAGCGAGGAGATTCCATTGATTCCTGAGGGTCAGCTTCAGCAGCAGCTCCTGCAGATGGCACAGTTCCTCATCCTGGCATGTGGAAAAACGGGCCCCACTGCCACCTCTACCTCTGCCCTCCCACCACAGAGAGCTACGCCTGCAGAGTCCCTGAGTGTTTGTGTGGGCACCAGTCCAGTCAAACTGGTGGACTGCAGTCTTAACACATCTGGCCTGTTTGAAAGGAGAAGAGAGTTCTCCGTCGCTGACTCGTGCACCCTAACCGACCCCCTTCTGTGGAAGTGAGTCTTTTCTGTCTCTGAACTCTAAACCTCTGTGAAGATTCTGGCTTTACCGTAACTACTGATGATGTTCCAGTTTACCTCCAGGCAGCTTGGAGAGTCTGACCCAGACGGGAGCTGGAGCAGAGGCTGAGGTCCAGCACCATCATGGTTGAGGCTCTGGTCCAACAGCTGGCTGCAGCCCGAGCTCACGAGGGTGTCTGCGCAGGCACTGCTCCTTCAGACCTCAGAGAGAAGCTGGTGCAGACAGACCACACCGAACTCAACCAGGTGAGAACATGCCCTCCTGGGAGAAGATGCGTGATTACATTTTTCAGTGTTTGTGTCATAGATCGGACAATTCTGTTTTTATTCTTGGGTTTATTTAGACAACGATGTACAGAGACTTGTATCTGGAGGCTTTAAGCAGGATTGAGAAGCTGGAGCTTGATGGAGAGTCCCTGCAGACTCTCCTGAGTTCTTTGAGTGATGTGAGAACGACCATGGTAAGGCTTAAATCCACTTCAATAAATACAGTATGCATACACCACTCAAAAAAATTAAGGGAACACCTAAATAACTCAATGGTGCTCCAAGTCAATCCCATGTCTGTGTAATCTAACTGTCCAATTAGGAAGCAACACTGACTGACAATCAGATGTCACATGTTTTGGTGCAAGTAGAGTAGACAACAGCTGGAAAAAATAGCCCAACATCTAGAACTGGGGGTTTTACAGCCCAAAACAGCCCAAAACAGTGCAAGACGTTTGACATTTGCTAGAGAACACCAAGATTGGCAAATTCAGCTTCATAGATGAAAGCAAGTTCACACTGAGCACAGAGAACGCTCTGCAACATCATTCAACATGACCGGTATGGAAGTTTAAGGTGGCATTTCTTACCAGAAGTAGCCTGACTACCATTAGGTACCGAGATGAGATTCTCAGACCCCTTGTAGACCGCATGCTGATGCTATTTGCTCTGGGTTCCTCCTAATGCAAGAAAATGCTGGACCTCATGTGGCTGGAGTGTCAGTAGTTTCAGCAAGACAAAGGTATTGATGTAATGTTGGTGGATGCTTCAGTCCAGGTGTGGAAGCAGATCTCCCAGGAGACCTTCTGCCACCTCATCAGAAGCATAGCAGCAATAAAGCATTGAAAGAGTCTTTTTTTTTCTGGTAAAGGATGTGTTTATGTAGTTTTCCCTTTATTCTTTTGAGCAGTATACATATATATATATTTTGCCATGTGCAAAGAATACACCTGAATGACAATATTTTGCCTCATAATAAACTTCTGCCTATTCATTTTAACAGGCAGATTTGGCTGGAGACACGGACGCTGCCCTCTCCAACATGAAAGAAATGACGGTCAATGTCAGAGCAGACCACCAGAGCCTCTTTTCACACGTAGGAAAACTTGCATCTTATCGAACATTCCCCCTCTTGGTCCACTTGTGCTTAAATAGTTTCCCTCTGTGGCTTTAGTATGGACAGATGAAGGCTCTTCTTCTGAAATCCAAGGAGTCTCAGAAAAGAACGATGGAGAAAGTGAAAGAAGTTATTGCCCAAAGAAACGACATGAGGACTCGAATGGAAGAAGCTTTCACAGCCAAGGAAGCAGTAAGCTCTGACTGTCGGATTTGGAGTAACACAGCATTTTTTTGTTATTGCGTTGGTTACCTGCACAGGTTCTTGTCCCCGCCCCTTCTGGACAATCATGAGTGACCGTTTGTTGTAGGCCTTCAATGCGATGGAGCAGCTGAGGAGACATTGTTCTGCAGAGATCTTTGCTCTGGAAGAGAGCGTGGGATCTCAGCAACAGCTCATGGCCGCCCTAAAGCAAACCTATCCTGAGCAGGTACGCACATGCACACCTACACGCATGCACACAAAGAAGTTTTTCTAAGCTTATTGAGCTGACCGTCTGTTTTCCTTGTTTTGAATCCACAGGTTGCATTAAACAAAAGTTGTAGTGAAACACTAAAATCCACCAACGAGCTTTTGTCCCAAACTAGGGATGAGCACTCCAGTCTGATGAATGAGGTTTGTATTTTTTTTTTAAGTATAATCTACATACATGTGTTGAATTTCTAAAGGCTAAACGTACACTTCTGATTAAAATTCTAAGACCAGTTGAGGAGTGTCTTGTGGCGCCTGCTGAGCAAAGTGTGATATTTGGTTGTGGTCAGTTTTACCCGATATGTCAATTTTGTTGCGCTCATAAACCACCTCCTCTAAGCACAAACACTTTTTTTTTTGATAAATCTGAGTTTTTTTCAAAATTGTCCTTTTCCATTACAAAATTTAGGATCGCAAATCCATTTTGCGCAATTTCATAGTCAATGGGATCGCAGATTGTGTGGTGATGACTGAGTTTTTCAACAAGACAATTCATAGTTTACAGCACCTGCCTGACAAAGGACTTTTTTCAGGAGAATAACCCCACTCATTTGGACCATCTTGCACATTCTCCTGATTTAAATCCAACTGGCAACCTTTGGGAATTTGGAGAAGTTTACAAAAATGGACATCCGGTCTAGACAGTGGATGTCCTTCATGTAGCCATCTTCACCTGTACCTGCACAGCCTTCCCAAAAACCTTAAAAACACTTGCGTAAAGCATGCCAAAACAAAGCTTTAATGTGATCAACGAGAATGGTGGAGCTACTCATTACTGAGTGTTTGATTTATACTCTTTCATTTCTGTTTTGAGGGCGTAATGGGTTTTTGTACTATGGCCCTAATCTTTTAGCTGATGAACAGTCTATTTTAGTTAAGTTGTTGTTTGACTTAAATTGTCTGCTCAGAAGTTTTGCCCTTTTGTCTCCATTTCTTATTTTTACCTTAAGCTCTACTTGGAAGCTTGTTAAAATCTAGCTGTGCAAAATGCTCATTCTTTAGTCATAAGATTTTGATTCATTTCATTCAAAATGAAATAAGATTTTGATCAAGAGTATATATATTTTTTCCTTATGCCGGCATGTTGTATCATTATCACCATGTTTTTTTTTTTTTTTTCTCAAAGCTTTGGAGAGTCCAAAAGCTTCTGCAGAGAACTACTCCCATACTTCTGAGGCTGAAGGAGACGACCGCTGATGCTTTGAAGCAGCGTGACGAGCTTGTTTCTGCAAGAGATGAAGCCAACATGGAGAAAGAGCAGGTCTAATGCTTTTATTTGAGTTTGAACTTTTATAAATGTTGTCTGAAATGTTTTTGACAAATGTGAGCTTTTACAGATGGAAGAAGAACTGAAGGAAACGTGTGTGAATCTCCAAGCTGCCAAACAACAGATTGGGGATTTGAACCTTCAGGTGACCATCCTCACATCAGGTAAAGACTAAAATTATTTCAATTTTTTTTAGCTTGAGCATCCATTTCCGTCGCAGTCTGCCAAATTGTTGATATTTGAACAAATATTCATGTTTTAGAAATGGGGGTTTTAAGGCAGAAGCTAACCGAGGAGGAGGAGGAAAAGGCTCAGCTGGACAGGAAGGTGACGGAGTTGTCCGCCACCATTTCCTCCACACTGGCCTCCTATGCTTTCTTGGAGCAGGCTCTGGCGGCTGAGACCGATAAGTATGTTTTCTTTTCAGTAAAAAAAACGGCATACTCCAGAGTTCAAGCATCACATCAGAATGTTGAAAACACATGGATAATTCAAGTTGTATTTTCTTAGGTTGCAGCTGTCATGGAAAGACATCCAGCAAGCTAACGAGAGAGCCAATCAGTGAGTGGGAATCATGTTTTGTTAACGCAACGTTAAGTTTGGTGGAAAAATGAGTTCCACTTTTCGCCTTTTTTTTTTTCTTTTTCAATTCTAGTCTGAACTTTTACACCAATTTACAGAAACAGTCCCCTTCAGTGATGCTTGTCTTTTGTTTTTGCTTACGTCCAGGTTGGAGGCGTCTCTGGGTGATTCAGAGCGGCGTGTTTGCGAGCTGAGTCAGACTCTGGCTCACAGAGAGGAGCAGCTCGGTCAGCTGCAGAGCCTCTCGCAGTCTCAGGGTTTGCAGATCCAGCAGCTGCAGGATGCTTGTGCACAACTCTGCAATGTGAAGGAGATAAATGAGGTTAGCTAATCTGAATTTTTAATTTTTGGTTTTGCATTACTCCTTGTGGTTTGACCCTCTTTTTATGTGTCTTTTACTCATCTTAAGTTCCAGGAATGGTTTTCAGAAAATCCCTGCTTCTTCAGGGTCCCACAGGGTCTTAAGAAGTCTAAAAATCATTGAATTGATGGAAATAATACCTTGAAAAACTTTAAAAAATTGTCTTGAATTTTGATATCTGGGTCTTAAAAATTGTGCTGTTTGAAACGTTACCAAATTTTGTTGAAAATGTCATTTTTTTAACCACAATTATTTTTGATCAAATGATGTAAATAAACAGTGGCAGAACAAGTTGTTAGACGCTGAATGCTGACCACTGTTTCAGAAAAAAAAGTGCACTAAAGTATATCGGCACAGATTACAAACAACAAGAAGGGTTAGGGTAATAAAAGAGTAAAATGGTAAATAGGCTGATAAATTTGTTTTAGTTTTTGATATGCATAGCCTTAAAAAAGTTTTTTTTTAAGTTTTACATTTCTATTTTTATTTGCTCTCTTGTTTTTTCCTGTACCAGCAGTTGAATAGTGGGTTTTGTGTTGAAACTGCCTCCATTGTGTGTTCCAGTTTCTAGAGATGGAGAATGAGCTGGTGCGGGAGCAGGTGGCCGAGAGCGAGAGTCTGCTCAGGACGAACACGCAAAGTCTGTGGGAGAGAAACATCCAGTGTGAGGACCTGAGGAGAGAAGTTGGAAAACTTCAGTGAGTTAAGCTAACTTTTATTTGAGAAAAAAAAAATGTGTTTGCATGACATTATTAGGGACTTTTACCATCTACAGCCACATTTTGTGTCCAATTTATTTCAGTCTTAATGATTTTCTTTTTAAAGCGGAATGTGAAAATCATGAAAATGAGTTCCTGATATGACATGTTTATGATATGAGACCTGATGTTCCTCAATGATTGTGTGTTTTAGGACCGAGAACCAACAACTGCATGATCAAATCATAATCACAAAATCTGCAGCCGATTCAATCCAGCAGGAATTTGAGGAGAAAATGGCCCAAGCTGTCACTGAAATCACCTTGTTGCACCACACACTGCGAGGCGTGACCAATGAGCTGCACGCTGCCGTCAGTGACCAGGTAAATGTTAACGTAAATGAATGTAGATAAAAAAAAGTGAATTTCAGGCATTTTGTAGATTGTCTGAATATCATATATGAAAAATTCAGCTTGTCTTTTTGGGAGGAGGTCCCACAGCATTATTTGTTTGTTGAGATTATTGCCTCTGCAATTACCTGATGAACATCAGATAGTACAGAAATGGATGGATTTGAAAGAAATGCTCCTCAATCCTGGTTTTAGTTCATTTTTTAAAGATCAGATGACTGTCGATGCACTCATATTTACCCAATCACTTGGCTTTTATCAAGCCAGCTTCCAGTATTAAACCCAAAGTGTCCTGTTTGGAGAAGTTCCTGCATGAATCTATTGATTTATTACTTAAAATTAAAATGAGTTGGTAAAATGAGTTCTTTTAAAATTCTTGGGATCTTTTCAAATGCATTAAACTGTGTGAATGAATTCTACATGGCTGCATTTTGTGTACTTCAACAGAACCGGGAGCCTCAGAAGAACACTGAGCCCGGCCCCCCCTCCAGCTCTTTTGTCAACAGCATCATGGGAGCGCTAACAGCCGAGCATCAGATTGACACCAAAACGGAGCAACCTTCTGGATCAGGTGATTGATTAATCCTCAGCCTCTTTGATACAGTGATGCCCAGTTAAGTCTGTATTGAGAAAGTCTTAATTGTTCTTTAGCTGAATAAACTCTTCTGCTCAACCTGCAGATTTTAGCAAACTGTTGATAATCTGTGAAAGTTAGGATTTGATGCAGACTAACAGTTTCTGTTTGTTTTTTAAATGACGTGTCACTGTAATTTCCTTTTCCTTTAGTATGATCAAATTATAATTTAAGTTTAGAACTTTATTATGAGGCATTTATTGAGTCATGAGTTATAGAGCTATCCTAAAAACATAAACGTTAAGAGACTGAAATGAAAACTGAATTTCTTTTTCCTCAGAGTCCTCAGACAAACCCAATTCCAATGGGGAAGCTTTTTTCAGTGAAACCAGCGCCTTCACTCGTGTTGCAGCACGTAAACAGAGCACGAAGGCAGAAGAGGAGGAAGAGGAGCAGAGCAGCGTGCTGACCTTCTGTCGGGTCTGGGCTGCACCGTCGCAGAGCTCGCCGCCGCTCTCAAGTCGGTGCTGCAACAAAAAGATGCTCTGCTGGAGGAGCTGCAGAGGACCATGTAAGTTCAACTAAGCAAACACAGATGGAGACCTTTGACTGTACATAGAGAATGGACAGTGATTGGTCCGAGTCAGTCTGAGTTTCTATGGAAATCTGTCAAACGTTCAAGGTGGGGGCCAGCGGGCACCCCATCTTTTTCTAAAATAATAGAATAACCTCATTAATACATCTGTTTGTTTAACTCAATTGTCTGGAAAAAAAAAAAAACATTATTATCATTAATATTTAGATTAGGAAAGCAAATTGTTCTGTACAAAAGTTTTATTTATGTATTTTGCAAATTGAAATGTATCTTTTAAAAAATATAAAATGTGTTATTCCAGCTGCAGCCTGCAGGTGGAGCAACAGTCTACAGCCAACAAGCATGAAGCTGAAGTTCTGGAGCTCACGCTTCAGCTGGGCCGGCTCAATAACCTGGTTGAAAAGGGAAACCAGGCTCTGCAGCAGAAAACTCAGGTGATATTCCGACTTTACCTTTTTATGAAAAAAAAAAAAAAAAAAAAAAAAGTCAAAATTGTGGATGTATTTAAAGGGTTTTAATAAATACTGTTTAATTTCATAGGATGAGAAAACTTTAAATAAGCTGATGGCGGATGTTCAAGAGGCCCAGGAAATTCTCAGCAAACATAAGAACGACAATAATGTAAGGAAGTGAAACATTTGAAACTCATTCTCATCTGCTGTGCTGATATTTCTGTTTGTTTGGGATTTTGAAATTCCTCCCAGGAACTGCGAAGGGACGTCACTGAGCTACGGCGTTCTCTCCAGGAGTCCAGGGTTGAGTGTCAGTTCCTGCGAGAGGAGCTGAGGAAGGCAGGAGGCCAGTCGTCTTACCCAGCACATTACATGGAAGAGAAGATTCAGTTATTGAAAGAGGTCTGGAACTACTTTCTTTAAGGAAGTAGAACTTATTATTTGCTTTTCCATAGCAGTTCTCACCAATTTTCAAACATATTCATTATAAAACTTGTGAATTTGAATTGCTTTTTATTCGTCGTGCGACGTTCAGGTGGAAAGACTGAAGGTGAAACTTCAGGAAGCCGATCAGGCTCGAGGAAAACTCCTCGAAAGAGCAAAGAGACACGTAAGTTCAACTTTTGTGATTGTTTTCCTCCATTATTATCTTTTATGAAATAATCTGGAAAAAGCACCTTAAGTGATCTGGGATGTTTTTATTCTGCTGCCCCTCACAGCAAATCATCCACCAAACTAACCAGCAAAAGAGTGAGAACGAGCTTCAGATATTGAACAGCATGATCAATAAAGTCAGAGAGGTGAGAGATCAGACTGTTTTCTTTTTAACCCTCGTCACTTTAATAATTTTATCTAATCTTTTTTTTCTTCTTCTTCCTGCAGACGCTCCTGTCTTTGCCAGATGTTGTGCAGAAATGCGACCAGCTTCAACAGCTGGTTGAATACATTGGCTGATTTGTTTATGACTTTGATCTGTTTGGTTTATTTATGGTGAACTTTTCATGTTTGTTATATTCAGTTTCAATAAAGTTAATTTTTTTGTCTCCATATGTATTTTTGGGGGTTTTACTTTGTAGGATTTTGCTACGTTCATAGGCTAAAAATCTATAAATGTAGAATAATATAAAGATTCTGCCTTTTTATTTACTTTTTGGTGGCAAAGTCAAATTGGAACGGGCTGCTCCAAATCCTGATTCACAGATTTTTTTTCTCAAGTTGGTGTTGTTTTCTTGAATGATCTCATCGCTAGAGCTAGCAGAATCATCAGAGGCATCAAAATGTGACATGTCAGCTTAGTCAAACAATTATAGACACGTTAATTCTTTTCAGTACACTTAAAACATTTCAGTTTTAATTTTAAAAACTGAAATGCTTTTTTTTTCTCCAAAAAAATGAAGCTTTTTTTTTTTAATTTAACCCTCTCAGGGCAGGAGTTGCAGATTTGCAACAGCTAAATGCTAACTACCTATTATTACCCCAAATAATAATTTTCTGAAATATCGCATTTTTTTATTACTAAAACTTAACTTGGTCCTTGGAGGACTAAAGTTTTGAATACTTCTTTCTTTCTTTTTTTTTTATTTTTTTTACATTTTCACTATAATTAACATTTGTTTTTTTTTTTTAACAACATTTCATGTTGTTTTGTTCAGAGATTTTTTTTTTCTATTTCAATTTTTTCTCCAATAGTATTTTAAAAGCTTGTCTGCTCACTAACCTACATTATCAGTTTTTTCCCTGAATAAATGTAAAAAATTTTTTTTTAACTAATTAAAAAAAAAAATCCTATGAAGTTAGTGTTGCCCCAAAATGAAAATCATAAAATTCTTAATGTTTTATTTAAAAGACACTAAGGATGGTAAATTAAAAAAAAAAAATGCTCCTGTTTTCTTAATTGCAAACATCTAAACTGTAGACATAGGGTTTCAAACTAATGCTTTACCTTTGGGGAGATGAGATGTCATTTTACCTTACTAGTGGATCGTGTGCACAGATGCTCTGGCATGAAAACTGATGCCGGTCACAGTCACTGCAAACACCGGCGCTCTAGACGCCACTTCAAAGCTTTAAAAGTAAGAGAAAACCCCCCTCCACTCTTATTAGACTTATCTTTTGAACTAAAAAGATGACTCCTTTCAGGCTCTGATACAGTATTGTTATGAAATGACTGAAAATGCAATGATGGCTGAAATTTCTTTTTTTTTTTTATTCTTGAACATTTTATTTACAGAGGGGCCTTTCGTGCTTTTCATAAAACCAGTGATCTCCACACAAGTTGTTCACGGTTAAGTTTAGACCACAATAATTTATATAAACATCACAAATTGGGCCATTTCCACTAAGAAAAAGTACCGTCAACATTTAACTTGCACATTCAAGTCACAACAAAAACAGTAAAAACCTGCAACCTCGCGTCTATTTTACATGTAAGTGGCTTTTTCATGCAGGGAGGGCGCTTTGACATTTCAAACCAGACGTTTTTGCAGCTGTAATTTTACCATCAGTGCTGACGATGAGCTCTAGCTTTAACGCAGGGAAGTCACAGTTGGTTTATCATCTTATGAAATCAGTGGATGCAGGTACGCCTGGATCATTTCACATCCTCTAGAGTCTGTGATGGTCTAAAAGCTTACACCGACTGTCTTAGTAGCTTAAATTGCAGACACAAACCGGTCGATGTTCCCTGTGTAAGAGGGGTGTCTTAAGTATCCCCCAGTATTGGTGACCGGACCTGGACTGTTGTACTGGGAGAAGGAGCCAAGCTGCACTGGGGAGACTCTCCCATAGTGGTCCATGGTCTCTGCATGCCCGTGCATCCGGCCAGCTGGTGCATAGCTCTGTGTCGGGCCCTGTCCGTAGGGGCTCTGGTGGTGATGCGAATGGCTGCTCGGCCCAGAGTAGCTGTATCCTGGGTGTGCCGTGGAACGGGGTGCCACCGTGCCCCCACATGCCTGACCTTGAAAGCCTGGAGCGCCTAAGCCACAGGGGGTTGACCCGTTGGCGAGTCCCTCGGGACTGAAGGTCCGACTGGGCTGCTGCATCACCTCTGCCCCCTGACTGGCCAGCATGCTGGCAGCAGATGGGTGTCCTATGATGTTGTTGATGCTGAACATGCGGGTCTGGCCGTGAGCAAACCCAGGCGGGGACGGAGAGGGGTAGTAGGCAGAGGGCAGCTGCTGCCCGTAGCTGGGGCTGACAGTCATGTTGGGGTAGTTGGAGTACGCAGCTGACCTGGGGATCTGGACGGGGGGAAAAACCGGCGTGTCGTGGACGTATGAGGCATAGGTGCTGAGGTCGCAGCGCTTAAACCTTTTCCTGCGCCTCAGGAAGCTGCCGCTCTCAAACATGTCCTCTGCGTTGGGGTCCAGGGCCCAGTAGTTGCCCTTTCCAGGCCGTCCCGGCTCACGGGGGATCTTGATGAAGCAGTCGTTGAGTGTCAGGTTGTGGCGGATGGAGTTTTGCCACTTCTTTGAATTGTCTCTGTAGAAGGGGAAGCGCTCTGTGATGAACTTATAGATGCCTCCTAGAGTCAGCTTACGGTCGGGGGAATTGGCTATAGCCATGGAGATGAGTGCGATGTAGCTGTAGGGGGGTTTTCCTCGTTGGAGGGGTCTCTTCCTCCTTCGACCTCTCGGTTGTTCCTCTGTCTGAGGTGGAGGGTCAGAGGACGCCAAGACGCCGTCTGACTGAGAGTCCTTTTCAACCTTGACCACTGGCATCGTGGAAGGATGAACAAATGTGTCCACAGAAGAGCGAATCTTAAAAATGATCTCAGTAATAGTTCCTATATCTAAAAGGAACTAAACAAGGTCCCGAATAACACAAAATAAATAAGACATCTACCCATCAATCTCTTTCTAAAAAGTTTTTTCTCAGTTTTTCACAACTCACAGACTTTGCGTCCCGAAAATGTTCTCCAAAAAATGCAGTTGAGCTTTTCAGAGTAAAGTTTCATGAACCGTTGATCCTCCTTCGGCTATGTCCCATTGTTTGCTGTCAGCTTAGGTTGAAGAGTTGAGCCGTGAACGCACCATTTGCACTGCTTAAGGTGTGAGAGCCAGTGACTCACTCAGTTACCTGAAGAGAGTATTACCTGCCGAAGAGCTCCGCCTCCTAGAGCATCACATGCTCTCTGCATACCTCACCTTTTATAAAGCTGAGGTTTGTCAAAATTATCAGTTAAGACATTTTATTATATACATTTTAACTTTTTACTTTTTTTTTTTACATTCCACAAAATTGAACCTAAGAAAATGCTTTCAGTTTGTAGTAAACCTAGAATGAAACAGTTTTTTGTGATTACAGCTCTCCAAACATTTATTTTTCCAGCCGTAAATAGCCGGAACTGTTTCCTCTTTTTATTCAAATTTTTCCTTAAAGCTGACCTCAGTTTATTTTTAAAAGTCTGAAATGGTCTATGTTGTTTTGACGTTTAGCACTAAAACACCTCTTTAGTGGTAACTTAACCTACGGGTTGTTTTTCTATCTTGCTTCCTTGTTTGTTTTGTGCCAGTGGTTGGACAAGCCAGCTGTGTTAAGAGATGTAAATGTTGTCCAGACAAAGCCTCTCCTGTGATTTCAGCATGCAAAATACAGACCAGGGCGCAATCTGAACCTGAAACTGGAGGGGAGAGACGGATGACCATATCTTGACCAGTGAATGGTCATACTGGTGGAGAAAAGTTGCAGTGCCGTAAACCATCTCTTCCTTGCAAATTGATTCCTAGACTGTCACAGGACTCTGCGGTTTGAGGTGGTGGCGATGCCGTTTGCAGTTCTGGTGGTTTTGAAGTCCGAGAGCGGGGTTCACCCACCTTAAGCTTTTAACCAAACAGAGCAAAAGCCAGCAGCACACTCCCTCTACTCAACAGCGGAATGGGCTCAGGCTGCCGGCATGTGTCAGAGAGAAACACAGAGAGAGCTGGTTTGCTTAGACAAACAGCCTGATGAAAAGTTAATTCCTCTTGGAAGGTCTGTGGAGCGTTTGGAGCTGCAGCACCCTGTTTTGGGCCTGGATGGGTGTGGTATGTGACAAGACAAGGGAAACGATGAAATCCAAACTAGTTTGGTTCTGTTGCAAGAATATTTCACACTGTGTGTTTTTGGAAAAAGTCTTAAGAAATGAGAAATTCATCTAAAAGGACGTGTTTTATAAGGGAAAACTCCCTCCATCGGTTATTCATCTTAAATTAAATTATGTTAAAAGCAAGTTATGTTTCAGAGATTAAGTTCTCCTGAAAATCACTATAATTGTGCAAAAAAAAGTTTAAAAAAAAGGGCTGTTTGTTGTTGGGACGCAGATGCTCACAGGAAAAAAACTCCCAAATGAAAGTCAGATTCCTCCAACAAACAACTAAAACCTGTTCTAGAGCCGGGGTCTGCGACCTTTAATACAAAAAGAGCCATTTGGACCTGTTTCTCACCGATCAAAACCAAGTAGGAGCTGCAAAGTCATTTTTTCACCCTCTTGAAAAAATTAATGCAGCTTTCATTCAAACCATTGTTTCCTTTGAAATACATATATATATTATATTTTGTTTTTGACATGAATAAAAACAGAAATATGAAGAGAAAAAAGTTTTTTTTTTCACGTTTTCACTTTTGACATAGGCTTGTATGGCTTCTTTTAAAAATAAATACATCCTGTGTCAGATAGAAATAATCTCACTGAACCTAAAGGACTATCATGAGAAGTTCTAAACAACACAAGTCAAAATGAATTTTATCTGTCAACATTTTCCCTACTTACTACTTATATTTACCAAAACACAACTTTTTTTTTTTTAATTCATGATTCAATAGAAACAGTACATGAAGAATAAACAATATTATTTTTTTTTGGGGGGGGGGGGCTCCCTTCTGTGTAGCTAAAAACATTGCAGCGTAGCATAAAATATAAGCATTAACATGAATAAAACAATCAGAGAAGATCAAAATAGTTACTAAAGTTCTTTTTTAAATATTTATTTATAAACTTTGAGAAAGTGATAACACCGTACATTCAAATTCACTCAGTTTTGGACCCATAATTTGTTTCTTTATTCTCAACATTTCTTTTCTCTTTCAGTAACTTAACTGAACATCTAACAAGAAACAAAATGGAGAACAGCAGATGCATTGTTAGGGAGGGAAGGGAGAAAGAAAAAATAGAGGGAGGGTGATCAGGGGTTCATTCATCTTGATTATAATTACAAGTCAGACATGTTCATTATTACCATTTGTTGCCAGTGATTAACATTGAATATCCATATTATCAAACTAAAATTTTGATAGTATTTTGAAATCTGTGCATTCTGGAGGAATGGTAGAGCACAAAAGACCTCTAGAGTTGGCGTAACTTCGGCAGAACTAATTTAAATTGAATCAATAACAACTAAGTAATTTATTAGAAAGCTAGAGCCACTGCCATTTTACTTTTCCTCCATCAGAGAGCCACTATGAAAGGGGTTAAATAGCCATATGTAGCTCTGAAGTCTCAGGTTGCAGACCCCTGTTCTATCCAGAGACAAGCTGTTTATATCAAGTTCCCATCAAGTTTACAACAAATTAGATATGATAAAGATGGTTCTGCATGCTGCTGATACTTTTTCATGCAATTTTCTTTGAAATTTATTTTGGTATTTTCTAAATAAGCAGTAAAAATTGTGCGCCTGATGCTGTGTTGGCCTTATTTTAAGGACAGCAACCAAATTATAATTTTATTTTCACTCAGTATTTAAATGGATGATGATCTAATCAAAGATAAGTTTTTTTGAAATGTGTTGCATGAAAAATCAGATCATTTAACACTAGAAAAAATGGCTTCTAAATAAAAACTTTTTAACTTTAAATAAAAATTAAGGAAATCTTCTGTTTAGTCGTCCCTACAGTCACGAGACCATGACTGCTCAGTTTCAGTGCCCTTATCCGCCCCAGCCTCTGACAGGTTTGATTGACATGTAATGCAGTTTGCAGCAGACCTCACCATTTGCTTCTTATGCTTGATGGTGATGAACAATCAGTGGTGAGTAACTTCTCTGGCACTTGTTGTTACTAGAGCTCAGGCTTACATTTGTCATTGTTTGCTTCTGCATTTTGATTTAGCTCTTATTCAGTATTTGCAGTCTAATGTTTGCCCGGAGGCTTTTTATCATTGCGTTTGTGGTGGATGGATTAAAGAGGGCTTATGCTGCTGCGAACTCACTCCACGGTCAACATTTGGTATCACGAACCTGTTTAATGTGTCAATGCACCTTAATGACAAATGCATCAATAAAGATTAAAAGTTGATGGACTTAATAAAATATCTAAGTGATACCAGTGCAGGTTATTGACCTCTATTCCCTACTTGCATCAATCTGAAGCTCCAAATCTCTGAGCCCTTACTGAAGAGCACTTGAGCTCAGCATCACTGAGTGCACCCCGGAGCCTCCAGGACTGCGGAGCCACGCTCTGCTGCAGCTGTGAGAGGCCTCCGCCTGTCCATCACAAGGTGGTGTAAAGACGCAAATGACGGCTGGAGCCCGGGACAGCTGCACAGCCGACCGGCGCTGCAGCTGAGGCAAATGAAGAGCCCTGCACTTTGTGTGCCATCTCTGGCCCCGTCTGCGCCAGCGAGAAACGGCTCTCTCAAAACAAAGACAAACAAATGAGACATTTGAATTTGAACACTTGAGTTTAACCATTCAGTGGCTGCAGCTCGGACTGGTTTGTGGGATTTGCTCTTGTAGTGTTAGCAGAGGGAATTGAATGGAAGCTTTAAAAGTAGAGGTGGTTGACCACAAACATTTTTAAATGGTTATTAAGACATTATGAGATTAAGAGATTATGTCTTCTTTTAGTTAATGTAGACACACACATAGTTCCTTGAGAAATGTGTTTTTTTATAGCACAGACTTATAAACTACTACTACTGTACTAATAGGTGCTCTGCCCCTCCAGACCTTTAAAATGTTAAGCCTGAGTAAAATTGGACCGTTTTTTTTTTGTTTTGTTTATTTATTTATTTTATTCACTGTACTTCCTTAATTTTATTTACTGTATCTATTTAAATTTAAAAAAATGTCTGCTGTCAATTCCTGCTACCCAAGATGAACAAACAAACAGAAAAAAAGTTGACAAGTTTACTTTAAAAACCCAGAAGAAAATTGGTTTTCCAGGGTTAAACAGACCTACAACTGCAGACTGTTTGCTAAGGTTGTCCTTCCGTTTGGTCAAAAACAGACTTAAGGCAATCAATCCGCTAAAGTACTCAACACTTTGACCACAAATTTGTGGTTTATTTTTAATGAGCGTTTGGGTGTCTATTCCCAAGTAATTTTTCTGCTTTTGCCAAAAACTGTAACTCTTTGAAGTAGACTAGGGGTGGAGCTACAAGGGGCAGGGGGGATGCTGCCCCCTCCACAAAAGCTTTTCCCTCATTAATGTCAAATATTAAGAAATCAACAATACAAGCTTCTTTAAGTAATATTTGAACATTTAAAAACACGTGGTTCTTTTTGTTGCTTCCGTATGTGGATAGTTAATCTTTTAACTTCACATTTGCCTGTCTTTCAAAAATTTTTACCTAGTTTTTTTTTAAATAATGCCTTACATTAAAACACATCAGCTGAAATAACTCATTTTAACATCAATAACAATAGCAACTCATAACTCTATAACTCTTTTTTTTTATCTATTCTATTTTCATCTATCTATTCAAAGTCCTTTACCCCCCCTCTCCCCACATAAAATGTCCTAGTAACATAAAATAAGGTAATGATTAGGATTTTGGATCATTTTCCTTCAGTATAAAGTTGTTGTAACATGATATTTTTACAGCAGTCGGTGGTGTCAGGATTAGCTTTAGGGACCCAAAATACAACAACGGAAGGCTGCTGAAGTCCTGACTCTGTATCCTCCCTCTTTACTTCTTTATCCTCCTTCCTGCCCTCCTCAGAGAGGAAAGCAACAAAAACAAGATTTTCTACTTTT
The DNA here is from genome assembly GCA_003999625.1 of Oryzias javanicus. Classification (NCBI taxonomy): domain Eukaryota; kingdom Metazoa; phylum Chordata; class Actinopteri; order Beloniformes; family Adrianichthyidae; genus Oryzias; species Oryzias javanicus. The sequence continues at coordinate 18,721,798 of CM012437.1, forward strand.
TTTTTTTTACCATCCCAGATATGTATTTAATTTTTTTCAAAAGAACTTTAAAATTATTTTATTTTATTACTTGCTCTGTAACAATTTTTTCGTTTCAGTGTTTTTTCTATTTTTTAAATAGACTTTAAATTATTTAGAACGTTATAAGAATTTCAATCCTTTAAAGATTTTTTTTTTTTCCACCACCCTAGCATAGAAAATAAGCTTTTTGTTAAAATGATTGATGTGCCTCAGTGATAAAGCAACAAAATAGTGATAATCATTAAAGATCTTCATAAAAAATATTGTGGAAGAAGTACTTTTTTACTATTTTTATTAGGATATTTTATGTCTTATTTTGGAATACTCTGATTCATTTAACTTAATCTTCTGTGTATGTGTGTTATTGCTTGTGTGTGTGCGTGCATTGTGTGTGAGGCATAGAGAAAGTGAAGGCATCTTGTTTGCATTAGAAGCTGCAGGGGTTGGTGTAGATGCAAAGTCCTGACGGTTGACTTGCTCCAAACTCGGGCCAGTTTACATAACTGAAGCAGCGCACTTCTCTGGGAGCCCGCCGTTAAATCAATGTCTGCTCTCTGGAGTCACTGTTTATGAACACGAGGAGATCATAAGGATAAGCACCTATAATTAATATATGTTTTCAATCTGCCAATTTTCTGAGTTAGGATTATTTCTCAAACCTTTCTACGTTTGTGGGCTTTAGAGCCTATAGGTTTTCTGTGTGCCTGAATTCTGCTTTATTTGTGAAATACTTCAAGTTTAAGCATTATTTCATATTAAAAAAATCGTCCTGGGCTTAGAAAAATGATTTTAGATTATTTATTTATAGAATATAAGAGTTTATGGTTGTTTTGAATCGTTGTTTTTGGTTCAGTGGCAGCAAAACAAGCTCAAATTCACTATCAAGCCTCACATTTTCTCTGAGATTTAGCTCCTACTATAAAAGGTTCTGGATATCAAGGAATGGCTTGAATGGTGTATACTTATATAGTACTTCACAGAAGACTCATTGCGCTTTACAGTTACAGTCTCATGCACTCATTTACACACACAATGATTCCACTGCTGCCAACCTATAACCACCAGGGTCAATGTTGGGTTCAATGTCTTGCTCAAGGGAACTTCAACTCATTTACACACAGAGCGGGAACCAAACTTTCAATCTTCCAATCGGAGGTCTACCGCTTTACCTCTGCATCAAACAATTCTATTTTCTTTGCTTCCTTTTTTTATTGAGCTGCAGTTAAGTAAATCATTATGATCAACACAAGTTCTAAAGTGAATTTCCTGTTGTGGCTTCCCAACACTTAACATGCTCAGTTAGGCCTGTAAGATCTGATATGAAGCAGTCTGTTTTATTTATCTTGGCATTTTATGGTCAAACTTTGAGTCACATTTGTTGTTTTCCATTTTTATTTAAACATGCTTCAATAACTTTTTCCACACTTACAAAAAAAAACAATTTATCTGTCTGTCATCGAAAATGCTCCAGACCAGTAAACTGCTTAAGTGTCTGCTCTGCACAACAGCTAATTATTATCGGTTTGATTTTCTTCTGAAATTCATATAAAGGCAGTTAACTGAAGAGCACTATTGCCAGGTGATTTTCCCCCAAGCAAAAGTATTTACAGGATGTTCAATGTGTTGCAATTTTCTGAATGTCATAGGTCCCTGGGTAAAGTCTCATATGTCCAAGGAATGGGTAGACCAAAGTTCAAGTCTCCAGTATCATTGTTATTATTTTTTAAGAATTCTTCTTCTCAAATTCCTAATTTTTATGTAATTTTCGTGCATGTTTTTAGGATCTTCCAATGTTTTATTTCCCATTTTGTAACATATACTACAGTTGAAAACAAAAGAAAGATACTCTAATTTAACATGTGTTGTCATATTTTGATCTATTTTTTATGACAAATACTTTTTATTGGGTATATTATAGCAGGTAAGAATTACCTGGCGAAAGTGATGGTGAAACTTTTTCTACAAAAGTGTTGTAGGGTTGAGAACTATCACACCTATTTCTTGCTATAGTGACTTTGTGCTTTTAAAAATGCAGGATGTTCCTCCAAGGATGCTTCTGTCAACTACTGCAGGGAAAAACGCCACTGTGTCAAGATGTGTACTAAGAAGCTCACAAAGCCCTAATGAGTCAGGTCAAGTCTCCAATATTTAACTGTAACTTCAAGTCAAGTCTGAAGTCTCAACATTTATTGTCAAAAGGAATAATGAATCATCATAAACTATTTTAAAGTCCCACTCTGATCACGATTTGATCCATTTTCAAGGTGTTCCCAATGGTGGCAGTAGTTCATTAGAAAGTTTGTCTTTGAGTCGGAGTAAGCTTATCTCCACTGTATCATCCCTTTGTTTACACTCTCTCCCACTAGCTTACAGCCCCTCACAACCTCAAGATGACGTTATCAGTGTAACAAAAATGGCTACCATCCAGCCGTACAGTTTTGAGCCAGATGCCAGTTCAGACGAGAAAAACAAAGACGTACATGGATCTATTTTTCTGCAAGTGGATGCATCAAAATGGAATGGAACAGTTAGCTTGTGGCCTGTAGCTTCTACGTCACACAAGCGTTTTCAAACTGCGTTTTTTTGTGTACTCCTGATGCACAATGATTTGAATAAAGAAAATCTCAGAAATTGAATTTTAATTTTCTTCATATATGTCCTCTTCCTTAAAAAAATTGCTACAAGAACATGTAAAAAACACCAATACATGGTTTTCTTCCGAGTGTTTGTTTAAACAACTGGCATGAACATAGAGCAGCTGGTGTGTCTGCAGTACCAAAATAAAAGCATTGCAAAAAGTTTTTATTTTCACACCTGACTGTGATGTTCTGGGGGATTAAAAATGAACATTGGTCCCATGCCTCAAGCTTGATCATTGTTTAAAATTAGTAAAAACATTACGTTTGAAGAACTAAATAAACTTCAAGTTAAAATAAAATCTCAAGTGACTCTTTACGCTAGTCTGACTCATTTCCAAGTCCACATTTAGCATAAACTTGATTAAATATCAATGTTCATTTCTAATTTTCATCTATTCGTAAAAGAAGTTTCCATGAATGAATATAATCTTGTTTTTTATCGTTATCAGTAGTCATTTGTGGATCCGGTTGACTTTCTGACTAACACAGTGTGACTCACCCTTCGCCTGATAGCGACAGTAACTCGCTTCTGCATTGTAGCACAGCTCACAATTAAAAGTCATGCCTCGTTGCAAATGTCAGTGCATCTGTGTCAGTTGGTGCTCTGTTTGGATCTGTGTGTCAACACCTCATAGAAGTCTCAGCCTGCACAGAGCGCAGGCAGCCGCACATGAGAATTTTTTTACCCATGCCTGCACCTGAAAGGAGCCCGGGTTGCACAATAGAATTGCATGTTAGGGTGGCCGTGGAGTTTGAGCACCATCCTTATTTTGTTCTACTTCATTAACACGGATTCATTTCTGTCTGTATGTCTGGTGTCTCAACACCAAAGCTGAGAGGAGCAAAGCTGGGAGGTTTTTTTGGCTCTGTGTTTCCCATGAATCAAAGCTTTTGCTGTCTTGTCTTTTGAGCAAAGCGCTATAACTCATTCCGTGTGTGGGCGCACAATGGCACGCAACTCGTTGGACAAAGGGATGACATTTGTGTGCCTTTCTTTTAAAACACCTTTTGTGAATAAAATGTTCTTCCAGTTTTTTTACTTTCCTTGAATTCAACAAGAACGATAACTTTGTCATGTTTTTCTTGTAAATGTAATTTTTTTAATCAGCTTTGTTAGTTCTCCCATGTATTCCAGCTTTACAAGCCAAAAGTAAAAGCTGAAAGGTGAGAAGAACTTCAAAAATCAGTTTTCCTTGAAAGAGATAGAGAAAAAAAATGTAATCTACAATAAAAAAAAAGCATAAAAAAAATATATAATCAGTGTTGAAAGTGTCTCAAGTCCTATCTGAACGATAAAGAAAGGGACTTTTACTGTCTGAGGCTATGAAGATGCAAAAACTAGAAACTTTCAACTCAAACCTTAAAAATGAAAGGTGGAGCAAATGTGTATTAAGGTACATTAAGGTAAACCCCCATTGGCAATCCACGATCAAGCAACCACTATCAAAAAGTCTGTGTAAATGTATTTAAACGCACGTTTCTGTGTTCATTTATAGCTATGCAGTGTCTATGACAGTTCTCAAGCTCTACGTATAAAATACGCATCTATTGAACGAGTTTTGAAAGTGAAACTGGGTCAAACTTTGACCAATCCCTTTTTAATTGAGAGAGCTGTTTGATAATTGATTATGGAAATTAATAAAAGCAATTTGTTATTTTGGCGACTTATCCAGCTAGCCTGGCCCTGTTGATCAAAAAATCATGTATAACCATTAGTTTTATATTTGATACAGGCATTTCTGTCACAGGGTTTGTGGACAGATCCCACAGCAGAGTCAGACAGATGGTAGTAGTGAAGGTTTTAATCACCCACAACAACAAAACAAACAAAAGGAAGCAGACTGGCAGTGGAGGCAGGGAGCTAGGCTGATGGGGGTTCACTGGAACCAGAAGGCGTCCGAATGAGATGAACAATAACCTGGCAGATTGGAAGAGCCAGGGAGACCTTTCAAGGCTCATAAATTAAGATGGGATGCAGGTGTGCATGGCTATCAGGTAGGGAAGGCCACGCCTCCTGCTCCATGCCAATCTGGAAGCACAAACAAAAACAACAATACCAAAACCAACAAAGGAAAGCCCCAAACCACTAAAAATTCTGAGTAGCATGATCCCACTTTCCAAAAAAAATTCAGGGCACATAACTTGGCCCTGATGAACTACCCTGTAGTTCATCATTATTCCTCTAGACTAGGGGCAGTGGAAGGGCTTTATCTCGGGTGATCATTTTAAAATAAAAATCTCAAACCACTTTCGGCAGGAAAAGTTTGCTAATTTTCAGAACTTTATGGGAAGAATATCTAATCTATTGTTGTTCATTTTGTAAAATTATAACTTGATGTATTGAAAGAAGACAATATTTGTTTAAAAATAATTCTTTATGATACAGTTACACCAATTCTAAAAGTTTATCAAATTTAAGACGGTAAATAAATACGCTGCCTTTTTATCCAGTGCGTCAATATATTTTGCATCTTAAACAAACTAATAATATATATATCTCGTGAAAAAAATAATATTGAAAATTTTTCTCAACAAAAGAGTAAAAAATATGTATTATTTGTTTTTTGATGTAGTGGACTGTACAGGGTTAACAATGTGCTGTTTATGGGAAAGAAAAATTGATTATGCATAACTTCTGTACAAATGCGTTACCATTGCCAAGATGACAGCCAGCTCATTTTCTACTCTGTTCATACGGGGGTTCAACACAAAGCCTTTGTTTGCCAAGACTGACAAGCTTTCACCGCCACCCAAATCCTCTGATTCCCAAGCAGGAAGACAGGTATTCATGCAGCCTCCGCCGATACTCTGGAGCACGGCGTTGTGTTGTCTCAGCTGACATTTCTTTTTTAGGAAGCCAGATGAAGCACTTGTGGAAAAGCCTTTGGCTCAGAATACGAATGTTTGTCATTATTTGATATACGTCCAGAGTTCTTTTTTCATCATAAGAGGGAGGAAGGATTTTTGTTTATAGGAGTTCTAAAGACTCATAGAGCAGTGCTGAGTTCAAATCAAATACAAAGTCAAGGATCTCAGTTGATTGAAGTCCTTGTTTCTTCTGCAGCAGCAGTAGCATTGGACAGAGGAAACCTGTTGTCAGTATTCACAAATTTGTTAGACTTCACAAATTGAAGGTCTGTCTGCTTGAGTTCAGTGCAAAATGTGTGATATCACCACCTCAAACATATGTTTTATGAATTTGGATAAAGTCATTAGTTTTCAGTAGCGTGGAGGATTTAGTACTGATTACAGAAAGGCCACTTCCCTTTTCCTGAATTTTAGATTTCCCTGTGTAAACAGCCTCTTTTTTCTGCAACATTACTAAAAATACTATCATGTTAAGTAAATTGTATTCCTTTTTTCTAGCTTCCTTAAATCAATCGGTGCACGAAAATGCATCAACTCCAACAAAAGCCTCTTACAGTCAGAATATTTCTGTAAAGGTTAATACAACAATGAAGTAATAAAATGTTTATATAAATAAAAATGTTTGCTCTATGTGGAAAAAAACAACAAAATAATAAAAAAAAAAGTTAAGGATCAGGACAGCACAATTTTCTGTGCTTGTGCAAGATTAGACCACAATTCTAGGTCCACTTAATCAAATGTTTTCTTCTTTTTTTGGTTTTATTTGATGGTGGTTTACTCCCTTGTGTATGAGGATTCTGCCACTCATCGACACTTTATTAACTCACTGGCATGTTTTTCACTGTTAGCTAGGCTTCAAAAGCGACTGAAGCAGACATCTCCTCAGAGTAAAAGGCCCTCATTTTTCTTCCTTTTTTCGTTGCCAACAAATACAAAAATAAAAACAACCAAACAGAAAGAATGACTCCAGACCGTGTGGCTATCAGTCTATCACACATTTTCACTGCTTGTAATGACAACAATTTATGATTATACAATGTTGCATTTAGGCAATGTTCTTTTGTTTTCCGCAGCTGTAATCCAGTTTATGAAAGCTCTCTGTTGTTGAGAAAAACATCATTTTGTGTGATCACAGAATTATTTGCTATTCAAATGGCTTGGGATGGAGGCAGAACTGTCGGGAAATAAGGAGCTGATCTTTTTTTTAAAATACATTGTTCACTTTAAATATTTATTCATGAACTACAAGTTTTAACAATGTAAAAACAACAAACTCTGAAAAATATATGAATTACAGGCTAGTTTAATTCAAATTACTTTACTGGTTGGCAATGAGAGGCAGTGACGAAAGAATTTCAAATGCAGGGACTGATTGAGTACCCGTTACAGATTGGGTAAGGTCAGGCCCAAAGCCCTTCACAGTCTCAGTCCTATTCATCCAAGCACACACACTTTCACAGACTGATACCAAACACTGGTGTCAACCTACAATCCCAAAGAGGAATCTGGGGTTCAGTCTTGCCAGAGGACACTTCAACATCATGGGTGCGCAAGACTAGAAATCCAACCTGTAATCTTCTCATTAGAGGTCAACCACTCTACATCTTTTTATTTTTTAACCTTTATTTAACCAGGTAAGCTACTAAGAACATGTTCTTATTTACAATAACAACCTGGGAAGTGGAGAAATACAAAGTTAGATGAAAGCAAATACAACGATTTACATAAAAAAATACTGACAAAAATAATTCTGGAAAATATACATTGTGTAAATATATTTTTAGTTAAAACGTGCAGGATTCAGTCAGTCAAAGCTGAGATTGATACAAAGGTGCTCAGTTTTAGAACATTTTGAGGAGTATTTTGCTGCTGCATGTTACCTCTGCAACATTGCAAACATAAAGAGCAGATCACTTTTCTGGATTCCAGGAAAGTCAAGATTTCAAACAGAAGTTGGCATGAAAACACACCTGAATATAACATTAATTAACTAAACTTGCAAATGTTGAAACCAATAATTTTTTTAAGGAGGTTCCAACCAGAAAATCAATGCAACCATATAAGTTTTAAAATAAATGTTTTTGTGGAAAAGATTAGAAAAAGGCGCGGGTTGATGGGCCTCTACTCTTAACTATGAATTTACTGCACAGGCTAAAAGGAATATCTCTGACCAACTCTCAGCATGAAAAAACAAATACCATTCATTGCTTTATCACCTAGCAACTGCTAAAGAGACCTCAGCATAGAATAGAACTGTTTTTCACTGTTTGTTAGGTCATTTTAGGCTTGTTTAGCAAAACGCACTCGTTTTTGTCTGTTAGAAGATTTTTAAAAGAATTTAGGCAATATTTATAAGCTATTGTGGTCAACAGTCACCAAGCTCTCATCTTCAAGCAAGTCAGGGGGAGTCGGGCACAAGCACTGCTGCAGCCCGCGATGCAGAACAGAACACTCGTGCGAGCAGGAAACGGCGAGAGGCCGTTGCGAGCCCAACGCATACCTGAGGCTGGGCCGTGCAGAGGGAGGCTGCCCCTGTGACTCAGACTTGCATGGTAACTGGCCAAGAAAGAAAGAAACAGAAAGAAATCTAGGTTGGTATGCTGTTTCTTTCCAGTGCCACCTGTGTGTCTGTTACTGCGGGATTTGTACCTCCTCAATCACTGACACTCCTGGATTATCTGTACTTAAAGGAAAAAGCCAATACAAGCCACATCTTGTGTGCAAGCAATCAGGTGCTCACACAACACGTCTTCCCCCTTTGTGGATAGAGTCCTCTGAAGCACTGCTACCAGTGTAATTACTGCAATTATCTGCTGAAGAATGTTTTCTCAGTGTAACTCTTCACATTTGTAAGTTTATTAGATTGATCTCAAAGCCTCCCTGAAGCAAAAATGTATCTTAAACTGGAGCACCTTGACGTAAAGATGAATTTGGCTTCTGCAGCTTGGCAGCTTGCTTAATAAGCGGCTTTGTGGTATTGTTGAAAAGTGTTGTGAGCTTGCGTTTATTAGACAGTCAAACACGGGGTAAAGGTTGGACGGCTCCTGTAGAAAGAACGACACTTAAATAATAACAGGCACATTAGCTCTCATCTGGAATCTCTAGACGTTGTAAATAAAAAGCATAACTCACAGTGATGATTCAGATAAACCCACCTTTTGACCCCTCACAATGTCATTTACTGAATGTCTTATCTTTAACCATTAAATTAATGTCTAAATCTAAACAATTTTAAGAGAACAGAAACAGAAAAAAAGCAAAAATATTCCAAAGTCAAAAAATTCCATTGAATGTCAAGGAATCATTAAGTAACTGCAATTAACTATAAACCAATAGGAATGGAATCTGGAATTTTAGAATTAGTAACATGCGTAACTGCAATTCTGTTAGGAAGGTTGCACTCTTAACAATAATAAAAATGAGTAAAACTTTACAGTGACACAATCGTCTTCCTGGCTTGGAGAGCTGTTTAGTAACTAGCTAATTATTACTCATTTGTGACTCACAAGTTCTTTTTAGGAAACTAGTTATTACTTAATAACAATAATATTGTACAAAAATACTGTTTGGGTTGTGAAGAATAGGCTTGGTTGGTAATTGTGACCCGAGGTGGTGCTAGAACATTTTACATGGGCAGGCTGAAGAGCGGCAGAAGACTTTGGAAGGGTGTTAAATGCAAAGGAAATGATCAAACATATGTAGCTTTAGCTATTTTTTGTTTGTTTTATTTTTCTTTAAGCATTGGCAATGGCTAAAGAAGCATGTCATCATTTCAATTCAATTCATTTTTATTTATATAGCCTAAAATCACTATACAGTTGTCTCAATGGGCGGTTGGTAATTGTACAAAAACATAGTCAGTCATAAAATATGAACAATAGCTGGTTGCTAAACTAAACAGATTAAGCTAAACTTTTTATCTCTGCCCCTAGATCCTTCTTCTCGGCAAGAAAAAAAGAAAAAAAAAATAATTCCGGGGAAAAAACTTCAGGAATGTCCACATGACGGAGGGAACCTCTCCCAGGACACATAGGACATAGGCGATGTACCAGGACTGTTAAAGAAGAATTCGCTTGTCTAACTCTACAACTACATGTTTGAATAGTGTAGCAGATGGGCTTCATCCAGATGTAGCTGGGGTTGAGGGGAGGGGGGTGTCCACGGCCAAGAACAGGAGGACCTGGAAACTGGAATCTCTCCCGCTCGCCTGGAGGGGAGTGGGAAAGAGGGACAACATATGAATCACACTGCACCAAACAGAGGGATGGAGAACCAAATGAAAGATAAATGACACAATAGAGGAAATGAAGAAAGTGGACAGAATCCCTGCGTATTGATCATTTCTGAATCTTATTTAGTAATTACTCTAAATTGACTCAAAAATTGCGGGGCAAGTGGGGAGAATAGACTTTCTGCTGGTGGGACAGCAGGACTTCCCCCAATGCTCCGTCACTGATTGTTAGTCATAATCATTTTTTAAAAGAAAATAATCATTAGATTACAATGTAAATAATGATATTGGTGTAAATTTTGTTGTACTCAAAACTTTTACAATATTTTTTCAATTATTTGGTTGATATTGTTTTATTTTCAAACACAAAATAAAACAGTTAAATAAGCGTAATGTTCAATAGACTAAAATAATGAATTTTTTGTATATTTTGTTTTAACTTTTAGAGAACAAAGATTGACATAGTGACCCCTCCGTAACTTCTGATAAACCACTTACAATCAGACCTTGCATCTGCAGCAGGGTTCGAACACATTGACAACTGATCCACACAGTGAGACGTCCGAGGGGGCACAGCTGGCCACTTGAGGGAACAAGAAGAAAGATATGTTATCACTCTGGGCCACTCCATGTCTGCTCTTTAGGAGAGACAATGCTTTGGTTCAGCGTTAGTTCTCTGTATGACCAAAACTGTTGAATATCAAGCTTTATTAACTATGGTTCATGTTTGACTTGTTATTTCTTCATTTTGTTGAGCTCAATCTTCTCCTGATAAAAGACGGGGGTGAAACAATCATTTTTGAGATTTTTGAGATTCAAAAATAAGTGATTAGAAGAAAATCCAATAAATTTCCACCTCAAGTCTAATTTTTATGCTTATATTTTTACACAAGAAACATATATTCATTTTTTTCATAAACATAACATAATTTTTAAAAAAAAGCATCAAGCAGTTAAAAGGTCATAAAGCCATGATTGTCCCATTGGGCAGATTTATCAGTTCACTATAGATAATAATATAGTGAAATTATATATTTATTTATTTTATTTTATTTATTTAATTATAGTGAAACAGTTACATTAGGTAAAATTTTAAAATAAACTGAATGCAATTAAACACTTTTACTAATACTCTGTAGATTTAATGAGGATAAAGATGGCGTTTATTTCATAATTAGCTGTTTGAGATCTTAGCAAAGAGGCCATAATAACTAAAAGTGGAACAAAATAATGTCTACACAGACTATAACATCTGCCATGTTTATAAATCCGTGCACACAGACACTCCATACTCTCCGTTTCGGGTTTCCACGCGTCGGAGAGTTGAGCATTGTATCTTCTTTCAAAACAGTTTGCGCTGCTAAATGTTCTGTTGTCAGACAAGTTATTCTGGATTAGTTAACAACAGACTTTGTGAATAATACATCTATAAACGTAAAACGACTGAGTAAAAACTTAAGCCTAAATCTGTAGATTTGCAGGTGTTCACAATGTGAAGGAAGAATTGTAGACGGAATCCTTTTCTAAATTGTGTGCGGGTGTTGTTGGGTTTGCATGCTCAAGTGCACACGTTCTGGTTGGTCTGGGTTGTGTGTGAGTTTGGGGCAGTGCTCACTGGCTGGTAAACTTGAGCTATTGCACTCCGTCACGCAGAAAAATAGTTACAGATGCACTTTGGCATGGTGATGGTGTGTCAGGAATTAAAGACAGAGAATTTGTCCAGAAACAGACAGGTTCCTCCACCTCACCTGCTCAGACGTCTTCACACTCAAGGGGAGGGAAAGTTCTCACACTTCTTAATTAAAATTATAAGCTTGTTTGAGCTGATGTCAAATCTTTGGTTTTCCCCCCTTACCGAACATCCAGTGCTTTATTGATTTGTTTGTGTATCAGCTTTTTGTTTGGGACACCATTTGAATGGACTGACGGATTTGCACACCAAATGCTCTCCTATTGTGCTGTTTTGCATGCTGTGCGGCTGGCCCTCGACCTGGCACCATTCATCAGGGAAGCCCTTTTTCTCTGGCTGTGTTGGCTCCTGAGCTGAACCACTGTGGACATTGCACAACCTGGAACATGAGGAAGAGAGCTAATGGGCCCAAATCTTGACAAAAAAAATTGCAATTTTTTCTTAGAAGAAAAACGCCTTTATTAAAATGCTTTTTAAATTTATCCACTTGTACAATAAAATTCATCCGCTTACAGAAAAAACTGCATGTGTCACAGAAAGATGATGTTCTGTTATTTTACTAACAACATTTGCAAATAGCTTTGAGCTTTATGGGTATTTAAAGAGTTAAATTGCATGAGAATAAATAATGGACCTATATATATATATATATATATATATATATATATATATATTTTTTACCAGAAGTTTGCATCTGATACTGGCATTAAGTGTTGAACTGTTAATAAAGTTGCCATGTTTCTGGGATTAAGTCAAGTTCAGCACTAAACTCCCACCTTTTGAACTCAGGATTGTCTTGGAAAAACTTCACACACCCACAGATGGTCTCACTCATCAGTCATAGCAAAAAAAAAAAAAAAATGGCAGAGAAACTTGAATGGCAGAGAAACTGAAAACAGGACATTAGATAATCACTAGATTTTTATTTAAAATATTTTCCTAAAGTCTTTATTTACAGTGCATGCTTAACCAGCTAACCGGAGCAATCAGAATTATTTAAGAGAGCATGAAAAAGATAAGAGAGCCAGACTTTGGTTCCATGACCTAACAAGATGAAGTAAAAAGATTAGATTAAATTTTTGTTTGAGTCTTAAATTTTCCAATGACTGTAACTGATGAATGGATGGATGGATCTATGGATGAATGGATGAGACAATAGATGAATGGATGGTTGAATGGATAAGAAGATGGATAAATAGATGGATGGATGAGTGGGATCATGAATGGATGAGATGATATATACATAGATAAATCTATGAATGAATGGATTAAAGGATGGATGAATGGATGGACGGATGAACTGATTGATAAATTGATATATGAATGAATCCAACAGATAATAGATAATAGATAATAGATAAATGAATGGATGGATGTGAGAGTAGATAAATGTATGAAAATATGGATGAATGGATGTTAGAATGGGTGATGAATGGATGAGAAAATGTATAAATGGATGGAAATGAAGGGATGAATAGACAGATAAATGAATAAAAAATGGAGGAATGGAAGAATGGATCAAGTTTGCATTACAAAGAGTTAATTAACAAAATAAAGGATGAATTACGTTGCACTTACAGCTTTCTTTAACAATTTTAACACTTTCTTTAGGAAAGAGAAAAAGATAGAGATAGACATATTACACTTTGACCTCTTTTACCAGAACTAGTTCTTGTTGTCACTCCCAAATGTTGACACTTGGCCAGAAACCCGCCATGACAGCTTTTGTCATGCAGGGAATGGACTTCTGAAAAAATGTAACAACATATAATAATAACAATATCAGATACTTGTGGAACTAAAATTCATATTTTTTATTAAACCATTTACATTTTTTAATAGTTATCAAACTAAAAAGAAAATGATGAACCCTGTTGACAAAATCTGATTTTAAAAATGTGATACAAATATCAAATTTGATTCCTGATCACAGTTAAAGTTGTTTATTACTATGCTTTAATAAAAAAACAGCATTCAAACTGATAAACAGAAGCTTCCTTGCTGATCGGTGTGACCTCCACGCTCTTGGGTCTTGTTAGTTTCTCCCCGTGGCCGCGGTCCCTCTTTCCTATGCTCCGGCCCTGCTGCTGCTGCCGCCGTACGGCTGCCTGACCTGTTTTGCTGCTTCGTTTGTCATCTCCAATCACTTGCTTTTTGAGCAGCTCTGACAGACGGGGGTATTTGCCTGCCTCTGTCTGGTGTTGAGAGCCGGGCTTCCCTGCTGAAAAGAGAAACTATGCACGGACGGCACAGCAAAACATGTAGCGACACACAATGGCACACTCCTACCAAGCTCTGCTCAGGGTGCATCTGCTAGGACTTCATCTTTCTCTACTGTTCTGTTGTTGACATTTTGTTCATCTCATTTTAAAGCCCAGAAATATTTTCTCTGATGAAGCTGATTATAAAAATACACACTTCTATGAAAATCCAAAAGCCATTATTTCTGTCTAAAATGCGCAGGTATTTTGAAGAAGAAGAAATAATTGATTAAATTATTATTAGTATTTTTTACTTAAATAATCTTTCCACAACTTTTAAGAAAGAATTTGTAAAATATTCATAAAAAAAGGGACAATAACAAGGTCTGACAGTCACTCCTGCCTTCATAAAGGCTTTAGATTTCATCTTTCAGAAGTAGAAATGCATGGCTATAGCCACGGATTAAGAAAAGGAGAAGGTTTAAGCCCAGCACTTGTTCCAAACTAATTACTCATTATTCATGACAGAAAGCAGTGTAACCAGTGCACTGCAGTTTGATTCTCAATGTCCTTTTGTTCCTTTGGCGTCGGAGGGTTTGTGGAACTTGACTGGTGTGGGTGCTTTGCGGTCTGCTGTGGTTTGGGGCTTGACAAGAACAGAAATGCAGCTTGCCATTCATGCATTAAGAGGTGCGTCTGATTCAAGTGTCAGATATGATGGAGTGGCTGCCTACGCTGCCAGTTTAAGCTTGCCATGGTTGAGCTCATGATTCTTCGTGGAGCATTTCTTCCCCTTTACACGCAAACTAAATATGTTTCTAAATCCAGCTCATGCAGACGGGCCTGTTCAGCTAGATTTGAGGGGAAAACTATCCTTAGAAACAGGTGAAAAAAAGCAGGGGACTTTCTTTTAAGATGTGCTTTAAGAGATCAAGTGGTCAGGGATCATATGGCGTTTTAAACATGGCGTGATCATTAGTGTGTCAGGGTCTGCAGCACAGGAGGGTTTGAGGAGACGATGCGGCTGTAGAGGAGTAAAAGGGACAACTGCAGTCAAGCAGGCCACCCACGTGGAAAGACGTCTAGAGGAATGCTTTTACAAAGATCTCTTCGTTTTTTTGTTGTCATCCTCCTCAGACCTACAGTATTTGTGTGTGTATGTGTTGGAGGTGTCACTACATACCTCTGCAGGATAGAGGTGGAGTGCATGCTGATTTTTCCACGACCACCGGTGTTGTGGCTCGGTCGGTGGATGCGCGGAACTTGACAGATTTTTCAGTGACCCTTCACTTGATTGACAGCTGTATTAAATAGCACGGCTGCAATTCACACCGCTCTTGAAGATGTGTTTGTTTCAGCTCATTTGGAAAGATGGAGCAATTATTGAGAAATTAATGATGGGAACTGGAAACACTTAAAAAAAAATAAGAGCTCTGCTAATGATAGCAGAAAAATAACAAGTTGTAAACAACTAGTATAATAATAATAAAAAAACCATATAAAGGACAATTTTAAAAGTTTGCCTCTTTTAAAAAGTGAGGATAAATAAAAAAATAGACATTATAGAAAGAAAATGCAAAATAAATATCTTCTCACTTTCATAATTGTTTGATAATTACACAAACGGTAAAATTAATCCATGCCACAAAAAAACGGCTATCAAATATTTGCCAGATCTTATCAGGTTTACTGTTGACAGCTTTTGCTTTTTGGAAATAATTGTGCTTGTTGACATGTCTGGCAGCCGGTACCGACAATGGAGAACGGGTTGGGAGATGAGACTGACGCATGTGCTGCTTCTGCAGCTGCATGTTTCGACACGGAAAAATTGTGTTGATAAAGCTTGATAAAAGGAAACTTCAAGAATCATATTTTCCATGAAATAAAACAGCATGATGACAAATATTTCCATAATTCTCTGGAATTTATCTTTTTCATATATAGAGAATAAAGATTAAAAAGAAACAAAGATTAAAAAGACTATTACCATCAAAAATGCATCAGAATGCCGTAAATGTTTATATTCTGTTGTTTTTTGGTGAAGTATGATTCAATTTTTTTTGTTTTGTTTTTTTTTTTTTGTTTTTTTTTTCCGGTTCCGGTTCATCATGAGCAGACGTGTGCCTCCAGCTCTCTTTTCTTTCTTTTCTTTCTTTTCTCGATAACTATTCCTTTTGAATTATTGTTTCTTTTTTTTGCATATATGGAGACATTGTTTGAATTTATATTTAAAGTGTTTTTTCCAAACCTTAACCTTAAAAAAACCTTTATTGTTTCCTTAAGCCCTTATCTGTTATCTGCAAGATTCTCTTGAAATCTATCAAATGTAATTTTAATATGAGCTATTTATAGATTTTTATTATGACGCTGCCAGGGCATCACTTGCACGTGCATTTTGGCATTGTCCAACTTTGAAAACTTTTTGGCACCAAATGTTTAATTAGTTTACAGATCAGTTTTGGAAAGATATGCCCTTGGAGAGTACACTACCTCGTTCTTTAAAATCTTTTTCCTCTGAAACAATAACTTACAGTGAGGTATTCCAGCTACAAAGAAACTTATCTTGTTAAAATTGGAAGTCTTCTTCTGTCCCATGTTTTGAGAGGTGGTTGAATTAAATGGTGTTTGTGGCTAAATTAGACATAAAGGAGATATGATAGGAAAAATAGTCCAGCACTGTTTTAGTAAGTCCTGATAACTATTTTAAACATTTTACATAATACATAAATTGTTACAAGAAAGATTATGCATATTCTTCCCAATTGCATGCTCTTTTCTCCTTTTTTTCTTTCCTCAATTTTGTTTGCACTTGTTGAAGTTGTTCACACATGCTGGCTAATATTTTTTTAGTGTGTGGATTTCGTACCATATTTTGTGCACTTTTGAAAAATCAAAATAAACTTAAAATACATATATAATTTATTGTTTGAAGACACATTTGTAGACTATAACAAGTTTTGATTTCATTTATTGTAAACAACAAAATTGTCCCTGTAATTCATTTTAATTTAGACTAATGGGGAGTTACAGCAAGTAGATTGAATTCAAGTTTTTTGTAACTTTTCCAAAACTTTAAAAATGCGTGTTTCACTAAAAGGATAACTTGAAAATGCACATCTTAATTTTTAAGCTGATCAAAATGTATTTAAATGTTATACGTAGATTTATTGTCCCACAATCCTAAATGCCTCTGTATAAAAAAAATACAAATAAAAAGTTGCCATTTTAACATTTCCACAAATTTTCCATAATTATTTAATAGTTTCAACCTTTTGGGATGCTTTCAAGTTAAAATAAAAAAAAAAAAAAACAAAAATGCAGAAAGAGGAAGATTCCGAAGCATTGAGTGACTTTTCTGTTTTTATATACAGCATGGGGCAGGTGACGCCCTTTATCCACAGTACCCACCTGTACACATATCCCAGTGCCAGTTACTTTATCGTTTGGTTTGCATAAGTCTTTGTAGACTCACGACACATGCACGGTGCAAAACAAACCCAGGGGTGAGTCCATATTTGCAGTGATCAGGATGTGTGACACAGACTCTGACCCAAAGTTCATGCGCGGGAGGAGGACCTCAAGTTCCTCTGAACTGTAAACATCCCGGGCGTGCAGACGTGTGCACGCGCGATTGAGCGTGCGCTTGATGTGTGGAACTGGGGTGTAACTGAATGCACAAGAAAGGGTGAAGTGAGTGCTGAGAGATACTGGGTGGGGATGAGAAGGTCTCACTGATGTCAGCTGTCAATCAGTTTAATACTGGTGACAGATCAGAAAAGCTTTGCTTATCTCATCTCTGATCTTTAGCCTGCAATGAGTGCAGAGTCACTTTGACTAAATATTTACTGTCTACCATATCTTTTAAGTAGCTTTTTAAATAGAAGAATAGATTTTTTAACCCAAAACCCAGGCCACCAAAGTTTTAATATTATTTTTCCTTTTACTTTAGCTAAAAAGTCCTCACATGAAGAAAAACCTAAGAATTGTTATTGCAAATATTAAATATGAAAAAAAAGTTGTGAAAAAATAGGAGAGTTAGCAAAACTGTAATAACTGAAACTTTTTTGTACTGGCACACAAGATGAACAACTTGTGAACACAATTTGTCTTGTAAGAACATGATAACATTTGCCCGCAAGATAAATAGAAAGTAAAATCTTTTTTATCATCTCTTGACCACAGAACAATAATATGTTTGCACAGGATTTTATCGGAGGGAACAAAATTGTTTCTTGATAAACAGATTTAACGCCCTTGATTTAAATAAAAACGGCGGAAAATCAACAAACAGAAAGCACAGTCAAAACTGATTATTTTTTTTCTTTGTGAAAATGACACATCTTCAAGCCAGAGCTTGATCAAAAACTAAAATTTCCTTGCAGGCTGAGAGCCTCTTGTGTTGGGCAGATTTTAATGTCTCCTGTTGGGACATTAAACTTAATTTATGTTGATTATGTTTTGTTTTTGCTTTGATGGACCGGGCGGAAAAGAGGAAGAGGGAGATGGGGGGTAATGGGGGGTTAGAGAAAAAAGAAGATGGCAAAAGAGGGAAGAAACATCATAAAACAGCCAGGTCTAGATAGTAAACTCGAATGGGGGGGCCTCTCTACACACAGACTCTGTAGTTACACACATAACTTTTGGCTGAAATAGTCTCCACAATTAAACTATTCGAAGTGTACACAATACAACTGCAACTACAGCTCACACTCTTAATATTACAAACCGATACAAATAAAGCCTTTCATTCTGTCACGCATACTATTAGTACAGAGGTGATCTGAAATCTGGGCTCAGGTGAGTGTTCATGTTTTGCTGATGTGGATAATAATGGAATGTACAAAGGGGGAGAGCACCCGGCCATCCCTGCGCCAAGACCCCCCGCCGGAGCTTTGGCAGCTGCAGCCAGGACCCCCCAACACCCGCCATGGAGCTGCGAAGAGAATTCGCCCTCCGGGCAATCCCGCCAAACACCCAGACACGCGGGACAGCCGCAGAGGCCCCCCCACCCAAGAGTAGGAAGGCACAGGAACACAGAAAGTGCAGGCCCCATGCAGCCCAGCCAGAAGAGCAGCCCCCCAACGCGCCAGGAGGTCCAACGCGAGGGCCCACCCGGAGAGCCCCCAAACCCCAGAAGAGCAACCCACCACTTCCCAGTAGCGCCGAGCATTCCCCCGCCCCACCCCAGGTGTGAGCCAGGGCCCCCAAAGGGAGACCCGCCCCACGCCCCAGACATCCGCCTCCGCCGCGAGAGGCCCAGGGGGGAGCGAGACAGGTGCCGTCAAAGCCCCCGCACAGGAGAGGGACACCCAGGAGCCACCGCCTGACCAAGCTCTACCACTGATGAAGTTTTTGGAAAGGACTAGTCCCCGCACCCCTCGCCAGGGATGGGGTAGGCGACTGAAGTTCGAAGCTCCCACCTTCCTTGTGTGATGAATGTGTGTTATTGTGTGTTAGAGCGTATATTTTGAAGTGTTAGATGTGTGTGTACAAAAGGGTGCAGTTAAAATTGGTGAGTAGGGCATTGACAGGACATCTCCTAATTGCACACAGCCTCCCACAAAAGGCCCTACATGTCTATGGTGCGGTTAAAGTGGGTAGGGCACCGAGAGGACATTAAAACTAAGATTTCTTAATAACCAATTATATTTATATAACTACAACAGCATAAAGAAAATGTATATTTAGCTTAAATATTTTTAGTAACAGAATTTATGAGCATCTTTTAGCAATTAGAGGTTAGTTTTGATGTTTTGCAGAGTGGGTTGGGTGCATATATGCTTAGAATTGGTTTCTTGATTTATCAGTATACTTTTGACACTTTTTTTGTGTTCTGTTTACTTTCAATATCAGATTCTTTTAAGTCTTTAAGACACTTTTTGCTGCATGTTAAAACTGCTTTGTAAACAGTGCTTTATAAATAAAGTTTGATTTTAACCAAAATTGAATATTTTATTTAAAGAAAATAACTATGTAGGAAGAGAAGATCTCAAGAAACAGAAATGTTATATGTACTTATTCAGACTCTTTTCATTATTTTTTACTTCATAGCGGTTTGTAATCACTCAGGTCACTTTTGAGGGTCATTGGAAAGGAATCATGAGACAAGCTCATGACGAAGTGCATTTGGCGTCATTAAACCTCAACTTATTTGTACCAATTAGAAGATGCAAGGTGGAGTAGACTTGATCTAGAAAAAATGCAGTTTTCACATCCTTGGATTTGGAAGACAAGGCTGATATTATTGCTTTCTACAAGGACTGGGTATCAATTATAATTTCCAGAAAAGATTCGATTCGATTAACCAGAGCCTGGATCGATTCGATTGCAGTATTTTTCGATTCTTTTGCTACTTCAATTCAATTCAATTTTGAGTTTACACATTTATTTAGAAATATATTCTTAATCTACTATATTTTTTGAATATATTTATATTAATCTGATACAGATCACAAAATGTAAAATGTATTATTGAAATAATGAGATTGTTAATAGCATACAGTGTTACATGTTTTCTCAAAAGAAAAGGCTCCAACAAAAATGTTCAGATCATTAACATAGTAAACATTGTTCTGCCTCTCCTGGAAGGCATTTCAGTTTGGTAACTAGGTGGCAATCGTACCACAGCATTACACCCTATTCCAGAAGAAGAAAGTTTGATCAAAAAACAATGTTTTAGACCACAATGACTGTAATAAACATTTCCTTAAAAGAGTTTGGAAAATTCATTCCTGTGAGTTTATAAAGATGTTCATTTTGTCATCAATGTATGTTTACGTCGACCAAGCGTTAGCCGTTTTACTGGGAAATTCCATGTTAGTATTAAGCTAGCAGTCTTTAGCTTTATATGCTAAATTGAGTTGTATTTTTATGAATTGATTATTGATATTTACTTTCTAATGCAACTATAACTTCAGTTATATTTTATTTAAAAATTGAGCATATAGTAAATCCTTTTCAATTTAGCTTTTTAAAAAAGATATTTTGTATGTTGAGATATTTTGAGATACAAAAAACCCTGATCGAGTACATAGGCTACTTTTATGTCGTCTGCACCTTTAATCTGATCACAAAATGATTTATATAGATGTAAACATCTTCAGAAAAATGTTGCATTTGAAAAAAGCTTTACATAGAAAAAAAGATCCTATATGTCACTATGAATAAAATACCAAAACATTGAAACACTGGAGACAATTGGATCAACAGGCTTAAAAAGTACAGATGCCACTCAACCTTAACATAAACTAGACCAAACGTGGTCTTGCTGTGACCGCTATAAAGTTTACACCAGCCTTTACTTTTGTATCAGCTGCATTAATATAACTTTTTACTTGTGCAGATTTTAAAGCTTTTCAGTTTGTATCCAAGTTCACACAAATCTAAAATTTGGTTTACATATTTTAGGAAATTTGAGGTGTTTAAAGCTACATATCTAACTGATAATGTTGTGCAAACTGGATTACCCAGAGGGCTTTGGGGGGCTAAAAGAGATGTCCTCCAATATGTCCAAATTTCTATCCTCATCCCTTACTACTAAAAAAACAGTGCAATATATAATGAGTAGTGAAGGAATTTAGACATAGCCATCAACATGTTTGGATTCAAAAGAATAAAAATGATCATTACTGACATTAAATATTGTAGTTCCTCTGTTATGACAATAATATTTTTCAAAACTGTAAGGTCATGGTTCGTGTTAAACATTCACTTTGTGCGTATAAATGAAAAGCCGCTGAACTATAATAGCTTACCAGTATTTATTTGAGTAAATTACACCGACTTATCACATGTCCTTTTTTTTGTCTACATTGAGCGTACAGTTTTAGAATGCGATGCAACAGTAAAATCAAACAAATCAAAACACAAAAAAACATAGACAATCATGTGCAGCACAGAGAGGCCATCCTGTAACATCACTTCTGGGTAATATATTGTTTGTATATATATACACACACACACCTATACTCTACACTTTTGTCACGGTTACAAAAATAAAATACAATACTATAGATGCGTGACTATACACACAAGGTGAAAACAAAACACACAAAGCTGTACAGTCCTCATTGAGGGCAAAGATACACGGCATTTTAAAAAACCAAGTGAGAAAGAAGGAAGGTTTGCTTTTAAAAAATGAACTCATACACGACATCTTCCAACTGTTTCACTACACTTTAAAGCCAACAAGTATCTCGTTTGTGCTTCCCTTTGAAAAAAAAAACCCAAAACAATTAAAAAGTAACACTTATTATGGTATTTGTTGGTTTTGCATCACTCGTTGTGGGTCTGCTGGATGTAATGACTCAGTGCATTGACGGAATTTTGTATTTCTTAAAAAGCTCGGCAGAAGAGGCTCTCTGTGACACCCCCCCGGGCATAACAGAAACAGTACGCAAGCACGCAACCCCGCCCACGACATGCATGCATCACATCACGACACCATGTGTGAAAGCAAAGAGCACCGCCGCAGCTGCAGCAGCACAGCCGTCCACGGTAAAACCAAAAAAAAAAAAAAAAAGAGGCGCCGAACTGACACACATGTATGGGTTGATCTGAGTTTAGATTTGTTTTTCAGTAAGAAAAGAGAAGGAAACACTTTCACACAACAGTTCTGAAAACAGAACTAGTTGTTCACAAATAGAAAGGACTTTTGAGTGTGAGCTACATTAGTTTTAGGTGACTAAAAAACAGAAATAGATGACGTTTTTTTTTTTTTGTCCAGCATCTTAATCTACAGTGAAACTACAGCACACTAAAGTGAGCAGCAGGGAAACAGAGCAGATCCTGCAGCCGTAGAAGTAACAGCTGCCCCAGTGGGCAGTTAAACGCTTCACAATACATTAAGAAGATCTCTTAGTGCTTATAAAGTATAAGCTGAAAAACAAAAAAAATGTACTTTTTCTTACGTAACGTCTCACATTTTCCCACAATTTTGTATGTTATGTCCTACCGCCTTTTCTGATGAAACACCAGAGGACAAGCATCAGCTGTACATATCCCACGCTGTACTATCAACCATTGGTAAGAACGTGCTGGATCGGTTAGGGTTAAAACGAGGCATGCTTACAACTCAAGAGACAACGACCACGAAAGAGAGGCATGTTTGAAACAAAATAACCCAGATTAACTTGTATTTAAATGTGAAAATGACTGAAAGACACAACCTACAATCTAAGAAAAAAAAACAAAAAACATGTTTATTCTGCGTTTTTTGCAGGATAGTGCAGAAAACCACCTGTACAAATGAAAGTAAGAGTGGATTTGCAAAGCTGTCCTAAAAAACTCATGAAAGACTCACAGCCAACTGAAGCCAAGACAAAAGCCGGGACAGGAAAGCCAAAAACGACAACTGAAGCCTGAAGGTACTTCCGAGGGGGGAGCAGTAATACCAATGCTGCCTCTTCCTCATCTTTGCTACCCTCTTTATGGTGCATACTTGCTCTGCAGTCTGATTCACAACTATGCTGCTGCTGTTTTGACCCTTAAGGAGGACTGACTGTGGTTAGCAGGAAAGAAGTTTAGTAACAGGTTAGTGGGAAAACTGGGGCTGGAGGCCAGGCGGTGTTGCAGACACAGCTGGTAATCTCGACTTCTTAGTGGGGCAGCGGCACGAGGATATCCACGTAGTTGATGGGGAAAAAGCCTGAGTTGCCGTGCAGCATCCCTTCGTACCAGTTGTCATCAATCTTATTGGTCAGGGTGATGATGTCGCCTTCCTTGAAGCCTAGCTCCCCTTCGTTCTCGGGGTCAAAATCGTACAGCGCGCGACAGCAGGGCTGGTCCAGAGGGGCTGGAGATTTGGGCAGATACAGCATGTTAGAGGAGACTTGAGAAGACGCTGCGTATAGATGACTATAATCACATGAAAGGCTCACCTGGAGACCTGGCTGTGAGAGGGAAAGAGACGAAGAAATTCAAATCACGAGTCAGTGAACAGGTTCTTTTGTTAAGTATTGAGGAGTGGGTCAGAATTTAAGGTAATGTAGTTGTGTGGGAGAGTTAGATGAGAGAATGTAGTCTATTTTTTTGTCAACTGAAAAATAGACTATTATGCAGAATTTTGTGATGGAGAAAATGGTTCATTTCAGTCAGATATACGGATCCTCTCCCATTAAGTTAGAGAGCAACTTGTTCTCTCAGAAGACTCTTTCTGTTCTGTGCAGGTCCAGACATGAATGCTTTCTTCCATTTATTGTAAGATAAGTACATCTTTTTATTAAACACTTGGATAAAAATCTTTATCAATAAAATTAAAATCACATGGATGGACTATTTCCTGGATTTCACCAGCCCCAGGATTTCACTACAAGCCATTATCTAAAGAAGATTTCTTTAAAACCCACTCTGATCATTTTTTGATATATTTAAAAAGTCATTCCCAATTGTTCTTTAATCATGATTATGCAGTTTGTAGCCAAAATCAATCATTTTCGGACAGTTTCTGCAGAGAAGTAGTCTGAGTTGTGGTCAGGACTCTTGATGTGGAGTAAGCCTACCCTCATTTCCCAACATCCCTTTGTTTATACTGTCTTCAGCTATCTTACACCTCTGACTTAACATTAGTAGTGCAACAAAAATGGCGAGCAATATCGGAGGTATCCAGTTGCACATTTTAAGCCAGATGCCAGTTCAGACAAGGAAAACAAAGACGCACATGAATCTATTTGTCTGCGAGTGGATGCATCAGAATGAAGCAGAGCAGTAAGCTTGTGGCCTGCCAACTGTAGCCCCTATGTCACTGCTACACTGTTTTTTAAATATCTGCTCCTGATTCACATTGTATTTGAATGAATGCATTCTAAAAATTGACTTTTAATCTAATTTTTCCTAATATATGTCTTTCATCGTAAGAAAATTGCCACAAGAACATGTTAAGCATGTTTCATTGGAGTGGGTCTTTAAATTTCAAATAGTAGACATTTTAGACATGCACGATGCAAACAGCTAAAATCCTAATGGCTGTTTTAATGCACGAAAAAAGGCTACATTAGATTTTTTTTTTCATTTAAACCCATCCACCAGGTCTGTGTCTATGACCTGGATCAGCTTTAACATTCAGACAGAATGGTTTCATTCTCTCATTTGACTCTGAACAAACAAGCACATTTCCCCAAAATGTTTAGCTTAACAATACAACAAAGGAGAAAACAGGAGTTAGAAAGAAACGGCACTGCACTGCAAGCAAGAATGCAGACGGAAAAAAACACACGTGAAAGGAAAAAAAAAAAGAGTGACAGTGAGATTTGGACGTCTCCCTCAGTCACTCTTGCTCACCTGGAGATCTTGCTGTAAAGGGAGGGAAAAGCAGGAGAACAATTGTCAAAGAAGAATTTTAGCAATACAATGTTTACATGAAGAAACTATGAAGTGATGCAGAAGAGTCGCAGAAATGGAAAGGTCGGTTGGACGACAAAGTGAGAAGAACCTCACTTAACACCAGCAGGTGGACAGACAATAAAAAAAAACCAAAACATTCGGATAAAACAGAGAAAACAAATGCTGATCCGCCGGAGAGCTTTGGATTTTCAGAGCTGATCGAGTAATTGTAAGGCGAGCGCACAGCACTTGATTTTCTGCTGTTTGTTAAAGAAAGAGGAAAAAAACATGAGAGAAAAGACTCAAACATGGACTCTCGTCTCACCTGGAGACCTTGCTGCAACGGGAAGGAGAAAAACAGCAGGAAAGGGAGGTGAGGACGTTAAAAGAGTCGGGTTAAAGAAAGGATGTCAAAGAAGAAATGAAGTGATGAGCACACGGATGGAAAACAAGATTAACCGAGCTCACCTGGAGACCTGGCACCTACAGAGGAACAAACACAAACCAAATTGGAGAAAAAAAATCAGTTGATTAATTTAGAGTTATTAAATAACTGTTAATAAAGTGTTAAACTAAGCTGAAATAAGGTCATTTTTTTCTATTTTTTAGTCTTTTAGTTTTTGTAAAAAATATCTCGTAGCACAATTTAAAATTCTGACTGCTTTATGTTATTGATCTTAATGAATATGTCTGAGTTGACGTTAAGGGCAAACTTTACTAAAAAGTTTTTTAGCTGAAGTTCAGAGTTTGGATTAAAAATAAGAGAAAACGAGCACATGATTATATTACTTCATATGAGTTTCTTTATGTGCAAATTCCCAGCAAAAAGTTTGCAAAGAAATAGCACAGAAGTAAGCTCTAAGTTTAATTCCTCGTATGATACTGAGGCTCAGTTTGACTTTGGAGTCCCACCTGGAGATCGAGCACCATGCATGCCTCCATTGTGGGTCTCAGTGATGGTGAAGTCCAGAGATGGGCGTGGTTTTGGGACGAACTCTTTTCTAGGTTTGCCAGAAGCATCTCTTATCCTGCAGATATCAAGAGAAAGAAACCCGTCAGAGCCAAAACGGAATAAATAACACAACTTTTTTTTTATAAGATTGTTGTCAGAACAACCAACTATGAAATCTGATCTGACCGTTCGTCAATTTTACTGGTGAGCTGCGTGAGGATTTCTGCAGACCGGCTGTGATACTCCAACTGAGCGTGAACCAGAGCAGCCAGCTGGCTGACCTGTTCAATCTGAAGACACCAACACAAAAAGACAGCATCTGTTGAGCAGAAGTGAAAAAATCTGCCACGTTTGACCCAATAGGGCCTTGTTTTAGGATTAAATGGCAAAAAAAAAAAAACCTTTTATATTGTTTTTACAACTGAATTGATATTTCTGTTTGGGTTCAAAAGAATCATGAAAAGAACAGAAAAAAAATAAAAAGGAAAATTTTCTTGTTTTCATGCTTTTTTAAAATGGAGATTAGATGGAAAAATAAGTAGGTAAAATAAAAAAAAAATTCAAATAATCATAACAATGTATGTTATGAATATAGTGAAAGCACATGATAAATTGTGAATTTTGAAAGAAAAAATATTAAATAAAATATATTCGTTTGATTTGTCTTTGTGGAAACAGCAAAAGACTTCTGCGTACAGTAGTTAGATGTTTACGTAGTCAGAGGATGCATTTAATTGGGGGGGATTTAAAATAGCACAATGAGTCAAGAGAATAAAATGAGTCATCAGTAAGAGTGTCTCCTGATGTAGACAAATGTGTAAAGTGGGGCTGATGGTTGCAAACTCACATCACTCTCCAGCAGGTTGAACATAGACAGCTCAGCAATTTCCTTGGAGTCATCAAACTTCTCCAGCGCCTGTTTGATCTCATCTTCTGTCACTTTGCCCTGGCGTTTCTTTTTATAGTCAAAGTCAAGACGGCGTCCCTCCAGTTTCTTCAGGTGATGCTGCAGAATCAGAATTGACGATAAGTTAAAACCTCATCTCTGATGATGACATTTTCCTCCTCTGCCTCCAAACCCACAAACCAATCCTACCTGGATCTCCTTGAGGTCTTTTTCATGAAGGTTCTGCATTGGATCGATAAAATTCTGCTTCACCTCCATGTCCAGGGCGTCCTTGACCTCACTGAGCTCGCGCATGGCTTCCCCCACATCGATCATTGCAAGACCTGAAACCAGCAGCGTTGGCAAACTCACAAAAAAACCACAAATCACATCTTCAGATGCCAGAATAAAACAAAATGATGTGAAAAAACTAGAGTGCTTTCTAGAGGCGGGATAACACCAGCGTTTTAAATCTCCTCAAAGTGCAAGCAATAAAACAGCAGGGCAAATTGCAGGTGTCTTCAATGTCACAGAGGCTCATAAACAATTCATGATGTTAAGACTGCATCCTTCAGGGACTGCAAATATTCCTTCTTGTGCAGTCTGCAGAGAAAAAGGTGTGTCCATCAGGGTTAGTTTTGTGCTCAGTAGCTCACCAAAGTTGGAATCTTCTCCCAGCTCCCTGCCAAACCTCTGCATAGACTCCCCCAGGATGGCCTCAGTCTGCGTATAGCCCGGTCCCTTCTCCTGGCCTCGCATGCGTGACATGGAGTTCATCATGCTCATCTTGGCTCTGGTGGCTGTATTGACAGAAAATATGAATAGACTTGAATTTAAAAAATGACAACTTTAAGGGATTTGCATCTAGGGGTGTGTATTGGCCAGAATCTCGGGATACGATAAGTATTGCAATACAATACATATTGTGGTATATCCCAAGACTGTACCAGAACAGTTTTTCCTTTTTTTCTTTTTTTTTTTTTTTAAGAGCATGACTTAAAAAAAAAAAAAAAACTAAGTTACACTAAGTAGCACATGTCTTATAACAACAAAAACAGTACGGCTGACTGAACCAATGAGACAGAACATTCAACAACTGGAAAACAAAAGTAAGACTCTAAAGGATGCCCACAAATAATTAATTAAGCATTGTCTCTTCAGCATTTGAATCAATACAAGAATTGCCTTATGATTTATCGCAATATATCACAGAATTGACTTTTGTCTGCACTCCGACTTGAAAGGTTTGGATTTACATCTGCTGTCCAAAGGCAAACTGATCTATGTGTAATAATTTTTATTCAAACATTGTTTTGGTATTTATCAATGTATCTATTGATTTTAAGATTGTACTAACAGTATCCAAGAAGAGTTACCATCAAACGGATGATTTAAACATCCCAAATGAACAGGAATCAGATGTTGATTAATAGGACAAAATGTTATCACAGAAATGGTTTTCTGATAAACCAAACTGTAACTTATTTCAGCAGAAACTAGCATTTAGTTCAAAAATTCTGAATATGGAAGTTCTGCATGTATAATACGCATCATATCAGTTTCTTTAACATCAGATATAAAAGCTGGATTAAAAAAAAAAAAAAAAATATCACTAATTTTCTGGGAGATCCTACTGAATGGATCTCAGGTAATCAATAAAAACCATCAAGCAGCCTCAGTTATGGTGTTCAGCCTGAATAGGTACCTGGGTTTGGCTGCAGGTACTCGGTGGTCTTGGTGATGACGTCCATCACTGCTCGGGCGGTGGTGTCCACCCTCTGAACACATGAAGAAAGAACAGACAAACAAACACATTAGCAAGCCTATTTTAAGAAAAACCTGTGTAAATATGGACTATCAATGATGTTTTTATATTTATACAATTTGGGTAACCTCCAGAATAAACACTTTTATTTTAACTCAATAGAAGATAGATTTGATTCTTAATTTTAATCAACATTTGCAAAAAAGACAACCAAATACTTTTTAAAAAAAGTTTCTACAAGTGCAGATTTTTTTTCAGATAACAAGCAAAATTGAGTGCTTATTGATTAATCGCTGCACATGGCAATTCAGTTTTACAAGTAACTATCATTACTGCACATTATACAGTGTAATACTCCTTGTTTATATTATAAAAAGAGCTTTTATTTTTCTTTATTTTACCACATTCAAGTTCACATGTCCAGTTAATCTTTAACTCATCTTATCTTCATATTATAAAATTATATAAATTTCATTTATTCATTTATAAAGCCCTTTTACCACCAGCCAAGGAGGCCCAAAATTAAAGTTTCTTTATACATTTTCTTGAATTTTTTAGATATTTAAACATTAATACATTAACATTACAGTACTTAACCTGTTCCAAAGTTTAGTGCCACACACAGTCACAGAAACTTTTCTTTGTGGTTCTTATCAATTTCGTCCTGAAGTTCCTACATCCTCTCAATTTGTATTTTTCTTTAGTTCCTAAGAACTGGTTTTGGACATTACATGGTAATGTCTTCCCACTAGCTCTAATGATGTAAATAATGCAAGCTTATCATATTGGGTATTGTAGGTAATACAATCTATTATGCTGAAAATTGAATTTAACATTTTTTTATCAGTCTTTAAAGGAAACTGGATGACTGTATTTTTTTTATCCACCATGGAAACAGGAATACAGGAAATAAAAACAACTAATAGTCCAGACGTGCCTTTTCCATTTCAGTGAAGTCATCATCGAGCTTTGTTCCTTCTGCTCCTCCAACCTTTTCACTCACTCTCTGCAAAAGACATAAAAAACATCTTGTTGATACAAATAATTCTTGGTTTTTCACATTAAAATTAAGACATAGTTATGTTGTCCTTTAAGGAAATGCAAGAGTGCAGTTTGTTTCAAATATGTTTTCTAAACAGGCAGAAAGATTGGGTTCATGGAGCAGCAGAGACAGCACACATAAACACGCGAGGAAATAAAAATAGATCTACCTCCGGCACTGAAACTGATTTTCATTTTGCTCCAAGGTGCAATACAACCAGACACCACTAGTGGGGAGCAACAAGCAAACAGAAATAGGTGGATTCAGCTTTCAGGGACTGTCACAGTGTGACTGAAGCGATCAGGACGAAAAAGGTCAGACAATAAACCTTTTAATGGAAAATGTTCCTGATTGTCAGTGATTTTTTCCATTGCTTTCTTTTCTCTTTTGCTACATCATTTTTTTTCTAAAAGCTGCTTTTATATCTCTACACCAAGCGAGGAACAATGAAGCAGATTTTTCAGCTGGCAGAGCAATGATCTGTGAAAGCACACAGGGGGTTTATAATGCTAAGCCTGTGGCAGAGGTTAGTGCAGTGTAAGACTTTCTGAAAATTGTTGCTCTGTGACTCATCACAGGAAACTCTTCCCTGATCCCACTTGTGTCGAGCGCCTAGAATTCTGACAGCACTGCAAAAAACGAGACACACATATTTGGACAAATCTTGCACTGAACTGCATTTCCTCTCATTATCATCAGCTATGCAGTATATAAGCAGTTACTTTAGCTAGTTCCCATGGAAACAGGTACATGCACACCCGTCCTGCAACATACGCTTCCTTCTGTCACGTTTGATCATCAAGGACCACAGAAGTCAGCGGTAGCATCAGGGAATAACATTCTTTGGGTGTGAGTTGCAGAATGCTAATACCCTCAAAAAACCCAAAACAAACTCCTCAGTTTGTTATTGAATATTATAGTTAAAGGAAAATAGGTTTACACTTGAGTGTTGTTGTATTACTGCAGAAAACTTTGGGAAAACAAAATTTGAAAAACCTTTTTTCAAAATATTCATTCATATAAGGACCATACCATCAGGATTTCTTTAAAAACAGAGATGATTTAGACATGGAGAAATGTGAATATTATAAAATGTGGTGTTAAGCAGTAAGATGGAAAGTCCTAAGGTCAGTGCATCTTTTATTATGTATGCACTAATTCTATGATTTATGACAGTCAAATTTATTTAAAAACTGATAAATTCGTGACCCGCAGTCTGTCACTTCCTCAGCTAAAAGCAGCTCAGTCACGCAGCATCACTAAGCACCTGTGGGCAGGTAGATTTTCAGAGAAAAAGTAAGAGGGTATTTGGAGACCAGCTTTCGGGGGGGTTTGTTATATAAGTGGAATGATAGTTGATGACGCGGCTGCTGCAAGCACACCTTCAAGCCCGTTCAAGAGTGCAGCAGAAAGTCAACGGTCACGGTTCTTTGGTGGCTTCAAGCTCAGGAGACGGAAAACTAGAACAGCGATGAAAGGAAGATGCAACCAAGGACGCTCTCCGTGAATCCAGGACGTCACAATCAATGAATACAGGAGGGATGACCGGCGAGGCGGCGGAGTGCTGCTCATACAACGTGACAGAAGCAAATGACCAGGAACTAGAGGTGAAAACTACACAAAAGACATGTAATTGAGCTTTTTACTTGTACTGATTCATGCTTATCCACCTGACCGGCCTCGTGAACAACCTAGCTTGGCCCTTTCATAGATCAATCTCTTGTGAGGAAGAGGAGAAGGTGAGGAGAGCTGTGATGGAAAGATTACATATTTTTTAAGTTCTTCAATAGACATAGGAGACTTGAAACTATTGAGGCTATACCCAAACTATTGAAAGCAGTGTCTGCATTAAGTTGAAATAAATCACGTTGTTTTTCCCATACTTCAAATAATTACTGTGTTTTATTTTGTTTTATTTCATCTTGTTTATTTTTCTTTTTTAGCACATTTTAATTCTATGATATGTCTTGGGTATGTGTAATTTTTACCTCTTGACAGGGACTCCCTTGAAAAAGAGATCAGTGGATCTCAATGGGATTTCTTTTCCTGGTTAAATAATGGTTAAAAAAAAATCAGATTTTAATTTTTTTTCCAAAAGAAAAAGGGGAAAATTAGCTGTAATTAACATTAATGAACTAAATATCTACTTAGATGAAAATTGTGTTTTTAACATGTCCTGGTGACATTTTTCTAATGTTTAAAAAGCTTGTTGGTATTACGTAAAAGCTACTATGACAAGGTACAAGCTCTCTGCTCCACTCCATTCTGATGCACCCACTTGGGTACAGACAACTAGAACCATGTATGTCTTTGTTGTCCTCATCTGAGCTGGTATCTGGCTCAAAACTGTACGACTGGAAAGCTCCAAGATCGCTCGCCATTTTTTTGCACCGGTAATGTTAGGTAGGAAATGCAAGCTTGTGGGAGAGTGTGTAAACAGATTGATGATGTAAAGTGTGAGTGAGCTTACTCCGCATCGATAGTCCCGTCCACAACTTAGAGACAAATTTCTAACGATCAACTGCCACTCTGCAAAAACAAGCTTTTTTATTTGGGATAAAAACAACATATCATAATTAAAATGTCACGAGTAATGCTTTGAAAATAGATCAAAAGATTGTCTTAAAAGTTCCTGCTTGCACACTTTAAAGTAAAATTGAATTGTACTTAT
The DNA here is from genome assembly GCA_003999625.1 of Oryzias javanicus. NCBI lineage: Eukaryota > Metazoa > Chordata > Actinopteri > Beloniformes > Adrianichthyidae > Oryzias > Oryzias javanicus. Next base: position 18,754,083 of record CM012437.1, read on the forward strand.
ATACAAAACTTTAAAAAATAATAATAAAGGTGTTGGGGAATCAGGAAATATAGGTTAAAACAAAGACATTCAATCCTCAAATGTGACAATACAAAGATATTAGCAGCTATGCTAAAAATATAATTAAAAAACATGAACTGTAGAGGCAGAATTTATGTGTCGTCTTGACTTAATGCACCAAAATGCGGAAACGCATTAAAGATAACAGCGGGGGTTTCTGTTTGCAGAGACAGTTGCGCAGGAAGACAAACTCACGACGGCTTCATTGGAAAGCGTGGTTCAACGTCTCACTGCAGACGCCAAAAGTAAACAACCAGCATCAAACGCACTTATTACTGCAAAAAAAGAGTCATATTTTTATTTGCTTATGACAGTAAACTAAATGTTTTAACAGCAATTAAAATGAATTTGCTTATTATTTTAGCTAGTAAAATTTAATCTGCTACTTTAATTAAGGAATAAAATTTCAACGGAAAAGATGTAAGGATAGTTTCAAGGAAATGTTTATCTTCAGACATAAATCTGTTTCTATCTGCACCTTTCATCTCTGCCACTCACTCAATGTTTTTTTTCTAAAGAATAATAATTATATTGCCTAGTGGAAAAAAAAATATTCTTAAAATATTTGCACAATTGTTTTCTTTTTAGGCGGGTATGTTGTTGCAGCACGCCATTTTAGGGATTTTACCTTTTCTCAGCGACAGTGAAGTTGGTAAAACGACCAAAAGATGCAAAGCAGTCAGGAGGAAATTGAATTATGTTCAAAATAAATACACATTAAGATCTATTTTGCCAAAGGCTCAGGATAGCACCTAATTGGACCAGATTATCCGCTAAAATAAAAGGAAAGGAAAACACAGAATAACACCTGAAGGTGTGAGACAACAAAGCTAGACGTGTTTGATGTGTTCAAATCTTTACTTCCTTGTCACATTTTTTCAGTTTTTAAACTATAAGTTGCTTTTATTTTGCTAAAATATTTTTTTATTTTAAAGTCTGTGGGCCTATGTGCACAAATGTGCAGATATATATAAAAAAAAAAAAAACAAGCCATCACCTGTCCCGTCTGCGTGTCAGTTTCCAACTAATGAAAAAGGCGTTTCGAGCCAGCACAAAAAGAGAAAAATTGAGACTTGGAGACTTTAAGGATTTCATGGAATCCTGGCAGGTGTTTCAAATTATTCCCAATGTCCTCAAAGCAACAACATAACCAGGAGGGCAATATTTGTTTAAAAGCAACGGTTCATCTGCAGTGTTTTCTTTTCGATAAAGAGAGCTGCCCTCACAGATTAGTGGAAACACTTTTGGCAAACACAGTGAGGCAGTTTAACCAGCAGGGAGTTCACACCTGTGTGAGACACGCTTAGCTAATGCTATTAAAGGCAGAGACGCACTCCGACACAGAAAGCATGTTGTTGCTTTTACACGTAAGTGCTGGATTAGATTCTGCTTCCCCCTGCATGGACATAATTAATCAATACTGCAGCATCGGCAGTGTTGCTCCTTGAATACTAAACCTGCTCAGGTATATATGTTCGACAAACTAGAATTTTTGAGCAACTGAATCCAAAAATTAAATAAAAATAAATAAAAAATGTCCTCCTTAATCTTCATTTAGCATTTATGACACAAATCGTTTAAAATTAAGGTTAGAAAATGCATATTTTCACACTTAAAGTGTTTCTCAGCATATTATTTATTTAATGTGCTGCAACATGTTACGCCTGTATACATGTAGAATCAGCACAGATGGTTTGGCAAAGATTTTTTAGCCCTTCCTGACTGTATTTTATCTGGGCTGGGGACCAGCACAGTGAGATCAAGACTAGGGCCCTCTTGTGGCTAGATACAAAGTTAGGCAAGTTAAAAGGTCAAAATGGAAAAACACCTACGAAAGTGTTAGAGAAGGAGAGAGAAAAGATACTGTGGGACAAAATGGATTGGTAAAACCAACAAGACATTAGGAACGTGACCAAGTGGAGACATACCATGGACTCAGAAAAGAAGAAAGCTTTATATATATACATATAAACAGAGAAACGCCAACAATTGTTCTGCCTCTCTTGGAAGGCATTTCAGTTTGGCCACTGGGTGGGTTTTGTGCACCGGCATTACACCATATTTCAGAAGACGAAGAAAATATGAGCAAAAAACTGTGCTTTCGATCACAAATGTTAATTTAGAAATATTTCCTTAGAAGAGTTTGGAAAATTAATGTCTGTGATAGTTTAAAGTCACCTTAGTCAGCAATTAATGTTTTGGTCGGTTTAGTGTTAGTATTAGCTGTCCTATGGGAAACCCCATTTTAAACTAGCGGACTTTAGCACTATGCGCTAGAGCGATCGATAATTGATCTTATAAGATTAGCTTGGCTAATAAATTTTAATATTTTATATATATATATATATATATATATATATATATATATATATATATATATATATACATATAATTAAAAAAAAAGGATTTCGTGCCATCATGTGTTTGTCTATAAGCAACTGTGTGCAAAAAACCAGACTGGACTGAAAACCTGCATCCCAATAAGTATAAGTGAAATAAGTACAAATGACTAAATGTAAAGTGTTAGCTGATCTGACCAACAGAAAGGTGCTAAATGGGCAGAATAACATTTGTAGAAAAACCCAGCTCAGATTCATCTAAGAGTAAAGTTTTTAATCATTTTTTTATTCAGGTAATAATGATGTACTTGAAGGCTCAGCACCTAAATAAATAAATTCACTTAAGTAAATATTTTATAAGGTCTTTGCTCTTAAGCAGCATGATGAATTCTAAATACTGCTAAAAGGAAGCTAGCAGTTGAGTTTGCATCAGAGCTTTAATGTCATTTGGATTGAACCAAATACGTGTCTGTGTACAGCCTGCAACATGGCGCTGTATTTAACAAAAAAGAGGAAAAATAAAAGGTTAAAGCACCTTTATATGGCTATGATGAATGTATGAGGTTCAGCAGCTAATGTCCTTACCGTTCAGTAAACATTTAACGCTTTCTAAACCTTCTAAATGCATCTACAGGCATTGTAAGGCATTGCTTGTGTCGTATATTGAACACTGAGCTTTTAGCATTAGCCTTGGTCACATGGTGTCCAATGTGAGGCTCACAAGGAGCTGCTGTCCCTGCCTCCCACACCTCCCCTCCCTGTTTCCTGCTAATCCCTACTGGGCACAGAGAGGCCCCTGCTTTAAATACGTACAGAGTGGAAGACAGAGATTAAAAATGACAAAAGTGATTAGTGAGGCTGTCAGGATAGCCCCTGCTCCTGGACTATCACAGAAGGAAATAGCTCCCTTACAAACAAGTTTCTACCTTTAACAGAGACACTTAAGGCTCATTTTCTTAAATAATTTTCTTCCCAGGAAACTAGAAATGAAAAAACCTAGAATATTTTAAAACAGATGCACTCTGAAACAAAAATATTATAAATATTATAAAAATTGTATTTCTCTGTCTTTGCTTCGTTAACGTCCTCCTCTCCCCTCCGGACCCCCTCTGGTCCTCACTGTTCCCATTGCTGTGACTGTCATGCTAAACTGCCTCTAATGTTTTTCAGCCACCGCAGGGTTTTCGTTCAACGGCAGAGTCCAGCCGCTCCAATTTAAAGCTCCACCTCAGCTGACCTGGATATTTAAAAGCAGTCTTAGCTGTGACTCCATATTAATACCTTGATTACCAGTGAACTTCTAATCTTACTGCCTGTCCCAAGAATACACCCACACTCTCGTGGAATTGAGAAGAATCCCTGTCAGCGTGGGGGAGTGAACTTCTTGCTCCATCTTCTGCTTCACCTGTATAAATAAAGGTTATATGTTCAGGTTAATGCCCCCCATAATATCCAATGTTTTCTGAGAATCTGGATTATAGTAGTGAGAAGAAAAGACACAACCAAACTTGTAAGTTAATCTTTAGGAGTGTTTCGCTTAATCATCTTAATTGATGAATCGTTTTATATTCCTATGATCTGGCTAGACTGATCTGCCCGAGGCAAGCTGTTAATCGAATTGACCTATACCATTATACAATTCTTTTAAAATAGAACAAATTGATTATATAAATATTGGAATATACCATTTGGATTGAGACAAGGTAGGTTTATCTTACTGTAATGTAAAAAAGGGCCATCACAGCGAATAACGCATGATGACAGCAAAGAAATGATCAATCTTTCATTACAGTCGGATGTGTGGAAACTCATTGAATTTGGCAGAAACGTGACCATACAGTGTGCTATAATGTTCTAATAATGTTCCATTTATGTGAAAAAACAACAGTGAACAGAACTTTATTTAACCAAATGTGAATGAAACAAATTCTTGTTTGTTTGTACATGTTGTTTATCCTACAAGAAATTCTATGAATCTGGAAAATTTCATTGTTCAGTACCAGGTTTTTATTTTTGAGTCGCACTGATTGAATTTTTGGCTATAAATTTTAGGTCAGTGAATCGTAATTTTCAAAAAGAAACAACATCCTCTATGGATGGATTCATCAACCACAAATCGTGATCGTTGGTCTTCATTCCTGAAGAACCGATAGGACCAAACCCATCAGTCCTTGCTGCTCCGTCTAAACGCTTTTCTGTCTGAGTGTGCGCCCTATAGCGATTCTAATCTGATTTGTGAGCCTGTGCATGGCTTTTATGTAACATCGTGGATGAGTCTGAGCTGAGGAGAGGTGTGCACACACTCCCATCTTTTTGAGTAACACAAGGGGGAGGATGGGTGGTGATGGGTGAGAACCAGCTGGCACTGTGTGTGTGTGTTGTGTGTGTGTGTGTGTGCAAGAGAAAAAAAAAAGCGTGCCAGAGCTTGTAAGCATTTCTGAACACTCAAAAATAGAGCTTGGGCGGCTGCCTGCACGATACAAAAAATGACAGGACCTTACAGGAGTTCTGGACTGGAGTTAGTCTGTTCAAATCCATGTCGGGAGTTTTGGAGTTCCATGGCGTGCTAGGATTTCTTCTCCTTCTAGCTTTCTAACAGTCACATTAACTGCAGCACACAAACCAAAGCAACAACAGGCCTGACTGAGAATTATGACAAAGTGTGAAAGGCTCTTTGTTTTCTACTGCATCAAATTATCATTTTCTGCTTGTTTTACGGCTACATGTTCAGATAGAATCTTTCTTTGAATTCTACTGTTTCATAATGGAAGCATTTTTGGGGGAGATGTTCATAGAACATTTAAATGTATTTTATGAAACAGAGAGTCTTCATAATTTGGAGAAGCATCATTATAGCTCTCAGTTTTGTCATTTTTAAATCTATTTAATTTACATTTAAATTTTAATTAAATAGATTTAAATTTAAATATAAGAGTAATATAATGCTGATTTAGCTTTTATGATGATATATTAAGATGGGCCAATTTGCACTAAGATTGTGTTGTCATTTTGTTTACATTTTGTTCAAAAACAAAAATTTGAACTTATTCATTTTTGTCACTGTGTTTAAAAAAACTACAATGAGGAACATGAAAACTTATAAAAAATCCAAACCATTTGCTCAGAACTAGCAAAAAATCCTTATAATAACACTGTATAACAATCAATTTGAAGTGATTCTACCAAACAGAACACTTATGTGGAAACTCATTGTGTCAACATTTTTAATATCTCATAAAATTTCTTGTAAAGTAAAAACTACTTGCTGCATCCAGATAATGTTACTACTTTCTAATAACTTTTTTCTTAAGATTGGTGGTTTTCTCCTATTATAGGCTACCTCTTTTTGAAGTGTAGCCACATAATAACAGCCCAAATAGCCAAAAAAAAAAGGATTGCATTTACGTATTCATTATTATAAATAGAATCTAAATTAGCAAAGACTAAACATAAAACAAGGGGTCACAAGTTACTTACTCATTTTAACAGTATTTATTTAGTCTTATTAAGTGAAATAAAGGTGCCATAAATGCCCCTTTTCTGAACAGAAAAATGCACATTTTTTAAAGTGAGTTAATATAAAATATAATCAAAGAACACCATATTCAGATTTTTCACCTTATGGAATGGAAAAAAAATATGTATTATACTATTCCAACTTCAAACTTACAATACATTTTGTACATTTTGCAACCTGGCAGCTTTGGTGGTTGGAGCAAACACTGTTTCATTTCCATTCATTTTCAAACAGACAAGCAACAGCAAAGATGAAAAGAAACCAGCTAAAATCTGATTTTTCAATTATATGTGCAAGTAACTCATGTTCCACTCTCAAACACGTCTGCAACCATTTCTATGTTAAATGTGTCACATTCACTTCTACAGAGAGGAAAGACAGTTTTAATCTTTTTAATATCAAAATATGTGAACATGTACTTTATTTTGTTTCTATTTTTTATGTCAAGTCATAGCTTTTACTTTTAAACTGCTTCTGTTTCATGGAGTTTTCCAAAGACTTTTATCTTCTACTACACATCAGATTACAGCTCTATGATAAAGTTAATGCATGTGGCACAGAAAATAAACCACTATCATATTAAATTAGAGGTCTTTTCACATAGATGAAATCTAGATGGTATTTACTCAGTTCAGCCTGAGGGGGAAAGTGGCAAAGCAGCCATTTTATTCGCAGTTCCTGCTGCTTCCTTGACATGACACCATGCTGTCTGTCATTTGGGTCTCTGCGGAAACACGGGGAAAGCTCAGGAATGACGTCAGTGTATCTTTCCTTGCAGGAATGATGCTCTCTGGATCGATGCTCTCGGCAAGGGCAGCAGGAATTTTTTCTTTCAGTCACAAGCACACACACACCCCCACCCATCCACACACACACAATGGTGTTTACATATGTCCAACAAATCTTTCAGATTTTGAATTGTGAACATACAATGAGATAAGTAGCTTATGATAGAAAAGAAGAAAAAATTGAGGCCGGAAAGATGAGGCTGACTCAACAAGGCGCTTTATGTGTCAGACTGCAAAGCAAATGAAAAGAAAGAAATGCCTTCAAAGGGCTCATCTAGAACAAGAAGACAGCTGCAGTGCATCAGAACATGGCATGCAATCCTCCTACACTGCAGACAACCTTAAATCAATGAAGTAGCTGATCCTCACTGCTAGAACTTTAATATCCTGAGTAGATTTCCTTTAAATGCTCATCGAGTAAGCAAACTGAAAGTCTTTTGTGTAATTTCTGTCGCTTCAAATATGAATCTCAACCCATCAATTCATTAGAGGCAGACCTGGAACCTTTGAAAACAAAAATAAAATCTAGTCAGTGACTATGTGACTATGTAGCTAAGTAATCAAGATTCAATCAATGGAGATTTGGTGAAAATGTTTGAGAGCCAACCACTCAGCCTGACATTCTCTACTAACCATCTTAAAACCATTATTTGCAAATTAACAGCAATTAATCATAAAGAATTAACATGTTAATATTTATTATTAATTACCTCGCAAAGTAACAGTTCCTCGCTTTGTCTCGGACGCTTCGGGCTTGAACGGCGTAAATTGAAACACTTTGTCGGGTATTATCCCACTTATACCGTGGTCACTTATAAAAGGAAATAAATATTCATTTGATTTTATTCTTGCTTTTTTTTTGGCTTTAGATAGCTTGTTCACAAAAACGATTTGATCTGTGGTGTGGCGCATTGTCGCATGGTTTGCAATTAATTGGTTACATTTTAAAAATATTTTTAATTTTTTTAATAGATTCCCGGCCCTACGAAAAATGAAAAATATTTTGTATTGTGTAAAATTGGACATTTTCATGAAATGAATGTCCGATTTTTTTCCTACTTCTTACGACTAAAGAGCTATATTGTGCAGGACTATCCTGAAGTAATTTGGACACCTGTTTTTTTTTTTTTTAACAGCAAATATGACGTGACTGAATTTCCAAAGTAAAAACCAAATAAATATGAGCTTTTTGTGAAGACTATTAATAAATCCATTGTGTTCTGATGCTGAAAACTTGGAAGTTTTTTTTTTTTTTTAAAAAAAAAAAATGTTAACAGAAAAAACTAGAAAAGTGCATTGCCTCCGATAATGCATGTGTGAATGCATTTTGCAGAATGTGGTTTCTGAAGATGCAAAAGATTTGTCTTTAAGATTAGCCCAAAAAACCTCAAAAGTTACCAAATTAGCCAAAAAAGCTAACACGTTGCTAATATGTTAGCTTAACTCAGAATTAGCCCAAAAATACCCTAAAAAGTTGCCAAATTAGCCAAAAAAGCTACACGTTGCTAATATGTTAGCTTAAATCTCATGAATTAGCCAAATACCCTAAAAAGTTGCCAAATTAGCCAAAAAAGCTACACGTTGCTAAATGTATGCTAGCTTAACTCCAAATTAGCCCCAAAGAGAACTCAAATGTTGCCAAATTAGCCAAAAAAAGCTAACTACGTTGTTAGCTAATATGTAGCTTTCGTTAACTCCAAATTAGCCCAAAAAAAATCAAAAGTTTGCGAAATTTTGCCAAAAAAGCTAACACGTTGCTAATATGCTAGCTTACACCCTGAATTAGCACACAAAGTTGTTTAGATAGTTGAGGTTAACTCAAATTATAAGCTTCCTAACAAACAACGAGTTGCCTAAAAAAATTAAGCTTGAAAAAGCAAAAGTGCAGAAAGTTTTATACGATTTGAAAAATTTCCCATTGACTTAACATGGGCTAAAATTTGCCGATAATCGGCGAAAACCGTAAAATAAATTTTGAAGAAGCCAAATATATACAAGAGCAGTAATGTCCTTAATGAGACAAACGTTTTGATACAAGATTGCAATAAATTGACATTGATAGTTGCTTCAGTTTTTACGGTCAAAAAACGTACGGAAGAAAACGTAAATAAGAATGAAAAAACAATAGTGTTGAAGTAAAAATGCATTGAATGCATTCAACACAATAATTCAACGCAATGCATTGTTTTGTCTATTTTCCACACCTAATATTGGAGGGCATTGATGCAATTACTAGTTTTTACAAAGTTGAAGTTTCTAAAGTGGTGACTTGCATTTTTATTTATTCAATTGTAAGAAAACTGACAGCTCTTACAAGATGGCAAAAACACTACTATAATATTTTGTGCACTAAAGCATGTTGATGTAGTGGTAAAAGGGTATTTCAGGTGAAACATTTTTAGTGTGAAATGCAATTCAATGCATTCACACTATTGTTGATCATACTGTTTTTCTTTCAAAATATTATTGTGTGTAAGATGAGCACATACAAATGCATTTCAATCACTAATAGTGATCCTGTTTCTTCTTTATAATTATTATTATAATAATTATTATTATTATGTTGCTTTAATGTCAATCTCACCGTAACGTTTTTCTCGGCACGTAAAAACTTATATCACACTTTAATGCAATTAATCACAATCTTGGTAATCAAGTCACGTTCCAGCTCTCGTTAAAGGAACATTCCTGCTTGTATTTTTTAAATTTCAACAAATTTTTAGCATGCTTTTAAGAATTTAGCCATTTATGCTAATTATTAGCCACATTATAAGTCAATGGGGAATTTAAAATTTCACAAAACTTACAACATAAAAAAATTGTTAACCAAACTTAGAGTCTAAAATTGCTCAACTCAAATTAAGCACTTCACAGAATTTAAAACTTCTATGCACCTTACACTAGATTTGACAGCATTCAGGCAAAATTTTGAAACATACAATGTTAAAGGACATTCCTGCTTGTATTTTTGGTTTTCACAAATTTTTACAGCCGGCTTTCAAGATTTAGCGCAATTTATGCTAATTTATTAGCCCATTATAAGTCTAAATGGGCGAAATTTAAAACTTCACACAACTTAAGCAATTTACACAAATTAAGCACTTCACAGAATTTAAACACTTTCAATGCACCTTACACAATACACACAATTCATACAAAATTAATACAATTAGCATCAAAATAACGCAATTAATGCTAATTAATGCTAATTACTACAATTAAAGCAATTATAATGCACTTTACACAAATCAAGCACTTCACAGAATTTAAACACTTTATGAACTACACAATTACACATTTCATTACAATATTAATACAATAAGCAAATTAACGCAAATTAATGCTAATTACAGCTAGCATTCCAGCAACGATGCATTCACACATGCATTATCGGAAAGGAGGTAATATGCAATTTCTAGTTATTGTGTGAATGCATTACAAGCATTTCACACTATAGTGATCCTGTTTCTCTTATTATTATTATTATTATTATAGTTTATGTCCACTTCCGTACGTTTTTCGGCAGCGGAAAACAAAGACACTTTAAGCATTTATCACAATCTTGGTATCAGTCCGTTCAGCTCAGTTAAGGACATTTCCCGCTTGTATATTTGGTTTTCACAAATTTTACAGTTTTTTCGAGATTTAGCCGCAATTTATGCTAATTATTGAGCCCATATAATCAAATGGGGCGAAATTTAAACTTCACAGAACTTAAAGCAATTTACACAAATTAAGTATTCACAGAATTTAAACACTTCATGCACCTTACACAATTTACACAATTCATACAAATTAATACAATTAATGCAAATTAACGCAATTCAATGCATAATTAATGCCTAATTACTACAATTAAAGCAATTAATGCACTTTACACAAATCAAGCACTTCACAGAATTATAACACTTAATGCACCTTACACAATTTACACATTTCATACAAATTAATACAATTAATGCAAATTAACGCATTAATGCTAATTACAGCCTAGCATTTCCAGCAACGAATGCATTCACACATGCATTATCGGAGGTAATGCAATTTCTATTATTATTATTATATACGAGTTCTTCCGTACGTTTTTTGACGGGTAAAAAACTTAAGGCACACTTTATGGCAATTTACGCAATCTTGGATCAAAAACGTTCAGCACACGTTCAGGACATTGCTGCTTGTAACTTTTGGTTTTCGCAAAATTTTACGGTTTTCGCGATTTTGCGCAATTTATGCTAATTTTGGCCCTATGTTAAGTCAATGGAAAATTTTTCAAATTGTTATAAAAAAATTTCTGCACTTATGCAACTTATGCAATATTGTTATTAAATGTTCTGCAAATTTAGGACATTCATAAATGTATTTTGAAATTCTTAAAATTTACGTTTTTTAACGCAAATTATGCAAATTACTAGCCTCATTGAAAATGAATGGAATTTTAAAATCGTTATAAAACTTTGTGCACTTTTTACACTTGTGCAATATTGTTATCAAAATGTTCTGCAAATTTAGGACATTCATAAATGTATTTTTGGTATTCTTAAAATTTACGGTTTTTAATGCAAATTATGCAAATTACTAGCCTCATTGACAATTAATGGACATTTTTAAAATCGTTATAAAACTTTGTGCACTTTTTACACTGTGCAATATTGGTATAAAACGTTCAGCTCGTTCAGGACATTCGTGCTTGTACTTTTGGAATTCATACACGTAACGATTTTAACGCAATCTATGCTAGTTTACTAGCCTCATTGACAATTAATGGACATTTTTCAAATTGTTGTAAAACTTTGTGCACTTTTACACTTGTGCAATCTTGGTATCAAAACGTTCAGCTCGTTGAGGACATTACTGCTTTTCTTTTTGGATTTCGCAAATTTTACAGTTTTTTGCAATTTTGCGCAATTTATGCTAATTTTTAGCCCTATGTTATGTCAATGGGAAAATTTTTCAAATTGTTATAAAACTTTCTGCACTTATGCTTTTTTGGCTAATTTGAAACTTTTTTAGGTTTTTTTTAGCTAATTTGGAGTCAAGCTAACATATTAGCAACGTGTTAGCTGTTTTGGCTAATTTGGCAATTTTTTAGTTTTTTTTAGCTAATTTGGAGTCAAACTAACATATTAGCAACGTGTTAGCTTTTTTGGCTAATTTGGCAACTTTTTAGGTTTTTTTTGGGCTAATTTGGAGTTAAACTAACATATTAGCAACGTGTTAGCTTTTTTTGGCTAATTTGGCAACTTTCAGTTTTTTTGGGCTAATTCAGGTTTAAGCTAGCATATTAGCAACGTGTTAGCTTTTTTGGTTAATTTGGCAACTTTTTAGGTTTTTTTGGGCTAATTCAGGTTTAAGCTAGCATATTACAAACGTGTTAGCTTTTTTGGCTAATTTGGCAACTTTTTAGGTTTTTTTGTGCTAATTCAGGTTTAAGCTAGCATATTAGAAACGTGTTAGCTTTTTTGGCTAATTTGGCTACTTTTCAGGTTTTTTTGTGCTAATTTGGAGTCAAGCTAACATATTAGCAACGAGTTAGTTTTTTTGGCTAATTTGGCTACTTTTTAGGTTTTTTTGGGCTAATTTTGAGTTAAGCTAACATATTAGCAACGTGTTAGCTTTTTTGGCTAATTTGGCCAATTTTTAGGTTTTTTTGTGCTATTTTGGAGTTAAGCTAACATATTAGCAACGTGTTAGCTTTTTTGGCTAATTTGGCAACTTTTTAGTTTTTTTGTGCTAATTTAGGTTTAAGCTAGCATATTAGCAACGTGTTAGCTTTTTTGGCTAATTTGGCTACTTTTTAGGTTTTTTTGAGCTAATTTGGAGTTAAGCTAACATATTAGCAACGTGTTAGCTTTTTTGGCTAATTTGGCAACTTTTTAGGTTTTTTTGGGCTAATTTGGAGTTAAACTAACATATTAGCAACGTGTTAGCTTTTTTGGCTAATTTGGCAACTTTCAGGGTTTTTTTGGGCTAATTCAGGTTTAAGCTAGCATATTAGCAACGTGTTAGCTTTTTTGGTTAATTTGGCAACTTTTTAGGTTTTTTTGGGCTAATTCAGGTTTAAGCTAGCATATTACAAACGTGTTAGCTTTTTTGGCTAATTTGGCTACTTTTTAGGTTTTTTTGAGCTAATTTGGAGTTAAGCTAACATATTAGCAACGAGTTAGCTTTTTTGGCTAATTTGGCTACTTTTAGGTGTTTTTGGGCTAATTTTTGAGTTAAGCTAACATATTAGCAACGTGTTAGCTTTTTTGCTAATTTGGCCACTTTTTAGGTTTTTTTGTGCTAATTTGGAGTTAAGCTAACATATTAGCAACTTGTTAGCTTTTTTAGCTAATTTAGCAACTTTTTTGTTTTTTTTTGGGCTAATTCAGGTTTAAGCTAGCATATTAGCAACGTGTTAAGTTTTTTGGCTAATTTGACAACTTTTGAGGTTTTTTGGGCTAATTTGGAGTTAAGCTAACATATTAGCAAGTTTTTTTTTTTTTTTTAAAGAAAAAAAATGTTAACAGAAAAAATAATTCTAACGCATTGTTGTCTATTTCCACCAATCTGGAGGGCATTGATGCATACTAGTTTTTTACAAAGTGAAGTTCTAAGGCACTGCATTTTTCAATTGTAGAATCTGACAGCTCTACAAGATGGCAAAAACACTATATTGTGCACTAAGGAGTGAGTAGTGAAGGAATTCAGACATTTTTTTAATTGGTTTGATACACAAACATAAAAGTAAACGTTAAAATAATGTGTTGACAAAAGAGTTCATATTCTGCCAGTATCATTTGATTATTTGTTTTAGCTAAAAATATAAAATAATGAATTTAACACAATATAAAGTGATACAGAGAAATGACAAGGCTAAAAGTAGAAAGAAGGAACAAATAGAGTATCAGAGTTTATGTGCTGTGACACACGCCTGCAGAAAAACTGCGTTGGTACAAACAAGAGCCTGCTGTTATCTTCCAGGCCCAGTTTGCCTGCAAACGCCCTTTATTTTTACCCAGCAACAGCTCCACATAAATCACGCTGCCTTGGATGAAAGCAGTTTCATTATCATTGTTGATAAAGATAAATGTCTTCAACGTAAAAACTCTGAGCTGTCATTACCCAGAAACAGATCAGTAATGAATCCCGCGGGAACCAGAGAGGGTGCAGCTATAGAAAAATCAATGGAACAGAGGGTAGAAAACTATCAAGAACATTCAATCCCGGCGTCTAAATCCCTGCAACGAAAACAAAGCAAAACAAAAAAATTAATACAGCTGCCAGCTGGAATGACCTCAGAAACGTGGAAAAAACAAGATTTTTGTGTAATTAATATCGACTTTTTGCTTTTCAAGTGCAGTTTTGATTACTTTTCCTAACTGTAAGATTGACCAAAAGGGACAGAAAGACCAGGTTGACTGCTGGACAGCTGCTGTCTGTCAGCTTAAGAAATTTTTAAAAAATTATACCGTAAAAAAAAAGCAAATGTGTACATGTGTCCATGTCTCTAAAATGTGAAGAAAAAAAAAGAGAGGGCTTACTTTTAGTTTCTCTGTTGATTAACATCTGAGTCAGGAGTCTGCAACGTGTGGCTCCGGAGCCACATGCAGCTCTTTTATGCCTTTATTGTGGCTCTTTAGCTTTAATGAAAATGCTAACGATTGAATACATAATAGATTAGTTATTTAAGTTTTGTCATTTCTGCTTAAATTTTTTAACATGTCAAATAACTATGCAAAAAAAGTTTAATTTACTATTAGAAATTCTGCAGAAATGTTCTTTAAAATTTTGTTTTAACTTATAATTACTCAAATAAAAGACTCCAAATGCTATTTTATTTAGGTAAATTACATTGTTTATATCTGAGCATAAAAGGAAAAAAAATGAAGTTCATGTTTGACTGTCTTGCATTTTTAATTTAAGAAAAGCTGCAAGAGCTTTTTTTGACACGTAAGGGGTTTTATTTTGAAAGGAACTAGTCTGTGCTGCTGTCAAAAGTAAAAGAAGTTACAACTGTATAAACACTGATTTCATTTAATTATTGTAATATAAGTTACATAAAAAGGCATAAATATTGTGCATTTTTTAAACAACAAAGTGGGACTCTGTGGCTCTCATTGGGTCCTGGTCTGTAAGAAACAAGACCAAAATATCTCTTTTAGTGTTAAAGTTTGCAGACCTCTGATCTGAGTAATGGAAGTCCATCTTAAATTGGTCCAAATTTAAGAAAAAAAAAACATATTTTTGAATGTCAGAAAAGCAGCCATTAAAAAAGTTCAAAGTCTCAAGAAGTTAAACCTTCAACATCTTTATGACAGTTTCTTCATGTTATTTTTGAGGATATTTTACAAAACTTGAACCTAGGAAATCTGTGACAGCCACATTTGAGTTCAGTAGGTTAACTGAATTCACATTTTTTTCTTTTTACTTTTGAGCTTTTACTGAGAAACTACATCAATTTATTAAGTCAGGGTACATTTTTTTTCCTGGACTAAAACACCCAATGCACGCCACCAACATCAAATATTTTTTAAAAAATCACTAGGCGGAATTAAATAATTTTCCACATCACACCTGATGATATATCACTGCACACCAGTTTAAAACACTAATGTAGATCAAAATGACGACTAAATACTTTGAAAATGAATGTGAGCGCACTACAAGTCATTTTTCAAACGCTATTAAGTTCCTGACAGGAAATATTCCACTCCGATCATCTTTTGAGCTATTTTAAAAACATTTTCAGTGGTCTTTCTTTTAAAATGAAAAATCAAAAAATCTTTCTCGTCATTTTAGGATATATCTTTTGCAGAGCAGCAGTTGGGGGCAGGAGTTTAGGGGCAGCCTCCGCTGATATCCCATCATCTTTTTGTTTACACTCTCTCCCGCCAGCTTCCAGCCCCTCATAGGCCCAAGCTAACATTAGCTGTGCAATAACAATGGTGAGCAACATTGGAGCTACGTAGCCTTACAGTTTTGAACCAGATATTAGTTCAGCCGAGGAATATTAAGAGGTTAATGTATTTATTTGTCTGCAAGAGGATGCCTGAGAATGGAGTGAAGCGGAGAGACTTTGGCCCACCCATTTCAGCCACACCTAAGAGCTTTTTCAAATACATTTTTTTCATCTGCTTTTGATTCATCGCAATTTGAATAAAGAAAATGGTAAATATAGTATTACCCTTAATTTTTTTTTACATGTCGTTCATCATGAGAAAAATGCAACAAGAACATGCAAAAATACAATTTTCATTGGAGAGAGGTTAAAGCTTATCCATCTTGACATTTGTTATGATTAATTTAAAGCTGCCTTTAAAGATGCTAATAGACGCAATGACACATGGATTGACGCAACCAAGCCTTTAATTTATCTCTAGTTAAATGTTTTTTTTCTACAGTAGGTCTATTGTGTTTAACAGACAACAGCATAATAAAATACAAATTAAATGCCAGCGCTGCATCATTCCAGTCTTATTTTCCCAAAGGCTGAAAACAAATTAAAGCAAACATGTCAGTATTTCTTCTGAATTTATTTTAAGGTGTATAAAACCAGAGAAAAAAAATTATTTGTTTTCACTGAAAGGCTCATGACTGAAATTGAATCTGGGCATCATTTGACAAATTGTCTCCATCTATTTCTGTCCAGAACACTCAGCTGGATCCAAAGCAGCCTAACAGGCCGATGTGTGACAATCACCTTTTCATTACTGCTGAAAGCCGCAGCCTCTTCCGAGATGATTTTAGAGAGCTTGTAGGTAATGGTTCTGTTCCAGCAAGAAAACTAGGTCAAATGTATCATTTGTGACGAGATACACTTCTGAAGAGTCAATCCATCAATTATCTGTATTTTTAGGTGTGACTCAGTGAGATAAAGGACATGATGTACAAAAGAATAATAAATTATGATTGTACTTGTCAATCTATTAATTTTTGTAGCAAAAAGTGAACATCTGCTTTATTTATACATGTTAGCCTCACATGTATAGACACCAACATGAATTTCAGTTGACAATGTAAAAACAGAGACACTTTAGGGTGTATTCAGACTGGACACATTTGGTTCACTTAAAGGGAACCAGAGTTTGTTTCCCCTGATAATTCGTAACAAATTTTTCCATCTAAAAACACCCAACCAATCCCTGGTCCAGGACCAGGAACCACTCTCGGACCCATCTTTTGAGGTGGTCTTGTTTCTAGTAAGACTGACACTACAGGATGTAAACAGAGCAAGAACATAGCAGCAGATGAGCTGCAGACAAACGAGGAGCAACAATGAGACACATTATAATGTGTCGTATGAATGCAGGCTCATTAAAACAACTTTTAACGTGATACAAATTGCTTCTCACACTGTTTTTCCAACAATCAATATCTCATAAGCATTCATCAGTGAACCTTCACAGCTGACACCTCCTCAGTAACCACCTTGCTGGATGCTTCCGCTGTACCAAAAAGTAATAAGTGTTGTACCTGACTTTGATACAAATGTTTAAAATTGGGCAGTAAAAAATAAAGTTTGAAATGAACTATCATGACAAGGATTTTAAAGCTTACGACTTGCTTTATTCTTCTCTCATAATTCCTAGTCAATGAATGAATGAATGAATGAATGAAGAGATTTTTTGTCACACGATTTTGTTTACAAGCTTTGGTTCAACACAGAAATGTCCGGTAAACAGATCAACTATCACACATCTCCAATCAAATCCTATTGTGCCATTCTGTTTCATCATTCAAAACATCAGCAAATGGTACCTGTGCCCTAGAAGGCCCCAAAACATTCTACCATTTGCGATATTTGCCCATCAAAAGATGTCTTTTAATGATGCACAACATCAGAGCCTGAAAGGCAGAATCTGCTTGTGGACATGTGGCGACCCCTCCAGTTTCTGGTTATCAAATTGGAACCCCTCGGCTTCAAGCACCACACTGTGCGGCGTCGACCGGATCCGATCCGTGGGGGTGAGGAACAACTCAGTCAACACCCTGAGCACCAGCGCACCACAGGGCTGCAATCTTTCCACTGATAACACACAAGTGGGTTGCCAGGTCATGCACATAAACAGTTTTAAAGCTGAATAAAAAAATAAAAGTCCTTTCCTTTTGTTCCTGAATGACAAACTTTTTTGTTTGCTCACTGCAACATGTAAGTAATAAAGAAATGACAACAAACTGATCACACAGTTTCAGCTAAGAACATCTAAAAAATTCAGCATCTTTTCTTGGATAAAAGACATTTGCAATGAAATTAAGGCTTGAATGGTCTGGTGTGTACACTGTGGGTGGTGTTTGTCATGTTAAGACTTAAGAGCATAAAAATGACCTTGTTTACCTGAAAGTTAAACCCTGTAAGTCACGGAGGTGATGGATGGATTTTTACATGGAGCAAAGCTGTTGTTAAAGAAATGCAAACAAATGCTTCGCAAATTAGCATTGGTGTGTTTATACAAGCATGTACACCTGATGTGAAAGTGTTAGTGGATTACAGAAAACACATCTGTTTTCTTCAGAGATCATCCTAAACCTTAAGGAAGAAAAAAGGAAGCGGATAATTGTGGCTAACATGAGCATCAAAACGAAATCCACCTGAAAAGATGGCCTCGCTCAGACAAACACAAACAAGGCTCCTCTGACCCCGTCACATGGTGGTCTCATCGCGCACATGCAGCACGTTTCGCAGATTACAACCACTGCTGCTCTAATTCTGAGTGGCACACCGCTCCGATATGATGCAAAGTCACTGTGCGCTGATTAAACTGGGTATAATCCCCGCCAAGCCATTCAGGCTGAGCTCTGCAGCTGCTGCGAGGATGATGTCTGCTCGTGAGGGCTGGTGGGTTCGGGATGTGTGTCCGAGGTTGAGATCAAACAACGTTTTCTGATAATCAGGACGCTAAAGAACACAGTGTCCTTTCCCATCTCAGGCATGCTTTGTGCCCCCCCCACCACCATTACTGTCTCTCATGAGACAATCAGCTGTTGAACTAAATTCAGGATGACGGTTTTCTTTCCTTCTTACTGCTTTTACCTTAAATTCTTTGAATGACTTTCTTCTTCAATCCTATCAATTTACATTGCTCCACAATCTCAGGGTTTTTTTTTATTTGTACAAGTTCACTCTTAGGTTGAATGAAAGGAATAACATTTTTTCATTGCAACAAAAACAATGATCTCGGTAGATCTTATTGAAATTGAACAATCTTTAAAAAAAAATGTGCAGGTAACGAGTAAACTAAAACTAAAGCCTTTTAAAGTAATTGCTCAGAATTGGAGAACGATAAAAACAAGAGCTCCCAAAATAACAAATACAAAGGAGCTTCAGGGTTGTTTCAAAGCACATTTCTAAACCCTAATAGGATTCTCCACAATTTACAACAAAGTCTGACTCTGGCAAAAAGCTGAAAATACATGTATTTTTGTGACATATCAATGTTTCAAATTTTCATTTTTGTATCATATTTTAAAGCCAACAAGAATCAAGAAGGTAAGTAAACATCATCAACCAAGATGTACACTTTACTTTCTTCCTCACTACTATGTACTTTTATTTTATTTTGTAGAATTTTTTTGAAAAATGTCAAGCAAATATCTCCACAAAAAACAAACAATATGTAACAAAGTCCCACTTCGATCATCTTTTAAACTATTGTACAAGTGTTGCCCTTGGTTATTGAATAATGAATTTGCAGTTTTTAGCCAAAAAACAAACAAACAAAAAAGGGTAGTTTTCTAGGCTGCAGAGGCAAAAGTTTATTAAATTGTGGGCAGGGACGTTGGCATGAAATATTCTACCCTCACTTCCTATCATCCATCTGTTTACATGCTCTTTTGCCGTCACAATCCCAATTTAGCATTATTGGTGCAACAAAAATAGTGAACAATATTGGAGCTATCCAGTCATACAGTTTTGATTCTGATACCAGCTCAGACGAGGAAAATAAACACATTCCTGGATCTATTTGTCTGCAAGTGGATGCATCAGAATGGAGCAGAGCAGAGAGTTTAAGTCCCGCCCATTGTGTTTTTTACATCACAACTACAAGCTCTTTCAAACTGCATTTTTTCCCTCCGGATTTGAAACAATTTGAATAAAGAAATACTCAAAAATAGGATTTCAAACTTAATTTTCTTTACATTTGTTATCCATGGAATAATACCACAAGAAAATGTTAAAAACACAAAAAACACAATTTTTGACATTGTGGGTCTATAAATTTAGAAATGAGTGAGTTATGAAGTTCAGAATTTCATTTTATGACAAAGCTAAGGCTTTAAATAGGCTTTCAAAACCTGTTTTTGCCTAAATCTTTTCAGTCAATTCAGTAAGCTCTTTATGTGTGAAGACTGAATAAAGTAGCATATTATGTATTACATTTCTGGTTCATAGTGTGAAAATGAAAACCAAAGGCGTTATGATGGCAGCATGCACTTAGATGTGTGGGTACAGAGTCCTCATGTGAGAGGGTTTTTTATTCTCTTCAACTCTTCGCTTGAGAAAGTGACTGTTTGCACAATTTGGCTCATGACCTCTGTTTGGAGAATGACCTTTTGCGCCAAAGCAAGATTACAGTAGACACAACATACACAATGTGAGCGCTCAGGCTGGAAATGCATCCAGACAAGCTAATTCGATCACAGAGCTCTTCATCACAGTCATGGAACAATCTGAGCCCAAACAAAAGCTCGGATCAGGTGGTAAAGTGCTCTGAGGAGAAAAAACTGAAGGCTTGTGGGTCATATTTTAGACTCATAACTACTTACAGCGAGCCGAAGATGTTTTTCTGCTAGATTTTTAACAGTAGATCTGCTGCTTAAAAATGGTTTCCGTGAATTTTCTGTTTCAGCACCAGATCATCATTTATCTCTCCTGCAGTGGTTGATGCTCGGAATACGTAATGTTCAAGCTCTGAATAAAACATCAACTATGGCCTGAATACAGATGCTGAGACAGAGGCAGGAGGAAAAGGAGTCAGGAGAGAAAAGAAAGACACAAGAAATGGCTGCTTTGGATGTTCAAAAACCAGAATACCATACGCATCAGAGAACCTGATAGTCTGAGATGCAATGCAATTGAATCAACTCTCTCTTTAGAGAAAAAAAAACTGCAGAAATGTAGACATTTAAAAATGTCTGCTAGAACTACATAATAAAAGAAATCCTCAAATTCCAGAATCTGACTTAGGCCTCCACCAAGTCATCAAACACTGGGGAATATAATACTGAGAAAATCCACGCATCCTATTAAAACCTGGACACACAGTGTTAAACCCATGTTTAAAAGAATAAGTACATTTGTAATGGCATAACTGGTAAATGGTATGTACATATTTCCCACTTACTACTTTCCGTGAAAGTCTAAAGGGCCTTATACTGCATTCATACCAGGTATGTGATATATGTCTAGCATAAGTGGTTCCTTCTGGACAAGCAGGGAGGGGCCTCTTCTCCTGTTTTTAGTATGTTCACCCCATACAGATGGAAGAGGCTTGGTGTCAAATGTCAAAGTGGCGCAAATCTCACAAATCTTGCTCCAGGCTTTTCGCTTTTTCTCCATTGAAACACATGTGTAAATGAAAAAGGACACCATCCACACGTCACTTTCCAAATCTAAGTTCCTGACTGGTCAAAGTTTGATCTGGTTTAATTTGAGCTGCGTCGAATGCACATGCACTTCATACAAAAAAATGACCATAAAAATGTACATAGCATTCACAGTGCATGTGAAAACATGGAAGCCTGAAATGAACATAGACTTTTCATTGTGGTCACTTGAATCCATCTCAATACTTTGCTATATACCCTTTGTTAGCAATGACAGCAGTCAAACATTTTCTGAAAGTCTTCACAAGATTTTCACAAACTGTTGCTGGTATTTTGGTCCATTCCTCCATGCAGATCTCCTCTAGAGCAGAGATGTTTTGGGGATGTTGCTGAACAACATCACATATATGTGAGCTGACTGTTGTGTGAAATAGTACTCTTTTAGACTAATCATATATATATATTTTATTTTTATTTTTTTTACAAAGACTGAGACTGTTGTGCAATCCACAATGTTCCAGAGTTGTGTTCAAATGAATCACTAAATAAAAAAAATATCAAATCAAGTGACAACTTGAACATACTAAATTGAAAATATTTTATTACCAAATAACTGAAATACTCTAAGGGTTTACTGGAGTCATAATAGAAGAGATATTCATTAAGGGAGCATGATATTACACTTGTACATCTGAACTGATCAGCAGAGATTTTAGACCCTCCAAACGTCCAGGAAATGCAGGAGAATGTCTTTTTATGCAGCTACTTGTGGTTTTGAATGAAACTCAATGATGTGGCATTTCACAGGTTTACTGCAATTATGCTGCGCTGAATGTAACCCATATTTATGGATAATAGCCCTTTAGAGTAACTGTTTTTGTAGGTCCTTCTCTTCCCTGTTGGAGGCTCATGAATAAAATGAAACAGCACAGCTATTATCCTGCACCGCTGGTCTTAAAGCAAACTTCATGTTTGTATCGACCGACATAAGTCAGACTGTTCACAGAAACCATGGGTGAATGACTGAGATAACACAGCCTGATCCTTCCTCTGATAGAAATTAGCTAAAAACAACCCTGACAAATCAGAAAGTGTGCACTCAGCAGGATCATTTCTACTTCCTGGTAGAATAAATTCCTCCACATGCACCAATTTTCATAATCGGTGCCACTTAACTTCCGACCATCCGATTTTTTGCAATGCCCGTTCAAGCATTTCCCGTCTTTTCTCTCTTCTTTTTATCTCTTATTGCTTGCTCTAACTCTTTTGCCCCCCCCCATTTGTAATCTCCCAGCTGGATCTGCTTTACGCTGCACTGCAGTAGCTCCAACAAGAATCCATGCTGGATGAGTCACCGACTCGCAATCTGCTGCTCCAGAGCCCCGCAGGCGTCAGCTCCATCCAAGGACCCCACACGGTCCCCAGGCTTGTGTGGACATACGTCCATGCAAGCTGTATCCATGTTTCTATAGGGTGATGTGGAAATGTGAGGATCACACTTTTCAATCTCATGGAGAAAAAAAAAAGCTCTTGAAACAGTTTTTTCTCTCTGATCTTTATATGAAAACCAACTGTCAAACTCTTCAAGGGACTAAAAACTGGGAATTGATATTCAGCGCACACTCTGGGAAAGCTCCTGTCAGACCAAGGCTGGAGATAAAATGAAGCATTACTACTGCATTACCAGCTGCAGGAGTGCACTCCATTCAAATCTGATAACCGTTCGACAATGATACTGAAGTAAGCTCCAACAATCACGCCGCTGCAGAGGTGCAACGGTTCATCGGATCTCCACACAGAGCAGACTCCAGACTTCACGCTGTTTGTACATCTGCTCCACCGTGATGGCTTCATTTCTCAGCTTCCTGTTGCAACATCAAATACAATCAACAAAAAGATTGGGTTCTTTCACGCACACCTGGAGCCCAGATGAACCACACTGTTGAAACAACAGAGTGAGAAAATCTTTGGTAACACTTTATCAAAACTACACACTATGAAGTGTTAGTTAAGCATTAGATCAGCATGATTAAACACTTAATGAATCATTTATAAAGCATCACTCATATTTAATTAAGCATCAGCAGATAACTTATATGTGTTGTTATTAACATTTGATTCTTGATTAAAAGGATTATTAAAATGTGTTTATTAATGGTATGTTAAGACTTTTCTCTTTATAAAAAATATTTTAAAAATAATCATTAAATTAAACTAATGCGTCATTGTGTGTAGTTATTATAAAGTGTACCAAATCTTTAAACTAAGATTTCAAGCCAACAACAGAGTACAAGGACCAGTTAACAATTTTTTTTCAATTATGACTTAAAAGTCATAAATTTATGAACAAACTGTTTTATTACAAGAATAAAGTCGTACGTTTATTTATTTAAAAGTTGCTAATAGGCAACTTATTTTTATATTTTTCCCATAAATTTTCATAATTTAAGTTGTAAAATATTACTATTAATTTTGTAAATTTATTAACAAACATTTACAAGAAAGAAATACATAAATTTGAAATAAAAAAGTAATAAATTAATGAGAAAAAACACCAAAGTTGTTGTGAAATACATTGATCATTTCATTAAGTTTTATCTCCAGATAGGTTTCAAACACAAAGCAATTCTGTATCATTTGGTGACTGGAAATCAAATGATTACTGGCATAAGAACATTGAAAAGAATATCCCGGAAATTGGGCCTTTTCAGAATGAAGCGTCACAGACTTAGAGAAGATCTTGGCTTTTTATGGAGGAAGAAAGAATTGGAAGTGGAAAGCTGCAGGGATATTGATGGCTTTGGGATCCGTAGAGATCTAATCATCAATGAATAAAACATTAGTAAACCGTAAATCAAGCAAAGGAGCTTCCAAACATTTGTAACTTGCTCGACTGTAGGTCACTTCCAGTTTAATCTCTTATTATTACTGTTTTGTGGTTCTAATCTTGTAAATATATGAGAAAAAAAATTATACATTTTAAAGATTAAAAATGTCAAAAAAAAATCCCCCAAAAACTAGAATTACTGCATCATTAAAAAATTACATTTCAAGTCTACACATTGTGTTGATCTAACTCAGGGGTGTCCAAAGTCCGTCCTGGAGGGCTGGTGTCCTACATGTTTTCCCACCAGCTTTCCACTGAAGCTCCTTATTGGCCAAAAACACCTGATCCAGGTAATCAGTAGCAGATAAGGCAAGATTTCTGGAAAACCAACAGGAGGCCGGCCCTTGAAGACAAACTTTGGACACCCCTGATCTAATCAATGTATTGAAAAAAACAGATGTGTTTAGCAAAGCCCTCAATCTAAAAGAGTAGTGTGAATCAAAAAAGCCCAACTTGAACTCAGATGGATGATTTTCTTGCTCCAAATAGCATTGAATGCATCACAGATTAAACCATCTACGCAGACTTCAGGTGAGTCAGGGTGAGTCACAGCCCCCGCACCAATAAAACTACTGGTTGTGACCCCCACTAACATCCACATCAGACACTGTGACACTCTTAAAACACTGAAAATAAACCCTCATATGATACTTTTATATATAGATGCTACCATTTATAAAATGGAAAAAAGCTTGCATATTAAAATTTATAAAATCACAGTAGAATTAATCAAATTGATGGAAAATAAATCATTTTTTTAGACAAGCTGGTATAGTTGAAACCCACAGACATCTTGTTTTGCTCCTCAGCCACTTTGCCACATGATCTTGCCCTTACATGCAGCTAAAACTCTCTGTGTGTACATAAGACATGGAACTATAGAAATGCACATAAATTCTATTGTGATTCAAATGTATTGATATTTTACAGCAGTAAAATCATCATTGTCATAAAATGGCAAAAGCAGCCCATTGAATAATTAATTTAACATAACAATCAATTTCTATTAAGAAAACCCATTTTTTAAGAAGTTCCAAGCATTAAATATAATCTACTGACTGTCCATAAAATCAACACACAGCGAAATCAAGTTTTTTTTTTTTAAAGATTTACCTCATTAAATAATTCAAAAAGGTAAAACAGATTTAGTGTTTATAAATAGGCAGAACCGTCTGTGAGATTCTCAGGACTTTCTCATGCAATACTTGTGTAACAAAACCCAAAAAAAAGATTCAGATTATGTAAGAATCTAAGTAAAGGTGGCGCTGACAGCCAATTATCCAGCATGGACGTATGTTCTTGTCCTGTGCAGCATCTGCAGCACACATGCAAAGCACCACTTTCTCCAGAAAGGTCCAGAACATTTGCTGCAGGAGCTCGCTGCTGTCCCCACATTCCAAACTACTGGATTCATGGAAATTTGTAAAATTTTGTTTTTTAGATATTTAAGATATAAGCTTATAAATTGGTTAAATGTATACGTTTATTTCTTATATCAGGTACATTTTAAGGAGATTATTTTTAATTTTAATGCAAGTTAGACACACACTGTCATTATTTTAGAAACAAAATTTTTGATATCTTTTCTAAATTAAGTGCTATCTTATCTATATTCTATTTAAATGTTTTAAAATGGGCACGCTGGTACCAAGATTGAATTCAAATTTTGTTCACATTTGTTCCAAAGTGAGTTATTTTCATTGATTACTCAAGTTTTTTGTCCCTGCAAATACATACAAACACAAAAAATACAAACTATTTGCTTAAATCTAGCAGAGAGATTCTCATTGGGCTGTAGAACATTCAACAAAAACGACTTGCAGCACGGACAGATCATTTTACCACTTTCTAGTGATATTCCTCTTAAGGTCCCTTTCCTATTTTTAGGCTCTCTCTATTTGCAGTGCAGGGAAGTGACATTTGCTGTACATTCAGAGTACCTGAACCCCTCACACAAATGTCTAATCTTGAGACGGAGAGAGGATGCTATATCATTAGTGTGTTTGTGCATTTTAGACTGAAACTCCCCTGCCATGGAGTAAACACATAGACTTCCAGTGCAGCTGGATCAAACACATTGCCTCTGATCTCCCAAAAACGACAAAGATAATAATAGTCCACACTGACGCCTGATGTCCTTGGGAGAAACGAAGTGACGTCTTTAGTAAAAAGAGTGTGTGGTGTAAATTACCACATTTTGTGTAAAATTCTAAGGCTGCTGATGTGTGAAAGTGTCATTCTTGTTTCTTTCTCAAAATTAAGGAAAAAAAATACTGAAAGCCTCCTAACCAAGACTGAGATCAAAGAATAGTTTTAAAAATGGAAAATTATTACTTTCACTTTCCTGAGGTGGAATGTTTTTGAGGAAAACTCCAAACTCCTTAGAGTAGAAGATGCAAACCTAAAAGGT
Organism: Oryzias javanicus; assembly: GCA_003999625.1. Lineage (NCBI taxonomy): Eukaryota > Metazoa > Chordata > Actinopteri > Beloniformes > Adrianichthyidae > Oryzias > Oryzias javanicus. Next base: position 18,780,610 of record CM012437.1, read on the forward strand.
GCAGATTCTATTTTTATCAGAGAAATTCACGTGAACTCCATTAAACCGATAATCTTTTGACCCCCCCATCGGACTGTGGTGGGAGGAAGAATGGCTGAACAGCATGAGTGGATATATCAGTGAGCAAGTGGCCAGATTGTAGATAAATCTGGATTACAAGGCTGAGGCTTGAGAACAGAGGGGTTGAAGGGAACCGTCTGCCACTGGGAGGGGGGGCGAGGGGGGTGAAGGCAGTGTCTGCGTGTGTGTTTGTTTGAGAGTGTGTATTGTTAAAGAACAGGCGACAGAATACCACAGAGACGACTCCTTCCTCGCTTAAAGCCAGAAGAAGCACTGTGGGACTGAAGCACTTATGAAGAATGAGCTGTGAAAAATCCACAAACATTAGATCCTGCCTTTTAAATATCAAGCGCAACACCGATAATTCTTCGTGCTCGCACGCCATGCGCGTGTATCTTCTTCTGAAACACAGAGATGCATCATGTGGCTCCTAGAAACCCATTTGAAGCTGTAAAGGAACATCTGCAGGGACACAGAGCAGCCCCGGCTAATTGGTGACAACAGACTCATCGCACGGAGCTAACACAATCTGTGCTGCCGTGTCATGCCTCACTTGGGGTGCTGTCTATTTCCAATCTGATAAAATGAGGTATTGATTAATGTGAGAAATTAGTTTAGAGCAGATCACAATGGTGGCTAATGAACCGTTTTCTCGTCACCAAACACCAAGGCTCTTCATGTCTTACAGTCTCAGATTCTGTTTGGGTACAAACTGTAATTTCAGCTCCTCAGACATCAGCGTGACGTTATAATTAAGTACAAGAGGAGCATAAGTAGACTAAAAAAACAGGATCAACCTCAGTTCTATCACCAAGCAGGAAACAGTATTAACTGAACCTTTGTTCCTGCATACACTCACTGGCTACATTATTAGGCACACCTGTCTAACTGTTCATTGACACAAATTTCTGGTCAACCAATCCTGTGGCAACAACTCAATGCATTTAGTCATGTAGACATGATGAAGATGATGTGCTGCAGTTCAAACTGAGCATCAGAATGAGGAAGTGAGGGGATTTTAGTGACTTTATATGAGGCATAGCTGTTGATGCCAGACGGGCTGGTCTGAGTATTTTAGAAACTGATGATCTATGGGGATTTTCACCCATAAGAATCTCTATGGTTTATAAGAATGGTCCAAAAAAGAAAAAATATCCAATGAGCTGCAGTTCTTTGGATGGAAATACCTTGTTGATGCCAGAGGTCAGAGGAGAATGGTCAAACTGGTTCCAGCTAATAGAAAGCCTAAAGTAACTCAAATAAGCACTGGTTACAATCAAGGTTTGCAGAAGAACATCTCTGAATGTACAACAGGTTCAACCTTGAAGCATGTCCTACTACCAGAGCACCAGCTGCCATTCCTGTTAGCTAAGACTAGGAAACTGAGGCTAGAATTCCCACAAGATCGCCAAAATTGGACAATAGAGGATAGTAAAAACATTTTTTGGTCTTATGAGTCTCCATTTCTGCTGCAACGCTCAAATGGCAGGGTCAGAATTTGGCATCAACAACATGAAGGCATGGATCCATCCTGCCTTGTATCAATAGTCCAGGCTGCTGGTGGTGGTAGTGTAGTGGTGTGGGGGATATTTTCTTGGCACACTTTGGGCTCGTTTGTACCAACTGAGCATGGTTACAACACCGCAGCCTACCTGAGTATTTTTGCTGACTATGACCATCTCTTTATGACCACAGTGTATCATCTTCTGATGCTACATCCAGCAGAAAAAGGCGCCATGTCATAAAGCTGGTTTCCTGAGCATGACAACTCAAATGCCCTCCACAGTCACCAGATCTCAACCCAATATATCACTTTTGGGATATGGTGGAACAGGAGCTCAGCATCATGGACGTTCAGCTGACAAATCTGCAGCAACTGTGTGATGCTGTCATGTCAATATGGACCAAACTCTCTGAGGAATGTTTCCAGTACCTGGTTGAATCTATGCCACCAAGAATAAAGTGTTCTGAAGGCAAAAGATGGTTCAAGGTATCTGATAAAGTAGCTGGTGAGTGTACATTATGATTTACATGGATTTATTTTGCTTAAGAAGGAGAACTAAAGAGAGACACTGATTTTATAAGTTTCACACTGTCAGAAAACTAATGCACCACAAGTTGTTTTATTTTCAAATGAAATCCAGATCATATTTCTTAAGCACACTTGATAAAGAGAGAAAGCATGGGCACCTTTACTTAGACTGCTGCCCCTGCGACCTGCTCCGGATGAGCGGAAGAGGGCAGATTAATGGATGGAGTTTACTCCATTATCTCCTTTCTGGTTGTACTGAATTCTGATATCTGATGACTTAGGAATTAATTTGTTCATTGTTAAAGTACAGTTGCAGGTATCAGGGGTAGTAGTGTATTTTTTTTAGCCTTCTCTGCTTTGGGGTCATTGACTGTATATGAGAACTGCACCCTATGACCTGCTGATTCCAAAAGTCAAAATCCCTTAGACTTACTGAGAAGTAAACAGCCATTACTCAGCCATTATATTTGTTAGTATAACCATTATTTCTGTATTAACCTTTTATTTTACATGTTCTAGCCAACCCTATTTTTTAGCGCATTTATTCTTCACTGCTAGTTATAGACGGGCCAATCAGATGCCTCAATATAAGCATGTCATGCTCGCTAGCCCCGACACAAACATTCAAAGCCTTTGATTGACAGATTCTCCAGAGCAAGCTTTCAAGTGAAAGGGGTGTGGCGTTCAAACATGCACACTCCTGATTGGTAATAATGGTTGCCACATACATGCAGACTCAGACCGAGTTGGACCAATCACTGCTTACCAACAAATTGGAGTCTCCAAATAAAAGGCGACGGAATGGACTTCATTCCATTGGAGCCACAGGTAAGCCGTTTTCTATGGGAGACGTTACACTCACTTTGTCCAGTTCTCTTATAGAGTCAATGTTTGGGGCTCTGCACACATGGTTTGTTGAAATAATGGCCCCCACCCCCTTTAAGGCCCTTCCTGTACTCTTGAATTTGTAGTGTGTTTCATGGCAAAAAAGATCTCAGTGAACTTTGTAAGGACCAAAAGGGAAATAGTGTTTTTTTTAATCTCAGCATCACAAATTTATGATAAATGTTGCTAGATTAATATTGATTGACAAGAATACTAGCACAATCTCACACTATGTCTACAGAATCCTGATCCAACTGACATTTCAGAATAAACGGCAACAAATGTCTTTCCAATTCTACGAAGCATACAAAATTATCCATAAAACTATTGATTAATTTCTGACTGGAGTTCTTCTATGAAGAACACAACCAGTGGTAAGAGTCCAGAGATTAGTGGATGAGGAAAGGCAGCCAGTTCACAAGTGAGTGACTCAAGCTCCACGTGCCTGAAGCTGTCTGTCACTGTCACTGTGACCTAACCATTCAGATGTACAACCTTCCCTGAGAACCAAAATGCTCCAAGTGGACATCAAAAATGACTTCTAAGGCATGACTGTGGATGAGGGCTGCAAAAGCATATCTTTTGCTTTTTCTGATCTACTAACCAAGGAAGAATTTATAATATTAATTTAAAAAAAATCTGAGGATCCAGTACAGAGCAAATTTAATAATAATATATCTAAACTAGGCTACTACAGACGTGCTGAGATGCAACCATGAGTGAGAAAGCCTCTGAGTAACCTTGGAACAAAACATTTCATCGAGTCTTGGTTGCAGAAACCAGATGGCTCACAATCAGACGGAGAAAACGTGATTGAATTCGTCTCTGTTAAACCGCAAAAAGGGCGTTGAGTGCGCTCAGAGTGCGCCAAGGTCATGGCGTGCCGCCGCTGGCAGCAGCGGATTTCCGTCAAGGCGGCACTTAATGATTGCATAACATGGAACGCGTCGGATTTCCCCTCTGTGGTTGGCTGGAAGGAGCAGGGATTTAAAGCACCTATATGTTCCAGGGAGACAACGTGCGCAGCGCAAAAGCGCGAGCAGCTGCGGCTCTGCGGGGGCTTTTCCTCCTGTGCGGAATGTCATCTGAAGGGTACCAAAAAAAAAAAAAAAAAAAAAAAAAACACATCTCCATCACATCTGTGCGCCATCTGGCTCCCAAACGGTCACACGAGCTTCATAATGACGGTGTCTTCCCGTCAGGCTTTGAATAACCGCAAAGCGACGGGAAGGCTGCAGCAATACATGGAAGTGTTGGTGCAGTGCTGCACCACAGCCAAACCAGGTGCAGCACATGGCTTCTGCTCCGACACGCACGGATTCACCATCAGTGCAAACAAAGGAGAACCTCAGAAATCACGCGCCGTCACTCCACAACTATGCAGGACTTCAACAGATAACACCAGCGCACCAAACGTGCCTCTTCTCTTTTGAACTCACCTGAGTGGCTTTGTGGAATTGCTTCTTCAGCCCCGCCACAGACATGACTGCGATTCTGGACTGATGCAGCAGGTGAAAGCGGAAACAGCAGACTCTTGGTGCAGGTCTTTGCGGGCTTGGCTGTCCCCAGTCTACGCTGGTCCTCTCCAGAAGGAAGTCCTGTGCGTGGGCGGCAGAGTAAAGCCCTGATCAGGCTATTGGACGGCCAGCCCACACGTCTTAAAAACGGCGCTGACGTCGCAGCCTGCTCGTGTTAAAGCGGTGCGGGCTCGTCATCAAGGATAAACTAAAGAAGAGGTTTTTCTGGGCCATCAGCGCAGCAGCAGTGAGGTGACATTTTACATTTAGGATTAATCCAAATCAAACCGGATGAACAGAAATACTGTGTATTGAGACTGTAGAACACCTTAGTGGTGAGGATCCTGCAGGAGTTGTTGCCTCTTTAATGAGATGTACGCGACAGGACATGTGATGGAGCAGACTGACTTCAGCACCTTGGACAGCACCCAGCACACTGAGCCACTAAAATTAGCCGAACAGAACAGAAGACAAAAGCAGGATTTTTGAAAACCCTTTTACTCCTTTTGCTTAAAACTTAGAACGTAAGCATAAAATAACATTTGTAAAACTTCAGAAATAAAAAAAAAAAACAACATAATTTCAAAAAATATTTCAACATTGAGTTTATGGACACCATCAGATATTAAAAAATAAAAACGCATGTGAACCACACAAGTTCAAATTCAACATGCAATGCAAACGACAATAATATAATTTAACATATTAATTCTAAATTGTGCCAAAATGGGACACTGAGAGAATATCTATGATGCTGGGAAAAAAAAAAAAAACTGCAGTAAAATTTTTTTTAAAAATGTCCTTGTAGAATTTTTTAATTTAATTTAACTCAATTTTATTTATATAGCTCAATATTACAAAAACAATTACCTCATTGGGCTTCATACTGTCAGGATTCTGACAGTCTCGTCTTCTGTATTTTGGTCCTTCACCTCCACACCCTGACACATGCTGGTAATTTAATAGAAGCAGCGGTCATAAAATACAAGCAATAGCTTGCTTAACCAAACTGACAAATTATAACTGTCACCCCTGCCCTTAGACCCTCCTAGTAAGAGAAAAAAACAAAAATTAAAAACCTGATTCAGGAGAAAAAAGAAGAACCCTCAGGGATGCCCACATGAAGGAGAGATCCTATGCCCGGACGTACAGGCGATTTACCAGGACTGTTCAAGAAGAATTAGCTTATCTAACTCTACAACTACATATTTAAATAGTGTAGCAGATGGGCTTCATCCAGATGGGCAAGAACAAACGAGCCACCTAGAATCTCTCCCAATCCGAGAACCACAGAACCACAAACGAGCCTCCTGGAAACTGAAGTCTGAAGAAGGAACAACACATCAATGCACTGCACCATCAGAGGTGTAGGAAAGTCTCTTATATTTATTATTTTTTGGGTTTTTTTTTAAAGTCACTTAGTGAAGTCATTTCCTTTTTGAGTAAGTTTCTGTTTTAAGACTGCACACCCCCCCCACACACACGAATAGATATGGATGCTGACTCAGAAATGTGAAACCCATGTATCCCTTCAACTTCATTAAAGGTTAACTGGGAACTGGATTCTCCATGCCCTTCTCTCTGGCCAGAGCTCTCTCAAAAGAAGCTATTAGACCAGCTTTCCCCTCCAGAGTGTTCAAACTCTTTCACAAGAGCCATGCAGAACTAATTGAGAAATAAATAAGAATAGAGGAGAGGAGAATAGATGAAAATAGAGGAGAGAACCCCATACTTTCCCCTTTTCTCACTATGGAGGATTCGCACAAAGAAAATTAAGGTTAAAACTGAATTTCTGAGTATTCTATTTATTTCAGTTGTTGTGAATCAGAAACAAATGAAAAACGGCTCAAAACGCCCATAGCAATCGGCCACAAGTTCCCTGCTCCACTCCATTCCAATGCATCCACTTGAAGACAGATTCATATACGTTGTCATAGGCCGCTCGGCGGGGATTTAGCCACAGGACAAAAAGGTCTTCAAAAAATGATGCTTTATTACACCCAGCACAAAAAAAGGCATGGGCATTTCATTTTAAGGCAATTCAGTAATTTTGAATGCTTTCTCTCAGAATATGAAAGAATGGATAGCCAGTTAAACATATCAAATGGTATGGTTTTTATCTGAAAAACCTCCAATTAAATTCCATCTTTACACAACACATATTTATTTATGCTGAAAACTGACCTCCACTGAAGCAATATAAGAGCTGTAGTTTCTTTAGATGCAATGCTACCTCAGAGGTGACCTTTTGACTGAATTGCTGTCACTTCTATTCTTTTGTTAACTATAGTTGAATGACCACGTCATCGAAGGTTAGCCACCGTTCCTTATAGTGCACAATAACTCTCGCTATAGCCTGTTAGTGTTTAATCAGTGAGTGAGACTTTAATGAACTACCTTGTGTCAAATGCTTGTTTCTCATTTCTGAGTTTCAAAAGATCTCAGCATGATGTGCTGCTTTTAAAGATCTCATCGTCTTATTTGTTTGTCAAACAGCCTCTAACTCAGTGTTGTTTTATTTCTGAACAGTACCGGAGGTAATCAGACCTCACAGTAGCTTCAGAAAACTGTAATGAAAACTGTAATTACCTACTTTTTATTCATGGTATGCAGTTGTGGTGGTGGTGGTGGTGGTGGGGGGGGATATTCTACATTTCCTGTTGAGTCATGAAGGTTTAAATAATGCAACTTCTTTCTTTTCTTTTTAAAATTAAATGATCATAAAACAAACTACATATTATGGCCCAAGCTTATACATCATGTGCAAAGGAAATCTTATAATTTTAACAAAGGAAGAAGAACGGTGTAAAGGTGAAAAAAGGACTTGATGCTCAATTATAGATTGACCATAATATGCACGCAAATACACACAAAATGGGGCTGGTAAAACTTCTCTACATTGTAATGGTAAGAATTATTATTATTGCCTCAGCAAACAGCAAGTGTGCAAAGGCCCTTATTGTAATTGCAAAAAAAAAAAAAAAGAAAAACAGTCACAAAAGTACACAAAGGACTTTTCTAGTAGTTTCAATCCAAATTGAAGTTAATTCACCAAAACTTCCAGACACTTCTGGGATTGTGAAAAATAGTTTATTATAAAGGAAACAACTTCACCTCCAAAATGACGACATCACAGGAAACATTATAAACAATCCCCAAAAAATGTTTTCTGGTTTGATATGTGAAAACTCTTGAGCATTTCAGACACGTCTGAACATAAACTAAAGATCAATATGTCAAAGACTTCATTGTACAACATTAGTCCACTAATAGGACACTTTGGTTGTCTCTGAATTCCTTCTCCACACACTTAGTGAGTTTTAGCGCCTTCACCTTTTTGTAGTAATGTCCAAATCTACAATTCCAAAATCGAGTGACCTGGAAACTTCCCAGAAGTCTCTGCAAAAAAACAAATGTGCATCGATGCCCTCCTTATTGGCAAATATAGACCAGTTTTTAGTTTGAAAAAAAAAATCTATTTTAAATGTATTTTTTCAAGTTTTCGTCTTCAGAACAGAGTAGTACAGAGGGAATTTGGTGATGCTAACTCATTTAGCTAATGTGAGCTCTCCTGTGGTATTTTCATCTGATTTAAGCAATGTCCAAATTCCCATCCTCCCCCCTTTTTACTAAAAAACTAGAGTGCATTCCAAATTATTATGTAAATTGTATTTAGGAGTCAAGAAGAAAAAAAAATGTTTTTCAATTAAACTCCATGATGTAATTGTTTTTCAGTGCTCTTTGGATCACTGAAATAAATCTCTGTCACTGTGATCATTGGTTTGCCAGGTGAGTTCAACTGAAGGAAAAACTACTAAAGAAGGACGTCTCACAATATAAAACAGACCAACATTTTCAACCAATATGGGAAAGAAAAGGATCTCTGCTGCTGAAAAGTGTGACCTAGTTAAATGTCTTGGACAAGGTATGAAAACTTTGGAAGAGATTTGTGTCAGATTCAGAGCAGACACAGGGTTGTGAGGCAGAATGAGGAAGGTTTCTGCCAGACAAATACATCGGATTAAGAGCAGCAGAAGAAATGCCATTGAAGCAGCAAGCAAATATTTAAAGTTGCTGGTGTCTCTGGAGTCCCACTAACATCAAAGTGTAGGATCCTCCAGAGCTTGCAGTTATACTTCAATCCCCCCCCAGAATTGGGCCAGAATCATGGGGAGAGAGCTGGTCAGCCCCTTTAGAGTCCCTGAAGTTGTGACAATGACCTGAAAAGTATGTGGAGTTTTCGAATGACCACTTTCTTCCATGGTACAAAGGAATACCTCTGCATCATTGACTGCTATGGGCATGAAAGGAGATAAACTGATGGTGTGACCTCCATTCTGCCCTGACCTCAACTCTATTGAGAACCTTTGGAGCATCCTTAAGCAGAATATCCTGTGGGTGGAGGCAGTTCACATCCAAACAGCAGCTCTGGGAGACTATTCGACATCCTGCAAAGTATTCAAGCAGAAACTCTGCAAAAAGTTCAAATGGTGGAATAATTGTTAAATATACAATAAAAGGGTCCTGTGTTTAAATGTAACTTGACATATTAAGATGTTTTAGTTTGGAAAAGCTTTTAAATTCGGTAAATATGACCTCCTACTGCAGCAAATTCAACATGTGACCATTTTCAGTTCTTTGGAATCCAATAATTGTTTGTGGAAATCTAATGTGGAACAGTGCATTTTAAGGTTTTTTTTTTTAAATACTGTCTACTTTAAGAAGTTTGTTCGATAACATTTACAGTAATATATACTCTAATAATCAGTGACTTGAAAATTAAACTGACTCACATTTGCATTGAGTATTTAGAAAAATCATACAAAAATATAATTTGCATAATAATATGGTATGCGCTGTGGTGAAGGACCATCAAGTGCCCTGGATTTTAAAAACAAATCAGACACCATGCTCCCTTTTTTAATAGCAAATATGACGTTATAGATTCCACAAAGTTAAAAATCATACAAATATGAACATTTTACAAAGACTACTTATGAATCTACTGTGTTCTGATGAGGAAACTTGGATGGTTTATTACAAAAAGAACTAAAATAAAAATGTTACCCCCAAAACTTGTTCAAATGCAATGTATTGTGGTCTATATTTGCCAAACTAGTAAGCATAGATGCCCTCTGTTTTTTTGCAGAGACTTCTGGGATATTTCTAGGGCACTGGATTTTGAAATTGTAGATTCGGACAGCTCTACAAAATGGTGAACGCACTACATAGTGAACTACATAATGAGGAGTGAAGGAATTCGGACACAAACTTAGTCCTAATGCTAGCTTGAATGCTACTTATGATACTTTAGCATAAATACAGACTCAGAGAAGGATAAGGACAAAGGGCCTTTCAGGGCTTTGTGTTAGCAGGACCCTAGAGAGCTGCAGTTCAGCATCACCTGCAAGGACCTTGGTGGAACAGGGCCCAGAAGGGTGTGGCAGGAGCCTCTGAATGATGAGGGACAGTCAACAGCCAGCAGCTTTCATTTTAATTATCATATTTTTAAGCTATTATTTTAATGACATTAGCGTAACAAGTGTTTAAATAAGTTATTAAAAATGATAAAAAGCAAGTGTACATTTTTCACCGCAGTGTCACTATTGATGATAGTAGTATATGTCAGGCCAAACTGTCTGAAGTCATCCTTGGTGACTCATGCCATGTCTGAAAGTTACAGAATGAGTTGCACCTCAAAAATCATAGAAAAATAAATTAGCTTTTTTCAATTTACCCTCCAAAAAGTAAATCCTCAGCCATCCCTTTGGAGTAAAAATTACTTAACAAGTGCTTATGAATTAATTATTACAAAATAAAATTTGATACAATTGGACTAAATGAAAAGTAAAGGCGCTAAATAAACAAATTACTGTAGAAAAAGTGTACATTTGTCATTTGCTGAACTATTATGATGGATAAAATCTTCATAAAAAAAGTAAAATGTGGAAAATTCAGCCTTAACTGTGTGTGGGGGCGGCCATTGGTGATTTTCTGTGGACAGATAGGTGACATTTTCATTTCACAGAAGGAAGTGTTATACTAGATGTCCTTCATGAACTTCACTGATTGTGCCGAAAGTAAAGCTTTTATGCTTCACCATGAAGCTGAACATTAAAGAAATTAGAAACAGTCCTTTCATAGACTGTTTTGGTGTGTATGATAAAAAAGTGTAGCCAACTCTGGTTCTATTATATATTAAATTTTTTTAAAAATAAAAACGTGAAGGTTTCCTTGAATAACTATCATTTGGAAACCATTATTACAGAGAACATTTTACAAAATTGAAATTTATCTTGTTCGTGGGTGTTGTTGATGTGCTGGAGCACTACAGATGGAGCGAAGATTTTAGATAAACCTGCTAAAAAAACAATTGTTTGATACATGGTGCCTAATAAATAAACAAACCAAAAATGTCCACATTACATAATCTGTGTGCACCACAAATAGGTCAATGGAAGTTGACAGAAAAGCTACGGTGAGAAATGTGATATTTTGTGAGCCCACGCGCATCTGAGCACCTCTCGACAGCTTGTGAGGTCCAAACTCAGTCCAGGTATTGTGACATTTATGTACTGCAACAATTCAGAGCCTGCACCTGGCTGGGGGACCAATGTGAGAGATTTATCTGAATCATAGCCAAGGAGTCAGCAGCACACATCTGTCAGCACAATGGCATCAGCCTGCAGCTGTGGAACTACATGAGTCGACTGTCAGAGATATAAACCTGGCAGGGCCTTTATGACAGCGCTTGAGTGAGTCAGAGCATCAGACACCAGTGTTAAGGCTGTTATTTAGAAACAACTGCACAAGAATAACTAATAAAAAGCTGCATCTTTTTGTTTGAGATGCGTTTGTCCCTTAGAGCAAGGCATTCAGTAGTGCAGCGGGATGCAAAAATGCAGCTATGTGGACATAATCGCCTAATTTGGAAATATATATTTATCAAAAAAGTAGTGTGGTCAAATTTGCACATAAACGAATGCATTTGGTGATTCAAATTATTCATTAGCTCGCCTATATTTACTCCTGTTTGTTACTGTCTGTGCAGATTCCGCTGGCTGCTGGAACAGAGCATATTTCATCACAGTAGAACAACAGCGCCACCCTGTGGAGAACTGATGAAAACACCAGATTTCTGCCCATGATTAAGACCATAGCTAAATATAAAGATAAAAATACAAAACTATACTGTTCAGATGCAGTTTAGAACCATTCAAGAAAAAAATACTGAACTGAACAGATTTAATTTTAATTTAGTTACGTTTAATTAGCAGTAATCAAGAAAGAAATAAATGAAAAAAAAGACTTTTTTTTTCTTACAATAAACATATTTCTATTTAACTTTTTTAATTCTTACTAAATTAATTTTCAACAAAAAAATTTAGTTTACATTTTTTTCATGAAATGGCACACTTTAGTGCAGTTCAATCAACAATGCTGTGCTGCCATCTAGTGGTAAAAAATGATGCAGCAAACACTGTCCAAACAACAAAGGCACACTCCATTTAAAAACAAGCACTTTGAAAGCAGTCAGGTGAGACCTACATAGCTGCCCAGCGCACAATAAACACCATGTCTTTTGTGTGTGTGACTCTTGGTAACTAACAGAGGATTTTTTCCACACAGATGTTGTTCTTTTGTTTGGTGAGCAGCTCAAATAAACTGGGTCCCACAGCTCGCTGATCTGCTCGCCTGTGTGTTGACTGAGACAAGCATCTGTTTTACCTCAACTCAGGAGATAACATACGCAAACTTTGGTGCACAGCTGTGATAGTTGAGAGGAAAATTCTTAGCTACTGTTTTAAACTGCTAACTTTTTTAATACCGATGGCCTGCCTCAGCGTTCATCCTCCTCTCTTGACGATGAGCTGTTTACCTGCAGGTTTGCCAGCTTTTCATCTAGTTTTTTGTTCTTTTTTGAAAAAAAAAACACACTTTTGCCAATTTTTCTTGGTATTAAAAAATGCTGACTCTCAATTAGATTCATTCCAACATGGGATAATGTACTTCATTAGTACAAGGACTTTTAAAAACAAATTTGAATTCAAACAAGTTGTTACAACACATTTGTAAGATCATAAAAGTTCTCTTCAACTAAGGTGTATGTTTTGTAAAAAGCTGGAAACATCATAATTCTTAGGAATAATTTCATTCAGAGCAAAAACAGAGCGCAGATCAATGCATTATAGGTCTTTTTCTACAGTTTTTTAAAGTTAAGTGTTGCCTGAACAGAATTTCAAGGACACCAAGTCCAAATAAAGTTTGAGAGTTACCTCCAGCTTCTTTGCAAAATAAGAGAAAAAAAGCTCTGCAGTTTCTGAAAAGTTAAATAACAACAACATAAAAGTTTGGCATGTTTCTCCTTAAATATAAAAAACTGGAAGAAAAAAAAAAATGATAAACTGCTAAGTTTCACCAAAAAAATAATGTGTTTTTTGTTTTTAGAAACACATTGGTGCTCAAGACTAAGAAATATTTAAGGGTTTAACCATCTATAACCATTTATATCATATGTGATAAATGCATTCCCGAGCACTATCTCATTAGCATGATACAAACTTTCCGTTAAAAACCCTTTGTAATTCATCAACATTCCACTAGGGGCAGTAGAAGGGTTTTCTGGGTCATTTCAGAAAAACTCCATGGAATCTCAAGACTTTTGGCAGGAAAACGTTTTGCTAATTTTCCAAATTTATGGTGAAAATAACTCATCTATTGTTTTTACTTTAAAAATGATTACTTGCTGTTTTAAAAGAAATGCTAAATTTGTTGATAATTTATATTTTATAATTTACACCATGTTTAAAATGTGTAGATCATATGTGAGACAATCAGTTAAATAAAGTGTTTTTCCTTAACCTTTATGCCAATAAAAAAAAAAAACAAAAAACGTGAATTTCTTCTAACTGTTCCAAAAAAATGTCCTAAATTAATTCAAATTCCATTTTCTGTCAATTATTTGATGTAAAATAGGGTTATTGTGTTTTAAGATGTTTAGTGATAAACCCCTCATTAAATTTAATTCATGTTGGTGGTACCAAACCAGTTTCTTGCTTGAAAAGCGAACAAACAAAAAATTGTTTAGTTATAAATTTAGAAAAGGCAGTAAAACCTTACTCTTTTAATAAAGGCTCCTCACACAAAAAAATCTGATTTGGTTTTGAATAATAATCACTCTCAGATGATTTCTTGGTTGCAAGTTTATGTTAAATTTATTTTAAGATTTGAATTTTACAAGAAATTTAGTAAAAAAAAAGAGAAAAGAAAACAAGGAAAACGATAAAAAAAAAGGCTTTGACAGAAAAACAGGGGTCATTTGTCGCACACGTCTGTAACGTCGCTGGAGACAAGCAGCTAACACACGCCTGCCTGCGATCATGCATTTATGTGTGCTTCACAAGGTCCAAAATCCCCACGCCATCCCACTCCACTCAAACATGCTAATGTACCTGTACTCTGCTCTAATTGGTCCCAGTGATGCTCGCCCTGCTCCACCTGTGTTCATGGGAAGCCTCTAGTCAGTCCTGAAGTCAGGCCCCCGCCACTGACTAAGCGATAGGCCTGCTAATATTATGCAAACAAACACTTTGTTGTTTGGCGCTCCTTACGCCAGCCTCGCCACTGTGGAGGACCGGGAGAGAGAGAGAGAGGGGTGGGGGGTGGATGGCTGAAGAAACAAAGGTTGGATGGGTGGGTGGGGGTGGTGGGGGTGCTTGAATGTATTAGTGTGATTACCTGAGGTGTGCAGCTTCACAGGGGGTAACCTGCGAGCCTGCTTCATACCCTCCAACTTCAGCCGCTGCACTAATGAGAGCTTGGAAAAGTTTTTCAAGGTGGTGATGCGCTTTGAGGAGCTGCATGCCCCAAACTGCTGGGATGATTCGTTTTCTAGAACAGAAACAAAAGATAATATGTGTTTTGAATTGTATAACACATAATAAATGAAGGCTGATAACATTTAGATTGCAGATCTACATGTTAAAATATTGTAAAGTGTAAAGAAAAAAAGCGATGAACGGCGTTGTATGGACCGCAGGTGCTAACCGTTACCAGCCTCCCCAGCCGCTTTCACCTACCCTCACGAGCTGAGCAGCTGCCACATGCCTCTCACTTTCCCCTTCTACCCCTGCCATCCTGATCGGAGTTGCATGTGACAATTTATGAAAAAAAAATACTTTCTGTTAGTTTTATGTCCATAGGAGCCGTTTTATTTTTCTCTCGCCTCGGGGTGATGAACAAGTCTATGTAATTTTTAGAAGAATCTTCAAAAAGTACAGTTTTTGATTTCTGTGGCAACAGGGTTTTTTGTTAACCATGCTAACATTCCTGGTATGTTCATATTGTATGTTATACTTTTTAATTCAGCTTGGGTCAACAATTCAGACTCCCAAGAGGAGTTTAAACTTGCAGCTGGTACAAAAGGTGATTTTTTTTTTTTTTTAAGAAAATTCAACATGACGGCATTTTCTTAAGGTCAAAGGTCAGCAAAACTTTGGTTTTGGTTGTAGACTTATCCTACTGTGTGTGAAATTCATAAAAGTTTTCTTATACCATATTGTGTGAAAATGTGAAATTGCAGAATTTCACACTTTGCCACAAAACAGCCATAAATCCTGTGGCTATAATAATAATAAAATTTCATTTGGATATCCTTCATATGTGTGTTTTGGTTTTGTTTGTGGATTTTATACCATTTCTTTGTGGAGCCCCATAAGATATTTTGGCTTCATTCAATTTCTTTTATTGTGCCTGGCATGAATTGAATTAAACCTGTTGATAATTTTCTTGCTTGTTAAGCAGCTGAGGCCTCGTTAATCAATTTCAGCTGTATTGGTGTTCATGGAATTAACAACAGGTGCACTTCAGTGGCAACAATTAGAAAACCCTCCAAACAGGACTGCTGTTACATGTGGAGGTCATTTCAAGTTTCTCCCTCTTGATCTTTTTTGGCTGATTTTGTCTTGTGTAATTCTCTCTACTGGCAGTATGAGGAGATTCCTTAACCCTACAGAAGTTGCACAGGTTGTCCAACTTCTCCATGATGGCACTTCCACACGTGCTGCAGCAAGAAGGTTTAATGTGTCTCCCAGCACAATCTCCAGAACACGGAGGAGATTTCAGGAGACTGGTGGTTATTCTGGGAGAGCTGGACAGGGCCGTAGAAGGTCCTCAATGTCAGGGATGGTGGTGGAGGACCCAAATGCAGGAGACCAGACTTGGTGGCAGAAACATAAACATTTACTAACTCAACTTAAACCATGAACCAGTGAGGTGACAGAACGTAGATGAGCAGATGACCTGACAATGAGAACTGAAAACCAGACACTTAAATACACTGAGGTTGATTAACTAAATGAAGAGAGCTGTGGATGATTAACCTGAATGTGGTGAGACTGACGGGGAAACAGAACAGGACAAAACCAAAGCACTGAATCATGACACTCAACCCCTCAGCAGGACCGATACCTGCTCCTTTGTGCAAGGCAGAACAGGCTGAGCACTGCTCGTGCCCTACAGAATGACCTCCAGAGGGCCACTGGTGTGAATATCTCTACCCAAACAATCAGGAACAGAATTCATGAAGGTGGCCTGAGGGCCCCACGTCCTGTAGTGGGCCCTGTGCTCACTGCCCAGCACCGTGGAGCTCCACTGGCATTTGCTCAAGAACACCAGAATTGGCAACTCCCCCACTGGCGCCCCTGTACTTTTCACAGGTTAGAGCAGGTTCACCCTGAGCACCTGTGATAGACGTGAAAGAGTCTGGAGAAGACAAGGAGAACGTTCTGCTGCCTGCAACGTGGTTCAACATGACAGGTTTGGTGGTGGGTCAGTGATGGTCTGGGGAGGCATATCCATGGAGGGACGCACAGACCTCTACTGCCTAGGAAATGGTGCTCTGACTGCACAAACTTTTATTTCCATTCAAAGACTTGGCATCCTTTTGTTCCTAAAACACTGCCCTGTTGTTATTTGTAAAGATATCCAACTTCATATTGAGATCTGATGTATTAAATGTGTTTCTTTAAAGTGCTTCTTTAATTTTTGAGCAGTATATTTGCGAGCCGTTCATTAATGACATCATCGAGTGGGAGTAACACTTTGTAACAATTTGAAGACACTACTTTCCATAACTCTCCATTTGGAGAGCTAAATGTAGGGGTAGGGGAAGAATTCTGATTCGGCCAAAGTCTCGTTTAAACTTTCTATTGAGTTTGGGTCAAAAGTTGCCCATTTTGAAACTTAAAAACAGGTCAGTTTTGCTTCGAACACAATATAAGGGTGAAACACATGGACAGGCAAGGAGTCCAAAAAGTTCAGATCACAGTTTTAGAGAGGACGTAGGACAATTCATACAGATGGATAAACGTGAGAGTGCAAGAAGCCCAAGAAGAGCACCGGAAAAGCATCAGGAAGCAAAACCTAGAAAAAGGATCTAAAAAGTATGGATACTGTGGAGAGCGTACCGTTCCACTACCTCTGGCCCTCTGCCTCCACTTTATCACACAGCATCAAAACATAGCTTTATTCCCTCGAGTGGCTTTCCTTTTTATCTGCTCCCTAGCTTCCCACGGCGGGCTGCATCCACCCATAATCTGCTCCGTTTCATGTCTGGAGCACAGTAGAGGAGGATAAAGGACTTGTTTGAGTGAAGATCAGTGAGGATGTGTAGATAGCATATGTACATCAGGACAAGCCTTCCTTTTTTCAAAGTGCCATCTGTTCTAATATTAAACATGATACATAAATAGATTTGGAAAGGGAACCTTCAGGCTTCAATATTTACCACCAGACCGATACCTCATGTGGCATCTACCTCTCATTTCTGAACCACCTCTCTGCGGATCAAACAGAGGAATAGACACAATGAAAACAGTAAACATGTTGCATTATACATTTTTCAAAAGCATATTTGGCTGTATGTCACGAGCACCTTGTTATTTAAGTCGGTGCCAACTGTCTGCGCTTGAAGAAGAAAAAAAAAAGAAATCAAAGCAAATCGACGTATTGGCAGCAATAGCTGGGGTGTGAAACTGTGTCAGTGAAGGGATGGAAACCACCAGCGGCCGTCTCGTGTTCATCCACAGCTGGCTGACGAAATCTTCAAGGACTAATTGTGCATCAGTTGGAGGCTTAAGAAATTCTCAGTTTGTGTTCTGGCGGTTCTTTGTACTCTCTGTGCATCTTCCCACCCAAGTGGCATGCATTAGACAAAAGGAACTAACAAGTGGAAAAAAAAATAGGGGACTCACACCAATCATTGACTCACCCTAAAGTCAACTCTGAGCTTCTTTTGAGACAACTTACTGCTGAATCTGTGGGAAAAAAAATAGAATAAAAAGATATAAATGACACTGTGCCCAAACAAATTAAAGCGGAAGAAAAGAAAAACTTTTAATTTGATCAAAATGATTCCCAACGGAAATCTCTAATGAGAATGCTACAAGAAAGAACGAAATAGAGGAATCATCCGCGACACCTAGCGGGGAAGTGCGGGCGTGTGAAGAATATTGGGTGAGACGAAGGGTGTTTTCAAGATCATTTTAACATCTTCACTGTGGGAGCATCAGAGGCAAGACCAGGTTAATTAAACCCGAGGGAGAACAAGCTGAAGGGGCCCGCATTTGAATATGTCACAGAAATAGCACAAGTGTGTCAGACTAGTCCGGATGGCGGGCTCGGCGAGCAAATATGTTGACTGTGCAGTAAAGGCTAGAAGGAAGAGAAGAATAAGAAAAAAAAAAAGCAGTCAGACAGGGAAGGGTGGGCGCTCTAGGATCATTTGCATAGCACTAATGTTTAGCTCTTTTTTTATCTGCCGTGCCACAGGATTTTTGACTTATTAATGTTTGTCATTACCCGCATTATGCTGGAGGACAGTGACTGGAACAACACTGGAGAAGTTTATATGGGACAAATATTGACAATAGCTGGCTCCTGGGTATCCAGAAGAAAAGATGCAAACTATGTTAATGAATGGTAATTAACCACTGGGGTTCGTCTCTCCTGAATCCCAGCTAAATTGGTCCCCGAGTTGCAGCTAGAGACAGTTCTGGCCTAATCCTTTATTATAAAAAGATAAAGGAAAACGACATCATTAGCATATATTTGAGAGGGGAAGGGGGCGGATTATAAAGCGAAATTATTTCTTTTTTAATTCCTGAATGGAGGATTTCTCACATTATTGTTAATTATACATAGTAAAAATGAAAGCAGGGAGGCAAAAATAAAGAAAAAACAAAGCAAGGAAAAGGTTAAAAAAAAAAAAAAAGTTCAGGTCTCTTGTGCGGGATGCCAACTCAAGGATAGGAGCCAAAAACCATTCAATATTCAAAATTAATAATCACAGAGGAAGGGAAAATGAAATATGAAAGAGACAGGAGCAGCTCCTTTATATGTACCGCTGCTTTATGTGTGTGTGTGCAAATCCACTCTTGTTAATGATGTCGACAGCAGGGGTCACTTGTTTCAGACAGGAATCATACCAACAGGCAGCTGTCAATCATGACAGGTGCAGAACCCTGCAGACAGCATGCAGTCACCATCAAGCTATGTTCACGTCGCCCTCGCCAACGAGCGACCACTTTCAGTTGAAAGGCTATGTAGTATTCTAACAAAACGCATCTTCATGTAGCTATGGACATCTTTAAGACAGTTTTTCGGTTCTACATATAATAAAAAGTCTATCTATTCAATTCTATGTAAACATGCTTTTTGGGCTTCAGCATTCAAAACTGTTGCATTGACACGCAGCTACGCACATTTTTAAGACTGTTTTTGGGCTCTATGTACAATAAAAAGTATGTTAACACGCCTTTTGGGCTTATGTATTGAAACTGTCGCATTGACAGTTACGCCAATTTTTAAGACTGTTTTTGGGCTCTACACACAAAAGAAAGTCTATGTAAATGTGCTTTTTGGGCATCTACATTGAAAACTCTTGCTTTAGTGCTTAACAATGCCCATTTTTAAGACTGTTTATGAGTTCAATGTGCAATAGAAAGTATGCAAACATGCTTTTTGGGTTTCTGCCTTCAAAAATCGTATTAATGCATAGCTATGCACATTAATAAGACTGTTTTTGGGCTCTACGTACAATGAAAAATTAATATAAAACACTTTATGGGCTTTTGCATTTAAAACTCTCACTTTGATGCATAGCTATGAACATTTTTAAGACTATTTTTTGGTTCCAAGTACAAAACTTGCTGCCATTGAGCGCATGTTAAAAGTTAAGGAACTTGAAAATTGACCACTTAAGAATTTGAATTTGTTATTTAGGTTCAGATCCCTGGTAATTCACAGAAGCGCCAACTTTTTGAAAATTGATCAAGAGGAAAAATGAATGTGTGCCCAACAGGAAATATGTGACACTAAGTCTTTCATGTATCAGAATAGAGCTGTGACAGAAAAAGCCTGGAGCAAGATTTACCAGACTCAACATTTCGAAGAAAACCTCTTTCATATCTAGCTATTGAAGATGTCATAGTAAACAGTAGGAAAAAACATAAAAACAGAAGAAGCGTCACATGCCTACACCTCCACAATCCTTCCACAGCAATTCACTCAAGAAGGATCAAAACAACAAACTGATTCTTTAAACATATTTATTTACAAACAGGATTTTTGTGAGAAAAAAATGACAATCCATGTTCTGCAGAGATATATAACATAATTAAAATAAATTACCAGCAACACTACCAAGAAAAGAAGCCAGAGGATAATACAGTCCTTCAAAAAGGCATCCTTGAAGAGGATTCATGCACTTAAAAGCTTCTCTATGGCTTTCTTTGGGGTTCTAACATTTGCATTGCTTTACTCTACCACAGTCCTGACTTGCCACTGCAGTGTTAACCACCCAGATAATGAGCTTCTCAGTGTGTCAAAGAAAAAGAGCAGAGAGTGTCTGCTAGAGGTTTGGGAAAGCATATGCTTTATCACCTGGGTCTGAACTGTGTGAAGGAGAGTGGCTGTGCTGGAAATGAACTTGGCACTGGAGGACCTTGTCAGTTAGATGTAGTGCAGTGAGTACTAACACAGATGTCGAGGGCTCATTTACAAAAGCTGGAGTGCTGTGTTGAGCCAGTGGCCCTGAGGGAGGAGACGGCGCTTTTCTCACAAATATTGGTTCTGCCGCCCCGGCTCAGCTTGGCTCAGCCCGGCTCCCACAGAGGAGGAACTGGGTAAGGAAAGAGGGAGGGAGGAGGGGGCAAAAAGAAGAGGATGACAGTTTTCCCAGTCGCAGCCCAGGGAGTCAGGTTTTTTCGCTGACTGGTGTTGTGAGCGCGGCCAGCTCTTCTGTCAGCACTTTCCTCTCCTTCATCTTCACACGCACAGCCTGCATGAGCTGGCCGGCTGCGGGGATCTGCAGGTGAGCAAGAAGACGGGAGTGAGACACGGAGAGGTGATTTCCGAAAGGAAAATGAGGAAAACACAAATGCACCACTGTATAAAAAAAGTAAATAAAGATTTTTGCGATCTGGAAATTTTTCAGGAGGTCTGTTTGCCATTTTGTGAAACAAGAGAGCCCCAGATGGAGCCTTCAGACCTGTGATACGCCAGAGGAACCGTTCATGCTGAATATTTTGACAAAGCTCTGCAAGCAATAGAGCTGCAGTTTTAGAGTCAATCCTGCTGCTAATGACATCTAAACCTACATTTTTGATCAATGATAACACGTTTCCGTTCAATTGGGGAGTTTTTTTTCACACATAAAGTGTATTCTACCGGTAATGTCTCCATCCTGAGGGTAAATACGCTTCCAGTGTTTGCCTCTTTGACGAATTAAATTTGAAAACACAAGGAAAAAAAATCTTTCTTTAAATCTAAAAAACTGTCATTTTATATGCGAGTTCTGCTTTCATAAAGACCAAAGTAACCCTTCTTTAAAGACTAAATATAGGATCTATTGATTAATACCTCTTTGAAACCCTTGACACTAAAGTTTGCCAGGAAGCTTTGGAATATTGCTTTTAGCTTTATAATAATAAAGTGTATAACTAAAATGGTTTTTGCAAAGAAAAGTCTCACTGCTGCAAAGTCAGAATGTCCAATAAATCCTGCAATATTCAAAAGGTTAAATATGGAGTAAACATGGAGAAATGGATTGTGTGTGAGTGTGTCGTTATGGAAACAGGAGGATGCCAAGTGTGGAGCTCTTCAGATAAATTTGTTTTTCCTTTGAATTGACACAAGGACTTTTTGGTCATTAAATTTTCTAGATCAAAGGCAACCATTCATGCGGTATCACCCGTACACATTAAACCTGTCTGTACTGTGGTTAAAGACAGGAAAGATACAACTTTTTTGCTGCTGCATGTTCATACAGAGGTGGGCTGAGACGCTTTGAACAAAATTATGGCCATACTGCTGAACTGTGTGACCACGATAGTCTGAACGTATTCCATCACACTTGTTGTTGTGTGTAAGTGCCAAGTATTTTTTTTAGCTGCAGTTCATTAAACTAGTCTGTTTACTAAAATAAAAAATCTCTCACATCTTTATAAAACAAATATTTCTAGTTTTTCATTTATTTTTTGACAACTGTACTGGCGGTAAATTTTCAGGTACTTCAAAACAAACAGGTTGTGGTGTTTGACTGACAAGTATCAGTGGATCCTCGACTCCTCAACAACTGTTTCAACATCACTCAGCTTTGTTTGTCTTGCCTGCTTGTCCATTTGCAGAAAGACCAGAGTTTGGTGTCATCATTTCTTGCCAAGGACTAAAAAAAAAACCCCAGAGCTCAAAAAACAAGCCAAGAGTTGGCTCTATAGACAGCAGTCAGTTGCATGTCCACATGGTTCATCCGCAGAAGTGGCCTTGAGCTGTTTGTGGGTCTGCGTGAACCTTAGAAAAAGAAATACATCTTAATTTTTTTTTTTTGCACTGATGAAGCAATAAAAGAAAAATCTATTCATATAATTTTATACACCTTTTAAACGATTTTATAGCCCCAGTGGCAAAACATCCAAGAAATTGCTAAATTAAAAGGCTTTTTTCTGTAAAGTCCCTCTCCAAATATATTTTTATCTTTTGTAAAATTGTTCCCAGTGATCTTTTAATGATTATTATGCAGTTTGTAAAAAATCTAAAAGCCTGTGTGTTTTTTTTAAGACATATTTTGTGCAGAGCAGCAGATATCTCAGTTGGCTGGTGTAGGACCACGGTTTAGATCCCAGGGCAGCAATGAGTTAAAATCCAGAGATGGTTCCTTGACAAGACCCTTTATTCTGCTGCATAACTTGATCTCTCTGTACCTTAAAATACAATATTGTATCAGGAAGAGCATCCAGCGTAAAACTCTCTGCATATTCACCTGTGTGAATCAATAAAAGCTGATTGACTGTGATGACACCTGATAGGATAAGCAGAAAGGTTAATGACAACAGAGTTCAGATTATAGCTGGTGATAGCACAGTTGTTAGGGAGAAAATTTTGAATTGGCACTTCAAGTCATAAACGTTGCTGACCCCTGGTTTAGGGGGAAGATTCTCTCAGTTCTCAGGTGCAGGTTGGTTGTGGAGCCTGTTGTAGATGGAATTGTTCTCTTGCAGACACCAAATTCTCTTTTTGTAGGACTAATATCTGTTAAAGTTAAACGCTTCCAGAGTTTGCTTTTGTCCCTAGTGTTTCTCATTTTTTAAAATTTTTTACTTTTGTGTTGATGTCTCTTGTTGCATCTGTACACCTAGTTGAATCATGTGTAGTTTTGTGTTTTAATGAAACCATAGAGTCTAACCACAGGATTTGACACCTTCATAAATGTATTTGTGATACGCCTATAAAGCCATAACCTTATGGAGTAACACTTGGACTATTCGCACAAACTTGTGTAGTCTTCCTGCCCCGACACCTTTTCCTCTTCATTAAGGGAATTCTAGGATGTGTGCACTGTGAAGTTGTGTTATTGTGCCTGGGTGTGTATATGTGTGCAGTTGGGAGTGAACTTCAGCAGCACCGGATGCATCAAAAACACAGAACTGCTCCTCGGAGAACGCTACTCTCGAGTAACTGCTGAGACATCTTCCTCTGGCTCCGTCCTCCGGAGAGGATTGACCCAGTCACACACACACAAACACACACACAAGAGTATGTGCACAAACACATTTCCTAATCAGCTAATTGCATTTAGAGCCACTAACTATGCAAACAAATCCACTAAAATAGAGACAGCCACAACGCGGGGCTCTGTGGGACAGCAGAGAAAGACTGGATCATTAAGAATACGGGAACGTGAGTAAACAACACCAACATGTAAACATTATCTAGATCAATTCAGAAAAAAATTAATTAAAGACAAAAACTGATATTAAAATGATGAAATATGAAATAAATGTTTCCAAAAACATTTTTTTAGTAATTTTATCAAAACATATAAAGAAAAGTCTCACATTTAGACAAGCAGTGTTATTAAACTTCCCAACTAAATTTGAACTTCATAAACATGAAAGTTTTTATTAGACTGTCGACACAAACACTACATGAAAGAATTAACAGCTTCAGCATCAAATCTTTGTCTTTTGAAAGTTGTTAAATCAAATCAAATTGTATTATATTTCCCACTTTCCAGTGATTTTCCTCCTATGTGAGCCAAATTCTCATAAAATGTATTCATCCACATGCTCACAAAAGGGACAAGCACGACTATCATCTCTTTTATCTAACCAGCACATTGGCTGAGGACTGATACCCTGCAGGATGGTTGGAGGTAAGCTCTGATGCAGCTGCTCTGCTGGATCCCTTGGGCTGCTTAAGGCTGTGTTAAGAACTGGCACTAATGTTATGCTACAGCTGATTTAGCTTGGGCCTCTGTCCCCTCTGGCAGAACTATCACCAGAACCAGCACTAAGCAGCCACTGTTTTGCAAGTGACCCTTTCCCCCTTGGCAAAACTACAACCACTACAGTAGCATCATACCATGCTAACTCCACATCCATTACTATTCAACAGGCCCTGCAGAGCAGAGCTTTTCTCTAGGTGTGATTTTTATGAGCGTCTTTCAGGAGCCCACTGTCGTGTAAAGACACAGACACCGACGAGCGCGCGCCGATGTGTGTGTTTGAAGATGAGATCAGGGACTGCGAGCAAAAGGTGTTTTTAGGAGCCAATTAAATGACACTGCCATTCTATAGCCCTGGGGCACACCTAAAGGCAAGGAGCAGCTCAAAGTTTCAGCCCTCCAGTGACCGTTGTGTGATAGTGGCATTACACTCGAGAGTCTTCGCTTTTTACATAAAAGATCGATCATTCCAGCTCTTTTGTCTTGTTCCCTCTGAACAGCTCGGCACCATCGTTTCAAAAGGCGCAATTTGTAAGTCACGGTGTCGAGCAGCTGGAAATCTAGATGAAAAAAAAAGGGAAAATCAAAGAGCCTAAAAGGTGTATAAGATGAAACATCTGCATGCTGTCATCAGATTAAAGAGTATTTTATTTGTCACGTGCAAAGATGTAAAACCTTTTTACACTTTCAAGATAAATTAGTTAGGTTGTTTAACTTATTATTGCTCTACACCAGGGGTGCTCTTTATGTCGATTGATCGTGGGCTAGCAAAAATAAATAAACAAAAACAAAACATATATATAACAAAATTCAACCAAAATAACAAAGTTGGAGGCAGGATTTGATCCTAGGTCCTTCCGACGAAGAAAAGTATTATGCATTGGATCAACTACTGTCACCACAAGAACACCTGAAAAAAATATTTGTCACTCAATAAAGACAGCCGCCCATAAAGTGCTGATAGGATAACTTCTGCGTCCACAGTCTCGCCAACAACCCAGAGGGTAATTTCAATAGAGTTCAACACAGCTTTTTTTGTTTTTACTAAGAATTGCATTATCATTTAAAAGACCAATGGGAACGATTATACAATAGGTAAAAATATAAGTGAAGTTGAACTTGAAGATCTCGGGAACTTGTCATGAACAGGAGTCAAAGTTTGTTTTTTTTAAAACTTGAAAGTACAAAAAAAAAACTTGATATAGGCTGAAAAGAATAATTCTATTGCACTTTCATTTCTGGTTTTATTTTAACGCGTAAGAACCCGGACCGATTTATCCTTAAAAATAAAATTATGTGGAATATACCACAGACCAAGTGGACCACTGATCACACTATATTTTTTGTCACACTGGTGTCATCGTCGGTTCTGATGAGTTGTGGATTTTATTGTAAAGTTTAATAAATGTAGGCAAGTGACATTCATTGTAATCATTTTAGGAATAAAACTTTTGAATTTGAAATTTGATTATGAAAAATAAGTGCTAATTTTAGAGTTTCTGTGAATTTATTAAGATGGCCCAACTTAATAGGAAGCTGTATTCTCATTTTGTTCACATTTTTGTTTTAAAATAAGTCATTCTGGCTTCGTTTTTTGTCGCTGTTTTTTGTCGCTGTACTCAAATTAAACAAGATAAATAAAAACTCACAAAATACAAACCATTTACTTAGAACTAGTAAAGAATATGCTACAAAACAATTTGAAGTATTCTAATTAACAGTAGAGTTTTTAGGTTATTTTCCATTTTGAATGCTTGTGTCAAACTCTGTTTTTAGATTTTGATGTCTATGATTTCCTGTAAAGTAAAATGTACTTACGGTGTGGACAAAAAATGACAATTTTCAATAAATGTGACTATTTTTAGGCTACTTCTTCATACTGTGATAAAAAGATAGATTTGGACATAATTGCACGTTAGACAAATATATAGACTTTAATTAATTCTATAGTAATAATCAAGAACTATTGTTGCATCCTGACCAAATAATAGTTTAGAGAACTAGTCTTGCATTCAATCTTTGTCCCTTGCAGGTGAGTTCTCTCCAATGTAGGCCACTTGTCAAGGTGAAGAAAAAAGTAGTTATGGTAGCTTTTTCCTCATAGGGGAGAAAATAAATCTCTTTGATCTTTGATCTTCTCACTTTTGTTTGAAAATCAAATTTATTAAACTGGGGAATAACAACAACAACATTATACGTAGATTAAAAAAAGCACAAAGGTACCAAACTAAGAAGCCTTGCATTTGATTACCTCCAATAATGAATGTGTCACATAAGCAAACAGGGCTCAGGTAAGAAAATCACCAGCAAGCCTATTCTCCTGCTCGCCTTCATAATTACCACCCCTTGCAGCATAGAGGATCCCTCTCTTTTTCTCCCTTTTAGGCCGCCAGGGACTGATATGAAAGGGAATTGGACACTTGGGGCCACAAATACTGTAATTAAAAATCTCTCATTTTCTTGATACAGTGTTTGGAAACATCATTTCGATGTACAACATGAATTTGTTAGCGATCTGACCTAAATACACCCAAGATTAAACAGAGAAAGCACCGGTCTTTGTTGCAGGTTCCTACTCATTAGGTGAGAAAACTAGGTGATTTGGGCACGATTAGAGAATAAATATAGAAAAGAGGTGAGCGCGCGAAAGAGGTGCAACCTGCGGGTGAAACTCAGTGATCAACAAGAGGAAGTTAGTTTGACTCTCTGGCCTAAGTAAGGAAAGAACTTGCCAAAAGTGGGAGGCTGTGATGCAGAGGGTGAGTGCACGACGATCAGAGTTTCGGCTCCTACCTTGTCTGCTCGGGATTTTAAATGTCCTTGAGAAAGACACTGAACCTCACATGGCACCTGGTGATTTTAGGTTGGCGCCAGTGTTAGGCAGCAAAGCATGTGAATGTGTGTGTGCACGGATGACAAGGACCGAGAAGCTACGTTCACACCAGGCTTTGAAATGCACATTCAAGCAACCACTTCCAATAAAAAGTATATGTAAATATACGTATGTGTGCGTTTCAGGCTTCTGTTTTCAAAACTCTAATGTACACAAGTTTGTAAGACTGCTTCAGGGCTCTGCGTACACAACGTCTGGTCTTTGAACACACATTGAAAGCTAAACCAGGTTGACTTTTGAACAGTCAGTTTAAAATAAAAAATATATATATATGAACAGTCGTGAACTCTATTTGGTAGTGATGAATGGATAACACCCTCTTTGATACATGAAAGTGTCAACTGTAAGAAAATTGATCATAGAGGAGAAATTAATATTTGGAGTTTGTGCCCGGCTGCAATTACATGACACTAAGTATTTTATATATAAAGCCTTGAGCAAGATTTGTACCACTTCCACATTTCGCACCAAGACTTGTCTGACTTTAGATGACGGACATGTTCTAGTAAACAGTAGAAAAACAAGAAGACACCTCTCCGATTGTCCAACGCGTTTAGCGCATACTTGAACATGTATGGTTGTGTATGGTTTTTATGAGTGTCAGCAGATGACCAATTTAAATTTCCTAAGGGATTATTAAAGATTCTATCTATCTATCTATCTATCTATCTATCTATCTATCTATCTATCTATCTATCTATCTATCTATCTATCTATCTATCTATCTATCTATCTATCTATCTATCTATCTATCTATCTATCTATCTATCTATCTATCTATCTATCTATCTATCACATGTTGTATGCCTTATGTGAACGTAGCTTTACTGTGAAGAACCATGGGCCTTCAAGATAGGTGGAAAAGTGCTAAACAAGTATAGGGAATTTACCATTCACCAGAAGTGTTTGTATTGTAGTGTTCCCCCACTTAGTTGTGTTTCATTATTTGTGGTTTGATGTATTCGCAGATTTTCTTTCAGTCACTTAACTGTTCTGGTTCATCACAAAAACTCAGACAACTCAAGACACTTGTATGAAACTTTTGTGTCCAAAGAGTGGTGCTGCTATTGTTCTGAATTAAATATGGTAAAAAACTATTTATGTTGACCAATATTCTAAGGTTCTTTGTTAAATGTTTTACAAAGCATGATCAGAAGTGTTTTAGATGATAATGGATTGGTAACGGACATTCTTCGGCCACAGAGGTAAAATTGGATTCAGGATATTCACAGGTGTCTCTGGTCCCCAACCCCCATGAAAAAGGGAGGGATATTGCATCTTCAGAAAACATGAAGTGCAAGAAAAAGTCATTTGTTAAGTAATTTTAACAGTTTAACAGAGACAATTTTTTGGAAAATTGATATTAATTTTCATGCTGGCTTCAAGTGTCCACTGTCCTGTGTACGCTGGACTAAGCTGTACCCATTAAACTAGATGTAATCCGCCAGCGCTTTTTCCGGTCCCCATTGCCATTTCAGTGACACATTTACGGAATCAAAGCTGTACTACAAGTCCCCTCTTCACACGTACAAATGTACTCACAGAGACAAAAAAGTGAGAGGTTGATTTAATTAGCTCAATCATTAAATGAGGTTTAATTAGTCACTTTCCTTCAGAGAGAAGAGTGCGACTCGTAGCTATTTCTTGTCATTACAGTGCCATAATAGGCCACACAACACGCCGTCTGTCACCCTCACAGGACCGACCACAACAGAAAAGTTTGTCTGCGCGTTACAGCTGTCGGGAAATAAAAGATCCGATGTGTTGAGAGCTATTACTTTAAGTACCAATGGAATGAGAGGAGCAACAAACCCACCATGTGATATTCATAAACCTGTGTCTGCCGTTAATGAGGCAAAGCAAGGCCTCTCTGAAATGATTTCAGTCTTGGAGACCACCCATACGCGCCGTGGATATTATATAAGGTTATATATGTTTGGTCTGGCCTGTCTCTTCATCTCTCTTAATACAAGTTTACCTGCTTGTTATGGCTGGGAAGCTGATAAGAAGTGATGCCTGTACATCTCCCCTGAGAGTGATTGTGAGGTAAATATTAGCAGGCCCTTAGCACCACCCCAACACCAGTAAACCAAAGCGCTGTCCTCTCATAAAGAAATCAACACAGTCAATGACTTTTTAAATCTTATTATACTGTCATGAGCTTTGAGATAGGTATACGTGCACAAAATGAGTGTGAAAAATTATGTGGAAGAAGTGTGTGTGTGTGTGTGTGTATTTGCAGGCATGAACGCACACTCGTCCTGTTCATTATTGGCCGGCAGCAGAAGCCAGTCATTTCCCTGTCTTCATAAAGACTCGGCCCATTAAATTCTACCTCCAGTCAATAATTAGGACTCCACAAATAAACCAAAGGCAATTAAATCAATGCTTCCCCGGGCTGGTGTTTGGAGCTCGTGGCCCACACGGACACTCCATCTTCAGTGCTGGCCTTATTCATGGTATGCAGCAGTGGAGCCACGCTGGGCACTCCCTTGCCTACTCATGATTATTAGGTATCACTGTCCCCCGATCCAGGCTATGGAGCACTCCTCATGGTGGCTCTCTCCCGAGAAGCATCCAGTTTGATTTCATTAACTCTCCAGTAGAGTTTAGGGAAGAGAAAATGAACACAATGTTTCATTTTGTTTTTCGCAGACATATAGAGGGAGGTCTACGGCTTTGTTGACATTAAGAGGGGAGGCTGTAAAGTAGCTCACACGCAGATACATAACTTTAGATCTCCGTCGCCCAATTTGCTAGCATTTCTCTCTTTCTTGTTATGTTGACATGTGGCAGCACATGACAGTGATTGTGAAAAATAGCCCACACAGTGAGTTGTAGACACACATACCTCTTTTGGAGTCTTATCAGATTGTCAAGCAGACACACAAACTTACACACACATACAAGGACAGCAAGTGATGGGTTTGGCCATTGACAGGGCCACTGAGATAATAAAGTGCTGTCCCACTGGCAGCTCCATTAGGCACTGACAGTGACAAGATGAGGCTGTTGTGAGAGCACACGTGCTCGCGCAAAAAGCGTACACGGACCCGGACGCGCGCACACACACCGGCAGATGGACATAACCTCATCCTCTTTCAGTGACAGAACAGTCAGTTAAGGACATGGATCTCTCCCGTCTTTCTTTCCTCTGTATCTATTTCTGTCTTCATCTGAGGAAGAGTGTGTGAGTTCAGGTCTGCACGTCATCATTCCACTATTAGGGAAGTCGGTTATTAATGTCACAGGCAGGGTGACAGGCCGGGCTGTTAAACTTCACAGATGTTCTGCTTGGTGAGCCGTGCGCCAGCTAGAAAAAGAAACAAGGAGTCCCTGAAGTCCAAGAGTTACTCAAATCACGGCTGACTTGTAGGCTTCAGGAATGTGCGGCTGAAATCTCTAATGCCTCGTTTCTACTGAGCGATCCAGACTGGACTGGACTGGACTGGTACAGGATTTTGAACATTTCCAATATTAAATTGACCCATTAGGCTGGACCAATTTGTACCATTTTTGGTTCCCTGTTGGTTGTGGATCCACAGAAAAAAGGAACGGACCAGCTAGGGCGGAGCTACTATCTTCACGCGATGAAATCAATTGATTGGTGGAAAAGTATTATGACAAGAGCAAAGGCCCAACTTTTCCCGACTCAAGATCCAATCCAAAAGTTTTGCCCCTCTTTCGGCTGTATTCTTTTTCACCTCCTGGAAACTTCTTGCAAATAATATTTATTTAATATTTATAAAACCTCAATTTTTGCCATTACCTTTAGCTGTAATCGCAATGATATGACAGACAGCTACGTCATTTGTCTATACCCTGCATGCGCCTTGATGGTCCAACACTCAATGAAGACGCTCACTTAAATTCCCTGGACCATTCTAAACTTGCCGGTCCAGTTAACTCAGTGGCATAGGAGGCATAAGAGATCCACTTTAACCATCTTTTGATGTGTTTTAAAAGTGTTCCCAGTGGTATTTTAAGTATGATTATGCCTTGTTTAGGTAAGAGTTCATCAGAAGTTCACATCTGAGTTGTGTACATAGAGTAAGCCTGACCTCATTTCCCGTTATCCATTTGTTTACACTCTCTCCCCCTATCTTAGAGCCCTTCATAACCCCAAACTATTGGTGCAACAAAAATGGCGAGAAAAATTGGAACTATCCAGTTGTACAGTTTGAGCCAAATGCCAGCTCAGACGAGGGATAAGAAGACGTACATGGATCAGTTCGTGTGCGAGTGGATGCATCATAATGGAGCAGTTCTGGGAGCTTTTCATTTACAGGTTTGTCTGCTCCTGATTCCCAATGATTTAAATAAAGATATTTTCAAAAATGCTATTTTAAGCCCAAGTTTATTTATATGTTTCCTCTATCATCATAAAAATGCCACAGGAACATATTAAAATCACAAAAAATGTTTTTTTTTAATCAGATCGTGATCAACTTTAACAATTTCTGTACTTGGAAAAATGAAAATAATTTTGTCTTCCCTTCTGGTTCATAAATGTTCAAATGTACATAGTTGGAGAGCTTGGTGTCTGTTGGATACGAAGGAACAATTTAAAAACGTAGAAAGCAAAAAGACACTGGAAGACAGAGAGGAGTACATGTATATAAATAAATAAACAAAAAACAGAACAAGATGGACTTGAAAGGGGAAAGAAAAAGTCTGATTCAGTGAAGGGGGATGACTGCGGTGGTCCCAGCGGTCCCCACAGGGACCTGGGGGCAAGTCTCAGCCTTGTCATACTCGGCTCTTCTCCTCCTCCACTTCGTGCAGCAGCTACAGCCCCCCCCCCTTTCCTTCACCACCCCTGTTCTGCCCACGGAAAACGTCGATAGCAGGCTGCCGGTGCCGAGGTCTCTGGTGGACACTAGCTCATTCTCCCGGCATCGACAGACCCGCCAAATCAATATTTAGTTCCCCACTAACAAGCTGCCTCGGGGTCTGAGCCAGAGAGGGAGGGAGGGAAAGAGAGGAATGCGGGACAGTGGAGGACGAAAGACAGAGCAGGGACTGAGAGCTGTCCAGCTAGAAGGGAAAAACATGGATTCAGAGGAGTGCTGTGTGTGTGCGTGTGTGTGCGTTAGTGTGGGAGGGGGAGAGGAAGGTGGAAAGGTCAGGAGAAGATCTGGGGAACAAGAGAACAGTGTCTGGTGTGTGTCGTGGTGCGGAGGCGACGCATGAGTGCCTGCAGCAGCTCCTGACATGAACAGAGACGAGACACACATTCGACACTCTCAATCACTCTCATACTCTCGTACACGTATCACAGCTAGCAGAGGTTGACAGTGCTCAAGTGAAGCTCCAGCAGAGCACTCACAGATGAGTGGCTGAGTGCACACAAAAGGCTCCAACAGAGATGATGTACTCGCCTTTTTTTGTTTCATCTTTTACATCATTGTTCTTGAGCCTAAAGCACAACTACTGGGGCGGGATGGCAGTTCTGCATGATCTACTGTTATTACATAAACTTGCTGCCCTAATTACTTCTACACTTAGGACTAATAAAGTAGTACATCTATCAAACTTTTCCTACATTTACAGAAAAGTCAAGACCTTGAGATAAAATGCAACATTTAAGTTACTTTATATACACACAAACACTAGTTTAAAATAAAATACTAAATATTAGGAATAATTAATCACCTAAATAATTATAAAAACCTAAAAAAATGAATAATTTATCACTGCATAAACATTTTTAAAACCTTTAAAAAGGTGAAAATAATATTAGAAAAATATAGCAAAAGAAAAAAAAGCTGCGCACACTCAAAAAAAAAAAAAGTTGAAAAAGATGCTTTTCTGTGATGACATTGTAGGTCCACAAGAGTTGCATCATGCTCCATGTCATAGAAAATTCTGTTTTCTTCTTTGCCCTTTTTTTAAACCTTATTCTAAGGAGTTGAAAAGTGTCATTCTTTATATAAAGTTCAAGTAACTTAAAACTGTACCAGTGTCAGTTTGTGCAATGCTTTATAAGGACTTAAAAAGTGGAAATCTATTTGTTTTTCACTTTCAGAAAACTGTGTCGATTTGGATTTCACTGAGAAAATTAATGTCAGTTATTAGAAGCAATTGAGCGAACATCTTTAGCTGAAACTTCAGCATAAAAAAAGTGAAGCTTTAGTGAATGTTGGGGGAACCTGACCTTCTGCTGGAGGATGAGGTTCAGGTGATCAAGCCACTCCTGGTCCCTTGAACTCTGACAAAAACCCTCTGTAGTCTGAAAATACAAACAGAAAAACACATGATGTTTCTTAAAAAAGGAATGATAAAAGGTAGACACTTAAAAAGGAGAACTGTATCTGTGTGTAAGAACATTTATTCTCTGAGGATAAGTAGTATTTACGTGGTAGCCAAATTATGTAGAAAAAGTCTGAACCTTGGGTCTCACAGTATGATCCTTCCAGAGAGACTGTACCACAGTAGCTTACCTTGGCCTGACCCTGCTTAAGGCTGAAAGGTAGCATCGCATTAGGTAAGACCTTGAAGCAGCTCTCTAGAGACACAGTGGCAGTGTATGCCAGTGCACCTTTGCATAGTACCCTATAATAAAGACCTTAAAGAGAAGCAGGCTTGTTAGCGCTAATGAACGGGTGGGACTGCCCGCTCATGTGCATCTCAGCACTTATGCATTGCCGCTTCCATCTGAGTCTGCTCGGGAAATGATGTGACAAGGCTTCCACTGATTTAAATAGGCAGAAAAGGAGATGTGTGTGTAGGTAAACTTAGATGTTGCATCTGCAAATGAAGCTTTTGTGCAACAAATACCTGTAACTGACTGACTATCACAGCATGCTCCTATTTCAGAATCCAGTGCTTTGAATATTGAGTAACACTAAGTAAAAAAAATGGAGTGATGTAATGGAGTAATGTAATGGAGCGTTAGTTAAGACCGAGTGGAAAATGCCCTCAATTTGGCAGTCTCAGATTTCTCTAATTGTACAGTGATTAACCTAATCCCTTAACATGCCAATTGTCACCAGCAGAGTCAACATTTTAACTCGAGTTTCTTGCAGGGCCCGTCTTGTCGTGGTGCAGAGGTAAAACGGTCGACATCTCATTAGAAGATTGCAAGTTTGAATCCTGCCCTGCCTGTTTATGTGTCTAAGTGTCCTTGGGCAATACACTGAACCCCACATTGATCCTGGGGGTTATAGGTTGGCACCAGTGTTCAGCAGTAGATTTCCCATCAGT
Organism: Oryzias javanicus; assembly: GCA_003999625.1. NCBI lineage: Eukaryota > Metazoa > Chordata > Actinopteri > Beloniformes > Adrianichthyidae > Oryzias > Oryzias javanicus. Next base: position 18,814,986 of record CM012437.1, read on the forward strand.
GTGTGAATGCATGAATGGGACTGTAAAGCATTTTAGGCCTTCAAGGAAGGTATTTACGTGCTATATTCACAAATGTTATTAGCATTTTTGTAGTTTTTCTGAGAAAAAGACAGTCTGATCTCAGAGTGAGCTCATTACAAAATGACTGGGAAGCAAAACTTATCTTCAATCAGAACTCTGAAAGTAAATCTGTGAGTTCCAGATTAACCTACCACCTCTTTCAATTGTTAGGCATCTCAGTTACTAAAGACAAAGTAAGAGTGTCAGTTTTTCCTCAAAAGGCTTGACTGCATAAAGAATACTATCCAAAAGTCTCAAGCAACTACTACTTTAATTTAATTGTGTTTCTGATGAGCCATATTTAAATATAATTTAGCAAAATATTATTGTTAAAGGTTCATAACTATTGATAAATTCATATTTGAGCTTTTTAGAATTTTTTTTTCAGTCATAGTAAAACGTTTTTACTTTATTTATTAGACCAATGGTTTGGTCTAAAGAGTTTCAGATAAAATAGCAAATAGGTCAACTTTAAAGTGCTCTGGTCTGTTTGGTTCACAACTACCCCATAACCCCAGGGAAATGTTTGATCAGTCTAAGGACAGAGTTATAGACGTGTTGGAGAATGTCGACAATTGTTCAATCATCAATTGCATATAAATGCATCTAAAAAATTGAAGGGGCAAATGTAAACTGTCAAGACACTTGGAGCATTTGGAACATGAATTAAAAAGTCCGGGCTGCGTGGTGGTGTAGTAGTTAGCCCTCATGTTTAAAGGTGTATTCAAATCGAACGCGATTTGTGTGGCGAGGCGCAAGCTCCAATGTTAATTCAATGGTACAGGCGCGCTCTGAGGCAAATTGAAGCTCCGTTGCGCAACTTGAGCGACTGGCGCGGTGCTAAGGACTGCCAGCAGCTCGAGCAGCGAGGCACAAATAGGGAGTTTGCCTCTGGCCTCATTGAGGCATTTAAGAAAAAGAAAAAATGTGTTGTAATATTACCCCCCCCTCTGGATTAATATGAAATAGTGAGGCTACAAGCTCAGCCACAGAGACACAGAAACATTGCAGAAGCAGCTGTCAATACAAACACAGTCCCCTGAACTGGGAAAATCTTTAAATAATAATCATAACCCAAACATGAAGACATGATTACTGATGTTTTTGCAGAACTCTTAAAAAAAACAAACCTGATTCTTCGCCAATGTACAGTGTATGTGTCTTCCATTCATTCTAAGTGAGATATCCACAGACAGAGCTGGCAGCGTCAGGAACACATTTTTTGACAGGCGGCCAGCAGCAAGTTCGCTGTGCGGCAAAAGAGGGACGGGGCACTCAAATTTGTTGTGCGAATCACATTTGGTGTGGAAGCACCTTGCCCTGGTTCGAATCCTGGCTGGGTTCTTTGTGTGTGGAGTTTCTATGTTTTTCCTGTGCATACGCGGGAACTCCGGCTTCCTTCCGCTGTCCAAACACATGCTTTATAGATGTTATGCAGACCCAAATGTGAATTTGTGCGGCTCATTGACAGCTCGACGACCTATTTAGGCTGTACCCTGCCCTTGTCAAACAGAAGTTGGGATAGGCTCTAGCAACCCAGTAATCCTGAGAGGCATTTAGCAGGTTCAGAAAATGGATGAATGGATAAAAAAAAAAATGTCACCCAAACCTATATCGAAGACTTTTTTGTGCAGTATGAATATATGGATGCAAATTTAGAAAAATAACTTATGACACATTGGTAAACTTAAGTAAATAGTTATTAAATAACTCAGAAAGTATAATTACATTTAATTACATTAAGCGTCTTTGAGTATCTTTTAAAAGTGCTATATAAATAAATAAAATTAATTATTACATTTGTATAGTGTGCACATGACAAAATTTTTGTTGATCTGGATATAATTAGTAACACTAACTGTGGTTCACTGGCTGTAATCAGCTTTAAGATGAAAAATAAAAGGAATTGACCAAAAACTGTATTTGCAATGACAAGAAAGGAATAGAAGTTACAAATCTAAACAAACAAATAAAATAAAAAAGGCGGGGACACGGGGAGGTACAAGGACTGTATTTGAAGTATTTTAATTATTACTTAATAAAATACATTTAAAGAAATCCTCTACTTAATAAAACATGTAGATTAGATGCTGCTACTTTTTAGCAAAAACAAATGAGTATATTCAGACAACAAAGACAGCAGTGCACCTAAATCATTAATAGTTTTCCCTAAAAGAATATATTCATGGGCTTACTTTGATGAGTGAAGACAGTTGCGTTAAAATAGTTAGATTTTAATGTTAGCTAAAGTTTTATTTTTTAAAGCCCAGTGCAAGAGCTACTTAGTAAAAAATGTGTTTGAAAGATTTTAACAATCTTGGAACAAAACTGTCTTTCAATGAACTTCCTAGTTTAATAAAAATGGGATGAATAAAAAATAAAAGTGAAGGTTAAGCACAAAATCAACTAATGATGGTCACAAGTCACTTGTGAAGCAACACTTTTTATATCGTCTTCAGCAAGTATTTCTACAACTTGCTGACAGATAAAAGCACATTTCTGGGATTTTGAGTGCAATCACACTTTTTTTTTTTACCTGAGAGGAAGAAGTTGTAAAACACAACTAGTGTCAAAGTAACCCAGTTAGAGGTGATGCAACATGTGGGTATTGAAAGTTCCAAGCCTTGGAGGAAGCCTCAGGTCTAAAGGGTTAAAGCTTGTATGAGGTTTAAATATGTAGCAGCCGTTGACAGGTTCCAAATGAGTACTGACTCAAATTATAGCGCACTATCAAGCAATTAGCAGCAATTCCCAGCAACAGCAACAGGCACAACTTTACGGACTTTGAATTCAACTTATGCAACTTATTAGTAACTTATTTTCACCCATCAATAAAGGTTTATACAAAAAAAGAGGATTTCTGGGAAAGTTGGAATTGGTGGAAAAAAAGAAACTTAGGACAGAGAGATCTACTTTCTCCTTATTTTGTAGCTATCAAACCAACAGGAATCAAAGTATCTCTACCCTGAGGCCAGAGCAAAGCAGATTTTCGTCAGTGATTTTATCTGAACTGAAACAAGTAGATCAAAGCTAATATGTTTAATATATATTTACAGAGAAGAAATTACAAAATAAAAGCTCCTAATTATTTTTTTCTTAACTGTGTCACAGGTAATATCTTAATAGATGTGCTAAGTGTTTGGTAAACACACTAAGCCTGATTTAGTGATCATAAAGGTCTGGTATGGAATGCTGAACGAGTGTTTCTTTGCCTTACCTGATCGGTTTCCATTATGTCTGCCAGATCATTCTCTGACATGTTGAGAATGGAGGCAGCAACCGACTTGGCTTTGATCATAGACTTGGCTGATAAGCTGCTCCTTGCTGCCACGGAGCTAGCTTGCTTCAGTCTCCTCCTGTTCATCAGCTGCTGCTTGACCTCTTGAACGTCTAAAAGTATTTCACTGGCCAGGGTCTGAGGGGGAGGAGAAAAGAAATGAAATAAAAAAGAAAAAAAGGAAAAGAGAGGATGATGAAACTGATATAGAAAAACAAGAGGGATAGCGATGTCTTGCAGATGAATAAATGAAATTGATCAAGCATGCGCCAGAGAGGCCTAGTACATTATGGAGGAATATTGAGTTTGACAAAGTCAGATTCTCTTGGTTTCGCCTCGCACTCTCCTGCAGGAACGTGGACCTGAGGGTTTGTTGCCCTGTCGATTGGAAGCTGAGGGAACACGGCTTTGATATTAAACACACCCCAAGTTTTGCAAAAATTCTCCACAGACAGAAAATGATGCATCAGAGAGAGGGCGAGAGCTACTAACACATGAAAATACAGCCATTCATTTATTTATTTGCTTTCTGAATGTCTCACGGTACAACAGGGCAGCATAACGCAGTTAATAATTAAGATACGAGGGCCGTTTCAAATGGTGCCCAAGTGTATGGCAGGAAAGAAGAGGAAGGCCAAGGATGGCACAGTTATCAGGCACTAAATGAGAGTTTGCTCTAAATACAGAGAGACAATTAAATGTTAAAACTGCCACTGTACACAGGAAAGTCAATAAAGTAAACTCCCCTTTGCTTCATTTTGAGCTTATTGATCGAGGCAATAATCTTCTATATCATTCCCTTGTAAACCTGCTGAAAAGCTGACCTTGGTTTGATGGTCAGATGAGAAAAGACTCTCCGTGGAAGAAAACTCTGAATACACAAAAACAAAAGCGATGCGCAACATGTCGTAACCAGGTGGAAAAAAAGAGAATCAATGTGTTATTACACATGCACACTGAACAATACTTCAATGAACGTCATCACAAACAAACAGAAAACAAACATCTTCTGAGTCCTTTTTGCCAGTTTACCAGATGAAGTTTGCTCTGAAAAGTCTCTGATTTTCAGAAGGTTTTCACTAAATACTTCATTTTGAAATTGTTTGTTTTTATACAAAAATATTTTGTTTACCTCGTCTTAAGTCATGAATCTTTTAGACAAGACTGATTTGGCTTAAAAATAAAACCGTAACTTTCCCGTGAAGATGATTCTTTGGTCCAAACATATTTTCATTATAAAAAAAAAAACAAATAAAAAAAACATAATTTTTTAGTTAAAGGGTAACTCAACAGGACAATTGGAGGCTGACTCCACTCTCAGCCCAGATATGAAAAATGCAAAAAAGGGGGCAGGGCTAGGGGAGGTGAGTTCCAAATCTTTGAATGACAGTGAGATTACCTTAATGAGTGAGTGAGTGAAGGATATTTTTTATTATTATCTTAATTAAAATAATAATACAAAAAAGGTTCAGGAGGCCCGAGCAGGATGCCTCCCCATACCTCAGTGGCTCTCTGTCTGCTGGCTAGCCAGTTTGCTGAGGGCTGGTTTAGCGAGCAAGCAAGCTCTGCTGTGCTCGGCGTCACCATCGCGGAGCAGCCTTTACCAATCTCAGCATCAGCATTGAGGAGTGAGCTCCAACGCTCTCGACATTAACTGGTTAGCTTCAACTTTTGGTGTCGAGCGTTCAAATACGGGTGGGGCTATTACACTGGAGCAGCAGAGAATGATGACATAAAACTTCTGAAATGACGTGGGACTTACACCAGATGACCAATCTTGAAATTCAACTGTGCTACCATGATTCAACATGTAGGGGGCAGCACACAGGCGGATTTAGACTATTATTTCAGGATTTAAGCAAATTTATTTGTTATTGTCAAAAATGTGGCAAGGACTCTATAAACAGGACTTTTAAAGCCCCGTTTATAGAGATCAACATTAGATCAAAAGTTGATTTAGTCTTTGGTTACCTTTTAAGATAGAAACAGAATGCTTGATGCATTTCTTTTTGAGTTGACATACTTAATTAAAAAAAATGTAATTCTCATTCATCATCTGAAGAAGAAAGGCAGCTTTTGGCTCATGTAGGTGATCTGACAGCAAAGTTTAGCTCTAAGGGATTCCCATCTTGTTAATTAAGTGTTCCTTTCTAGTTTATTTACAGTCTAGTAGATATTCAGTGGCACCAGGTAAGAGTTACATCAAACACAACTAGTGGAAGGATACAGGAAAGATTAGGATGTGAATTCTTCCCTCATTAAATAATCCTTGAAGCGATGATTGGGAAAAGTGATGGGGGCCAAAAAACATTTTTTTTTAAAACTTGTGACTTTTATTTTCAAGTAAGGAACTTCTCAAAACTATAAAAGTGCATAAGGAGAATACTTAAATGTACAATATGGGACTGCAATGCTCTATAACATGATGTAAACATTGTTAAATTGCTTTTAAGGTCATTTAAGCCTATAAACAAAAGGCATTTTTGCAGTTTTTCTTATTTCTCAGTGGTGATGACTAGTTAAACGTGCTGAAAAGAAATCCCGTTGCGTGAATGTGTGTATTATGTGAAATAGTCACAGCATACGGTGCCACTGTTTAGCAGTTCAAGAGCAGAGCTTACAGCCTAAGGCGAGCACAGGGGCCAAAAGAGTTTCTGGCACACAATAAAAAATTCTCCAAACATAAATACACACACAGTGCATACGGGCACAGAGAACAAAAGAAAAAAGGAAGAAAAAAAAAAACCTCATAAAAGACACATCTACACGCATGCACTAGCACACATGCAGCCCTCCGGTCCTGATCAATACATGACAAGAGTAAATCTCCTCCGGACGTCAGCCAGTCCAATCAAAGGGCTTGGTGTTCTTATAGGGGATCACAAGAGCCAGAGGGAGACAAACAATGATGTGAATCCTCAACAACAGCAAAATGGCCACAACAGCTTAGGGTTATGGGAATGGAGGTGAAGACTAATACAGGCATGAGTATTTATTTACGCATTTTTGTGAATAAGCCTTGATGTGTCATGCCGCTTTCATTTCAGAGCATGAGACTTTTATCACTAACTGACCCCAGATGTATGTAAACACAGCATCACTTGGATAGACGAAGGTCGTGAGATAAAAATCTAATCAAAATGAGTCTTAGAAAAAAAAAGAAAATTATAGAAACTTTTCAAAAAACGTCTGGCATCGTAAAGAGTATATATTGTGTTTTTTGTTGTTGTTGTATGTGTGTGGACAGCAGCTCTGCCATGTTTATCTATCTGCCCAGCCGTTTTCCTACTCTGGTAGACACAAAAGTCTTTATCAAGCTCTGGTAGACTCACAAATGTTGACAAAAACTAAGTTGGATAAGGTCTAGAAAACAATATTTGCTGTTTCCTTTAACTCAAAACACAATAGCATTCACATATAGGTTCTTCTAAAAAAAAATTGAGCAAGATGCCACACTGAACGAGGAAAACAAAGAGGCACATGAACCTGGTAGTCTACAAGTAGAATGGAGCAGAGCAAGGAGGTTGTGGACTGCCAACTGTAGTTTTAATGAAGGAGATTCAAGGTTTCTCCATATGCATTGTTTCTATCTGCTCCTGATTCACAATGATTTGAATAAGGAACACTCAGAAACACAGTTCAAGGCTTTTTTTTCTTTTAATATATCTCTTCCATCATCAGAAAAATTCTACAAGAACACTAAAAACACAATATTCATTGGAGTGGATTTTTATATTGATCAAAACAATAATTAGATCCAAATCTAGAAGCAGATCAATAGTCAATAATGTTCTTTAAACTCAAAATTCAAGCCTTGGAAAAGGTGGAATTAAAACCACCACAGTTGATTTTCTTCAACTTTTAAAAAGAAAAATGATCATGAGATGTTTTAAATTATACATTTTTTTAAACCTTAGTCACAACTGCCCTAACGGATGGATATGGGCTGTCTGCAGGAAAAAAAAAGGCCAAATCTGTATGATGCACATGAGTGGCCCAGGCAAAATTTTAGGACGGTAGACCACTCAGTAAAATAAAAGTGCAAACATATTCATGAACTTATTTTCTTTGACGGACATGCTGCGAGCAACAGGTTGTAACAAACTCTCAAGCAATACGTAAGGGTAAATAAGGGTGAGGTTGGTGAGATGCAGACATGTATGATTTTTTTTTTCAACACACAAATCCTGCGCACTATGCAAAGGGTTTGTTACTGCTGGTCATATGATAAGTGTGCAAATCTTGCACAGAGAAATTAGGAAATTAGACAATTAGGGTCTAGCTTTCAGAGACTGAGGTATCACCTGCACATGATAGCATTTCACGTACACACAGCATTTGCACATAACCCTTCAACCCTTGAGATGTCACCGTCGACGCTTAAATAAACACTCTTACAGCGTAAAGTCGCTTTCTCTGCTTCAGAATCTGATGGAATTACGTTGATCGTGTTGACGCAAAAGTTACAGTAAGTCAAAGAATTTTAACATTGGAGCGTTACAGGCAATATCTCAGGTGTTAAAGGGTTAAGGAGTCAATGCACACACCTAACTTATGACTATGTATTAAAGAACTGTACAACAGCATCAGATGTACGTCATAATTGTGTGTAACTTTCATTATCCTACAAATACTTCACAATATACCACACACACACACACACACACACACACCCACACACACACACAAAATTCAATCTTCATGACCTCACCTTGAGGCTCATATGATCACCTCAAGGGGTATGCTAGACATACCTGTGCTCTCTTTAAGATGCAGCAGCTCCAAAAACCCGCAGCATTTATACGGGTCGACCCCCTGTATGGCTGTGACTAAGGCCTCAAGTGTTGCCTGAGAGTAGGTTCTCTTAATCCTCTTCAAATTTTAAACCACAAAAGAAAGTTTGAAGAGTATTCATTAGCCTGTTTTGCAGTTTATGGAGTAATCTCTAAAACACTTTGAAAATCTTTAGGACCTTAGCTCTTGAATCAGTTTTCTTAGATTGAAAAGATGCTGCAGAATTCTAATTGATTAGTCATATTTCATTAGGAGTTTAGGTCTGACATTAGGTGAGTCTTGTTACTTATAATTGCTGCAGCCTTGTTACAGTAACTTAACTCATATCACCTGCTGCAACTGATTTCTGAAGAGGGGCAGGTGAGAAGAGGAGTTGATGATGCAGCCGTTTTCACATCTCCAGTCGAAGATGAGGTAAAGAACAACAAGGTTCTGAAATATGAGAGGCTGGGAACAGATGGGGAGGATGTTCAGTTTCTTCAGCTCAACCAACCAAAATACATGTTTCTCCCAGCCTCTTTTTAAGTTTTTATGGGAATAATTCATTTTTAGCATGAAGCTTTAAATTTCATTCTTAACCAGACATGTTTTATGATGTTCTACTAAAGCTTACTTCCAAGCCTCCTCTTGGACGTCATCTTGATTTTTTTGTCTGCTTTCTCATGGCCTTTCTCCTCTAATCATATGCTGCCAATAAGTTCTAAACTTGTAAAGGAAAGCAAGAAAGAGTTCATGATAAAATTAACTGAAAAGTGAACATTCAGAGGATCTGTAGAATTTGCAACCTTAATATTTTCATGCAACAAATTTAACTGGTTTCATAAAACACACTTAATACACATAATACTCTGCAAAGTCCAACCTGGTCTGATTATTCAAATGAAATTATTTTGAACTATTATCAAACAAAGGGATAGCAAAAGTAAAAAATTAAACTTGCTGATCTGAAGCATTAACTATAATACTAGAGTTGTTCCTACTTTTTTCAGCAGCTAAATCTCTGCACCATGGTATGAGGATAGTTTTTAAATTTTATTGTACAAGTGCAATGACAAAATAAAGACTATTCTATTCTATTCTATTCTATTCTATTCTATTCTATTCTATTCTATTCTATTCTATTCTATTCCAAATGAGTGCTTAACAAAGCAGGTCAGAGAAATAATGGGTGTTTGTTGATTCCTGTGACCAAAGGTACACCGGTAGGTTTTACATTTTAAAAATAAAAAACTTAAAACAATATTTTCTTTTGTGTTTTTAAAGATTACAGTTTTAAATTCAGATTTGCACAATGGTTTAAAGTCTCAGTCTGATGAAAACTATGTTTTTGATGTTTTAACATGTTCTTGTGACCTTTTTCTGCAGATGGAAGATAACATTAGCAAAATTAATCTCAAAATTGAATTTTTGTTTTTTTATTCAAATTGTTGTAAATCAGGATCAGACAAAAAAAAAAAACACACACAATTTGAAAAGGAGCTTATTTGTGACATAGAAAATACACCTGGTGTGTCTCCCTGTCCAAGATCTTAGCGACGCGGAGGGAAAGAGGGGCGGGGGCAGCCCACACCAATGCTCCCGCTCACAATTCAGTTTCTGCCGCTCTGCAGAAACGATGTCCAAGTAAACGACACAGGTTTTTTTTAAATTTTGGCTGAAAACCGAATAGAACGCCCGTGTCTTTAACGAGACTTTTAAAGTTACTTTAGGCCATTACATTCTACAAAACATTTTTTCTATATTAATTTTAAAGCAAAGTGAAACCGCAAAGTACTTTTACTACTTACACAGCCAAATCTGAAATAAAGAACCAGTCAGCAGATGCTGTTGACAGGGTTCTACTATATTTACAAGACTTAATGGAAACAACATACAAAGTGTGCACTTTTCTCTTTACTGCAGTACCTTAATGAAACAATGAAGCTGCTCCAGATGGGAGGAGTTTTGGCCAAGCTGTCTCTGAAGCTTGGCAATGGTGTTGGAGCTCTGCTGGGTCAAGCCCTCCATTTGCTCATGGGCTGTCTTTTCTAAGGCAGCCAAAGCCTCGTCACTGGCTTCTACACGAGTCTGCAGGGCTTGAATGCGCTGCTCCTGTTAAAAATAAATATACATGTGGAGTAAGTTGACTGATTTCAACAGAGGAGTCAAGAACAAAAAAAAACTTCTCAAGATTTTTTACTTAAAAAAAACTGACTTGAAGGGACAGTTAATCCATTAAAACAACTGAATATTTGATTTATAAGTTTCATATCAAGGACATTAAAATAAGTAATTGCATACTCAAGAACATTATTTTCAAATAATCAGCTTCTATATATTCAGATGTTGTAAATGTGTAAAATTAAGTAGGACTAAAAACAAAGACAATTATTTCAAGTGATTTTTAATGAATAAAATATCCATACCACTCTGAGAAGAACCACTAGGCAACTTTTGAATACCAACTTCAGTGTATTTTGATAATAATTTGTAAAAACTTAACATTACATAATACAGCCTAAAAAACAGATTTATGCTGTTGTCTGATTTTTTTTACCTTTTTCCCAAGATCCTCTTTCAGTTTTGCACAGGAACCTTCACATTGGATTTTCTCTGCTTTTGCCACATTTAATCTTCTCTTTAGAGATTCAGTGAAAGACTTCCTGTTGGTGGCTTCCTCTGATAAAGACTTTACCTGTCAGTTAAGACAAATAAATATCTTTAAAAAAAAAATTAAGTCAGATAAAAAAAAGAAAAATCAGCATTAAAAAAAACTAAAATCTCAACTATATTGTTTACTGTTATATTTGTTACGAAATAAGTCAGATCACTTAGATCTATCAAAGAAATTTAACACAAGTTAAATTGATTATCAATTATTTTATGTCAACTAAAAAATAAAGGAACATGTAATGTATTTTCTGGCTCAAACAATAACAATAAAAAATGCAAAAACATCTGAAAGTTGGCTCCATTCATGTGCAGTGTAATTCCTAATGGTGGCTTCTTACTTTATCTGCTGATTGTTTCTGGATACCAAGAAGGTCTGATAGGTGTAAACTTGAAGCCGTTCTTTAAGATCAATTAAATTTCTAATTAGCTGCCAGATTAAGGACTGAATGAGCTTCTTTAGTAATACCAGAAGGAAAACTGTTACAGCGGTCCAATCTGTAGGAGACGTTTTTCTAAAAATAAATGCCATCCACAGTCAACCTTGCCCTCTACGTTTTGAGAAAGACCATAACAAACTCTGCTTACTACCAAAGGATGAGCTGAGTGTGAGTACCTTCTTCTCAAGCTCTTCTACTTGTCCCCGGTAACTTTTCTCCATCTCCTGCAGAAACTTCAGTCTTGTCTTCAAGTCCTCCACTAGCTGCCGTTTCATGTTGACATCACGTTCTGTGTGGCTCATCCTAACAGCAGAGACACAGGGATGAAAATACCAAAAAACATAAATATGTGGGATTAAAAGTCTTTGCATATTGACTGTATCAGATTCTGGATTGGATAATAATGCTTTTGTGCAAAAAATAGCCTTTGAGAGAGCAATTATCACCACACAAACACACACACACACAAAGCTGGCAGCCACACTGTCCCCATGCGGTACATCAGGCATGACAGCTCATTATGACAACTAAATACACTGGCATGCTGCTTGGGTAAGTGGAGGGGTGTGAAATAGGGATGCATATATAATTCTAACTGGCATATATTAGCACAAGTGCTCTGGCAGGGAATGCTGCTTTAAGTGTGGCTGGGGAGCCCTTTTTGATAAACAGTATGTCGAATCAGCAGTGACATTACTTTAGAGACTGTAATCAAGCATTTAAATGTTTATTATCTTCAACTCAGCCTTATGGCAGTCATAGCAAAACACATCAGTGGGGACACTTTGCTTGGAAGGGACCATTTAGATGAGGAATTTCCTCTAAAAAAGAGGACTGCTGAGACGAGTCTTCAGAAGCTTTCACTTGTTAACAGCAGAAAACAAGAGCGACGTGTCACTTCTTATTTAAGTAACCCGCTGTGCAAACATGTTTATTATTCTAAGTTCTACACCCAGGCCTTCTTTTAAGTAGCCCAAGAATGTTAACATGTTTTATTCTGTTTTCATAAAAGCACATATAAGGAATTTTCATCGTCGATACCTCGGGGGAACTGGAACAAATAGAATAAAGATCATAAGAATGCAGCTAATTAAGCAGTTTTGCTGTTTTTTTTTTTTTTTCTCAAATATCAAAGATTTTGTGGCGCACACATTAGGTTGTGCATGCTTTATATAAACAGATGACGCAATGCTGCAGCAAACGCTTTCGTATGTGTAAATGTCCCTGCCTCTCTAGGTGCACGACCGCCTGAGGGTGGACTGGTTAAATAAGTGCGAGCTTGTCCTATTGGAGTGACATTAAATTAAATGAGAGAGGAGTCTAGCCTGGGGACTTTGGAGGGGGGGTTAGTAGCGCTAGCTGGTTACCCAATGGATTTGGCCATTAATGAGAAAACCCATATTGAACCTTTCAGATGACTGTCTGGTGTTGACTTAAAGACGGAGAGCAGCAATAAGAACCCCAGCAGCTCCCTCTGCCCCAATGCTAATGGCAATTAGATCGACAACATTTATTTTAGATGTTCTGGTCTCCCCAAAAAGAATAGAGGATAAAAAAGAATGGAGAATATATGAGGCTTCTTCTGGAGCAAGTGATTCCTATTTATGAGCGTTAGTGGAAAGAAAGAGAACCTCAAACTATATCCCGATCACTCGACCGTTTGTTCCCTTTGTTCTAAGCTTGTTGGCAATATCGTTCATCAAACATGCGTGTATTGTAATGATAACAGTCAGTGGTGTGAAGTGTGTGTGTGCATAAGAGAGGGCGAAAGCTGACTTTTCTGTGTATGTTGTTAAGATCGAGGTGCGGGTGGATGTTTCATGTGGCTGATAGACAACGGGGCTAAAGATGAAAGAAGCAGCTTCATAAATAAGGCAGGGCCATAGTGCCGGATATTGACTGAGGACATGCCGGTGTACTTTGAAATTCATTTCTTTTTTTCCCCCCTTCTCTTCTTTAAGGCGAAGCAGCCTTGCTCCCCGTGTGTGTGCTGAGATTTATATTTCAGAGATGTCTAGACATGTCTTTCATTCTGAGAAGGGATCCCTCCATGGAGGCAAATGGAGTGGTAGACCAGAAGATATGGCAAGTTACTTGTGTGTGTGTGAGTGTGTGAGTGCATGACTGAGTGTGTGACAAGAGCTAAAGCAGAGGCTGAGGCGGTCGCACAGCCAGAGCTAAGGGATGCTCAGTCTGTCGAGTTGTGATCCTCAATGCCTTGGTCACGCACAAACACATATCCACTGTGATAGTACACATGCCCAGGATGCATTATTGAGACTAGCAGGCAGAGGACAGAGCATACAAGACAAAGACGATGAGAGAGAGAGAGAAAGCCAAGTTGTTGCTGCTTTTTTTTTTCTTTTTTACCTTTTTCTCAGTTCAGATAAAAAATGTAGTCGAGATCTCAACAGTTTCCCTCAGTGGATTATGTATTACTATGCATTAGTAAGACAGCAAGCGCTGCTTTGAGTGAACCGTGTAACTCATTGGGGCTTGTGGCCCGCAGGCCAGAGTGCTGCTGTGTAGGTTTTAGTGTCATGGGCCAAAATGGTCCTTTTTCTGCAGCACAGAACGAATCAATACGCTGCTTTGATCAGCATTCCTCATCAGCAACCCACATTCTCATATCCAAAACTACATGACACAAAAGACACCCACATGCACACATGTGCACGCATAACCGCTTCCTTTGGTTGTTATTCACTCGCCCGTCAGGACGCGCATGCATTCGCTAGTGAATCACGGGGAGGAGACGCATGTGGAAGCGGAGTGCAGCGCATGGAGTGCTGCCACATGGTGGAATCAAACACTGCGGATGAGAGCCGAGTCTCTGAGAGCTCGCATACACTTGCATGCAGAGACGCTGAGAAACAAAGACGGAAAAATGGGGAGCAACAACATAAAAAAACAGACTCTGCAGAGCACAAGTAAAAAAAAAAAAAAAAAAGAGGAAAAGTTGAAGTAATGAAGATAAAGGCGTGACACTCACTTGTCTTGAAGCTGGCAGAGCTTTTCGTCCTTTTCTTGGAGTTGGCCACGCAGGGCTTTGTTAGCTGCCATCTGCCGTGTGACCTCGGCACTCGCACTCTAGGGAGAGGGCACATGTTACGTGTGTTCATTAATGTGTGCGATAGGAGGTGGAGAGGTTTGTTCATGACACAGGTAATGGCAGGTCAAGCACAGCATGCCTCCTCATTATAGTTACAGAGAGAGGGTGGAAAGTCCTAAAGGAGGTGCAGCGACGATACATTTTTGATAGAAATGATCGGAAAACGTCAATAGACGCTAACATCTTTTAAACAATAAATATCTTTTCAGCCAGCATGATTATATTTTCAAAAATATTAAATAATTGTAATTCATTAGACAATGACATGAGATTAAAATAAGTACATTAACTTCCCTTTAGGTGGCCCCTACCTCTTAAGGGTATTGAAAAGCACCAGCTTTAGAAAATGTGCTCACTCAGAGGGTGCACCCCCATTGCGTGTCTTCACCTCCTTTTCAAGCTGTCACCTGCCATGACTTCCTCAGACGTAACGACAGCAGCAATCTGTTTTGTGACACTGATGAGCTGGCTGCTGAGAGGGTGATAATGCTGTGTGGTGCACCTCCCCCCGCTCCCCCAATGATGTGGGGGCACTGCACTAACCCGAACTCTCGATCCTCATCTCTCTTAACAGTTTCTCTGAAATACTATCAAATGTTGAAATCTCACGAAACTTCAGGCGACAGGAAGTCAAAGGCTCGACTTGTGTTCTAAAACACAAAAAAGTAAAACTTTTACAAACACTGATAACTCTTAGTCTTGAAAGACCCATTCCAATGAAAAATGTGTTTTTTTGTGATTTTAACAAGTTCTTGTCGAATGTTTTTTCAAGATGGGGGACAGCTCGGTGGACCTGTGGCGGAGTGTTTGGCCTGAGACTGGAAGGTCAAGAGTTCAAATCCAGGCCGTGTCATACCAAAGCCTAAAAATGGGACCCAGTGTCTCCCTGCATGACATTCACCATTAAGAGGTTGGATGGGGGGGTTAAACCACCAAATGTTTCCAGAGCGCGGCTGTGTCTGTAGCTCACTGCTTCCCCAGCGAATGAGTCACATCTAAGAGTGTGACAACTAATGAGACTTTACGTTTTACATAAAAAGGAAAATTAAGATCAAAATTGCATTTCTTAGTATTTCTTTGTTAAAATCATTGGGATTCAGGAGCAGATGAAAAAAATTGTTGAAAAAAGAGCTCATTTTTTATATTAAAAATACACTGAGCAGGCCACTATCTACTCCGCTTAACCAGAACTATCAGCAAAGGGGAGGGGAAGGGGGACGGGGTTGCTCCGCACCAACAGCTCACTTACAACTAAGCGATACATTTCTTTTGAGCTCTTGCCGCTCTGCAGAAACTTTTTTTTTGGCTAAAATCTGCATCATTATAAGTAAAAGACCACTGAGAACACTTTTACAATAGATCAAAAGATGACCAGAGTGCGGCTGTAAAGATGGAAAGCTGTTCAAGGCAAAGAAAAATTAGCAACTTTAATTAAATACAAAAAGATGCTTTTAACTATTTTTTCTAGCAATTTTAAAAGAGGCTAAGCAGGGAGACTGAACAAGGCAATTTAAAAAAATACATATTTTTATTTTTACATAACATTACCCCAACTTTTCTACTTTTTTAGTTGCCTAGCTTGTTAAAGCTCTGTGTGCACCAAACATTTTTGATGCTGATTTTAGTTTTTCTTTGCCTAGCCATCATACTTAAAAAACTTACAGTAATATATATTTATTTAGTTATGAATGCTAAATTACATATTATTATTAAAATAATGTATTCAATTAGTCTGGATTTACCTGTAAAAAAAAAGGAACACTGCAACCCTGACAACAGTTGTGAAAATACCAACCTTAAGCTTGCCCTGAAGTTGTTTGACCTCAGCCTCCAGGCTCTTGGGGCCAAGGTTAGCTGAGGCAGACAAAGTTTTGCCATGGCACTCAGTGTTTACCGGTGCGGCCGCTGAAGTTTGTGGGGGTAATGTGATCCGCTTCCACTGTTCCAACTCCATCTCCAAAACTTTTTTCTGCTGCTCCACACCAGCCAGGTCAGAGGTCAGCTTCTGCAAATTAACCGACAGACACCGCATGTTGGTGATAACACTTAACTTTTTCACGCCATGAAAAATAGAAACATCCTTTTTTTTACTATGTGTATCGAATGGAAAAGCAATGGAGGCTGGGATAAACAGAGGAATGAAATGACACATGTTAAATAATTACCGGTAGTTAAATAACTCAGCTTACATATCACATTCACTTATATAGAATACAAAGATACACAAAATATACAATAGTGTAAAAATACATGCCTATAATAAGTGCCTTTTTTGTTTAAAAATTAAGTGAAATAAACAAATAATTGCATTTACATTAAAAAAAAAAAAAAACCTTGGAATATTTGGTATTCAGCTCATCTTGATTACTCCTTTCTTGATTACAATTTTGTGTGTATGGTATTTTTTAATTATTTGCAGGTTAAGAGACACAATATATCATATTACCAGTAGGCGTTTAGATTAACTGTCTATCATGCAATACTGTAATAAAGCAATCCTGCAAGGATCAGTAAGAACTTTACAAGTCCAGCACACATTGAGGGGTTGGGTGTAGATTGATGAATTACAACAATCTGACCTCATTGGGTGTAATTTACAGTGTCAGAGTAATTCTGATAAAAATAACATTAACCACATTATGTGGATAAAATATATGGGAATAAACATTTTACAAAAATCTCACCTTTTTTAGGAAATATAAAATAAAATCACATTGGTTCAATATTGCATCAATTAGCTGATATGGTATCATCTTAAAAATCAAGTATGCTTAATGGCACAAATAGGAGACATGATACATTGTAATATATGACACACACATGGAAAGCACACATGCACACACAACTGAAACCACAGATTCCCTGGGGTTTGCTCTATGCTCTGCATACATGGAGGTTATTGATATCTGGTTGCTGGCTGACACCTTTTAATAGAATCCCTCTTGTTTTAGGTTTCCTCTGCTCTGCTGAAGACACACATGCCACGTCCCCAGAGAGGGTGAGGGAGGGAGGTGTAGAGAATGAAAAGTGGGGCTATGGCCTCGGTGGCAGCGCTGAAAAGAATTAAGAGAGGCATTGATGGCGCTTCCTGTAAGACGCGCTTTGATTTTCAGAAGCCATTTTCAGCCCCGGTGAGAGACGACACGGACATAAACGGATATACTGGTCCTTCAATTAGAAGAGGGGAGATGACACCACTTCTTCTCTCGTCTCACTCATGACATTGGAAGAAATCGTTAGTGAGCTGAACATGCAAATATAGGAAAGAAAAAACGGGCCTTGTGCTAAAATACATCAGATTCATTATTTTCTTTTTTTCATTAAACATGTACAAGTGCACGTAATAAAATTTAACGTACTTTTGTTCCAGTTTGCATTCTAAAGTAGACTGACATTTTTAGAAGTACCACATTTTCCAAACTATAAGGGGGACTTAAAAGCCTTAATTAAAACGAGTTGGGAGTGA
Organism: Oryzias javanicus; assembly: GCA_003999625.1. Classification (NCBI taxonomy): domain Eukaryota; kingdom Metazoa; phylum Chordata; class Actinopteri; order Beloniformes; family Adrianichthyidae; genus Oryzias; species Oryzias javanicus. The sequence goes on from CM012437.1 coordinate 18,832,784, forward strand.
GAGTGTGCTGGTTACAAACAAGTTCTAAAATTATTGCTATATGCAGTAAATAAAGTCTGACTGGCCTTTCACACTTGGCACCAAAACATGCACTTATGCTACTACTTCTAATGAAAACACTATGTAAACACATGCATATTCGTGTTCCAGGCAACAAAATTGTAGTGTTCACGCATCACTATGCAAGTTAAGCCTGTTCGTTTTGGGCTCTATGTACAAAATCCACAGCCAGTCTAATCCCATCAATAGTTAAACCAGTTGAACGATGAGGGACTCGGATTTGGAAGTGACCTGTGGGTAGCGTTGAAGTACCAACCATCTAAAGAGGGATCATCAAAGAGAAATCAATATTCCCAGTTTGTGATTGGCTAGACTTTCATGACATTAAGTCTTTTATATATCGGAACAGATGTGTGAAAGAAAAAGCCTGGGGCAAGAGTTACACTGCTTCGACACAAGCCTCTTCCAGCTGTAGCACTAGTATCAAAAAGCAACAGTCCAGTGTGAACATCGTATATTAAAAACACGGTCAAGAATGTCCATTTAATGTGTCTTGAACACAAATTACATGTCAGGTGTGTACACAGCATTATAGTTTGGTGCTCCTTTTTTTATGACATAAATTTGTTAATAGACCATTCATTAATCGTACGCCATATAGTGAGGAAAATATGGTACCAAAAAACGTGGAATATCTAAGTTAACAAATTGCTTAAGAAAATTAGTTATTTCTTCAAGCCAGTTTTTTTAAGCATCAGCCTAAGCCCTTATCAGTTTTAAATGAATTCTGGAGCTTTTCTTTATGACATTATACCTGTTTCATCTGCTTAATCCTGTTATAATCCCTGACACTAAAATGTTAGGAGAGGGCAGGACAGATTCCACTTACAGAGATAAGGTTAGTGAACTTGGGAGGTAATGCCAGAAGTTGGGTATTGCGATTAAGGGTGAGAATATCTAAAGCTACCAAAGAATCCTGTTTTTAGATTTGCGTGAATGGAGCCTTTAATTTTCTGTTATACTTGAAATAGAATAACAAGCAAGTACCCCTTCTTCTTTAAATGGATACTTTTTTTTTCAATTTAGAACTCTTATTCTAAAACGAAAGTATTTTTTTAGTTGTTTTTTGTCAAGAAACAATTCACATAGAGCAATGTATTAGAGCATATGTTCACAGATGAAAAAGTTAAAAAACAACTTTGGATTTGGCCTCTGTATTGGTAGTTATTCAAAAGACACTTTATCTGAAACTTTAAGTCTTCAACGAATGTATTCCTGGTGCTTACTAAGGTATTAGTTTTCTTAACAGTATCAAATTAAAGTGAAAAAGGCTCAGAAAAGGTGGTGTAAAAGGTAGAGGACCGAATAATACATTAACAGAAAAAACAGAACTAGTAGATCTGCAACTTTTAAAAGTCAAACATTTGAAGTAAGCAGGAATGAAATACAACCAGAATTATAGAAAGTATGACTTTTGAAATTTCATAGAAAATTAAAACTGAGGAACTATCAAAACTACAAGAGAACACAGATATTTCATTTAGTTTAAAGAAAATTTCGAATGTTAAAAAAAAAAAGTTCACAGGATGAAAGAAAAAAAAAAAAACATACTGTTCAGCAACAATGACTTCTAGCACACAAGAATAGGACTAAAAGCAATCACCAAAACTCCAGGAATGGATAACCTTGGTGCCAAGATGTCATCCAAGTGTCCTGAAAAGAAAAGGTGATGCATCATGGGATACTAACCCAAACATTTTCTTAAAAAACAGCAGGTTTTCTTAAAAAAACAATATTTTTTCTGTTAAAACATATTTATGTTTAAATATTGTCTAATGTTATTTTATGGTCTTTTAGCTTTGTTTCGATTGAAATAAAAACTTTTAAAGATCTTGAAATACTTTATTCGATACCTAAGTTAATGTGATCATTATAAAGTATACTTATATCAGTTTGTTTATTAAGTTAAATAAAAGATACTTATCAGGAGAAAGAAAAACAAACTTGAGTTAATGAGGACAATGGGCAAGAAAGGAAGCAAAAAGGACAGAAAAGCTGAAGATCAGGAGACAAAGACACACAAACAAGTCTCTGTGAAACTGCCATGCTACCTCTCACATGATGGCCCCTGTGGAGGCTGTCCTAAGCCAATTACAAGCCGAGAGTTTTAGTTAGAGACTTGGCCGGGACCGGCTGGAACAAGTCCAGAGTCCATCACCTCTTGCCCTTTCCAGAGAGGGAAACAAGACCTAGCTTTGACCAGTCAGTCAGCACCAACTTTCTGTAGTGGAGTGGCATTAATACTGCACGAGGAAAGAGGAAACAAAGAGGAAGACAACAATTCCCCCTCTGTCCACTCATTCACTCAACACAGTGAGAGTTTGTGTGTGAGCGTCCACGTGTGCCTATGCTGCTGTTCTGAGTCTAAGGTCTCGTTGGGTTTTAGCAATCAGATGCCTGGATAGACAAGGACCACTTCCTAGGCAGCAACTTTATGAAAGATGCACTATGACCTTTGTGTACAAGTCCACAATACTGCATTTGTACTATTTTGCACCAAACCATTCAGATGAAAACATGCACCTAGACATGTGTCCTGTGGGTCTCCGCTGGTTGCAGCTTTGTCTGAATTTAGCTTTTCCTATAATGAGCATCTAAGTTAAATGCAGCTTTTGGAGTGTGTGTGTTCATTTGCATCTACAGAAAGAACTGATCAAAAAATTGAGTTTTATTTCAAACAAATGAGCCATAAGCTACGGACACACCGGATATACAAAAATCCGCAAAATGGGGCTTCTCGAAGGCACATTTAGCCCCTGGGGTTCACACTGGATGACCAGGGAGCAGATTCTTATTTTTCTAATGTTCGCTAAACTGCAATCTACAGATGGAAGAGGCTGGGTGCGAAATGTCGAAGCAGTGCAAATCTTGTCATCTTTTTCTTTCACAGCTCTATCACGATATATCAAAGACTCAGTATTGTATACATTCAACCAGACACAGACTTCAATTATTTATTGTTCCTTCAAACAGTTACTACTTCTGTAAATTAAAGGGGATGCCATCCATACGTTGCTACCAAGTCCCTGATTGGTCAAAGTTCATCCTGGTTTAACTTGCAATGCTCACTAAATGGCCATGCACTTCTCATAGAGCCAAAAATGGTTGTTGAAATTTGTATAGCAATGCATGAGCGCCAGAATTTTGAAAACGGAAGGCGAAACACCCATTTATCCGTGCTAACATCGCGTTTTAATTAGAAGTGGTTGCTTTAAAATTGCTTTGCTGAAATTGGCGTGAATGTACTCTAAGGCAGAATCTGAATTCTTCCCCTATCCCTACAGCTTCTCCATTCTCTTCCATTTGTGGGGTCATTTGAAGGGATTGGGGTGTCTGGAGTAGTTTTTTTTAAGGGCTAACCCTCGCGAGGATGAACCGCATCGCGCTGTGCCGCTGAGGATAAGCACATTTCTTCACGTGACGAAATAGTCAGGTATTTTGTTCTGTGAAGCACAAAGGTTTACATTTAAATATAAGTAATGACTTTTTATTTAGCACGACTTTAAAGTTATAAAACAAATGTTATGTATTTCCGAGCATTGGCAGCTCCGCGGTGACATAGCTGACCGATGACTATTATTGACGTCATTGAATGGGAGTGACACCCAAATTTGAAGACACTTTTGGTCTGTTTGGAGGGATAAATGTAGGGGTAGGGAAAGAATTTAGATTTGGGCTTATAGTTTCTGACATGTGTATGGCAGAATAAAATATCTTACAATCTCCAAAACTACTTTTTTTAGAGTTGGGTGCAAAACGGAGTTTGCTGTTTTGACGAAAGAAACAATAACTGAGAAGTCTGGAAGTTGAACCACCAGCCAATTAGCCGGAAGTTAGTCACTCAACCCACTGAGCTATAGCCACTCTCACCATGCGTGTTGGTGAGAAGGGAAGCAATATTTGGGATATGTTGACAAACAAACAAACAGATAATTGGCTAAAAAAATCATAAACTCGGGGAAGAATTTATGTTACAATCAGGGGGACAAAAAGTGCTTTGGTTTGGATGAAGTTATTCTTATCAGTTTACTTAATAGCTACAACTGCACTCTCACCACTGAAAAAAAATTCCTCTAAAAAAAGAAAAAAACAAACTTGGCAATAAGACATTTCCAAACAGAACTGCCCTTTTCCCTTTGCACATCTGCTTATTTCTCCCCAGTTACCTGTGTTTGCTGCTTGCTGCTGTGGAGTTTCTCATTGAGTGTGTTGAGCTGTGATGTGATCATCTCATTGGCCCTTCGCAGCTCTCCGGCTGAGAGCAGAGCCTCTTTCTTGGCACTTCGCAGGATGTCAATGTGGCGCTGTAGGGACTCAACGCGCTGCTGCAGAGAAGAGGTGGAGCAGCGCTGGCTCTTCATCACTATCCTCCTCTTCCTCCTTTTCTCTCCTCCTGTCCCTCGGTCCCACGGCTCATGCTGTTTATCATCTAACAGGAGGAAACGTATACTGCTGCCTGAGAGTCGACGTGCACAAAAAAAAAAAAAAAACTTCCACAGAATCTTTGTTCAGTTGTTACGGCTGGGAGTTAACAGGGATATGTAAAATTGTTTGTGTATTCACAAGTGAAAACGGTGATATTTTTAACCACTAGAATGATTTACATTTCTATTTACAACCAATTTATGATCATCACGCTCAGGAAAAATCAAAAACAGGTTCAGTTCTTAAATATTTGTTACTGATCGACAGCGTGTAAATACAGTCAGTGTTCTATCTGCTTTAACTAATAGCGGATTAGGTTTTTGTAGTTATCCAAAAGAAAAAAAAAAAAAAAACTTGTGCTACCTCGGGCCAGAACATGAGGTTGTCTTCTTTTAGATCCAACGGAGGTGGTTTCTAAGTTTGAGCTTGCTGAACACCTGTAGGACTAGAAAAAAACCCAAAAAGTCAGAGTGATGAAAAGCAGTTTAATCCAACACAACAGTTGACATGCCGCGCTTCCTGAGGAGAGCTCACGACGACACCATGATCACAGTGTGCGTTCAGCTTAACGTGGCACGACAAATCACCCTATGCTTAAATAATTCACCTGAGCATGTTCAACAGACTCCAACTTGAACAAGTCTCACTGAGGGCATTACTTCTGACACATGCTCACAAATGCCGCCTTTGTTAAATCACTGTCTGAGAACCCCAACGCACTCTGACAGTATGACAGGTATGCGTGTATCGATGTTATGCAAGTGTGTATGTGACACCTCCCCACTGCACCACCGTTTGTAGTGACATCAAAGGCTCCCCCTCCCTCCCCCACAACACAACCACCAATTGCACCCTCCTTCCTCTCTGCCTACATCCTTTGGATTTGATCAGTGCCAGGTTTGATCACACATGCAGGGAGGAAAAGGAGATGAACCCTTTGGTTTGTGACATGACACGTTTTGAGGGGCTCGGGTTGTCACAGCGATGAGCTCAGGAGGAGCTGATGGGCATATTTAGCGGATCAGGAAAGAGGAAACTGAAAAGGGATCTGAGAGAAGACTCCTGACAGCTCCCAGGTTACATTTACAACAACAACAACACTCTTTTCTCCACTCATTGCAAATAAACAGAGGAGGGGAGAAAAAAAAGCAAAAACCTTTTAAAAGCATTTTTTTCTTGACTGACTTTTTCTCTCTGGGGTTTGAAGCTAACATGTATCCTGTGAATTGGTTTGATGTAGACTAGTGCAAGTTTAAGAGCCCACTGATTTTATAGTCATAGAAACCCTTAAGAGGATGTTATAATATGCTACAATGTTGTACTTGCTAAAATATCAAACATTTTTGTTTTAAGTTTGTTTAAATCTAAAATATGGCATTTGATCTGAAAATTATTTTTTGTCACTTATTTTGTAAAAAAAATCTCTGATGAAAAATGTGTTTTTAATATGTTCTTGTGCAATTTGGGGTTATACAGGACATATATAATAACAATATCAAAATTGCATATCTGAGTATTCTTTTATTCAAATCATTGTGAACCAGTAGCAGACAAAAAAAAAAAAAAACTGTTTGGAAAAGGCCTTATTTGTGACGAAGACAATATGCGGGCCGGGACACATGCCGCGAGGGAAAAGGAGGCGGAGTTGCTCCGTGCCAACAGTCCTGCCCACAACGCAGAGGCAAATTTCTTCTAAACCACTGCTGCTCAGTAGAAAACTATGTCCAAGAAAATAACAAAGTTTATTTTTTGAGGCATTGTGTGCTGATTTTCTTGTTAAAAATGGATTCCATGTTAATTAATTGAACTGTTAAAGTCCCAGTATTATCGGCTACTAAAACTTTTTTTTTACATTATAATATTCTGAAAAAGGAATCTTTTGTTAAAAAAAAAAAGAATTGTGGACTCAAATAACCTAAAGACCAAAAATAAACTTTCATTGCCAAGTGATACCTAAGAATTAGTATTGTATGAATATAGTTCAGACAGTGGAGCATACAAGTATTTAGTCAGCCATCAATTGTACAAGTTCTCCCACTTACAAAGATGAGAGAGGCCTGTAATTTTCATCTTAAATAAACCTCAACTATGAGAAACAAAATGAAGAAAAAAGAAGTCTCTATCTCACAGACCTGTAACTTGTTTATTTCTCTGTCCTCCATTGTTACTTGTATTAATGACACCTGTTTGAACTCATTATCTATATAAAATACACCTGTCCACGACCTGCACCACGCTGGGACGACTGAATCTGCAACAGGTGTGAAGAAACCAACAGTGGGAGCAAATATTAGGAAACTCTAAGTGATTTATTAGGATGAAACATGACTGGGTCTTTCAGCATGCCAACCATCCCAAACACACTGTCCAGGTAATGAGGGAGTGGCTTCATAAGAAGCATTTCAAGGTCCTTGAGTGGTCTAGCCAGACTCCAGATTTCAACCCCATAGAAAACCTTTGGAGGGAGTTGAAAGTCCGTGTTGCCCAGTGACAACGCCAAAACATCACTGCACTAGCCCTTCCGCTATCTTTGGGGTCCAGATGACTCAGACGATATATTGATGAGTGATTCCTTCCATGCACAGGATTCTGTCTGCCATGGACATTAGTGAAACTCAAAAATCAAAGATAAAAAAAAGTTCAGCGCACTGTCTTGTAGAGTCCAAATGATCCACTTTTAATGTAAACAAGCCAAGGAGAGTAGAAGGGTTACAGGAGATCTGCATAGAGGAATGGACCAAAATACAAACAAGTTTGTTAAAATATTGTGAAGACGTACAGAAAATATCTGACTGCTGTCATTGCCAACAAAGGGTTTATAATTTCGTATTGAACTCTTGTTAATTACCACAAACTTATTTTCCACCATAATATAGACAGAGACATTAAAAGGACTTTTTAAAAAAAATCAGACTAAGGGATTTTCATTTTGTCCCTCATAGTTGAAGTATACCTACGATGAAAATTACAGGCATCTCTTATTTTTCTTAGAGGGAGAACTTGCACAATTGGTGGCTGACTAAATACTTTTTTGTCCCACTATACATTAAAATACCTTCTGCATTACCTTTTCCAAAAAGTTTTTATTTAAAAGATATACATGGATCTGAAAGATGACATTTTTCTTTCAAACCGTCATCAAGTAAAAACAAAAGCCAACCTTTTTAGTTGTGGGTTGTCTATGAAAAAGAACCCGCGATGGCGTCCCGTTGAGACTGTCTGAGAACTCCTCTCCACTGTTGCTGTTGAGAAAGGTGAAGTATATTACGTGGCAGAAATTGAACCAGCAACCCTGGCTGTTAAAGTACCACCCTTGGACAAAAATCCAATTTACCTTTTATGGTTGATTTAGTTGACATCAAGCAAAAATATGTGCATTTCACCCTCCTCCTTCAAACAGAAAATCAATGTCCCGTCCAATTTCTGAGCTGGAAGTGTAAATGTGGGTGTAAATTAAGTGAAAAGCTGCACTGTCTGATGCTGTTGGTGAATGCATCAACATGTATGAGAGTGGCTGTGGCCTTCATTAGCCCTCTTGGTGTGACAGACATGTATGAGAGGCACGGTTGAGCAGAGTGCAAAGTTGCATCTGATGGACGCATGGTAAGGGCTTCCCGAGACACACAAACACACACCCGACACCCCCGCACACACACGCACACAGGTTTATTGACAGTGACCTTTGACGTGAAGGTGGAAGCCACTGACATTTACGCTGGCGGGTTTATTAAGGTGGGGCCTGAAGGAAGCAGCAGAGGTAAAGACCACCGAGAGAGGATCTAACTGGAAGATGACATGGCTGGGGGCTAGTTGGGGTTAAAATCAGTCTGGCGGGGGCACAGGGACCTGAGCAGTACTAATCACCATTTCTAAGTCATCTGCAGTCTGTTAGTAGATAATTCAGAAAAGTTTTATATTGTAGATCTTCAAATTATTTAATGTGTATGTTAAAGACCCACTCTGATCATCTTTTGATCTATTTCAAAAGGATTCCAAAGTGGTCTTTTAATTGTGATTATACCATATTTAGGCAAAATGGAAAAAACATTTGTTTAGGGCATAGCTTCTGCAGAGCAGCAGTAATTCATTAGAAATTTTCTTCTGAGTTGTGGGCGGGACCTTTGGCACAGAGCAAGCCCATCCATCTTCCTCTCCTCGTTGCTGAGTGCTTGAAGCAGAGAACTTTTGGCACCAATAAAAACCTAAAATGCTCCTTTTCAAACTACGTTTTTTTTTCTGCTCCTGATTCACAACAGTTTAAATAAAGAAATAGTCAGAATGCAATTTTAAGCAAAATTTTCTGAATATATGTCCTTTATCATCAGAAAAAATCTACAAGAACGTGTTTAAAAAATCCAAAAACTTTCAAAAGAGTGGGCCTTTAAGCACATTTACCAGATAACTCTAGGTTAAACTTTGTTTACAATTAACTGCCTTCCAATAAAAAGGCATAAATCAATAAAAATCAATAAAAACCCTGCAACAAAACATCTAATATTACAAGAAAATAATAAGCCCCAACCCATTTCACCCAAGAATTAAAATCATATAAATGGCACTCTTACTGGTTACTGAGATTGAATGGTAAATGGCTTATACTTGTATAGCGCTTTTTACCTTTCTTCGAAGGCCCAAAGCGCTACACAGTCTCAACCTATTCACACACACATTCACACACAGATGGTGGCTCCCTGTCAAACACTGACACCAACTTTCCACCAGAGGTAATTTGGGGTTCAGTGTCTAGATTGAAAGTCCATGCTCTTTGAAAAAACAATAAGAACACATGTTGGTGCACTGAAGTCATTTGACAAAGCCTGAAATACCTGGGACGAGACCAAAGTCAACGAGAAAAGAAACAGGAAGAAAGAAATGGAGCCTCATCAGTGGCCAGATCAGGTCTGACATCTGTATTTGGCACAATTTAGGCCTCGGTTCCTGGGGCAAGAGTACTGTAAATCTGGGAGCGAACAGCAACATATTCATGAATATAAGAAAGAGAGAGAGAGGGCTTTACAGCAGCAAATCACCTGACAGGTGCCTTAAATAAGACAACATCTCAGTTTAGACGCCTTCACAAATCCGCTTAGATCCACCTCTCAGGTAAAGCGTTTATTAGACTGCTGCTTATTAGCCACATAGAGAGGCATTAGAAAAGCAGGGCATAGCTGCTGCACCCAGTCCCTGCTAAATGGCCTCATGTGGATACAACTGGATTACAGCGTGATGAATTAGTTGGTGGAATAGCAGCGAGTTAGCAGGACTGCAGAAAAGACAACAGACACATAAGGCATATTAGTAAAGAAAAAAAAAAAGGATAAAAGACTATCCGTTTATGTCTGTGAAATCAACCAGCCATCACTCACTGAATGTTGGCTCAGTTGCTTTTTTTGCATAAAACATACATGGAATAATTACTGTTGATGGTTCTTAATTTAGAGGGTGTTAAACAGCTTGTAGACATCTGGTACAGATCCGAGTTAGGTCATTCAAAATTTATCTAACTAAATTAAGGTGAATAGAGAGGAGAGGAACATGGGGTGGAGAGGATTTGTGTGTGTGTGTGTGTTGGGAGGTGGTTAAGGGGTGGCTGGAGGAAATGAGAACACCACACACACGCGCAGTTATGAATTGACATACCACAAAATAGCCAACATAACTAGACACAAGGTGGGGTGCGCCTCAGAGCCTCTGTGGTTGTGTGCGTGTTGGGGGTAGTGGCTTTTAGCTGGGGGATCCTTGGAGCTGTCAGGGGGGTATTAGTAAATATGCAAAGAACCAGTAAATTAAATCAAACTGCCAAACTGTCAGTTTCAGGGTGGCGTGACTTGTGCATGAAAATGGTATCACTGGAAGGTATCAAGGCTTCGGCGGCCCCCTTATCCCTGGGCTTTTCTGGCATTGGTTCAACTTTGTGTAGAGAGGTGGCTAATTTTGCATGCAAATTTCAGTCAATGAGCTCCAAGCACAGTGTCCCAGGATATTTCAGAGGATCTGACAGTACATTCCCCCTCCTCTCAGCTTCTCTCTATCATTCTTGCTCACCTTCTTCTTTTGGCTCCTGAATATAAACTAGACAGACAATGAAATTCAATCACCCATTTGGTTAGGGGTTTTTGCATATGCACGTTGTCCCCTCGATGCTACGTACCCCCACAATTCAGCCATCCTACTCTCTTCTCTCCAGCCTCCTAAAAATAATGAGGGGAAGGACAAGAGAATAAGTATATTTGTGCATGTGCGTGTGTATCATTACCTATCTACGCTCATGTCCTCCCACTCATCCTTAGTGGGACTGGGGCTGCGGCCTTGCCAGCTGGTAGCTTGATTAGGACTGACTGTGTGGTGGCTGTGCAGGTGAAGAAGACGTCTGCGCCTGCTTGTCTTGAATTTGACCTTGCTGTTAATGTTGGTAGAAATCCCCGTAGTTCGCGTTGGTCCTGCTGCGTGATTCCTATGGAAGTCCCTGGCTGCTCTAAGGATCCCTACCTCCTGTCTCAACTTCAGCAACTGTTGATGAAGCCTGGTGATCTCCCTCTTCGATTCGGCGAGCTGAATTTCAAGAGCCATGATATCATCGCAATGCTGTGCCTCCTGGGCCAGGGCCTGGGCACGAGCTGCCTCTTCCCGGACAGCTTCTTGAGCTCGCTGATGATCTGCTGAGGCGTGGAGTCTGCGGCAGCTGTGGGCCAAGTCTTTGTTGGCCTCCAGCAACTGCTCTTTCTCGTCTCTCAGCTTCTCATTCTGCTCCTCCAGGAGCAACATCCTCTGCTCCAGCTGTTCAATCTGAAAGTATCAAATATAAAGCTTTCATGGTTCAAAGTTTCATCTTTTTCCATCTCTCCGTCAATCCATCTAGATATAAAACTCCTCAATATATATCTGCAAGACTTAAGTATGAAAGGTGCACAGACAAACAATAGAAATACTGCATGTTCTTTAAACAAGCTGGGAAGTACAAAACAGAACTCTGTGTAGATTTAAATCATATCGAACATAATTTTCCCAGAAATAATATCCAGAGCCTAACTCTAAAGTACAGTTATAAGACAAAGTATGTGAACCCTCAACTTCTGTATGAAATGGACACGTTTTTTTCATCTAAATCACAATGATGGAGAAAAACATTGTCTGCCAAAATCAGACCAAAATATGTTTTCATGTTTTTATTGAACACAATCGTGTGTCCAGTTTATGCATAAAATCAAGTAATTCCAAAGGGTTCACATATATCTTTCAGCTGTACATATTGCACTTTCTGTATTCATCATGACACAATTAAAAATAAAAAATGCAAATTGTTGAACCAGACCCTGATTTAGCTCATTGAGCAAAATACAACAGTAGTTCTGTCTGAATGTTTTACACAGGTTTAACATAATCTGACTTTTACTTTTAGGCTACAATTTTTGGCTCAGTTTACAGTCAGACTGGGAGCCTAAGTTGCTTTAAATCGGTGAGCCTCCCACTACAAAGCTAAAGTGAAACTGCTGGCCTCCTTACTGCTCCTAATAGTTAATGCGCACTTGTAGATGGAGTAACCATGACACTCACTTGCTGTGAATAATAACACTTTTAGCTAGAAAAGTTGCATTACCTGCGATTTTTCTAGTGTGTATGGTTTTGCTGAATGTCTTCGCTGACGATGATGAAGAAATTCACTATAATTGCTGAAAATACTAAAGCTATAGAGCGGGGGTGTCGAACTCAATCGCACAAGGAGCCAAAATTCAAAACAGACCTTAGGTCGGGTGCCAAACAAGCTAAACATTTATTGAACACTCTGAAATAATTTTTTTTAAAAACTTTAAAACCTTAACTTTTTAACATAACTATGAATAAAAACAGGCAGGAATATTATTCCAGAATAAATCCACTTAAACAAGTTCGAAAAATAAGAACAAGATAGCATCTGTCCATTAATAATAAAATAAAATGATCCGGAGGGCCGGATATAATTACTCGGAGGGCCAGATCCAGCACCGGGGCCTTGACTTTACATTTGCTACAGACCTATAGCTTTTGCAAAATGCTAAAGTTGCTAAAGGACTTGCAGAAATTTCCGAAAGTGCACAAAGAATTTGAATAATTTATTGTAAAATTGCATAAGAATGTAAAAAGCAGGAACATCTTAAATGTACTGATCACTTTGATACCATCATTCCATAATTTTCAAAGTGCACACAGTATTTAAAGAATTTCTTATTTCGATGAGGCTAAAAAGAATACCTCTCATAAAGTTCATAAAATTTTAAGAATTGCAAAATATTTGAATACCAGAAGTACAAGCAGAAATGTCCTGAACAAGCTGAGCATTTTGATACCAAGATTGCTGAAATTGCTCAAAGTGTGATTGAGTTTTTACGTTCTGAAAAACATAAGGGACGGAGCAGGAGAATCATTATAGTGTGAATGCTGTAAAGTATTCACACAAATATATTGTTTTTATTCACCATATTTTAAAATGATAAAATGTGTTTGAACTTGTCATGTGCTTACAGGAATTTTCTTTCTCAAAACCTCCACTTACTCCTTCCCACTTCTGTCAGCAGCATGGTGCAGTCACAGACATATTCCTTTAACACTTACTTTGGTATCAGTCCAGCTGTTCCTTATTTTAACCATGATGGAACATTCCAAATCCTGCTGTGTTCATAGCCTCCTTGGCATTTTCCTGTATCATTTTTTAAATTATCTTTTCTTAACACAACTTACAACAAAAGTGCATTAAAAACAAAAGCAATCCCTCTTTTGGTGACATTTGTCTGTTGATTTTTATTTATGCGTTTCTCATTGTCACTAGCCAATTGAAGGCATAAAATGTGTTATAATTTCTATGTAAAATCAAAGATGGGATTCTGGGAATTTCCTCTTTGGAGTCTGGGAAGAAAATTTCGCCAGCATATGTAAATATTAATTCATCTGAAAATGTCTGTGAGCTTAATTTTTCATTTTTTTGCATCTACGGCAGGTTTGTGCAAAAACTGGGCAAATATTTTTACCTGCAGCCCCAGATGTTTTGCTACTCTAAAGCATTCCAGCTTACCGCTACATGCTAAAGAGGGGTTGGGGCAAGACTGCTAGCTTTTGATATACAGCCCCTTATTATGATCTCCTTTAACTACACAGCAACCGTGAGCACTTAGTCTTTTTGTTAGATCTTCAGTGGAAACTGTTTAGGAGAACAGAGGCTGCCTGCTGGGTTCGTGCCTCCAGGCAATTTTCCCCCTGTTTTGGTTCCCACTTTGCCTGGTGGTGAAGTTTGGTATCTTTCAAACTAAATTAGAACGCTACACAAACTACTGATGATTTATGAAAGCAGATGTGGGAGGCAGGTGATATATAAACTCATTAAAGAAACATTTTAAGAGCATGATTAAAAAAAAAAAAAAAAAAAAAGATAGTTGTAACTCAACAACAATAAATATGTATTGCATTTCTTTCCCATATTTTTTTTTTATTTTGAAGAGAAAAACAAACTCCTTACTTGAACTAGGAGAACAGCAAAGACCTTTGAAATATTTTCAAAGCAAAAGCAAATTTCTGAAAGACATCTTCCTGGAGATGGCCCTGTCTAGTTTTCTTTCATTGGTAATAATAAAGAGCACTTAGTGGCAGCTCTGTGCTGTACCTTTTTAAGTGATTGGTCCATTCGGCCTGAAGAAAGAGAAACCTTTTTTGGAGTGCTGCTTTTGACCTGCTGCTCTTCTGCCATTTTGTGAAGCAATTCTGCAAAGAGGAACAAAGCTCATTATTGTGACACACTGTCGAATTCACTCTGCTCAATCAACAGAATAATGATAAAGAGGGCTGCATTAAATCAATTAACATTAGTAAAGTCTAATTTCTTCGCCGTGGTCCACTTTCTTTGTTCTTCTTGTCAATCACGTCCCGACATCTGTTTTCATGTGGCCCTGATTTGCACCGCTAACACTCTCCCCACATTTTGACAAGCGTTGCTCTTCTTTTATTTGAAATTAGTTGAAAGGTGTTTTGTTTGGTGGTTCATATGGGAAACGGTGTTCCACGTGGAACCCTCTCTAGGGGTCTTAAACAATCCAAGAGAAGTGCCTGAATCCCCAGTGAGCACAGCCCCAGGCTGCACTGCTTTGTAGTCCACACGGCTTCCTCAAAGGACCAAAACTCCCAATAGACAACTCTGATGCTTTATTGTAAGAAGTTTATTGATGGCAATAAAAAAAAAAATATGGCGTGGGCATTGTGATTACTAAATAACAGCTACTGAGGAGTGTAGGGACTTTTCATACATGTATTTTTAGACATTTTGAAAAAAGAAAATGGAAGAGGAAATTGATTCTTTTGTTGAGCTATTTGTGAGGGCCAACACAAAAACAGTATGATACTTCTTGCCTTTCACTCTGTCCACTTAAGGATTCATGACAAGATGACCAAAATAATTGGTACAATGAGCCTGGAAACATCAAATATTCAGGACGTTGACTCCTCAGGTCAGTTGATCTCATGGCTAGCGTGCCTGGAAAAAGGTAACAGAGGTAGAGGGTTTTGTTGTAGAGAGCTACAGCTTCTTTGCTTTGCATTGACACCTTGCCCAAGGAAGTTTGTTATATTGAATTAGGCTGCCCTTTTGTCTTCCTAACATGTCACATTTAATCACACAGAGCAGCAAATAGGACAGGAGGGCTGCTGTGTTCACTGGGTACATAACCAGGTCGAGAGACAATTATCCAGTACCAGTGCTGGTGGCATGGGAGTTGGCACCTCAGCACTATCTTGATAAGATGAAGTGGTGGCTCCCTAGTCACACACAGTAGAAGGAGGTTCTGGCACTGTTGCATACATTAATGTCTCTCCCATGTCTCCTCATAGGATGCAGCTCAAAGGCCCTCTTTCTTTCATCTGCTGCTTTTTGTTAGCATGATCCACCTGCAAGGTCTTAAAGCCCATTTGATCAGGTTACAGGAGTTCCAAAGAGTAAATGCAGTGACCAGTCATCATATTCTCTTCAAAATATTGGCTGTTCTTATTCACAGAAATGCAGAGTTTGAGCTATTTTAGAATGATATCCATTTATGCAAAATATAAAACTAAAGGAACATAGGAAATATTATGCTTTGATCATTTTCTAAATTACAAGCTTTCTGTAAAAAAAACTATTGCAACACAGTTACACGAACCTTTATTTAAACAGAATGAGAAAAAATGTAAAGAAACTATAATTGAAGAAAATTTGAAGAAACCAATGTAAAAGTAGATTTTACATCTTTTTTTATTTCTGCAAAATGATGCAAATTTACAATTTACAGATGAAAATTAAAGCAAGAAAAAAGACATAAATGGAATGAGATCAAAAACCACAAAGTGGTTCATAATAATAAGAAATAAGAACAGAAAAAAAATCAATATTTATACTCCTGTGAAAAAAGTACTACTTACTGGTGTCTTTATTAGGGCTCGTCAATAGGACAAAATTCAGCAATCTAACGTGTGCTTGCATCATCACTTATCTACCAGCGATAATGCCTTAGTCACAACTGCCCTTACAGGTGGATATGGGCTGTCTGCAGGTGAAAAATAGGCAAAGGTGTACGGGGCACACAAGTGTCAACCACAGAATTTTAGGGCTGTAGACTGCTCAGTGAGAGTAAATGTTCTTACACATTTGAACACTTAAGATGGCCTTAAAATGGTCACATGAGCCTCAAGAGAATTCCAAGACACACCTGCGCCCCTTTTAAAATGTGCCCCCACCTGTCTATGACCCTCAACAAACCTGGATAACTAAAAAAAACTATGAGTCAATTCTGCATACAGGTGCATGTTACTAAGACATAAAGAAATGGAAAGTCGTACTTTAAGGCACACGGTTGATTGGCTCAGTTTTGGAAATGTCAAAGAAAAAACTGAAAGTGATTTGGTTTAAAACTCTGAGGCAGACAAGATGGATACTGCCTTCTGCTCTGATCAAATTTCCAACAGCTGATTGGGTCCTAATTGCCTTGTTGTACCAATTCCTCAGGGAGAAGCTGAATTAATTCTGCTCCTTAACACACGTTTTGCGTGAAGTTCTATCGTCATGCTCATACTATATTAGGAAAATCAAACTATAGTTTGTGCCATTTATCCTCACAATAAGAAAAAAGCTCATTTAAAGAATAACATCCTCCACTTTAAAGCCAATCATTCACTACCGCTCATGTTTAAATAAAAGTCAATGTACCTTGGTGCTCTTTAGCAAGGCAAATGTGTAGCTCCTTTACTGTGGCTCTGTCCATAGCACTTTGGACTCGCAGCATGTCCAATTCTTCCTCCAAGCCAGCTCTGTGGACACACAAACACATATCTATTACATAAAAAATATTTTTTTAATTTTTACTATGACCATTAGTGAAGCAAAATTAAATTCCTACTGAAAGTTATAGCTGAACAAGGCAGCAAAAATGTTGTACTTTAATCAGAAAATGTCATTTTGCTAAACCAAAATCGAGTGTTTGCTCTTAATCTTTCTAATACACTTTCATAGAGAAATCATTGAACTAAGCAAACCTTTTTTTAAAAGCATTTATGCATGGTTGCTTAGAAAGCCAATTAAATTGCAATTCATATTAATTTGATAATTGTTTTAGAGTAGCAGTGAATGATGTCAATCAATGCCAGATACCTAACAATGACACTAAACCCTAATATAGAAAATTCAGCAAAAAAAGTCTAAGAAAAGTTTGTATTTTTTTCCAAAACTTATTTTTTTTAAACATTTCCATGTGTATTGTGTTTCCATGATTTGAATGTAAAGATTAGAACATATAATATGCATCTTATTGGAAAGTCCCTGTGGGGAAATTTCTGTTCAAAATATCCTGTTCAGATTACTTTTAAATCTTGGACCCATGCATGAAAGGACAAAATTGTAATTTCCTGTAGAGTACAAAGCTTGTTTTTTTTAGCCTGTTCTTCTCTTTTTATTGGGGTACATAAAAAATTGTATTATTTGTTTCTTTCAATCTACATTTTTTGGTTTTCGTAACAAACAAGGTAAGGTTTTACAGAAATATTCAACAACCTACAGTGATGTTTTTAACCACAAATTTTAAAATCATGATAGCACTCATCTTTAGCAGAAATATTTTTTAATTTTTAAACTTCCTTTAAATTTCACTCTGAAATTTAAAAGAAACCCCTTCGTTGGTCATAATTTTGACTCAGTTATCTGGGCTTTCCCTGCAAAAAAGGAATAAAAAAAAATCAACTAATTAAAATGTAATGCATGTGGAAATCAAAATGACAAGCACAAAACACTATTATAGACGAAAAAGATGCACATATGTGTGTATGTGTACATTAACATAAAAACTTGTTGTAAAGGATGCCCAATTACCTATCTAGCAATTATCTTGATTCTTGCTAAAGGCTAATTATGAGGAGCCACGCTTCAGACTTTGCACTTTCAAGTTATTATTAGGACCCCAACAGGAGTCTGCTGAGGATACACAAAGGCTCACTGAGACATCCACACCTGAAACGCACACCCAACTTCCCTCCCCTCTGCTTCTTAGAGTCTGAGAGAAACATAAAATTCAGGCTTCAGCTAGTGTAGTGGCAGCATTACTCTCATTTACAAACTCTTTTTTTTACTTCTTGTATCATGCTTTATAGTACAATTTCTTAAGCAACTAAAGGGTAGTGGTGTCAATGACAATGAAACTTAAATTAATATGAAATATTGTCGATTCAGTCTAATGTTGGAACTTCTCTTAAAAGCCATCTATTTTATTCTTTACACACGTTCAGAGTATTACATAGGAAAAGCTATTTGCATGGTACAGAAAAAGGAAATACTTAGCATTTTTATCACACGCAGTCCAGAGGTCTGGTCTAATGGCTGACTGAAGCTTAAATAAATACACAAATGACTCTCCCCTGAGGCGCTAAAGAAGCAGATGGATATGTGTCGCTTCTCAATAGATTTTTTTCCATAAATGAACCGCAGTCAATGACAAACTGGTCCTGTCTTGTATGACCAGGCTATTAATGAGCTGAAATCTCCAGTATTTCCATCTCATGTTTCTCTTTTATGCCTTTTTAGATGTTGACAGTATTGATGCTCAAGCTGAGCTCATCAGCAACCTATTCCGTTTGGTTGAAGGGTAAATATGGGCTCTCGAATGGAAAAAGATGGTAATTTACAGGGACATGAGCCAACAGTTTAACAACCTGATATTGTGGTATAATGAACAGTTTAACCTTACCTTACAAAATTAGCTTCTTTTTTTTTTTGTCCATAGAGGGGCTGCCTGATAATTGGAGTTGCAAAGACTTGGATGGCATTACATACAAACATTAACCATCAAAGTTTCAAGTGTATTTATTCTGTGTGGTCACACACTGATGTTGGACTTCCAGTCTACAGACGTACAGTACAAAGACGTTTGATGGGTTTGAGCCATAATGAACTCCATGTCTTTACGGACTCTGCTCTGTTTTGTGGGACACAGTCATTCCTAACTAGGAAAAAGATCTTCCCAAACTGTTTCTGAAGGCTGGAATATTGTCCAAAAGGTAGACGACTGAGAAGGAAAGTGATGAAAAACTTGGGCTCTATAGATAAAAGTCAAATTTATTGATGAAAGTTCTGATATTTTAAGTGGATTTTCAATAACAAAAAAATTGCAAAAACTAGAAGAAAAGAAATTGGATAATTCTACTTGGCTGACCTTATGTTTTTAGTTCAAATATAACCATTTTGAACTTTGGTTATATACAGTTTGTTATACTTATTTTAAAGTATTTATTTAGCTAAATTGTCTTGCAGTACAACGTGGACGGAAAAAGCAATGGAACAAGATGGATAATTTAAATTCCGTCATAGTTTACCACTTTCTTAAAGGCAGAAAATCAAACCATGAAGCGGTTGGATAAAAAACACAAGGTAATTGGTAAACACTGAAGGCAACACTAAGATGATGCGTTCAGTAATGATACAGTCTGCAGCGTACGACTGTGTCTCACAACTCACTTTTATTCCTGCTTAATAAACATATTTCACCCCCATGCAGCATAAAGAGTGTAAGCCCTGAGCCATCCACCACATGTCATTTGATCTCATCTGTACCTGTTTCGCAAAAAACAGCTTAGAGCAAAGTTTAAGCTCCACAAGGTTGCAATGCATCACAACAACCATGGTGGTTTCACACCCCTGCCCTTTTGCTTCTTGCTCCAGACAGAAATACACTTAAAACAGAGCATAAAAGAACAAAAACACTGTTGGCATTTTTATCTTTGGGTCGTTTCTACTTTGGGCCAGGGTAATGGATACATTTGGGTAGATAAGCCGCCTTTGTTAGCAGAAATTATGGCTGAAGAACTTCACTTACTCATCTACTTCAGCTGAGGGCACTGTAGTGACAGGAGATAACACTGGGTCTTAGAAAACCTATAAATTATAACTAAATAAAAACAAAATCAGGTACAAACACATAAATAAAAAAATAAAAAAATAGCAATTCCTTATGCATTTATTGATTTTATAGAGTGGAAATGTCCAGTGAACTGAAATTTAAACTAGTGCACTTAGTTTGAACAAGAGAGGAAATAGACACATTAAAATCTAAACTTCCTTTTATTCAATGATTCTGTCATTGTCTCAAACAATAAAGAATCTGATTAAAAAATGATGTTTTGATCATCATTAAAAAAGCGAGTAAAAACTCCTTTTTCGCTTTGACAAGGTAACTATTACCCCAAATAAATAATGAGGATAAAACCTTGGCCGTCTCATTTAGAAGCATGCATAAAACATTCCGCTGGTGTGTGCATGCAAAAATGTGTCCCTCCTCCAACTAAGCCCTGGTCTAGGGAGCAAAAGACTCATTACATCTAATACCTTTTAGCAAATCAGGATGAAACGAAAAGAAATAGCGTAACATGAGGAACATTAGGGCAAACTTTATTAAACTTAATTAGAGTCAAAGTCGTTTATTGGGGAGGTTCACGTCCATAATGGTCACTCTCTACACAGGAGCACTGCAAATGATCTCAAAGGCTTTTTCCCCAGTAATAGCGATCTAATTTATGCTTTGATGTCGTCTGAGTGTATCATCTTGAGTCTGAGGGTGTGTTTTTTTTTGTTTATGGAGTCTAAATAAACCCAGCCTCTTTTTTTTGCCAACACACCTTTAACAACAATTAACAAGTGTAGACATGAAGTGTAGCAGACAGATGCATAATGATCCAGATAAAATGAGCCAACTGTGACTTTTTAAAGGCCCACATGGTGTATGTTTACAAGGGGTGTAACAACTCAGTTAAAAAACAATGAGATTCATACCGTAATTTATGGCTGACAATCTGATTTTTAGTCGATTTTGGTTCATTTTGAACAACACGATTCACTGATCCTGCTTCATTTCTTGCAAGACAATTAAGTGTAAATTAAATATGTGAACAAACAAGTTAACAAGAATTGATGTCAAATCCATTCATATCTTAGTTTTATAAAGTTCAGCCCACAGTTGTTTTCAAAATAATACATTATTAGGACACGAGTATGGTCACATACACATGTCAGTAAGTTGTGTGTATGGTCACATATCTTTACAAAATTCAAAGTGCTTCTCTACATTGAACTGTAATGAGAGCTTAATCATCTTTTTTTGCCTTCACACATTGTCCTCTGTGAGGACACTTGTGCCTCATTTCCACTGGCCACTTTTGGCCAGTTTAGAATGGTCTGGGCAATTCAAGTGTGTTTCCATTGAATGCTGGACCATCAAGGCGCATGAGGAGCGTAGACCAATGGCGTAGCTGTGCATCAAATGGTGCGAATACAGGGAAAGTGAATGGCAACAATGGAGGTCTTTTATCAGCTTCTTTTGTTTGTTTTCTTTTTTAATATTTGGGTTATACTCATTCCTATACAGTGTTCCCCCAATAGAAGTCCCCCTTTAATAAATGTTTTACAAAGCATGATCAGAAGAGTTTTTAATAAGTATGGATCAGAAAAAAACATTCTTCAGCTGCAGGGGATGGGGTCTCCATATTCAGCATGTGTCTCTGGTCCTTCACCCGTGCAAATACGGTGGTAGAATTGTAAAATTTAATATTTTTCTCAGGCGAAGAAGAATACAGCAGAAAAGGGAAAAAAAACTCGTTTTTTTCGTGTCGGGAAAAGCACTGGTTGGATGCTTGCTTTTGTCATAATACCTTTCCACCAATCCATGGATTTCGTCATGTGACAGTAGCTCCACCCCGACTAGTCCATTCCATTTTCTATGAACCTACGACCAACGGAGGACCAGAAATGGTCCAATTTAAAATGGAAATGCTCAAAATAACAGTCTGGTCTGGACCCCTCAGTGGAAACAAGGCATTGGTCGTTTTTACATTATAGTAAAATAAAACTACTTTGTTTCAATCCAAATGATATTTTTACAATATCAAAATAATCAATTTATCTCATTTTAACACTTGTTTTTTAAACAATGAAAAATTTGGCAACCATGATGTGTGTTATGATTTTGTGTTTTTATATTTCAAAGGTTTCTATTGAAAGTTCATGAAGAAGAGCCACACACTTTATTTGAAGCACTCTTAAGTTATTGAGCCAGAGGGTGTCTGTATATTGAATGAAAGTGGGGAAAAAAGAAAAAAAAAAAAAACTTCACTAACCTTCTCCCTTTACCTCGTATTCAGGTGTAAAGATCAAACAGTGGGAGGCGGCAGCGTTTTACCACTTTCTCCCAGCGCTGTGGGGACTCGCCGTGCAGGAATTATGACACTAATATTCATTGTGGGAAACGGTCATCTTGGTCTCAAGACAGTGTTTTATAAGAGTGTTTTTTAGGGGGAGAAGGTGAAAGAAAGCATCTGTGAATATTATTATGACAGTAAAATGAGGCAAATGAGAGTTTAAAGAGAGTGAATCTTCCAACGTTCGCCACTAGGAATTTAAAGCCATAAATATTTCAACTGCCACGGGTTAATTAGTCATTAGTGGATCATTGCAAACACTTATCTAGCATAACCTTCACAAGCTGATTATTATTGTACGGTCAGTGGAAAAAGAGGATTTAACTGCTTGCCTCATGAGCTTCTTGCCGGTTGATAACAGACTTACTGAAACTCCAGGTTTCATACGCTTGGAAAGGACCCTTTTTTCAACTTTCTCAGTTGCTACCAGATGACAGTTTTTATTTTGCGCTAAATGAAAATAAAACAGTTTGGTTAGGAGAGATTTTCTACAAGCGTGACTTTTCGCTCCAGCTAGTTCAAACAACAGGTAAAAAGTGCTTTGTACAAGTGCACATGTGTGGAAAGATAATACTTAGGAATGAAGTTTTTTTAAAAAAAAGTTTAAAGATCTCCGCCAAGCCACCTAAAGTATGGAGAGGCTAGAAGGCCATCACTGAAGGAAATGAGGGGGAACAGGTCAGGGGCACAGAAAGGGGATCAACACCAACCCCAGTGGACAGGCCAGACCATTTACACAGTAAGATAAAAAAAAAGATCAGCCCAAGTCAGTCCTGTGTGGTTTTCGTAGCAGGTCAGTTCCAAGGACCTTTCCTGTTCACCGTGGTCTCTTCACCTCCACATGCCCCGCCCTCAGATCATCTAATGCTTGGATCTGCTCAGTTGCAGTCGGGGGCCTGGCAAGCGGATGGACATCCCTTAACAGGCAGCAACGGCGGCACTAGGGCTGCTAGCCTTTAATTAGCTCGGACAGCTCAAGCTTGGAGAGAGGCAGCCGGGCTATATCATAATGAGTTCAGCTGGGATTAGGAGGACAGGGCAGGGGGGTGAGCAGAGAGAAAAGCTGTGGAGGGGGGCAAGTACCAGAATTCTGGCCTCAACCTTCTGCTGCATCACAGCGGGCTGGAGGGAGGCAACTGGAAAGAAAAGTAGGAAGGAGGAAAGATGAGGATAAAAAGGCGCAGGCTCGGAAAGGGAAGAGGTGAGGAGAGGTGAAGGCGAGGGGAAACAGAAGAGGAGGAGACTAGCTTTAGGCCAAGCTTTGTGTAGCATCACAGGAGTTACTGTTTGTCAAACAATTACTGGGTTTTTTACAGATAAAGACAGAAAATGGCTGTCCTTCAGACAGAGATAAAGACAAATATACAAACATAGCCAGACGGGGAGAACACAAAAAGAAAACAGTAGAAATAACAATCGCTTTTACGCAATACAGGATGCTGTCTAAATATAGTAAACAGAAGACAATCTTGTACAAAAAAAACCCATAAAATGTCTGTGAATTGGCAATACATACCTGCATCTTAGGAAATACATTTACAACAATATTTTTCAGTAGAAGTTACACCAAAACACAATTCACAAGAGCAAAATAAATAAATAATAAATAAAATAGAGAGAAACAGAAATTCACTCTGATTTTATGGTGTCTTCACAATTGAGCCCTCTCCTGAAAACTTTTATTTCCATTAAAAGACTTGGCATCCTTTTGTTCCTAAGACACTGCCCTGTCGTAATTTGTATAGATATCCAACTTCAAATTGAGATCTGATGTATCTAATGTGTTTCTTTAAAATGCTCCTCTAATTTTTGCGAGTAGTGTATATATTTTACAAGTAAACAAAACTGTTAGTGCCAATGCAAATTTACCAGAGTTAAAAAAATCTTTCCAACTACAAACAAATAACATTACACAGAAATTAGTTTTGTTGTTGTGAATACTGTTCATTCCAAAATATTAAAATCCAAAGATATGAAAGTACTACTCCACTAAAAATATTAGTTTTGTTAAAAAACTTGTTCTTGTAGCATTTTTATCATGATGGAGGACATATACAGAATAATTCAAGATAAAAGTTGCCATTCTGAGTTTTATTAGAAACTGCCCTCCCCAGAAAGACATAGTCAAGGATTCTGGTGTTGCCTGTTTGTGATTACATTTTTTGGCAGCCAGTTCTACAAATGAGTGGAGGATAATGATCTTGCCTTTGCCCCTGCTGGTTGATAATGATGGCGGGCTGCAAAGCTGGGAAAAGCAGACTAAAATTTTAACACCTACATGAAGGGACATTAGGTTAGCCTTTGCATACTAATGTATGAGGAGTGAAGCGCTAAAATACTGCATTTATTAAGGAACCAAATCCCCCCAATGGTGGCCTTCATTTCCCCCCCTGTAGGCAGATTTTATTGTCACTTACTTTTCGATAGCGAGTTTCGTCGTAAGGTTCTTTAAGTAAGCCAGCTCGTTCCAAACAGCATCGCTGTCTTCTTGACGTAATTGCCAAAACTCTGCACGGTGAGCCTTTCCACTTGGCCTAGACATAGAAACACAAAAAATGATCATACTAAAGCAGGAGTGACATCATAGAGCTAAGAAAAAAAAAAAATAAAATAAAATGAATGGACAAACAACCTCAACTGAAATGTGAGACCGAAGGCAAGAGCGTAATAGAACACAGCTATTTATGCAATATCGTGTATCCCCTTATTCCCATTGGACATTTCATTTTAGTCCAATTCTAATTTTGTCGTTATTTAGAAATGTTTTATGTACACATATGCAAGATGGCTTGAGGCCCAAGACACAGCATGTGAGGCAAGGATCTAAAGCCTCCCTTATGCGCTTTGCCCATCAAAACATGGCCCAAACAACATTTTAAAAAGCAGTCATTCAAAAAGCTCACTTTAACTCCATTAAATACCCACTACTCTTACTTAGTGAAAACTAAGTAAGAGTATTCACATTTCGTGCCGTACTGTTTTTGAACCCTCCAGCCTGGTGTTCTAACTTTATTGACTAGGCCTGGAGTGTAACATCTGTCTGTCTGAAGAACAGCATCTATGGGTCCCTCCTAAACAGAAATGGAATAGACACCTAGATTCTTCTTTGGCGCTCTTTTTCCTAATCGCTGAAGTACCATGTATGAGCAGCACAGTCCATACACATTTTAACTGTTTGATTTCACATCTTTCCTGAAGGGTGGAAAAAAGCAAGACCCAGCAGCATTACCATTGCCTCAATTTTCTCCACTGCTGTGATGAGACACATCAGAGATCAAGATGGTGCTGCTGAAATACAAGAGGACATCTGTAGAGTTTAAGACCGCTGTACTACCAGAAATGTGCCCACTTTGAGGCTGGATTCAAAGGTAATCAAAATTCAACTTGAACCAAGGCGTGTCGCGCAGCTCTTGGCGAGCAGAGAAAAACCATATAATGGAAAAACTTAAAAAAAAAAAAAATCCTAATGAGGGCTACAGGTTTCCTTACTGTCAGGGTGCATGCCAGAAATGGTCCAGATAAAACACTACTGCCTCCGAGCTGCATCTCTGCACACATCCAACTCATCAATCAGTCTTAGTCCAACGCATTCAATTCCAATTAGCCTTTCATTTGCAAACTAAAAGAGGATTTAGTGAGAAATCCACAAATTGCAAAAGCAGCTGATAAGAATACTATGTCTTTCACATCCACAGTAACAAACATAGTAACAAACATTCATTTGTCATTTTCACCTAATCAATGTGGTAGGGCTAGAGAAATTGGTTGTAATGGTGACTGCTATTATCAAGGATTCCTACTTAGGTTATACTGGGGTACGCCGTGGCAAAACACTTGTAACTGGGAGTTGAATGCCACTGAGAAATGGTGAACATTTTCATTTAACGCTTAGCTGCAACTGCTTCTGTGAGTAACACGAAGCCAGTGGATTACTTTGTAATGTATGAGTTTGAGAAAAGTACTAAATAGGGGAGGCCGCAGTGCAGCGGTAGAGCAGTCGATCGGAAGACTGCGGTTCCCTGTTCGATTCCCGACTTTCCCGCCCATGTGTCAAAGTGTCCTTGGGCAAGACACTGAACCCCAAATTGCCTCTGGTGGAAGGTTGGTGCCAGTGTTCGGCAGCGGAACCACCACCAGTGTGTGAATGTTTGTGTGAATGGGTCTGTGACTGTAAAGCATTTTGGGTCTTCAAAGGAAGGGGAAAAGCGCTACACAAGCATACGCCATCCACCATAAAAACTTTCTAGTTTCCCTTTCAGTCGATTCACTCGGTACAACACATGTACTATGGGAAACCACGCCCTCGCGTGCCTGGCTGAAGACACCTCTATTCACGCCTTTAGGCAGATGACGTCCAATGACAGGTGGGCGGACCCGCCCTCTGCTTATAAGCCCTGTCGTTGACGTCTCACCTCAGTTCTTATG
The DNA here is from genome assembly GCA_003999625.1 of Oryzias javanicus. Taxonomy (NCBI): domain Eukaryota; kingdom Metazoa; phylum Chordata; class Actinopteri; order Beloniformes; family Adrianichthyidae; genus Oryzias; species Oryzias javanicus. Next base: position 18,859,418 of record CM012437.1, read on the forward strand.
CTCTTCACCTCGCTAAGAACACCTCTCCCGGTCAAAGCCAGCTACGCTGCTGCTAGCTAGTGCTACAGACCCTCCGCAGCTGTCTCGGTGTTAGTTTAACGGCTCCTGTTGGTGTTAGTCACTGTCGCCCCTTCGGCCACACTGTCTGCCCGCGGAGCGCTAACCCGAGTAACTGTGCTGTTCGCCCGAGCGTCTCGTCATGAGCGCGCGGCCAAAGAAAGCGAAGCAGAAGTCTTCCGTCCGCCCCTGTCCTCAGGAGTGCGGCTTCTCTTTGCACGAAAAAGACCAGCACGAAGCCTGTCCTGTCTGCCTGGGGATTGTCCACGCTCGGAGAGCGTTGACGGAGCCCCACGCCTGCGAGTCGTGTAGCGTGTTACGACGCTCGACTTTGGAAAGGCGCGTAAAATTTGTGGAAAGGACGCTGGGGAAAAAAAGTTTGTGGCGCAGCAGGACCCCCTGTTGTCGCAACTGAAGGACCAGGTTTCGTCCGGGTCCGACGACGAGCTCCAGCCCGAAGTCCCCGCTACGAGCTGGGCGGACCACATGGAGCTAATGGAGGAGCTAGCTGAGGAACAGGTGCAGCACGTGGATTACGAGCAGCCGCTGTCCCAGCTCAGTGCACCCTACGAGGATGACGACGTTCTGGACGTGGGCCTCGACTTGCCCGGTTCCTCTGACGAGGACCAGGAACTCTTCCCGTCGAGCGACCATGCTGCCACTGCTGTGCCAGCTTCACAGGATGACGCGTCATTTCTGTCTCTGTACCGCCGAGCGGCGGGAAAGCTGGACGTGGAGTGGCCCTCTCCCCTCCCGCCCAGAAACGGTCTCGGTTCGCCGGATTTTTTCTCCCGCCCGAACCTACGACGGTGAAGAACCGTTTGCCCATGTACCCGGACTTTGTATCCGAGCTTACATCCTCATGGAGCAAACCCCTGTCCACACGCGTGACTGTGCCCGGCTTTGGACAGTACTGCGACCTGGAGGGAGCCGAGTCTGCTGGCCTGGTCCACCCTCCACCCATGGAGCCGTCTTTGGCAGCCTATCTCGCACCATCTCAAAATCACGGCGTGATTGGGCCGCTACGCTGCCTTCCAAGCATTGTCGATTTTCCGCCAGTCAGTTGGAGAAAATTTACCGAGCGCAGGGATGTGCAGCGCGAACCCTGAGCTCGGTGACGATGCTTCAAACATATCAGGCGATGTGCCTGGCGGAGCTCGGCGCACAGCTGCCTGCCGGCAGCCCCTAACCCCACTTCTGAACGAGGTCAGACTCGCCACGGACTACATTCTTCGGATGTTCCGCGGCGTTGCACTTTCCGTCGGCAGAGGGATGGCCTTCACAGTCGTGGCACAGCGGCACTTGTGGCTAACTCTGTCCGATGTTCCCGAAAAGGAGAGGGTGGCTTACCTGGATGAACCGGTGTCTGCGCAGGGACTGTTTGGCCAATCGCTTGACGCGATTCAAGCCAAATTTGATGTGCGGAAGAAGCAGACTGAGGCACTGCGGTACATCATTCCCCGACGTGATGGGAGATCCAAGGTTAGCGCCAGCGGTCGGAAACCATCTGCGCAGCCGCCACATCCCAGAACCCAAGTTCCGGTTCAGGGACCGACGGTCAACCCTCCTCCTCCCCAGCGAAGGGTCCGGCTCTCGTCCTGGAATAAAGGACCTCCAGTGAGCTCCCAGAAGGCCCAACGCCTCGAAGGAAGAAGCCCCAGTCCTCCTAGCTGGTCCGGAGGCTCTGAGCTGTCAGACGGGAGACAAGACAGCTCCTCATTTGCCGCGGAAAAGTCGCTGCTCAACGTTTTCAGGGCCCAGCCCCAAACGGCGCTGCGTTCCCACTACACAGTCTCCCAAGCACAACAATCTCCCCGCACACATGACATGTCTGCATTCTGTTTGTGCCACAAGTGTTCAAATAAAGGCGTTTTGTGTTCAAAAAAAACCCATATCAATCAACAGTGACGGCGCCCCCTGTCAATCTCGACAGGGGCGGCTTAACGCCGTGCCCCGCCAGCACGCTAGAGGGCGACAGCTCCTCTCTGTCAGTGCAGCGGGTCGGGCGCCTGGCGCTATGCCTACCCCGGTGGCGTGCATGCGCCCCCTCCCCTTGGGTCGAGAAAACGGTTGCTATGGGTTACCGGCTGCAGTTCCGGGTCAGACCCCCGCACTTCCGCTCAGTTGTAAACACAACAGTGGGAAAGTTAGCAGCACCCGTCCTGAGGGAGGAAATATGTTCACTGTTGAGGAAGGGCGCGATTCGAGTGGTCCCGTCTGCCGAAATGAACAAAGGTTGGTACAGCCGCTACTTTGTTGTCCCGAAGAAAGACGGCGGGCTCCGTCCGATCTTGGATCTACGGGTTTTGAACACGTACCTTCGCTCCTTCAAGTTCAAAATGCTAACGTTGAAACAGCTTTTGAATACGATCAGTCCAGGAGATTGGTTCGCTCTGATCGATCTCACAGACGCTTACTTTCACGTCGCCATTCACCGAGACCACAGACAATTTCTGAGGTTTTCTTTCGAGGGCACAGCTTACGAGTACCTCGTGCTGCCCTTCGGTCTGTCACTCGCCCCTCGCACCTTCACGAAATGTGTAGAGGCAGCGCTCTCTCCTCTCAGAGAAAAAGGCATTCGCATTCTGACTTATCTGGACGACTGGGCTTTGATAGCAAGCTCCAGAGAGCAGGCAGCGACGCACCTGTCTTTGGTACTGTCTCACATTCAGTCCCTGGGTTTCTCTGTGAATGTCCGAAAAAGTGTGTTAGACCCCAGCCAGCAGATTTCTTTCTTGGGGCTGGAGATTTGTTCCACTTCAGGACTGGCACGTCTGTCGCAGCGCAGAGTGGCCGCGTTCCACCACTGCCTCGCACTTTTTCAGTTGGGACGCAAACTGCGGTTCCAAAAAATTTTACAGCTGATGGGCATGATGGCCTCTATGATCGCTGTAGTTCCCCTCGGTCTACTCGAGATGCGACCCTTTCAGCGCTGGGTTCGTTCTCACCGACTGAATGTGTTACGTCACCGCAACAGGAAAATTCTGATAGACGCACAGTGCATGCTTGCACTCCGACCTTGGAGGGAACCCAACCTGCTTCGTCAGGGTTCACCGATAGGACGGGTGTCTTTCCGCAAGGTGGTGTCGACGGATGCCTCCCTGAAAGGATGGGGGGCTCTGTGCGATCACATGACAGTGAGGGGAAACTGGACTCCCGCGCAGTCCAGACTCCACATCAATCAGCTGGAGCTGTTAGCAGCGTTTCTTGCTCTGCAGCACTTCTGTCAAATTCTGAGCGGCCATCACGTTCTGATCAGAACAGACAACACCACAGTGGTCTCCTACATAAACAGACAAGGAGGGATCCGTTCCCTTCCTCTGTTAAAGATTACCCGCTCTCTGTTGGTGTGGAGCAGCGCACATGTCCTGTCGCTAAGAGCAGCTCACATCCCGGGACGTCTGAATCTGGGGGGCGGACCTGCTCTCCAGGGGAGGCCCTCTTGTGAGAGAATGGAGGCTTCACCCAGACGTGGTGTCTCTTATATGGGACCGCTTTGGGAAAGCAGCGGTGGATCTGTTTGCCAGCAAAGAGAACACCCACTGCCCGCTGTTCTTTTCCATGAAGGACTTGAACGCCCCTCTGGGGACAGATGCTCTGGCTCACCCTTGGCCTCCTCTGCCACTGTATGCGTTTCCCCCAGTGGAATTGATACTACCAGTGACAGAACGGGTACGCAGGCAGGGCCTGACCCTGATCCTGGTAGCCCCCAGGTGGCCAGCGAAACCCTGGTATGCAGAGGTGATCAGTCTGTTGGCGGCATGCCCATTCCGGCTTCCTGTCTGCAGGAATCTCCTCTCCCAAGCAGGCGGGGAAATACTTCACCCACGCCCAGAACTTTGGCAACTGCATGCCTACCTGTTGAAAGGTCCAACCTGATTGCTAAAGGGCTGCCTCCTGCAGTGGTTGCAACCATGCAGAGTGCAAGAGCGTCTTCCACTCAGGGTCTTTATACCTATAAATGGAAAGCCTTTGAACACTGGTGTCAGGAGCGGAACATCATCCCTTTTCAGTGTTCTGTAGTGGACATCCTGACTTTTCTCCAGGACCTGCTGGATAAGGGTCTTTCCTTTTCCACAATCAAGGTATATTTGGCTGCAGTTTCAGCTTGTCACGTTGGGTTTGATGGAATGTCCCCTGGTTCCCATCCACTGACTGTGCAGTTTCTGAAGGGGGTACGCAGACTAAGGCCCCCTATCAAGTCTGGTGTGCCATCATGGGATCTACCTTTGGTGTTGGAAACCCTTAGTGGTCCCCCGTTTGAGCCACTAGAGGAAGTTGATATGAAATTTCTTTCATATAAAACAGCTTTGCTCTTGGCTCTCACTTCTGCAAAGCGCGTTGGTGACCTCCACGCGCTTTCTGTGCACCCTTCGTGCACGCAATTTTCAGCGGATGGGTCCAGAGTCACTTTGCACCCAAATCCTGCATATTTACCGAAAATAATCCCATTAGAGTACAACTCTATGGTGATTGAACTTTTGGGCTTCCATCCTCCTCCGTTCACATCGGAGGAGCAGAGGCGGATGCATTTGTTGTGTCCTGTGCGTGCATTACGCACATACATTGACCGCACTCAAACAACGCGCTTGTCGGACCAATTGTTTGTGTGCTTTGCTAATCCTGCCAGAGGCAAGGCTTTGTCCAAGCAGAGGCTTTCACATTGGATTGTCGAAGCTATTCGATTAGCTTACGACAGCAGAGGTCTGCCTTTGCCTCAAGGTGTGAGAGCCCACTCGACCAGGGGCGTGGCCACTTCCTGGGCTCTGTTTCGGGGATCCCGTGTGAGTGACATCTGTGCTGCAGCTAGCTGGTCATCGCCTCATACTTTTATACGATTTTATCGTTTGGACGTGACAGCCCCTACGGTGGCTCACAATGTCCTCCTTGCAACATCTGGACCTAATAAGCTCTAAAGGTGTTGTAGTTTGGTTGCTGCTCGCAGGGCGTGTATATATGTCCCATAGTACATGTGTTGTACCGAGTGAATCGACTGAAAGGAAACGAAATGTTATGACTATAACTTCTGTTCCCTGAAGGAGAGGAACGAGGTACAACACATTTTTGCCCCGCTACGCAGTGCTCGGTGAAGAGCGGCTTCCGAACTGAGGTGAGACGTCAACGACAGGGCTTATAAGCAGAGGGCGGGTCCGCCCACCTGTCATTGGACGTCATCTGCCTAAAGGCGTGAATAGAGGTGTCTTCAGCCAGGCACGCGAGGGCGTGGTTTCCCATAGTACATGTGTTGTACCTCGTTCCTCTCCTTCAGGGAACAGAAGTTATAGTCATAACATTTCGTTTTTTTTTTTTTTTCCCCCTAGAAACTGAAGATTTTTCTACAAACTATAAGCTCAACAAACATTACAAGAACATTGTCAAGCATAGATTATTTCAAATGAATGAAAAAGTTATTTTTTTCTAATGTGAAAAGCAACAGTTTTATGTAAAAAAAAAAAAAGGACAGAAAAACTATACATTTTGAATTGTTTACTCTCCAAAAACTGTTAAATATAGAGTCAGAAGACAGCTTTCCTCTTTAGGCCGCAGTGCGTGTTCCCCTATGGTGTTTTAGTTTCCATTATTAAGCAGGAGGAGATGGAGAGAACATTTCCACGCTGCTGCAGCTAATTGCTCTGAATCAGGGGGAATCTGTTTATGGGTGCAACTTTGATCAGAGTACGGATGCTTTAATAACCTTTAATTTTATTTGCTCATCCCCATCATCCCCAGTCTGATTAAAAAACTTTTTCCCCTCTCTAATATAAATAAGAAGTTGGATTTTTTTTCCCTTTTTCCTTTATGCCAGTTTAGGAAAATACGGTGATGCTGTAATGGTGAATGGCAGGAGGGGGGGGGGGGGGGGTGTCAATGGGATTGCATAGTACCTGCATCCTGATAAGCCTAGTGATCTTACATCTGCTTTGCAATTGATATCAATTTTTGTCCAAGTTGTGATTGGTTAATATTTCCTTTGTCACTTAGAAATCAGCCATGTTTTAAGGAATCACACAACTATATTGTTTGAAATAAAGCAAAATGATTGATATAAAGAAAGAAAAAGTCAAAAAATATTGTTACAATATCCTAATAACACCCTGCTTATGTGTGCATACATATTGTATGTTCTTACATGATACAGGTTCTTGAGATATTTTACTTTATTTTGGTTTATGAATAAAATGCCAATACTTATTTTTAATTTAAACATGATTATTATCAAGCAGAAGATTTAGTCGGGGTGGAGGGTGTAAAACTGCATTTGCATTTTTTTTTCAGAAGAAATAAATTTGTATACATATGTTTTAAAGCTGTCCTATGGAGGGGATCTATAGTAAATAAACTATGATTAATACATTATTCACATTATTTTTTTAATTTAGCATAGTATTTAAATTGGCAAAAACAATTTAGTGTTTATCTGTCAATAATGGAGCCAATATACCCAAAAGAAACAGGCAGAGCCTTAAAATACACTGCCTCGAAGTGATGGACATAAGTAAACATGAAAACTTAGCTAGTGGATTGATCCAAATTGCTCCATATGATAAAACGGCATTTGTCTATGAAATCAAAGTTGTCATGAATGATGCAGTTGCCTTCATAAGGATAAAATTACAGCTACATAAAGTTTCAATTAAAATTTGAGTAAGTGAACTATTCCAACAAAGATTGAAATGCTATGGACCGAGTCACATGGTTTTGTTTACAAGCTTTGGTCAGAAAGCTTGTAAGCTTTGGATGGAAAAGTTTAAAAGTCAGTAATTACTTTTTAGAAAAACTTTTAAGATCATAAACTCAATGTTGTTATGTATTTTCTAAGCACTGGCAGCTACGTACTTGGCTGGCAACTATTCTTGACGACATCAAGTGATAGTAACATCTGGATTCAAGGACACTATTTGTCCATATCTCTCCAATTGTAGGGCTAAATGTAGGGTAGGGAGAAGATGAGGTAGGGAACGAATTTGGATTTGGTCAACGTCATGGATTGAGGTCATTTTTAAAACTCCTCTTCAAGTCAAAAGTAGTGTCTGATTTCCACCTTTTTTTTTTAACAGTAAATAATATAACAAGATTCTTGAGGAAATCTCAGTCATGTAGGAAGAATTGGGAAAAAAGTATATATATATATATATATATATATATATATATATATATATAAACTCCTACACCTGAGGCAGGAGCACTCCACCCACCGAGAGAGGGCAAACTACCTTTCTCCGGTCGAGAACCATGGCCTCAGATTTAGCGGTGCTGACCCTCATCCCAGCCGCTTCACACTCGGCTGCAAACCGCTCCAATGCATGCTGGAGGTCCTGGCCCGATGGAGCCAACAGAACAACATCATCTGCAAAGAGCAGAGAGGAAATCCTGCGGTCCCCAAACCAGATCCCCTCCGGCCCCTGGCTGCGCCTAGAAATTCTGTCCATAAAAACTATGAACAGAACCGGTGATAAAGGGCAGCCCTGCCGGAGTCCAACATGCACCGGGAACAGGTCTGACTTACTGCCGGCCATGCGAACCAAGCTCCTGCTCCGGTCATACAGAGACCGGACAGCCCTGAGTAAGGCTCCCCGGACCCCATACTCCCAGAGCACCCTCCACAGGACACCACGGGGAACGCGGTTCGAACGCCTTCTCCAAAATCCACAAAACACATATGGACTGGATGAGCGAACTCCCACGAACCCTCCAGCACCCTGAAGAGGGTATAGAGCTGGTCCACTGTTCCACGGCCAGGACGGAAACCGCACTGTTGTTCTTGAATCTGAGGTTCGACTATCGGACGGACTCTCCTCTCCAGTACCCTGGCATAGACTTTCCCGGGAAGGCTGAGGAGTGTGATTCCCCGGTAGTTGGAACACACCCTCCGGTCCCCCTTCTTGAAAAGGGGAACCACCACCCCAGTCTGCCAGTCCAGTGGTACGGTTCCTGTCTGCCACGCAATGCTGCAGAGACGTGTCAGCCAAGACACTCCCACAGCATCCAGAGACTTGAGGTACTCAGGGCGAACCTCATCCACCCCCGGAGCCTTGCCACCGAGGAGCTCTTGACTACCTCAGTGACCTCAGCCCGGGTGATGGACAGTTCTACCCCAGTTTCCTCAGCCTCTGCTTCCTCAACGGAAGGCGTGTCAGCAGGGTTGAGGAGATCCTCAAAGTACTCCTTCCACCGCCCGACAATGTCCCCAGTTGAGGTCAGCAGATCCCCACCTGCACTAAGAACGGTGCCTGCAGAAACGAGGGAAGATCGGAGCGTGAGATTGACAGGCGGATTGGAGCGGCGTCCGCCATTTTGCGGTCGCTGTACCGGTCCGTTGTGGTGAAAAGAGAGCTGAGCCAGAAAGCAAAGCTCTCGATTTACCGGTCGATCTTCGTTCCAGTTACTCACCTATGGTCATGAGCTTTGGGTCGTGCCCGAAAGAACGAGATCCCGACTACAAGCGGCTGAAATGAGTTTTCTCCGGAGGGTGGCTGGGCGCTCCCTTAGAGATAGGGTGAGGAGTTCAGTCACCCGGAGAGAGCTCGGAGTAGAGCCGCTTCTCCTCCGCATCGAGAGGAGCCAGTTGAGGTGGCTTGGGCATCTGGTTCGGATGCCTCCTGGACGCCTCCCTGGAGAGGTGTTCCGGGCATGTCCCACTGGGCGGAGGCCCTGGGGAAGACCCAGGACACGTTGGAGAGACTATGTTTCTAGGCTGGCCTGGGAACGCCTCGGGGTCCCCCCAGAGGAGCTGGAGGAAGTGGCCGGGGAAAGGGAAGTCTGGGCATCTTTGCTTAGACTGCTGCCCCCGCGACCTGGTCCCGGATGAAGCGGAAGAAGATGGATGGATGGATGGATGTATATATATATATATATATACAGTATATGCACAAATAAGAGTAGACACCTCGATAGACACATTCCATCAAATATTTTGGATTGTGACATAAACTTTTTTACTAGATGTAACCCTTGTGCTATCCAAGGCACGTTTATATTTAAAGTGGGGTCATCTGGACCCTACAAGACAGAACACTGAACGTTTTTTTCCTCAATGATTTTTATCTTCACTGGTGTCTCTGGCAGACATAAGATTCTGTCCAGGTGTCCACCTTTGTCATGGAAGGGATCACACATCAATATAAAGGTAGGGTCATCTAAGACCTCATAAGAGAGCTAAGGGTTATAAAAAAAAAAAAAAAAAAAAAAAACATCAAGAAAAGAATAAGATCCCTAACAAAGTCAACATTTATCAATAGATGACTCCTATCAAAACTGACTTGCTAGTGTCCCAATTTGACGCATTTATAGGAATATTTAAGCCATTCCTTTACCTTCTTATTCAAAGCAGATAATACCCCAGTGGTTCAAACTGATTTTTAAGGATGTGGCTTAATGCCAATAAATGCCAAGATAATAAAATTGATTGACTGACTGCTGCCAAACAAGGCTCTCATGGAAAAGGGCAAAGCTGCCTATTGCATCAATTTATGTCAGATTGAAACATGGCACTGAGATAGCATCCAGGAGCAAATTATTGCATAATGCTATCTGAATCAAATCATTGTAACAATAAACAAATAAATATATTAAATTATAGTTATTATACGGCTTTTAATAAAATGTACAATATTACATTAGCTAGAAAATTCCTTTCATGACTTGATTAATATGCAACAAAGGCTTTTCTGGTGCTGGAGTTCTCGTAACTGTCTCAGACATATTCATTTAGCTGTTTTGAGCTAGCCTGAGCAGAGTCAAGACTGAAGATGAACATGCTCCCTGACTTTCACACAGATTTCCATTGTATTCGTGTTTTCTTTAATTAACCCTGTGAGAAAACAGCTGACAAAGTTAACGCTCCGCTCCCACAAGGCCAACAGGCGGTCACACCTTCAGCTTCTCTTTAAATGGCCTCAGTGGCACTCAATTGTTAAAAAAAAATAAGTATTAAAGAGGTTCAAGGGAGACAATAGAGAAAGCAAGAGACATATGTTAATGACATATTTTAGAACACTTTCCACTTTGTGTTAAAAAAAAAAACCATGTGGTTTCTGTTGAAGCAGGAAACGACTCCCTTCTCATCCCTCTCTCCACAGGCCTAGAAAAAAACCCAGAGGACTTGACACCTCCAGCCTCTAGCTCTCACATCTTAATGAACGCTGAGGGAAAAGAGATGCAGAGGCACAGGGAGCCAAAATCTATGAGCAAAAAATCTGTTTTTGTAAAAGTACAAAAGGAAATTTACTCACCTCTAACAAACTAGCAGTCAGGCCTCATCAGACCACACACTAAGAATGATTCAATTCAGTTCAGTTTAAAAAACGTATAGAGCATCAGTACACAACCAAGCTTCTTTCAAACCGCAAATAAAAGAACAAGTTGCATCAACAATGAACTTTCTTAATATTGATTGCTGGAATATGTGCAGAAAAGGAAAATGCCCCTTGTCCATGCATGAATCTTTTTGTCATATTAACAAACTGGTGAAAAAACAAAATTTCAATGCAACCCTGATAAAGTGTCTTCCCTGACAGGCTCTTTCCAAGCTGTCAACCCAAGTAAAAGCAAAAATAATAAATATATCATGTATTCATCAGATATAATTGACTAATTTTCCTCCCAATCTTGCTCATTGTTGTATTTTTGACTTTCATACACAATTGATTTGTAAAAAGACAGCTGAATGAAAGTTTTTGTACAACACCACCTGTTTGGTATATATTTTTCCTTTGTAGACACAGACTGGTGCATTTGAACATTTGCACAAATTCCTCTAAACAATTTATAGACTCAACATAATATATATGGAAGCAGCAGATTTTGTGGTTTGTCCAAATTTTTTTGGTTCTCATTTTTTGTCATGTTAGTGTGTATTTACAATTTATAAACAACACTGCAAGAGAGTAAACTGGAGACTCACAAGCCACTTGATTTCTCCATTTCTTTAAGCTGATCTCTTACGGTCTTGTAGCTGTTTTGAATCAAACACATCCTTTCATGGCGTTTATTGTGTGCTTTTCTCAGTTCTTCATTCTCCTCGGTCTGAAAATGAATGAAAGGAAAGACGTTTCAGAAAACAGATGTATTGTCAAAGGAAACATACAGTCTGAAGGTCGTTAAAATTAAAGTACAACGAGGTGGCAGAGAACCTAAAACCAACCACTCATTATTTTCACACAGGCTCAGGATCAATTGAGAAGATATTTTTGGAGATTTAGTCAAATAAAATTTGAAAATGTTTGATCACCATTTAAAAAAAATGAAGAAAACTGGTGTCTTCGCCAAGGTTTCACCTGCCATCACCTAATCCAATCCTAAACACTTATGCAGGCTTGATAAAATTATTTTTTTTTTCATTTGGTCAAAGTTGAAGTGCTTCTGAGGAAGTGTATCCCATAGTGCAACATCAAAACAACAGCTAAGAAAGAGAACATATTTTGTATTGCAGGGGTTTTCTTGTACTTTTAAGTGGCAATTAAGCAAACCATTGATGACTATGTTAATATATTGAAGATGTGCCTATTTTTTACTTAATTTACAGTGTTTGCTACTCTGAAATAAACATGTTCATATTTATTTTTCCACTTTCAATCTTTCTGGAGCGGTTTGTCTCTATAAAAGTGAAGGATGTCGTATAAAAGGCATTGCAGTGTCACATAACAGTAAGCAGCGCTGCACTTTCCCAGACTGTGGGAACTGTTTGATTGCATGTGTTGTGATATGGGGCTTCTAGCAGGAGATTTGTTGCTGGCACTTTTGTTGACAGCTATTACAACAAAGCAAGAATTGGCTGCTGCTTTAAAGAAGAAGCAGGAGAAGACAACATATGGATTTTCTTGTCAGGGGCACCCGCACTCCCCATCACATTGACCTTAGTAGTAAGGGCAATGGAGGAAAGTCTTTCAAACAGACAGGACAGACAGAGGTGAAAAGTCAGTTCATAAAGTGGAAGAAAGACAAAGACAGACCAGAGAAATTAGAAAAGAGAGAACAAAGCAAAAGAGCCGAGCCAAAAGAAAAGTGAATGGAAGAGTGCAGGACAGGTTTCTGCTTGAGTGGCCAGGGCTAGCGAGAGTTGTCGAGTGCTTTCTGAAGGGAAGGAGCTTGTTTACTGCTGATATGACACAGCTACCCTGCAGAGAGGGAAATGCGAGCCCTCAGCCCTGTTATTATTAACAAGGACAAAGAGAACACAGAGAGTACACAAACATGGACTGGACACATGAGTGTGCGCACACGCATACCATGCACAATCCGCGCTGCCGATGTGACATGTATGGATTTTCCCTAGTGAGAATTATTCACAAAAGACATCTGCAAGACAGCCTTGCCCCCATCAAACAGCCCTGACCTCTCAAAAAAAAACCCTCTTCTCTAATGAAATGGGCTGAACCAGAGTTGTGTTAACTGGTAGAACTAAGAGTTGAGAGAAAACAGGAAAGTTGAGGCTGACAGTGGGGTTCACTGATGGAGGAGAGAAGGGAGGTGGGTTAGGGGTGATTGGAAGAGGGTGGGAGAAAGTGCAGGGTATTAGGCATATCATGGCTTCCCCAAGTACTTATAAAGCTTCCTCAATCAATACGTCCTTTCATTCGGCCAGGAAATACATCTGTGGACATTCAAGCTGAAAAATAATTACACAGCAACAGTTACTTCTTACCAGAAAGAATACAAGAAGCAGGAGGAACACTATTAGGAGAAAAGTTTGTTTCCACTCAGCTGTCAGAATCAACATGTTGATGGCATGGCTACCACACACAGTTTTAAAAGGAGTTATATTGACAAAAAGAAGAGAGAATTAAAGGGGAGAGACAAGCACTGGGAAAAACAAAGTAATCCAAAAGTTTAAATGGAAATTTGTAAGGGTTGATGATAAAAATCACATTTCTTGCTTCAAAAATGCCAGTAAAGGTTCTCATTCTTGCTTCTTGACAGAGAGGACAGATGGTTTGAAAGAAGGGTTCAGAGAAACCTTCCCTCAACAGAGGGGGAGGCCTCAGACAAATGGATCACCAAGCTGCCCTTTTATTAATTCCAAAGAAGACCAAGGCCAAATCTGAATTCTTCCTCTACCCCTACGGCTTGTCCTTATCCTTCAAATTGCAGAGGTATTTGAAGGGGTAGGGGTGTAAGAAATTGTTTTCTAAAGGCTAACCCTTGCAGCGGAGGGTTTTCTGCTAGCAGCCCCGCACTAACAAAGCTGACCGGCCACTATTGATGACTTCATTGAGTAGGAGTGATGCCCGAATTTGAAGATACTATTTTTCCATAACTCTCCGCTTGGAGGGCTAAATGTAGGTGTAGGGAGAAGCCGTAAGGATTGGATTAAAAATGTCACTACGACAGCTCCCAATGACCCTGTTATGGGGCTCTGAGGGATTACAAGAGGAGAGACTTTTTCACTCTGGTTACTCTTCTTTGTTTTCCTTTAAAGATTCACTCTGATGAAAATTATGTTTTTGGTGTTTTTCACACATTCTATTAGCATTTTTCTCATAATGGAAGACACATATACAGAAATTAAGAATAAAATTGAATATTTCTTTATTCAAATCATGGCGAATCAGGAGCAGGCAAAATAAATTAAGTTGAAGAAGCTTGTAGTTGTTACATACAAACTACAAACAGAGGGCCACAAGCTCCCTGCTTTGCTCCCTTCTGATACATTCACTTGCAGACAAATAGAAACATATACATCTTTGTTTTAGTCTTGTGATTTAGCAACTGGTTTATAACTGTATGGCTGGATAGCTACTATATCACTGACACTTTTTTTTTTTTTCCCGCCATGCTAAAACTGAACTGGCGACCTATCCAGGGTGTAACCTGCCCTCATCCATCAGTAGTCAGGTTAGCCTCCAGCACCCCTGTGACCCCGAAATGGACAAACGGCTAAGAAAATGAATGAAGGATTCTTTTTTTTGCACCACTAATGTTACCTTGGGGGTTGTGAGGGGTTGTGAGCGGCTGTAAGCTAGCGGTTTAGAGTGTAAACAATCCAAAAAAAATGTTTTTCAATTATTAGGACCTTTATTTTACCAGGACATCCCATTGAGACTACATCTCTTTTTCAAGGGAGACCTGGGCCAAAAGGTAACTTTAGCTAAATGAGCTAAAGGTAATACATTATTAAATATATGGATATGGTTTAGTCTGAAAGTCATGGAATAGCATGATATAGGCCTTCTAATGAGCCATCCATTTGCAGGAATGTGGGCGACCCACCTGGAGGATAGAAATGTGGTCTCAACCCTGCAAACCAAGTAAACTGATAAAAACCCCTTGAATGAGTGGCAAAATGCTTCAAGGAGGAAGATTTTAAGTCCAGTTGCTATGACTTAACTTAAAAACATAAAAAACAAAGACAAATCAGCTAAATCCTGCATTCAACCAATGCCCTCATCAGTGTGGTTCCATTCTTCTGTGCCATACATACGATCACCTTAAGTTCCAGACAAGTAAATGGCATCATTAACTAAGACAGTCATGCATGTTGTGTGAGTCTGTGTTGAGCATTACGGTCTGCGAGTGATGTAATTCAGACACTTCAGATCTGACAGGGAAATGATGCCTTGTGTTGTCCAGGGATTGTATCCTAAAGGGAGATGACCTTTGCATAATCCCTCACTTCCTGGCCAGACACAAAGACTGTAAAAGGACAGAACTGAAGGCAAGAAATCTGAAGCAGGCTCATATAGAGAAGGGAAAAAAGTTTGACGGTAGCTGATAAAAGAAAAAATATAAAACAAATAAAAAAGGCTGAAAGTAACGTCATGGAGAACACAAAGAATAAACAGTCAATCAAGCTCACAATACATCTAAAACTACTTTCAACAGAGCATTCCCTCCCTATTGGTTTACAGAGAAATCTGCTCTTCTGTACACAGATACAGCGTATGAACAATAATGTGGGAATGAAAGGTAGGAACGTAGAGAAGGCCATTAAGGACAAGGAAGTGTTCCTGCATCAAACACACTGGAAAGACATATCATAGCTTCTTGTTTTGGCTCAATCAGGAATGCCTGATTTATCAAGAAATAGACAATGCACCCTTAATAATAATTAACTCAAAAAAATCACAACAGTTCCATCTGTTTTCAGAGGAATTAGGGGGAATGGTGAAGGCAAATGGTTGCTAATTTTAATACCAACATTATCAGACAAAAAGCAAGTGTGAACATCACTACTGAAACAGACATTTGCAGCAGTTTTCTTTTGTCAGGCATATTTAGTGTGTGTCAACACAATGCCAGGAAGTAAAGCCATCAGAATTGATATCAACTGCTGACTTGTCTCAACACATTTGAAGCCCTTGTGACTGTTAGTCGTAAATGAAAAAGGGTTTTTGGAAACAGCAACAAACATCAGGAAGTCAGAGTTACATCTTGGAGCTTGAAGAGACATGTTTAGGATAAGATAAATCATAGTAAAAAATAGAGCTTGTTTTGGAAAAATTTGGTGGAGAATTTTATTTATTTATTTTTAAAGAAAACTCATCAAAATGTATCAGAATCGATACAAGTGGTCAACTTTTCTTCATGAAAGTTGTAGTTGATTGGTGATAAAAAATATCCTTGTATTCAGGAATTATTACAATTTTTTGGATTTGTTGTGTGTTTATATGTGCATTTTCCAACAACTTTACAACAAAAAAAAGATTTTAATAACTAGAGGCTTAAATTTAGCCCTGCCAAACAGCTCCTCAAATCACATGTCACAAGAGTGTAACATTGTTTGTCATAGATTGTACCAATAATTTCAAAACATGGTAAAAACAGAATTCTTTTTGAGAATGTTCTGCACACATTTTCTTTTAACCTGAAAGTAGGGTCCACTCATTTTTTTTCATAAAAAAGTATTTACCTTTAATTGCAAAAGCTCTTCAAGGTCTTGAATTCTTCGTTCAGCTTCGTTGTTGTTGTTGCTTCCCAGCCCCACACTGCTGGCAGGGGACAAAGACCTGGACCGCTGAACAGGTGTTCCCTGGGTGTTCCCATTCAATGAAGCACTGAGGTTAGTACTTTATCTCTTATCTATTTAAAAGCACAAGTCCATGAAGCAATTAACTTGCTGCACGAAACGCAATGAATGCCGCACACACATATTAAAGCCAACCCCTTCCCATCCAAGGAATGAACAACGCTTGCAAGCCGCGGCACACATATCACTGCAGCGCTGCCAGCAGATGAAAACGCACGCCGCCACAAAGCAAAGGAGGGTTCCACTTTTGTGTGTTTGGAAGCTGGAGTTGCAAGCTGAGAGAAGCAAAGGTTTCTCCCTGCGACTGGCTAATGAGTATGTTCATTTCCATTTACATTGTTTCTTTGACAATAATGATGTCCCATTAGGGGAGACTAAAGGGGCTATAGATTCCAGAATGTGCTGGGCTTCATTACAAGAGGTGGGCAGGGAGGCTGCTCTAATTGCTCTACTAGGGGCCTCCAGGTTACACTTGATAGGACAACTGGAAGAGCTACCGATTAGAGGGGGGTGCAGTTTGCGAGCCAGAGTCTTCAGTAGAAATAAATAAAGAAATGGAGAAGTGCTGCGGCTCTGCTGTACAAAAGCGCTGGGAACAATATGGTGGAGGAATATGAATATGAGAGGATAGCGGGCCCCATGCAGTGCCAGGCAGGGCTGTCCAGATGGCAGGCTAAAATATGTAATGCGACTAAATGCCCAACAGTCCTTGGGCAGGACTACATGAGCAATTGAGAAGGAGGAGAAGGAGGAGGTTAATGATAGAATGCTCAATCAGTAACACCCATAATCCGAAACTGTGTTTGATTAACACTTTCAAACGTTGTCTTTTATTAATGTCATAAACCGTAGCATTCCACTGAATTGAAACCACCTGCTATGAATGCTGGGGACTTCAATGGCGTTGAAGCTAGTTTAATTTTTGCTACCGGTACTCCCTTTTAAGGAAAATCTGATATAAAGCGAGGTCCATTTGCATCAATTTACCAGAGACTGAAAAAAAATAATCCAACATGAATTCCTTTTTATGTTAAACATGTTTGGGAATGTGCCCTGGGGCTTCAGTTGACTCCAGTGACCCGGTGGACCCGGCTCTGATAACATGTCTGCACGGGTGCCAACCATGTGTTCCAACTCTGCCTTAATGACTCTATGCAACTAATTAGCAGATTGATCTGCATATTCCCGATAAGTGGCAGGCCAACTGGCTTGGTCCGTCTGTACAGGGGGAAAACCCAAACACCAAAAGGAAAATCCAAACCCAAACGGAAACTTCAAGATGACCAATTAAAAAGTAACTTGTGGGGAAGATCCAAAAATCTCAAGTCTAGAAGGGGTCAAATGTAACTTTCAACAGACCTATGGAAACATGTGTATCACCCTTTAACTCTAGAGGATGAGTGAAGGCTCTTCATGATTTAATAAAAAAAATATTTAGAATAAAATATAAACAAGATTTAAGTATGACTAGTTAGTAAACTAATAGAAAAGTGGTGTGGAGTATGAGTGTCACACAGGTTTGAATTCACAAGTTCACAATTCAGTTTGATCTTTATTCTAACAAATGTAAAAAAAGTCTCAAATTTCACAAATCTCTAATAAAAATGGATTATTAATTTGTTTTCTTTAAAAAAAAGAATAGGGATTTAAATCGTACAGAGTGGGAGGGTTTATAAGTAAAATAATTGATTCTTGAATTAAAAACTGTTTTTTTGGGGGGGGGGCTGAAAAATTACAAAAAAAATTTTTTAAAAGAAAAACAAAAATTTGAATTTGATGAATAATCATTGCATTTTCTAAGGGAAATTTATAGATGTATTTATATCAAGCCATTTAATTCAATTTTAAGGTTCTTTTATTAGGTTACAAAACTCTTAACTGCTCTGGGCCCTCTTATTTTGGAGATTTTCTTTTAAAACATGAACCCCCGCCGACCCTGAGGGCCTCCAGCAACGGTCTTCTGGTTGTTCCTCGGGTGAGGACTGTGACCTACGGTGAGGCTTCCTTCCACCACTGCGGGCCATGCCTGTGGAACAGCCTAGCGGAGAAACTCAGGGCCGCTGAGTCTGTAGAGATTATTAAGAAAGGGCTCAACCTTTTTAATATAGCTTAAGATTTCTGTACTTTTATGGTTCTCTTAATTTTGTTTTATTGTTTTAGCTAATACGTATTTCTATTTATTTTCTATTTTATCATCTCGTGCAATTGTTGTATTTTACTCAATTTGTTCTTAGCTCCAGTGTTTCCTCATTTGATCCATTTACTCCAGGTTGTCGGCTGTCTCTAGGGCTCGGTTTTGGTGCTCGCCCTGTCTGGGGTGGGAGGGGTCCCGCACTACAACTGTAAAGTTGTGGTGCGGGACCCCTGCCTCTCTGGTTTGGGTGGGTGCCACTGCGATGCCCTATGTGTGCAGCCGGCCACTGTGATAAATGGATCACACTGTACTGTTTCCGCACGCAGCCAAGCCACGTGTTTCTTTTATTTTATATTGATTAATTTATTTATTGTTAATCCTTATTTATTTATTTTATGGAGGGTGGATTATTGCAACATTGGGGGGTGGGGGTGGGGGAGGGGGGTGGAGCAAGAACAGGGTTTGCTGGGGCAATTATTTTAACATTACTGTTTTTAATTTTTTTCTTGTTTTTATGTTCAGGGCCTTGGGCTAGCGCAATGCCATGAAATGCGTTTTATAAATACATTGATTGATTGATTGATTTATTTAAATTTTTTTTTAAATAAATATTGGAAAATGTAACATTATGGAAATGTTGTGAATTACAAATCCGAAAGAGATTCTAGATCAAACTGTTTTTTTTTTAAACATTACACGACTTTATTTGGAAGAGAAGTATACATTTTCCAAAATTGTGAGCATCAGTCTAACACTGAATGCTGTAAATTGCAGGTTATGTAGTTCTGTAAAATACCTCTCACTTAAGCGAGCAGTAACACTCACTTTAAAATAAGAAAAAAGCTATGAACTGTCCTCTAGTTTGTTGCTTTGAACAGTACACGAGGCACATCCAAATACCATGTTACTTTAAAACTTGAGTATAACCTAACATATGGGTTTTGTATTTTTGTGTATAAAGCAGTAAAAAATCCGTCACTTACCTGAGAAAAACTCCTAAAACTCTAAAGCAAAAGTTACATTAAAGCCTAACTGAATTTGCACCACACAAATTATAAATTCTTGTTTTTCTTTTTTTTCCAAACAAATTAATTATTTGTAATATAATAAGCCGTATTTAAATTCTTAGTTTTTCCTTATTTCAAAAAAATATGTGGTAGAAAAATGTTTTGAAATGAGAAAGACCGGGCAAAGGTTGATTGAAAAATCCATAAATACACTGAGCCTTCATTGATGATGACAAAATATGCACAATATGAAATTACATGATAATATAATTCATAGCCTTTTTTCAGTGTAATGAAGAATACAAAATGCGAAAAAAAAACTTTGATTCAGGGTCTGCTCAGATAAAATTGGCATATTTCTACAAAAATGAGTTAGTTTTTCATCTCACACACTTAATCTTCTGGTTATGTGTCACAGCAAACAGATTAGGTCAGCCTAATTGCTGCGTAAATACGTCTAAGAATGTCATAAAGTTATTGTGGAGAATAAATGCTCGAATAATTGTGGTTCATCGTTCGATGTAATGAGGACAACAATATAAATCAAACAATGTCTTCAGGCCGTCTTTCCAGTGAGTGAGGCCATCTAGAAATGTGTCCTGCCAAACTTATGAGTGAGATTCTGAACAGATCAAAAGCCTCTTTCTTGTTCATGATGTACTGCTGAAGCGGTAAATTAGCCAGTGCCTGAGCCCAAGGCATGCGTGAAACCAGCAGCACACGCCAGTCTGCTCACAGTAGGAGGGGCGTTGTGTTTTTGTGTTGGCAAGTTCAGGACAAAGGTTGACAGAAGTTTGCTCTGCTGAATCACATGATTCTCATCAAGCACTTCTTTTTTTAATGATATTTCTTCTCCGTGGCTTTGATCTAACTCATATAAGCAAAACGGTTATGTGAGGGCATGCTGACTCGTCACACAGGTGCTGTTTTTGGCGGACTTGACAGTGGAGTGGGTTGACCGACCTGTTGTCTTCTGACTGGGTGAGCAGATCTGGGATGGAAATTCTGGTCTTCTGGTCTAGGATCTGAACCTCCGCTGGAGGCCTGGTCAGAGTGAGAACAAAGTCTTTGAGGAAGAGAGACAGCATCAGCCTGCTCCGCAACCACAGCCTGCAAAAAAGAAAGACGACAAGTATGTATGTTATGAAGATAACTTGAACATGATATGGCTAATATGACTAAAACAGATCCTTGAATTGTGAAAGTGGAACTTTTTATAAATGTTCATCGAATAAAGGGTAATAACCAATGATCACTTATATGACCAATTCCAAATGAAAACTGTGAAAAACGTCTGATCATCGCACTAAAGTATTCAAAGTTTCAGGTAAAAATAAAGACCTTTACCGAATGTTAAGCACGAAGCAAGCATGGGTGGAATGTCATCACCTTTTTCCCAAAAAGTCCTGATTGTATTATCAGAAACCTGGCATCTGGGTGTGACCTTGTTAACTGCCAGGGTAATCAACTTTAACCAAAGGGGAGGAGAGTGGATGATAAATTATTAGTGAGGAAGATTTTGTTCATGTTTTATTAAATTGGCCTGTCAAAGGGGGCTGGTCAAATTATCTGGGGCCTCGTTTATTGGAGGTTGGCCATATTGGCGCATCTGTTACAATTACTTATAATTTTCAGGCAGGCGGGCAGGCAGGACGAAGTGGGTTTTTTAAGCATCAGCTACATAAAGCAATTTAGAAATTAACTGATGGAGTGAGAAGTGTTGAACTCTTTCTCATCCCCTCCCCAATCCTGATGTTCATTCAGTAAAAAAACAAACCAGGAAAACTGAAGGGAATAGAAGCGTAAAAAGATGCAAAATAAACATAATGAAACTGCAGTAAATCTGACGGAAATGGAAATTAAAATGACAGAAGAGAAGACTGGTGAAGTGGGAGTGAACAAAAAGTACAATGAGATTGGAAAGAGCAAAAAAAGAACAAGTCAGCCCTGGTAATTACTGAACACGATTAGGTTCTTAGGGGAACTTGTCAGGCACTAGTGGCCCTCGCCGGTGAGGATGCAGCAAGCAAGAACATATGGAGTGAGGCTGGTGCTTGCGCTCCCCGAAGCTCGTGACCCGTCTGCTGCCGAGCCCTTGAGCTGAATCTGAAATGAGACTTGCCAGACCTAATGTTCTGCACATGCACCATTTATGTCACAAAACAAATCTGATCACTGTTAATTAAGGAGCAGCTATAATCAGTCGGGGGCCCCCCGCCACAGAAAAACACACAACAGTATTTAGAAAAATGTATGCTCACACAGACCTGCTCAGATCCATCGTTTAAACAACAGAACAAGTGGAAAAGTTTGAGTGGAACCCCAAATCTAAATTTTGTTTGTATTCACTTAGTGTTTAAAGACGGTATACGTGTGTAACGGAAGAAAGGTACAGCACCGAGTCGGTGCGCGCATGTTTTATGCCTGCGTAGGCAGCACTGAGTCCTCCCACACAGTTTGCTTGACCCCAGTGTATGTGTTTGAATGGGTGAGTGTAGATCTCTGCAGCAGCACATGGCTGTGCTTCAGTAATGAGATGGACTGCGCAACACAGAAGCTCTCATCTAATGAGAGCAGTTGAGCTTGTAAAACACACTGCTGGCCTCCATGTCATTAGTATGTCTCTGGCCCTGGACACGGTCTGGCTTCAAACGCACACGCCAAACTCCTATCGACAATGTTATTTGATTTAGAAAATAAAAAAAAAAGTAAAAATCCGGCACTCACAAGAAGAGCCAGAAAATATAAGCGATTGAGTATTTATCTGGAACGTCAGAATAATCAAGAGAAAACATAGATAAGGTGGTTTTGTGTTTTCTTGACTCTTTTTGGAATACAAAATTTTCGTCGTTTTGAAGTCTACCCATAATGATGATCAAAAGAATTCCCAAAGCTAAAAGGTGACAGGTGATGATGCGAGGTTTATGCAAGAAAGAGCCTGTATGGATACTGCTAGACCAAATAGCATAATAAGCTGAGAAAAAATATAAACATGCTAGACAGGGGCAACAAGTGTTTTATATATTTTTTTATTTAAAAAAAAATACATAAAAAACAGTATTCATAAAATAACATCTAAATCAAATTAAAAAAGGAAAAAAAAGAAGCATTAAACATATGAAAAAATAGGCAAAGAAAAATCTAATGTAAAAGAGAAAAATTATCAGTGATGGGTGTCAATGCTCATTTCACAAAATACTCCAATTCCTATGAATTTAATAAAAAATAAATAAATTTAAGTCAACACTTTGAATGCAGATTTAATTCTCCTGCGGAAATTTCCATGCTGACTTCCCTTATTCCCAAGCCAACAGGAACATTTGAGAGCTTTGAATGACTGCCTACACAATTAACAATTTACCTTTCATTCAGTCTGATGATTAGCCAAGAAAGCCTGAGGTCTGCTATGGATTCTAATGTGGGTGTTTAATCAGCACTCAGCTTTGATAGCCAGAGACTAAACTACTCCAACTATTGTTCATTCATTCCTCTAATGAGGGATATTCCCTTCCTCTTTTTTATGATTGTGACCACCCGACCTTGTAGCCACAACTTTCCTAATCTGTTGTTGCGTTAAGGCCACACACAGTTGATTTATGCTCCTTTAAGAGGAATAAATCTAAAACAAGTGGTATAAACTACACAAGTACTTGTAATCTTTTTGCATTGGAAAATAGGTAAAAATTTAAACACAGAAAATGTTAATTTACCTTCTTTGAAATTCTTAAAGAGAAAACCATTTCATGGCATCGGAAGAATAACTTTTAATAGTTTATAATTATAAAACGTAGCTACAAAAGTGCCACAAGTGTGTTTGCTGGCAGGTTTGTAATTGCAAACTTGTACTTTATTCAAGTTTGTGCGAATCATAAAAAATAAGATGTGTTGTAAATTCATGTGCTAGTTCAGACATATTTCAGATAAATAACCTGGTAAAGAAATATAACTTGAAAAAAAATATTAAACAAAAAGAGACAAACTTAGAAACACATATAAAATAAAAACACATTCTTAAAAAAATCTGAGTTCAGTATTAACAATAGATTGCTTGTATTTCAAAAGATTTTAAGAGCCTTAGTTGGGCGTGGAGAACCATGAGATTTAGCTACTTTAAAAAAAAAACAAAAAACTAGAAACAGCTAAGCTTTGATTACATAGATGTTGTCAATATCAGACTTTTAAATTGTAGGGCCTAAAAGTGAGTCTTGTTGGTCTCTTTAACAAATTTCACAGCACTGAGATTAACCTATCTTTATTGTATCAAACGTGTTCAAGTAAAAAAGATTAAAAAACCCTTGAAATAGATGTCAATCATGAACTGAAGTCTAATAAGAAGAGTTTAATCTGTCATCTCATCCTTCAAATTGTTACATCTTAACAGCAAAAGTTAAGAGTTTGATTTATTTATTAAATGAAGTTGAGATAATCTAACTTAGCAATCATATCGACATATCAAATACTACTCACAGCCTCTTATGCGTTCCTTCTCACCGTCTGCAGAAAGCCTAGAAAGAGAGCGGTGTTCAAAGCTATGGCTCTGGCACATATTCAAATGAGCTCTGGCGCCTCTGCTCTGTGCTTCTGTTGTTCTCCTTTACCAAAACATTTAAAATTAAAATCAAATCTGCCCTAACAACCTAGGCATTGGAAATTTAACAGGGACTTCTTGAAGAATTTAAGAATATATGCGCTTCTACACGTGCGGCTTAAGTCAAACACGCAACAGAGCACGTGTAGAAATACACATTGAAGGGCCCTTCAATTACGTGCTACACCTTTGGACATGTCTTTGATTTCTTTGGCGATGGTGTTTTGTACTAGTGAGGAGCTTCAAAAACCTCCACATCAGGTGGATTGCAGGTTCTGTTGAATATTTTTAAATTGATAACTAAGGAGAAAAAGAACAATGATTTAAAAGTACAATAAAAATAATAAACATATGTGTGTTCAGTTAACAGACATCCATTTGTATGTACTGAACTTGCATAAAAAATAAATCTTTAATCACAAAAATGTTTTAAAGTGTTTTAAATTGTTGTTGAGCTTATCTTTCTTATTATTAATTTTTTTAACTCGATTCAAGTCAAGTCACTAAAATTCCCTTTTCTTTAGTAAACATTTTTATATTAGCAATTTGTAATAATGTTCTACAACATATATCTGGCACACTCTGTAAAAATCTGTCACTTTGAAAAGTGAGCATGTTATTTGATAAAACTTGAGAAATTTCACTACTTTTCATCTTTCATTTGTGGTAATCTTTTTATTTAAGTGTTTGAATTTCAAAGATTACAAGGAGTTTGATGCATCTTAGCTTTTCTAGGACAGAAAAACTCAAAATGGTATGTGTGCGTTTTCTTCCCCATACAAAATCCACACTCCATGCACACAATACTAACTGAATCTTCTCTAAATATAATATTAATTACTGGGGGAACACTGCTGTACTGTATTTAATTATTGACTAAATGAACCGTTTATACTTTACTGCTGGTTTAATTAACTAGGTTAAATGAGATAGAGCAATTGTAACTCGTTTAACATTTGAGCTGATACCTTTTGACTTCCCCAATCTGGGGGCAGCCATTTCGGAAGATATCAACCAATCAAATTACACAATTACAGTTTCAGGAGGCAGACACATTAATCAGCTACTAAAAAATATTACATTAGGCTGAAATAGGATCTTGGTGAAGTTGATGCAAGTGGTGGAGTTTACATCAGGGCCTTCATTTTTACACCAAAGATTTAGATGGTGGCTGAACATTGAGAATGACGTTATTTTTTAATCATTTCCAGTTTGTCGCAACTGCAAGCCTCATGCTTAACAAAGACTTGACTTGCTTGCAAACATATCTTTACTTTTCAAGGTTTATAGAGAAGGTTTATAAGCCCAACAATCCAATAGAGAAAGTATTGATTCATTGACATTAGGACGTTTTATCTGAAACATCAGTGTAGATATGTTCCGGTTTGAATGAAACTACAAAAAACAGATCATTGATCAGGGATGCAACAGAATTACAATTTGTGGTTTGGCTATAAACCCTTTTGCAGAGCAGCAACAAAATATCTAATGTGAGTGTTGAATTTTTTATGATTTTTTTTACATTGCATAAATAGCCTTGAATAAATTCTATACATATTGTGCAAATAAAGTACATGTTTACATCTCAGGTAAGAACACATCAAAGATAAATCGCCTGGTCGAGATCATGTTACTGGGTTCAATGTACTCCACGAGCTGCCGAAAGCTGTGTCTACCACAACCCGTGACAGTAGACAGAAGATTCCAGCGGTGCAGAAGTATACAGCTGCTTTCTTGGAGCTTTCTTCTGTCATAACAACCTTCCGCCAATCAATGGGTTTCAACAGTAGCTCCGCCCCAAACCAGTCTCTTCAATTTTTTATGGACCTAAAACGAATAGGGGTCCAAAAACAGTATGATTCTATCTAAACATTTATTGAACACATCAATACTCAATTTTTAAAACAAAGCTTTTTTAACTTTACTTTGAATAAAAACAGGCAGGAATATTATTCCAGAATAAATCAACTTAAACCTTAAATAACTTTCAATATTTTACTCTCCATAAAAATATATATTTTTTCTAAACTATACAAGTTGAAAATAAGCGCAAGATAACGTGAAGGATCTAGAGGGCCGGATATAATTACGTTGAGGGCTGGATCCGGGCCCCAGGCCTTGACTTTGACACGTGATGTAGATATTGTACAACGCTTGGCCTTTTTTTTTTTTTTTAAAAACAAAATGGCTTCTCTATCTATGCATATGTGTAAACTCTTAAGGTAACCAAGTTTACGCCGTCTTTGAGAAATGCACAAGCTTATAAATCAATATGAATACATTTTAGATTTATTGTGCATACCTTTGCTGCTTGCTTTCCCTTTAGCTGCTGCAGTAGTCTCTCTCTCATTTGCTGCTCTCGGTGTCTGGTTTTTAAATGCCCAATTAACTCAAAGGTTTTAGCAGATAAACTCCCTCTTGACTATTGAGTTCCACTTTCGCTAGAAACTGTGGTTCTTTTGTCACTCTCAATTACCTAAAAATGTTGATGTTGATTACCAACGTTTGATTGCATCATTACGCCACATGCCACAATTCAGCTTTACTTTTTAACTCACTTCCACTGGAGAACAAATGTGGCTTTTTTGCAATATTTGGCGAAAAAATACATTTACCGAATATTGGTGCATCCCTATTATGTTGGGGTGTGATGATTCATTTTGACAAAAATGTGGTTCATATTATAATCTGTAGTTGCTAATTGTCGATATTGGTCAATTTTGAGCAATCTGATTTGATCTTAATCAATCCAGGACCGCTATGATGGCGCTTTTTTTAAATTTAATTTTTAAGTTATAGTAAAGTTGCCCTAGCAAGCATGGATTCAAATTTTATTTTCCAACATTGTTTATAACAGATTTATTTAATTTTCAACCAATTTTACAATGTATAGATCGATTTGATTCGATCAATCGATAAAATCGATTAATCGTTACAACCCTAATTTTATTGATAAAGCTTTTTACAGACACTTTTCTAAACGTTACATTGATTTTCTACAGGGAAAAGAATGGGGACACAAAAATGTAAATGTGTCTAATTTATAATCTATCCAATTATGAAACTTACTTTACTTAAACTCTAACAACTTCTTAAAAAAGTTATAACTACAGAAAATATAGCATAAGTGTTCATTTTTTTCAAACAAGTGCGTAGTCGTAGTACCTCTATCACCACATCATTAGGAACTATTGAGGCTTGCATTGCCTTGGGGATCCAGTTCAAAGGTACAGAGCTGAAGTCAAACACCTGCTGACTGACAGATGCAGAACTGGAACTCTGACTTCATCTTCCTGAATATTACTAAGCTCCAATTAAACTCACCTCTTTTCAGTTCTAATCTGGCTTTTTTTTATATATTTCTGACTGGAGTGTGTTAAAAGGTCTTACAGCTATGTGGGTGGGAGGAGAAGATCAAGACTGATAAAGCAGGTAAATCATGAATGCATACGAGAGCAAAAAAAAAAAGGATCAGATAACTTACATAAAAAGACAGTGGCGCAAAAAAAAAGAAAGGGGTAGATCAAGGCTAAACTGGAGCACCATCAAAAGAATTATTTTGTTAAAGACCACCACTGCAGGCATTGGTTGAAGTGGTGATGATGTGTGGTAATGTGGCCTGCCCTTGCACCACATTGCCTCTTTAGGAAAGATGTAATGCAAGTTATATTCAATAAAATAAAAAAAAAAGTTTGTCTCTAAAACATAGCAGAAAATGTGTTAGTGAAAAGTGGAGGGAGAAAATGAAGTTTTGTCAAAATACTACAAAAAAAGCTGGAAAAAAATAGTAAAGCTTAAACAGAGGTTACCTTGAAGTTGGTTTGTTTGTTGGACGAGGAGTAAAGAGTTACATGTTGAGCCTGTTGCTGCTGCTGATGAGGATGTTGAATTTGCTCTTGTGGATTCTGCAGTTCAGCCTGTAGTTGTGTGATGAGCTGGTCTTTGTCAGCTAACTGGCTTCTGAGCTCCTGATGATTTTGACGGAGCTTGGATTCACTCGTTACGAGAGCCTGGTAGCACTGACTCAACTCCTTGTAAAGCTGTCAACAAATAAGAGGGATGGTGTTGGAAACAGGGAAATAGCATTTAAAGACCCACTCCAATGAAAATTGTGCTGCTAGTGTTTTTAGAATATTCTTGTGGTCTTTTTCTGATGATTATATAAAAAAATCTGCTAAAAATAGCAATTTTGAGGTTTTTTTTATAGTTGTGAATCTGAAGCAGACAAAAAATGCTGTTTGAAAAAGCTTTTGGCTGGGATGTAGAAATTACAAATCAGCAAGTCGCAAGCTCCCTGCTCCATTACATTCCAATGCATCCACTTGTAGATGAAAAGATCCATGTACGTCTTTGTTTTCCTAGAATCTGGATAGCTGGATAGCTTCAATGTTGCCCGCCATTTTTGTTGCACAGCTGATAATATGTTGGAGTTATAGGAGGCTGTAAGCTAATGGGAGAGCATACAAACAGATGGATGACGGGAAGTTCAGGCAGGCTTTCTCTACAATACTGTCGTTCTGCAGAAACTATATCCTCGAAAATGACAGTTTTTTTTTTTATTTTGGCTAAAAATAGCAAAATCAAAATATTGCAAAATCCCTGGGAATGCTTTTACAATAAATCAAGAGAATGAGTGAGACTAAGTTATAAGATTGAAAAAAAATGAATAAAGGATTTTTATTCATTTTTATAAATTAAAACAACTGCAAAGTAATTCAGTAAAGTGGATAGATGAGCCTTTTTTGGAGAAGAATGTATATTTTTGGACTAAAGTGTCTTTTTTGCTGTTAAAGCTGTCAGTGCCAATGTGTAACTTCTTTATTCATGAAAACACATCCACCCACTTTGCATTTCTGCAACAAGCTGAGCTGCAGTCAACTTCTGATCTGCTAATTTTAGCAATGAAAATATGAAAAGTTCAGCGTAGGGATATGACAGCTGTTAAAATTATTTAAAGATCATTGCCAGCATGGAAACATGTTATTCCTCTATTAGATTATATCATTCCTCAATTAGGTTTTTTTTTTTAAATACAAAAAGATACATACCTTACTGCAACAAAATTAAATCACATAATTTGTGCCAGCATACTTCTATCTTAACCCAAGCTCAATAGTCAGCAGTAGGTATGTGGAGCGCATCAACAGAAACATAACAGTTTAATAAAAGTCTTCACAGAGTAGTGCAATCACTGTAGATTATAGCTAAGTAAATCACCGGAGTAGCTAAGGAGAGAATAGAACAAATTAGCTTTAGCGATGTTAGGATTGAGTGTGGTTGCACGTGTGTATGACTGGGAATACCCTCTGATATGAGGTAGTGTCAGCAGTGTGTGCCTCCTCCTGGTTCCTCAGGACTCTTTGTGTGTCCAGGTTGAGGACCTCCAGCTGTTTGATCAGGTGGCCTTGCTCCGCTGCATGCTCTGAGCTCTGTCTGTACAAAGTCTGCACATCTGCGAAGTCACGACTGCAAAAACATACAGAAAATTACAAAAAAACCCCAGCAAAGTCTAAATCCCTAATTTGGCATTTAATAGATAATAAAAATAAAGATAGATTTTTATCACATTAAAATGTGTTAAATGTGTTTTTAACAGATACTGAACATAGTAAGAGTGATTCCCTCAAAAAAATGAAGTTTTCTTGATCTTACTGATGATAAAGTGATCTTTTTACCAGACACTTCTTAAAATGACAACATAACTAGAGACCAACAGTTCTCAAACCAGCAAAATTAAATTTATTCTCTATTGGACTGGCATTCAACAGGCTTCCTTGATCATGCAAATATGTCTAAATCCATTGCCAAATAAATGGGTGATTACATTTTGCGGCTAAATGCAGAAAAAGAGAAGTGCAACAAAAATAGCAACCATTTTTTTAAATATTCCCAGTTAATTCTTTAAATAAACAGATCCTGCTTATCGAAACATTTGCAAATTGTAAAACAGTTTTTTTTAAATAACTGTAGTATTTCGTCGTGACCTCCAGTGTAATTGTTATAATATATTACTGGTATAAATAAGGCTACTACTAAGCTAGCTAAAGATGAAACACCGGTGTGACTGACATGTCAGATTGCCTCTGGCATTAAAAGACAAAAGTAGTTAGAAAAAAAAGGGTAAGATTACCAGTAAGGCTCCTGGAGTTCTCAAAGTTTTTATCATATCGACTAAAGCTTAGCCAAAGCCAGGCCCGTTTCCCTTTACCTTCCCTTATATCACAAATCCACTTGGCAGGGCTTATAAAATGGCTTTAAGTGAGCCAGAGAGGAAGGAATCCGTGTCACCCTCAATCCTTATAGCAAGGAACCTAATTCCTTGTGCAGTAACCCATGTAAAGTGATATGCATTTCAGAGGATATCTATACAAGAATTATACATTAGAGTTTCCCTAATTTGGAGGGGGAAGTGTGTTGTTTCCAAGAGTAAAGACAACACTTTTTTTTTTGTTGGTAGAATTTACCAAAGGCGATGAAGTTGTTCCTCTTTTGTTGCTACTTCCTTCTCCTTGGTTGTAAGCTGCACTTGAAGATTGTTACTGTGCCTCTGCAAGGTAGACAGCTCCTGCAAAGTATTGTGCAAGTCCTCTTCCAGATCCTGGTGTAGGAGAAAAAAAAGGAATATTAAATTCAAATTCAGAGTTTTTTTTTCCATCTAGAATGTTAAATAAATTAGGCATTAGACCTTTAAAACAAAACTATAGTATTTTGAACTGAACTGTGAAGTTGGATTGCTCCAGAGATTAAAAAAAAAAAAAAGTTTAGTTTAAAATGTACAAATCGTGTCTGAACTGTGAGATCAATAACAGAGGAATTAAAAGTAAAAAGACATGTGGGCCACTGAAATGTTAGATGAATAGCTTAATTACATTAGAAAAGTCTTGTTTTTAAAGGGGTTGAACTATATCGGAAAGAAAAGATGTCCTTGTTAATGTGCTAGCACCACCCTTCAGTGATTCACAGAGATTTAAGCGACTCCTAGAGTCAGCCAGGTGACCTAAACCTGTAACAGGAGCTCAGAGTTGATTAAAATGTGTGTGTAGTCACATTTGCTGTCTAAATGCTAAAGCAATGTTAAGCCACGGTGGCTTGAAAAAGGTTTGTTCAGATATTGAATAATACTTCATAAGCTTTCTAGACAAATGTGAACACAACAGTCCTCTCAATATTCGACTCATAAACCGATTTTTCTACTGAGCACTACTGAGCATCACAAAACCCTGAAAGAAAATGCATGTTTTCTGTTTTCTAAATTCCAGGTTACAACATCTAGAGTTCATTAGTAAAGCGACAATAGTGAAAAGAACCACTGCACCTTTTTTGAAAGGCCCATGTACATTTATTTTAAATGAAAATTTCTATGCAATGTGACAAACAACCGGGCGTTGTTAATGCTGCCTGCATCAAGGTTTACCTGACACTCATGGGAACAATGACATCTTTGAAATCTGTCTTCTGGAAAGTATCTGACTCTTTACCAGTCAGAAAAGAACCTATAGCTTTATTTCATGAATAACTTCTCTACAATCCAATCAGCTTCTCCTCTTCACTCAGCTTTGTGTTACCAAACTCTTTTGTGTCCAAAACCGCTGAACACTTGTCCAAAACACTTACTGATGATCGCTTAATCAAATCAGCTTTATTTGCCACTCTAAAGTACTCCATTTGTGCTCTTAATCTCCTCTGGAAGAAGCCAAGTTATGCTTTGTAGGTCTGAATGAGGTGCAAAGCCATTCACTTCAGAAAAGAATGTCACTTTCTTTGTGACAAACTAGAAGGAAAAAGATTCTGTGAAATAAAGTAATATTTCTAAATCCTTTAGACTCTTCCAGAAAATAATGCTTCTACATTTTAACC
Organism: Oryzias javanicus; assembly: GCA_003999625.1. Classification (NCBI taxonomy): domain Eukaryota; kingdom Metazoa; phylum Chordata; class Actinopteri; order Beloniformes; family Adrianichthyidae; genus Oryzias; species Oryzias javanicus. Next base: position 18,891,025 of record CM012437.1, read on the forward strand.
TGCTATGCAACACAGAGCTGGGCAAATTGAGAGGGCCTTACACTCATTCTAAGGCTGTATCAGGTTAACAAATTTTCGAATTTTTCTGTTCCAGAAAATTCGAGTACAAATATCTGCTACGTCCGGGATCAATGGTTCTCAATCTTTATAAATAAGTAGAATATAGTTAAAATACAATCATTGCTATGTGATAATCACACTATACATATTGCAGAAAAATGTTGGATTTTAAGTTTATAAACTTAACAAACCAAATAATCTACTGTCACAGGAAGTTAATCAAACTTCAGACTAAGTGTCGATTAAGATTCTTCTTTCAAAGTAATCGCTGCAAAAACACAGACGTAGATAAAAAGAAACAGAAGTTCAGATAACCTAAATAAATTATGAAAAAAAATATAAAAAAGAATAAATATATTAAAACAATAAATTATGATGTATAAAAATTTAGGAATATTGTGAAAATCTTACAAGCAATTTCCTCTAAAGATGAAAGAAGTCTTTTAACATTTCTGTTGCTGTGTCTTTATATACTTTCATAATGCTATCTATCTACTGGAACTGTAGTAAAAAAATCTTTGAGTATTGATAAACTGTGGAGAACATCTTTAGGATTTGTAGTGAAATGCAACACTGATGATTATGTTTTGTTTACAGCTCAAGTTATCCAGGAAATTGACAGAAAAACTTCCTAATGTTACATTATTGTTTAAAGTGAAAATATAATTTATTTCTCTCTCTAGATTTGTGTTTTTATCAGTTATGTTTTGTCGATCTGCTCAAAATAAGATAAGAATAAGATTTCTTATTACATCAATGTATACATTTTCTGAAACTTAATTATTTCAAACAGGTTGTAGTCGGCATAATCAGCGAGTTCCTATACTCTTCATAAATAAAGTTGAGTATTAATAATAATGTGAAACTTAGGAACTGACAATTTTTCATTTAAAAAAACTGAGTGACTTTTTATAATTAATAGAAAGCAAATAGAAATCTTCAGGGAAACTTCTTCCAAAGAAAAAAAAATGGGCATGCTATTTTATTTTTTCTTTAGTAGTTTTTGTTTTGATTAAGTTAAAGTGGCATTAGGTACCATGTCCTTGGTGTGTGAAATTTGTTCTTTCCATTTGATTCATACCCCAGGGAGAGCGGTGAGCTGCAGACACAGCCGCGCTCAGGAACCATTTGGTGGTTTAACCCCCAAATCTAATCCCGTAATGCTGAGTGTCATGCAGGGAGGCACTGGGTCTCATTTTTAGTCTTTGGTATGACTCAGCCTGGATTTGAACTCATGACCTTCCAGTTTCAGAGCGGACACTCCACCACAAAGCCACTGAGGTGGCTTGAAATAAAAAAATTCCAATCCAAAAAATGTCCAGTTACACATCTCATAACATTTATATATAACAGAGACAAATGAGTGATGAAATTGAGTAAATTGGAGATATGACAAAACTGTAAACTTAGACATCAGGCGCATCGCATGTCAGAGGGTAATTTTGAGGTTTGATAAAAGCTTTTTCAACATTCATAGGTTGTGTGGGGGAAAGTGTGGGAGATTAAAGAGTTCAAGGTCTTTGTGGCTCTAATGGTTCTGTCCCTGCACTCATACCTTTAATCTGGCCTGGGCGGCATTCTTCTGGTCTTGCTGACTGTTGACCTGCCTCTGTTTCTCCTCCAGGTCAGCTCTCAGGGCAGCACAGCAGGACGTTAATCCCTCTTTTTCTTTCTCTAGTGCTTGCACCACCTGCTGCTCCTCCTCCTCTTTCTTCATACTTTTAGTCTTCATTTCCTGGACACAAGTATAGTGCATGTATGTGTGTGTGAGAAAGGGAGAGGGTCAAGTAAACAACGGTGACACAAAGGCACACACACAAAAATACACATAAATAATGAGAAAATAAAGAGGGAAGCCTGGAGACACAAAGAGAGGAGCAACCCATAGGGCTGGAGCTGAAATGAATACATAAACAGTGAAATCGGCTTTTCTGCACAAGCCCCCCGCATGGGCTGCTGATTGGCCAAGGTCATCTGAACTGTAGGACTGGACCCTAGCGAGCAGGTGTTGGTTGGTGTGGGCCAAGACGTGCTGCAAGAGCCGATCTCATATGGGCATAGGGGCCAGTCTGTCAGCTTTAATGAAAGATCCTAATGAGAATGCTGTTTGCTACAAGACCCATTAGATTCAACCCAGGTATCCTTTGATGCTGTCCCCCACCATTTCTCACCATGAGACGCTACCAAGACGGTGGAAGGACCATTTCTTTATTAATTAATCATAACCGTGTCCCATCCAAGCATAATTGGAGAGAAGCCACACCATCACGTGTGCAGTGTTCACTTTCCCCAACTGAAGAAGGCATTAAGTATTTATATGCAAGTAACAACCTGCTTTCCTTAGCTCCCTTTTTCCATCACACACACGGTTTCCAGTTGTGAAGGATTCTCTGTTGTCAGTAGAAGGAGAGAAAGCTCAACACCAAGAGTAGGTAAGATAGAGTGAGGATAAAGAACAAAGAGGAAGACCCAGATTGTGTTCAAGAGGCATGAAGGACCCTTACTGTCCACTAAATGATTCAAATACCTGAGGTTTTAGCTTCTGGGGGCTTCTTGTGGTGTATGTCATACAGAAAAAGAGACTTTAAAATCAGAAATCCTGCAGAAAACAATAATCGACCAACCTCAAGTTCCTGACTCTTTCTGGTCAGGTGTTCCTGAAGAATTCTCAGCTCCTCCTTCATTAAAGCTTCTTCCTCTTTGACTGATGTCCTCTTTTGCAACAAGTTGTCAATTTCCTGCTTCTGTCCCGACACTTTCTGTGGCAGATTTGATAGAAACAGAAGAGTAAAGACCAAAGCAGCAGAAGCAAACAGAGCAACAAGTTGCAGTTTGCTGAAACTTAAATCAAAACAGTGTAGAATTCATTGACTGTATATGAAAGTGTGATGTCACCGAAAATGTCTCGCTTCCACTTCCAACCATTGACTGTGAAAATACTGGACATATTAACCCATCCCCTCTCGTGTTCCAAATAGGAAGTACCTGCTGGTTCTAAGAGGGTCAAAATCCTGTAGACTTCAATTGAGAAATAGACAGTTATTTCTCAGTCATTTTATTAGTCAAAATAGTTATTCTTGCTCTGATAAATTCTTCTTAAAATCTTATTTCCTAAGATATTTTTTCTTTACTACTAGTTATTCAGGTTGTTAACTGACCAATCAGATGCCTTAGTAAAAGCATGTTGTGCCTGCTGACCCCACCTTTAATGTTTGATTGACAGATTCTCCCAAGCTCACTCTGAGTGGGAGGGGTGTGGGCTTAAAATAAGATCACTCATAATTGGCGACAGTCGTTTCCTCTAAAGTGACTCAGACCGACTCAGACGAATTACTGTCATTGGGTTACAAAGTAGCAGCACATGATCAAAACGTTTTGTTTTGTCCAGTGAAATAATATATGTAAATGGTTCCAACAAAATGAAGTCCGTTAGGTCACCATTTTTTTTGCGGTACGAACATCGCCATGTTGGAACCAGAAATAATCTGTAAGCAATGATTGGTCAAAGTCGGACTGAGCAACATATCTATGGCAACCATTCTCTCCAATAAGGAGTGGGCTTGTAGGAGGCCACACCCCTACCATTTGGAGTCAATCAAACATTTTGAATTTCTGGCGTAAGACCACATACTATATATTGAGGCATCCGATTGGTCGCTTTATAACTTGATTGAATGACTTTCACTACAGAAAAAATATGAATACATTTGGAAAAACATGTTAAATAATGGTGCAAACAGAATGACTAAGCACAGGGATTTGGCTTTTTGGACTTGCTGGTACTCGCTATTAAGATGGAGAGAGGACAGGGAACTGCCAATGGTAGCATTTGACTAAACGTACAGGAAATATTTATTAATATGTTAAAGTTAATATATTGAAGGCAAAATGTGCCAAACCACATTAACCAAAATTACAACTAAAAATCTTTTTTAATGGTGAGACAGAAGTGGGTGCAGTATTTCCGGTCGAAAATTGTTCAAAAAGCAATCACACTTTTTAAAAAAGAAAAAAAAAACAGTTTTTCCAATTTGCTGAACCAAAGAGAATGAAAGTGTCACAGATTTCACGATTGCCCACTTTTAATGACGACATTTATTTGGTATTTTGACAACTCTTGTGGGCTCAGTAGGAGGAGAATGGCTCCTTAACACTGCTTTAGAAAAGGTCATGCATTGGCTGGTAATCCACAGCCTGCTGTGGGTACACTGTCTTCAATAACACTGTGCTCGGGATGAAATTAATTGCCCCGTTGAGGAATATTGCTCAGAATTATCCAAATAGCGGATTTAGCGTTACTTACTACTTCTAGCTGGTCATGCTAAGAACAGAAGGGCTTTAATAGAGATTTATACTGGAGAGCAGAAAATACATTCAAACGCAGATAATGAGCTAGGCAAGAACAACCTGAACTCCAGCAGCACCAACGCAACTGACAGATAAAAGGAGCAGAGCCTGCGAAAGGGAGGAGGTCTGGACAAAAAGATCAAAAAAAGAAACTTTTGAGATACATTCAAGAATGAATACGTTACATTAATACAGCGATAAAACCACTGCAAATGGACAGAGAAAACCACCATACCTCAAAGTATAAGGCAAAACCTTTCAGCAGCAGTGTTCTACTTTTGAGTCCAAACTGTTTCAAAAGTCGTCTAGCCACCAGATCCCACACAAAATGAAACATTTTGTTTTCCAATATCCCAGTATAATATGACAGATAGTCAAAGAGAATAGCTGGGAAGTGACTAAAGTTCATTTTAATTTAAAGTAAAATATGATACATTTCAAATGGTTAAATGATGCTACATGTGTCATATTGGGTGAATTATATCATGTTTTTTATCGAATCTATATTTCTATACTTACAAGTAAGTATTTTATTGTCTATATTCCATTAACACTGGATTGCCACTCTAAAAGTGAAATGGGTATGCAGGAGAATATCAATACATTTAAAATTACCAAGATGTTGCAAAATCTCATTTTTTTCTTTAAATAAACTTAAAGTTTAGAAGTTGTATTACACTGGAGATTAAGGCTGAATATCTGTGCCTAACTCTAAAAGTATGATAAAATATCAATGATACATGATGATGATTTATGTAAAACTTTTTTCACATAGCATAACAGTCAGATAAAATGCTGAAAAAATGGGTTGCTATATTATAGACTACAGAAAAGCAGTTTTTGTTAAGAAACTATTAAAAAAATGTTTTTAAGAAAATAAATAAATTTATTTCTTGAATTACTATTGCATTGTTTGAGTAAAGATAAATCAAATTACTGGTAATTTAATAGTTTTTTTTCTTTTTTTCTTGTCTCAACGCATCTTGGAATCCTTTATTTCAGATGTTATTTCAACGATGATGAGAGTTGCAGTTTTAAGTTAGTTTTTCCCTGTGATCAGAATGTACATGGCTTCAGAACATTTGCAGTAGAACTGTGGTGTACCTCTTCTAGCTCCTGTATTGTGTAGTCTTTGCATTGGAGGATCTCCAGCACCTTCCTGTCCTTCATCTCAGCTTTGTGTTTCTCCCTGAAGAAAATGGGAAAAAAAACATTTGATTGTATTAACATTAAAGTTGTAATATTCAACATAAAACCTCTCATAATTAGCTTCACTTTGTTAAAAGTTTTTAAAATCAGAAAACATTCACAATATTATTTCTTAATATAAAGAGACATCCCTCTGTTGTTTTATCTTCTAGGTTTTCTGGACAAAGTGCCTGTCACAAGCAATGTTCTTACTGTAACATTCAGTGCATTAAAAAGAAGGATTTTTTTGTTTTATCATTAGGAAAAAAAAACAAGGCAGCATTTGGGGACAAGTCTGTCTCAACTGCATAAGACCACATGGGACCACCCATTCTATTCCCTCATCTCCCGTCCCTTTTACATCTCCTATCTCTAAAGTCTTTTTTTTATTATTTTCTTTTTGCCTCTTGTGATCAAGACTCTCCCCTGGTAGACACTGAAATACATATCTGTTGTTCTTGGAGTCTGGAACACAGACAGGCTAAGCTGCATCCCCTCACATATTGGGCTGTGTTCATTCTGTCCTGAGCAACCAACCAATCCCTTTACAAGATCCACATGGTAAAGGGAGAGAGGGATGAATGGCAGTTCCCAGCGGGCACCAGCGCTTGACTGGAGTCGACACAATTACCATGTCAATATCCTCTTGCGCATCAGGTGATACAATACACATATGCTCTCTGGGTGCATGTTCCCCTACTAGTCTCAGAGGACCTGCATTCTTTGATGCCTTTCCTAAGAGGACTATAAGGAACTGTAGAGAGTGTAGATTAGAAATGAGAAGCAGCGGTTCTAAGCAAAAAGAAAAAAAAAAAAACACCATATGCAAGTTGCAGTAACTACATTTAGGTGCCATTTTCAGTCCGCTAATGTATTCCAAGAAGTAAGTAAAATAATGATAAGACGACATGTTTAAACATATACATATATACATATGCATATATATATAAAATTCTATTATATTACATGTATATTAACCTATGGTGTAGTTCACACCAGATGCAAAGCGCCGCAGGCCTCTACGGCCACGGCTCGTGCCGTGCAGCGATCGTTTCGGCGTCTGGTCTATTTTTGAGAAAATCTGATACATTTTCAAAATAAAAGCAATTTTCACAATAAAATACAGCAATTGAAAAATACAATCATATTTTTCTATCTTAACAGACAGTACACACAAAAAAAAAACAGACAGACACACTGATACTGAGACATACACAGATCAACATAGTGTGGCGATTACGGAGTGGGGGGGGGGGGGTGTCTGATGATGGCAAAAAAAAGCTCTTTGTGTCTGTGTCCTGTGTGAACTGGAGGTTAAGTGGATACCGCATACACTGTCTTATGCTAATATCAAAGAGCATTGTATCCTTGACGTGCACACCACTATGCAGCGCTTATGCGTCCGCTGTAAACTAGGCGTTACCTTTACAGCTGGATAACTGTAATATCACTCTCCATTTTTTGTTGCACAGCTAGTATTAGGTTGCGGCGTAAGGAGCTGTAAGCTAAAGGGAGAGCAAATAAACAGATGGATGATGGGAAATGGGGAAGGTCTTACTCAACACCAACAGTTCCACCCACAACTCTGAGAAAAACTTCTAATGAACCACTGCCGCTCTGTAGAAACTATGTCCTAGAAAACAAAAAAAGCTTTTGATTTTGGATAAATGACATAATCATAATCAAAAGACCCTTGAGAATAATTTTACAAAAGATAAAAAGAGAATAAGAATGAAACTTAAAGCAAAAACAATAAAATAAAAAGTTGTAAATAAAAACATTGCATTGAATTGTTAAAGTCTTGTTTTATTCCCATTGTAAAGGGGAAATATTGTGTAAATCTTAATGTCTGTCGTCAGGTAAAAAGCTTCTCTGAAAGTTCCCATGCTGCTGTTTCCTTGTGGCTTACCCATCCAGGAAAAAAGGGTCTTATCCAATCTTACAATTTATCCATGAAAGATAAGAATTTGGCAGCGCTGTTTCAACTGTCCAGCGTGTGAGCCGCAGAGGGAAAGTGTTTTCATTAAAACGGTTTCCACTGTTTGAACTGAAAGATAGGGGATAAGACGGCTTAAATCAGCGTTTGCTCCAGATTCCCTCATAACCCCTATAGAATGGACAAGGTGCTTAAAAAACCCCTAAATGACTTTCACACACACACACACACACACACATATATATATATATATATAATATTTGTGAGATAAAGCAACCTTCAACTGTTGAGCTTCTCCGGTGGCAACGTGAAAGATGAACTCACTCACCGCTCGACTACCAAACTGACAGCCTGGGTCAACTCTGGATTTGCCACTTGCAAACGTTTCCACAGAGACCACACAAACTCCTTGTCTGCCTGTTAAAAGAAAGCATGTCAAGAGCTGTTATTTCTGAATATATTTTTGTGTACTTTAGAATCAACAATAAGTATAATCTTAATGAATCCCTTAAAGGAAAATAGGCAACGCATCAGAATTGATAAAATTGAATACGATGCTCCTTGACATTAGCATAAGACAGTAAGGGGGGAGTCGATCAATAATTTATACCACTTGTACAAAGCTGTATATTTTTTTTTTATAGAGCACATCCTTTTTAATCATGAGGCTCTTTTCGCAGAGATCTCCATCTCTGAGATGTGACCTTCGACTCAAGGGAAGCGCGCATTGACACTTGTCATTATGAACTATTTATGACTTGGGAGCAAGAATCCCAATCAAAACACAGCAGTGGTGCGTGCCGTTTCCTTATTAATAAATTGCTCACTAAATATGTTTTTCCAGCACAGCTCCAAAGTAACTTAACCCAAAGAAAGTCAAAACTGTTGATGGAGGGTGTCATCTCGAAGCATGCAAACCTAGCCAGCTCTCCCAACGCATTTCCAATTCAAATTGTCTCGCTGGCTTTTCAAACATTTTGAAGCTACATTACATTTAATGAGGGACATCTAAGAGCTACATTTTCTGACATTAAAAGACAGAATTATACCAAATCAACTTAATATAAAATTATCTGATAAATTATGTTCACATCATCATAAGATAAAAGTCCTCCCTCCCACAGGAATTTACTGGTCTCCAATTAGTACATGAATTTTAACCCCCTTCTCGAAAGTGTCTAATCAATTATTTACCAAGATGGCAGTATCAGACCTTGATAAGGCCATGAGCTGAACATATAAAGTGGAGAGATGGTCCTGTACTTGTCTGTGTAACTGAGTGCTGGTGTCTGTGTGCGTCTGGGGAGGGCACTGATTTAAGGTGGGCAGAAATCTCACGAAATCAACCCCAAAATCCAGCTCGAGTTGATATCAAGTAATATTGTTGATCTAAATTATGTGCTCTGCCTGGCTTTTAGCTGTAGCGCTGACAACAGTTCAGTCAGGATGCTCATCAAAAGCTCTCCTCTGCCGTATGTGTGCTTAAAGATGCATTGAATGTCTTTTTGATGATTGCTGAATTATTCATTTGGAATCTGGAAACTAAAACACCATGGGCTAAACATAACAGAGAGAGCCACTGGAATTCAGCACATATTAGTAAATTAGCACTGTCTAGCAGGACCATTTGCTGCCTGACAGATCAAACTCTTTGTAGTTAATGGCCCTCCTGAAATACATCTTGCCAAAGACTTAGGACATCAGTGGTATTCAAATGCCACTATTTAAAATTTACACTGCAAAACTTAAGGCTCTTATTAAATTTACACAATCTCTGACGCTCATGTCTGCACAAGACCACCAAGGGTGACTTCCAAGTCAGTACCAAGACAAACCTCACACATGGCATTTAGAACATGTTATGTATTTGTGAGCAAATTAGTTTTGCTTTTAACTTACGAAATTCTAAAAAAATATTGCTTTAAAAAAATTAAAAGAACTTTTTAAAGACCCGCTTCAATCATTCTGTGAGCTTTTGTAATAGTGTTCCCGTTGCAGAAGAGCAACCCCGCCCATCTTTTCCCTCTCTTCGCGGAAAGCCCGGAGCTGGGAGTTTGTGGTCCTCCCCGTGTATTTGCTGTCTGAGATACGCTCTGTCAAATGTAATTTTTGTTCGTTTGTGCCTGATTCACAATCATTTGAATAAAGAAATAATCAGAAATGCAATTCTAAGCTTGATTATATTAATATACATCCTCTATCATCAAAATACTTAGACCAAAAACCCAGTTTTCATTAGAGTGAGGCTATAAAAAGTGTTAAAAAAAACAAAAAAAAAAAACACAAAATATCATTACATGAGAGACAAGTAAAAAAAACAATAAAGAAAATCTAATTGAATGATTTTTAACTAATTTATTTGTACAGTGGTGCAAAAAATAAGTACTTATCAACTATAAACAAATAAGAATTGTGTTCCTTGTAGACACGCCACTTCTTCTTCAGGAAGCTCTTTTGTCCCTAACTCGTTACCAATATCAATGGCACCTGTGTGAGTTTGTTATCTGCGTTAAAGACACCTGTCCACACCCTTACTCAGTAGGATGAGTGACATTTAAAAAATGGAAAAACCTTTGCTACATTCCAATATGTTCTCTTTTATGTTTATTTTAAGGACATTTTGCAGCCATTTATTGATTATAAAATTCTAGAGATGGTTTTTGTTTTACTCAGCTATCAAATACAAAAAATTCAAATGCAAGGATTGGCTTGGAAAATGAAAGTGAAAAGGTTGAAGCATAGAGCTTATTGGTTATTGACTTAGTGGTTGGCACTCCTGCCTTTTCCAAAAACCTGCTTCATAGGTTAATTGCTGAGTCTAAATTGTGTCCAGGTGAGTGTGCTTGGATGTATGATTATGGTCCAACAACAGACTGGCGAGCTGTCCAAGGTGTATAACCACATTGGCCCAACAGTAGCCAGGTTAGACTCCAGCAGCCCCGTGACAGGTTAGGCAAATGGATGGATGGAAATTTAACTTGAAAAATCATGTATTTGGATTGAGGAAGTTAGAGTGTTCAGAGAAAACCCACACATGTGCAAGGAGAACATGCCAAGTCCTCACAAAAACAACAAGCTAGGACTTGAACCAGGTCTCATTGCTGTGAAGTGACAGTGCTGTATTATTTATTTATACTTGCTTATAATATAATTATTCACCATTAGACATGAATGGCAAGTTTAAACATCAGCAACTGACAGAAGTGATAAGATTGCTCGCTTTTAACCTAATTTCCAGTTTCCTGTGACCATCAAACAAAGGGATTTATGTAAGTATGACATTTTTATGACCACTGATTTTCTAACTTATTTTTTTTTCCCTCTTACACAAAGTCATTTGGTCACACTAAATTTTCTGCTTAAAGCAAAATGTCAAAAATCAATAAAAAAAAATTTTGTCTGACAGTTTCTTAGGTCTAAGTGGAGTCTCTGAACACAAGCACACGAGTTCACACTTGCTTAAACTGCTAAAATTTTACATCAGAAAGATAAACTACATGATTAAAAATGTTTTTAAAAGTTAACACCAAATAAGCTTGTAAAAACACTCTGTCAATGAAAAAAATTAAGGTTTTTAATTTTGTTCTTGAAGAATGTTCAATAGAAAACAAAGAATCAAGAAGTTTAATCAGCAAAGTAGTAGATAGATATTCAATGACAAAGAGTCCCAATACAGATATTGGAATATAGTAGAATTAGATGGAAACTCATCTAACAAAACTAAAGCTTAAAACTTCATATTTATTTTCTTTAATATTGTTTTTCCATCTACAACATTATTTGGATATTTCAAGTCACACATGCTGGGTCAGTATCCTCAAGTTATGAGACACCACCTGGTGGTGAATATGCAGGGCTCTCTTAACAACATGTTCCTGAAAACGTCTTACAGCTTCTTAATAGCCATATATTGTTAAAAGTTTCTTAAAACACAGAAGACAGTGGAATTGTGTGCATTTTAACAACTTATTATAAACAATTTAATATGATCCTGATTATTAAAACCATTTGAAAAAAGTGCATTATGTATTCTTCCAAAACTGAGAATATAAAACTTAATTAATCTCACAACTCCTAAATTGTAAGACTTCAAAAGTATATATTTGTAAAATGTATTGATTTTCTCTCCCAGAGGCTGAGTCAGATGACCACTATGTTTTGTAGCATGTTCTGTTTTCCTAGTTCTCAATATTTCCATCCCTTTCAATGTAAAGAGGATTATCAACAACCTATCCCAGACGTAAAACTAAGAATGGAAATTTTCTCCAGACAATCATAGCAGGTTTCTATTAGGTGCCTTTATTGCTAGATATTGTCATTTAGTTAGAAAGTAAAAGAAACAAATAAAGAAGGAAAACTTTACTTTTGAAGAAAGTAATTGTGATTTTAGTCAGTAGAAGCAGTTCGCAAATGGCCGGGTATACTGAATCTTGGCTAAAACGTTTAACTTGATGTGGAAAGTAATCAACAGTGACTTAGTGGTTTGGTTTTTTTTTTTTTTCTTCTTTCTTCTTCCTTAGTTCTGAGATGTGTTTACAGGAAAGCCTATTACTTGTCGTCACTGTCTCGAAGTTGCAGATTTGGATAACAACTAATGTGACACAGTTTTCTACAAATTTACATAAGAAACGTGTTCATACAGACCTGGCATTGCGTTAACTCGTCGGATAAATTCTTCACTTCCTCCTCCAGAACCAAGATGCGAGCTTCATTGCTGGAATCCATGTTTGCACTGAAAGGAAGCAACAAATTAAGGGTTAGATAGTCAGATACTTGCACCGATCGATACAGGTAGAAATCACATGGTTTATAGTAAAGTTATCAGGCAAGCTCAGTGGGGCTGTCCCTCCGAAACATTAAAACATTTCAGTACCTGACGTGACGGTGAGCAGACTGAATAGAAACGAACACTAAAACAATAACAGCAGCGGCAAGTTTTACAAAACAGTAAATTGTACAGCAGTGGCTAAGTCAGCTACCATTAGCCACGCTACATTAAAAAACGTTTGACTTCCTACAACAGCAGACTATCTGCTAAGACAGTGCTCAAGCCAGCGACACTACATGATTCAAGCGGCAGTACGTAAACCTTCATCACTTGTTGATAGAAATTCCCACAAACTAAGATGTTTTGCTAGCTTGTGTCATCGTTGTCTGTAACCACGGAAACTCCTGCTTTCAAACATGCCCGCTGTTTTCATTTGGCTCTGAACGCGTCAGTTATGTTGCGACACTCTACGACAGTTTCCACCGCAGTACGGCAATTGATAAAGAGGAGCATCCAAAAGACTTTCAAGTTATGCTCATTTAATTTTAATCTTATGCTAAAGGTGAAACAATATGCATAACAAATAATTGCAACGTCGTTTAAGAAAAAGAGAGAAAGAGAGAGAGAAGCATTTGAGAGATTTATCTTAAAGAGAAAAAGCCCAGCAGTACAAAGTTGAAAGTTTAACCCGCATTGTTAGACTTTTACAGGGGTTGTTTCTTATAACTATACAAACTTAAAAAAATAATAATAATTAAAACGGAATGTAAATATTTTCAATATTCAAATATTGATAGATTGTTAAATACATTCCAATGTTTTATACAGTACTTCTAATAATTAACTCTAATTGCAAAGACTGTAAAATTAGGTTGCATTTTGATTGTTACCCCATGGTCAAAACATTGTTTAAGCTCTAAGCTGTAAGGAAACGCATGAAGGTTTTAATCCTAAGGGTTCCTTGGAAAAAAAAAAAAAAATCAAACATTTTTTCCAAATTCTGCAGATCCAACACCATAACAGTCAGTAGACTGTGGTATGCATCTTCTGGCTCCAGTCATTTTCCACTCAGAAAAAGGGAGACCAAATCTGCATTATCTATCTTTTGGGAATGGGCAGACCTGTGACTCCTGTTATGTTTATTTAATCCATTTTAAAGCATGAATACCTTTAATAATTTGGCATGTGTCTTTCATTGTCCCACACAAATATATCATCAATAATTACTGATGATTTCAGAAAATATACAGAATAAAGGCAGAAACAAAAAAGTAATAATCTTAAAATAGACAAACTTTAAATAAATATTTTAGTGTCAGGTTAAAAAAAATTGGCATCCGACAATGCTGTTTCTTCACTATCAGTTCAAACTTGAATTTTTGCATCACTCTTTTCTTTCGGTTCCATTTATGATTTGTGTAGGCCTATCACAAAACATAAAACAATAAAAAATTGATAGAAAAGAAACAAACAGATATAACCTTTTTTAATTTAAGGTGAAATTTAGACAGCTCAATTTCTGAGGTACCTCCTTTCGCTCTTTGTGGGTGCCACCCATTTCTAGATGCCATACTAGAGCAAACAGCAGTGCTTTAGGATGGACAAACAACATCCAAACTTTTGAAAAGATGGATATGCATATAATGCACATATGACAAAAGCGTTTTGCTGATCACCACTAGCTCCGTGAAGAAAGTGGGTGTGTCTGTTATTCTGGCGGTGGTGCTGGCAGCACAGACTCATTCTGGAAGAGGCTGTTCCCCGCTTTGTGACATCACAATGAAGGGAGCCACTATTTTTGTTAATTGGAAAGGGCTTGTGCTCAGTGCACAGAGTTTAAAAAGAATGCTCAGAGATGTATGAATGGAGAAAATACCACTTTGGGGTTATTTTTCGTAAGGGATTAACACAACTGAATATATTTAAATTTAATGTGGTATGTGTTTAACACTTTCAACATAAAAGTGCAGGTATCCAGTATGGATGCAGCGATACACTTCTCCCCACAATTCGGCTCAGTAACTTGTGGGTCAGTTTTAAGCCAAGCATTGTGGTGTAAAAATGATTACTTTTTTCCCCATTTCTCATAATTTTTCCACACCATTCAGCATTTTAAAAAGTAAACAGTGTAAAGCATTAATTTGCTTTTTAAATATACACTTTACCAAATAGAGTTTAACATTGCAAAAAACTGCTAAAACTTATAGCTTTAACAGTAAGCTGTTGCATTAAAGTTGTTTTTTTACGGTTGATACTATAACTAAAGAATATTACCTTCATTGTATATGATTTCAGGTCATAGATAGATGCTATCTTTGCATGTTTTTAAATATGAAATCCTAAAGTAGCATAAAAGGGTAGTTAAGGCAAGGATTAAAAAACCACTTTGTCCCTTTTTGGGTTGCAGGGGTGTCGGAGCCTATCCCAGCTGCTGATGAGCAAAGGCAGGGTTCACCCTGGACAGGTTGCCAGTCTGTCACAGACCCACAATCACACACATACGTAGGGGCAATTTAGAGTCACCAATTAACCTGTGAAGCATGTTTTTACATGGTGGGAGGAAGCCGGAGTACCCACACATATACGGGGAGAACATGCAAACTCCACACATGGGATTTGAACTGGGGCCTTCTTGATAAGAGGCAAGAACGCTAACCACCGCACCACTGTGCTGCCCTAAAATAAGATCTTATTGTCTAGATGTTTTTTTTTTTTGCTTTAAGATTTGTTTGTGCAACTATCTTAATTGTCTTTATGTGTAGATGTGAACTGCATTTCTTAAAGGTTCCCTAGTGACCAAGAGCTTTGTTTTACAAGACTATAAATCTCTGCTATATTAACGTTCAACAGCTGCATGCACAGCAGTGAAACAAAACGACACTGACATACCATATTGATGTTTATTTTGCGGTTTATGTTTTACACATTGTTTTTCTTTGTAATAGACTCATTTACACTTTGCTCATATATCCGATTTCCAAATGATCCGTCGTACCATCAAAAACATAATGCTAAATGAATCTTGACTCCTGAGAAATTTAAGTGTTGCCTACGATCAAGAAGAGAGCAAGGAAAAGGGAGATGTCAGACATCCGGCTCGCTGCTGAGACAAGACAACTCCGTATTGTGTGCCTAATGCATTTAACTGTCCGCCCAGGTTTGAAGCAAAGGATAAGTGCGGGAAATGAAGAAATATGATGACTAGCAGTCCTTCTGAGTTGTGTTGGTTTGTATGCTCACTATCAAATTTAAAAGCACACTTTCGCACACACATAAAGCAATTGACTTAGCATGATTAGGCTGTTACTTGACCCACAAGCATTGCCTCTCATTAGGATCCTCATTTGCAGGGAGTTTTTAGAGTCAGTAGATTGGCACATAATGTGAAACATCTGCCTGCTCCCTGCGTCTTGTCCAGACATGGCAAATGACACCTAGATCTGTGAAAAAGGGTTGGATCATCATGTACCTGCAAATTCAAAATTGCATCTACTTGTATATGTGAAACCCACACATTTGATGGTAGATGTCCTTGTAGAACTTGTCCCATTAAGAATGACTATCTGCAACTTATGAGGCAAATTTATTCAATTTATTACCAATACTCACATTATCTTTACTGACATCACTGAAGCATGTCTCAGTAAAGTCCAACTTCAATTCAAAATGTGTTCACTGAGATATATATGATTGTTGTAAATGATTATGAAATGTTTGTAATGAGCTCCCAGATGTTCACAGCTGATACACAGACATGTTCCACCTTGTTTTGTCAAGGTACACCCTCTCATCTTCCAATGTAGCATGGATTGAGCCAGTGGCCTGGAGGTACAGCGTCTGACCTAACTGGGAGGTTGTGGGTATCAATCTGCAGTCAGGTCATGCTCAAACACTCAAAAAATGGGGCTTCTCTGCTTGACATGTTGCCTCAAAGTTCGGCATGACTGTGACTGAAGCTCACTGCTCCCACAGAGACTGTGTTTTACATTCTTTGGTTTGCTACAACATGGGTGGCTTCAGTTATAACATTGCTCAAAATCTAAAAGTACTGAATGCTCTAAAAGTCTGCAGGTTTTTATAAATTGAGGGCAAAATAAACAAAAAAAAAAAATTAGAAATGTTTTTATCTATTCAAATCTTAGTCAAACTTGTCCTGCGCGAACAATGGTTACAGCAATGAATCTCATGTCATCATTTTTTCCATAATTACTGAAAAATATGTATTTTTGACATGGCAGTGTGCAAAAAGCACTTATGTCATGGAGCATTTTTTTAGAAAATATTTGGTTGATATATGTATAAACTTCCGCAATTTCAGAATTATTTCAATTACCACAGCCTTTTAGCAGAGCGATGCAAAGTAAACATACAATAACAATAAAATAATAAGTAAAAATACTTTGTATCAGTACAGTTGTGAAAATTGTGGGTGTGTGACAGGACGTATTAACTCTCAGTTTTGCAGAGATTGCGTAATTCGACCTATAATGGCAAAAACAGCTCAAATTTGATCTTTTTTTGGTAATCTTTTCACTTTAGTGGGAGAAATAGAAAAAAACACTTTAATTCCCCCTCTTTAAGAAAAAGTCTGTACATGACTCAGCAAATGCAAATGCAATTAAGCTGCAAATGTGAACTGACTCATGCTTTAAGTTGTCCTTACGGGCGTCTTGCAGCTAATAGCCCGATTGCGAAGAGCCTTGAAACAAGATGGCTCTTGCTCTGACAATCCCAATAAGCATGCTTGTCTCACTTCTGTTCTGCCTCAGTGGAGTCCCAGAGAAGTTGGAGTGCTCGGCAGCATTTAGTTTACCAGGGGAAGAAGTGACACAGGAATGTGATCATGCAAATGCACCTGCATGAAAAATTCAAGAACCAAATGACAAGCCCTGGTGTGCCAACGCTGACAGAGGTAGGAAGAGCGGCACATCCCGGGGAAAAACATGACACTCCGTGGAGACTTGTGAAAACACTGTCTCCGCCTGCTTGCTGCCTCAGGTAAGAAAGGATATTGTCTGCATTAATGTGGCCCGGCTTTGATACTGGAGGAACAAAGTGCCTCAGAAGTGCAGGAGATGACAAAAGATACTAAAGAGTCACAAGTCCCCAGCTTTAAAGAAACATTGATTGCTCAAATGCCTGTTGGGATGTCAAACCTGCACGGCGCTTAGCAGAACATCACACCTCCTACATGAAAATGAGACAGGTCTCAACATGTGAGAGTTTATTTCGTGGCTTTGAACACAGCCTTTCTGTAATGTGACTGATGACTCTATTTGTCGAGTTAAAGAGCAAGATTAAATAATAATGAGCTATAATCACACCAAGTGCCATTTGGAGTCTTAATTTGCCTTCTTTAAACTTTTAAATTTACTCTCTGAAATAATGTTTGCTGACATTTTAAGCCTATAAGAAGAATTTGTCCCAGTGGAAAAACAGACACTTTTGACCTCGAGCATGAGCCATCCTCATGCTGGATCCTGTGAAACCTGAAAAAGCTGAGGACAGAGAGGCCATTGATTACGGCTTCTCTTCTGCCATATCAGGCTGTAGACATGGGATATATGTGCTCTTAAATCACTCCTCCTTATTGCACAAAACTTTTCCTCGCTGTTAAGATTATGCTCCTTTTGACATGATGTGCATTCCTGCTCACACGTGATGACGATGACTTCCCGCAGACCCCTGCTTGCCGATTTCTGTGGACCTTTATGTCCTAACTCGCGCTCCAATGAGAGGATGAGGACGTCTGTTTGACTCCCATCTGATGACCTTCTGGTTCCATCCTCAACAGCACTCATAAAGGAGGAATTGATTCTCACCTCTTTAACTGTGTTTATTTGCAAGCATACAACCATGAACTGAGAGTGGCCTCAGTTGCAGTTCACCCAAACAGCGTGCCATCTTACAGCACCCATCCGAAGGTGCGTGGGAACAAGGAGTCAGGCTATTTCCCTGGGGCCTCCTGTCAGAGAGCTTGTCCTTTGCTTGGTAAAAGGGTAAATTAAGGTGGTGAGGTTGTATTTAAGTTCATATTTCCCCTGAGTTTCTTAGAGAAGAACGAGGACATGGGACATCGATTGCCGTGAGTAAATGTTGTCAGGTCAGCAAGCAGCTTTTAGATGAGAAAGTATTTGTCTTAAGTACAACTCTGGGGGCTTTCATCTTCGAGAGTGAGAAGGGATCAGGCTCAGAAACCTATTTTTTCTGTCACTAAAGTGAAAGAAAACACAGTACTTTTCATTACTTTTCTTTGTTCAGTCTTTCTAGCAAAACTGGAGAAGGTTAACTGTAAAAATTACATTCGAAAAGCAAAACTTAGGCTTTAAATTGACTAAAAATGTCAAACACGTATATTTCAAATGACAATAGAAGAAAAAATGTAAAAATCTAAGAACAAAGTTTAAAATAGGGGCTTTTAAGCTATTTCCCCCCACTTCTCTATAGTGGGGAAGAGAACAGTATTAGGAAGTACTCAGAAAACTCTTCAGTGTTCAGGATCATTGAAATGACCTTTGCAGACATTTTCTATGCTTCAGTAGTGACCGGGAGTTAATGAACAGAAGCACCTCCGTGGATTTGATGAATCCACAAACTTGGCGCAGCAGCTGATGGTCATCCCAGGAGGTGGAACACTTCAGCAGCGGGTTCAATAGCTCATTATCAGTGGTCCCGCTGGGTAATTAGTGAACAGTGGGATCCTGTCACAACGACAAATAAATATATACCCCCATTACTTCATGAAAATGCCTCGGCTGTACTGAATTCATGGTGTAGCCGTCTTTTTTCTTTTTATTAAATAAGTATGCTTTTTTAAGGGTTTTTAAATAACCAATAGGGCAAAAACTTAAATCTTTTTATCAACAACAATAATATGCTTTTTGGGTAACTACATGTAAGAATGGATTGGATTAACTTGTGTATTTAATCTGCTTTACATTAAGTAGTTGGGCAATACTAAGTATTTGGGAATTGATCCGATACCAATCAATATCGCTGATGTCAATCCCAATATCAAAATTTTGTAATAAATACGGTGGATGTGACATGAAACTCAAAGTCTCAATTGTTTCTTAATCACAGTGAATGCTTTTTTGTAAGTTTCCCTTTTTTAAAATTGCTTAATAAACACAAATACAGAATAAGAGCAATATTTTTAATTACAAAGAAAATAGTATATTAAAATTTAAAAAGTTGAACAAAAAGTAAAGTTTATTTTGGAGCTAAATCTATCTATACATCTAGGATCAAATGCACATGTAAGCAGAATGCCACACAAATATTTATTTTTTTAGATGTGCAAGAACAACCATTTTTTCAGTTTGCTTCATATTTACACTAGTTGCACGAGTACTCATGCAAAGGTAAAATAACACCTATCCTTTATTACTTAGATTTGAGGTAAGCGTAAATTAAAGTTCTTTAAAATATACAGACATAAAATTATAACGAAGCAAAAACATTTTAAACCCATTCTTACAAATGTGAGGGGCTTTGAGAACACCAAAAAAAGTAGTTTAATAGCAATCCAAAAAAGTGAATGAATTGTTATTAGATAGAGTGGCAGATTCAGACATTTTGCATTCAACCACAGGTGATTTTGACTTTTCCAGCAGTTGCTTTTCATAGATGCTCTTCATAGTGGGGGATACCTACAAACAAGCTGAGTGGTGTTAAGACAGAACACAAATGAGCTAATGTGATGGTTCTAAGAGCTGGAAAGGGTGATACAGCATCTGGAATTTATTTTGCTATCAAATAAACACAATGTTTAAGTTATAAATGTACAAAACTTTTTTTTTGGTACCTAACAAATATACAATATAAATGAATAGAGAAACATCTGCATGCATTTTGTCCAGGCCCAGTTAAGAAATTCTGGGACGAAGTTTGTCATATGCATGTCTTTGCTGGTTGAAAACAAGTGCAGAGTTCTTTTAACATCATATCTGCAAAGCAAACATAGGAAATAAAACTTTATATCAGCATAAACACTTTGGAATTTACTTTGCAAATTTTATCAGGCTTCAACTTTGAAACTCCTTTTTTCAGCTATTCAATGAGGAAAACCTGTAAAGTTTTTGTTTTTATTGTTATTTCTAAAATCTTGAAACATATACATCTAATACACATTTAAACATGTTTTAAAGATAGTACAACCACAACTAATGCTCTTATTTAGCAACTGAACAATAACAATCTGGTCTTTGTAACAAAGTGATTAAAAAGTTGATGCTAATGTCTAATTGAAGATTCTTATCTCATCAGCTCTTTGGGATCAATAAACAATCATTGTTGTGGTGTAAATGTATATATAGATCAAACACTTTTTAGATTAAATACTATAAAAAGATTCCCTAGGTTGTAGTTCTGGGCAAGGACACTGAAACAAGAACCATTTGATGGTGTGACCGGTACATCGATCAATGTAAAATCCATCTGTTTTGTTGAGAGCATCTGAAACAGATGACTCAACGGAGGAGTGCGGTGTCACAGTTTAAGAATCGGTGACCTTAAACCTTTGACAAGCCTTTAGGTTTTTTTTTTCCAATTTATTAGATCAGACTTTGGCAATGAACCAAAACTGTTCGATTGTCACCTAAGGGAGATCATCAGATGAATTAAAAAAGACAGTGATGAGCTCAATGCTCAATATTGTAGTGATCACAAATGTTAATCCCTTAATACTCACATTTATTTCCAGTTATAAAACATAATTTGACTGTTTTTGCTTTCAAGTAGATGCTAATCTAAGGTAATTTTAGAGGTTTTTTTTCACATGTTCTTGTGCCATTTTTATTGATAATAGAGGGCATATATATATATATATATATATATATATATATATATATATATATATATATTATATATATATATATATATATATATATAAAGCTTTAAATTTAATTTTTGAATATTTCTTTATTCAAAAGATTGTGAATCGAGAGCAGAGGAAAAGATACCATTGGAAAAAGCTTGTGGCAGTGACGTAGAATTCTACATCAGTAAGTCACGAGCTCCCCGATCAGCAGCAGGGCGCTCAGCACAGAGAAAACGAAACTCCTCATGTTCAGGTAAGGTTATTTGACCACAGGACAGACTCAAGGACTGCCTCCCACTCCCCAGTGGAGACGAGGGCACCAATAAGAGGCAGAGGTACCTGACAGGATTAAAAAAAGTGATAAGTCAGAACCAACACAACCCCCTTCCATCTACTCAACCTCCCTCACCCCATCAGCTCAGATGCTCTGTGATCCCCAGATCCCCTTGGCCTGATCTCAGAGATCCACCTCTCTGTGTGGAGAGAAGGACAGCAGGCCCAGGCAGCAAATGTCCCATAGTCACAACCACCACCATACATCACACCAGCCGATGGCTCCTCCCTCAATGGATCTGTGGATTTGGGTGAGAAACAAGAAAGAAATATATTAGTTGCAACCACTGATTTTGTGGAGTAAAATTTTATACACTGAGCATGTGTTGCGTGTTGAAGAATGCCCTTAACGTGGGTTCTTGTACACACTTTTAACATATGGTGCTCAATAGGAGTGTATATTGGCAAGAGTCTGGCGATGTGATCTGTATCCCGTTATGTGGCTCACGTTATGATCCATATGTGTCTTGCAAAACAATAAGTGTCACAATACATCCCAAGAATGTTCCAGAAGAATTTTTCCTTTTTTTTAATTGAGTATGATTTAGAGAAAAGCTCTACCTGAATATTAATACGTCCTTAATTGTAATAAAAAGCTCAAGTTCATTTTATTTTATGATTTTGTTGTTGTTTTGGTTGCAGTGTAGAGCTCCTCAAAGAGGCTCACTGTGCTCTGCTGCCAACTAGTGGTCGGAGGTTTAGGTGGAAAACAAAAGTAAGACACTCAAGGACACTCATAAATAATGAATTAGATATCATCTTGTCAGCATTTTAGATTAATAGAAGTAATAACAAAATATTGCAATATATCACCAAATCGATTTTCCCCTACACCCCTAGTGTTCACACTGGACTGTCACTACCCAATACTAACCCATGTTGAAAGAGTCAATGTGTCGAAGAGGTGCAGATCTTGTGAATCTTGTTGCAGCCTTTTTCTTTCCCAGCTTCAATCCAGTATATTAGGGGTGTCAAACTCCAGGCAAAGTTTAACCTGGTTTCACTTTCAACACGTGTTCAAACGACACACATTTTGTACCAAAACCCCAAAACAGACTTTTGAACACAGATGCCCAAAACCCCCATTTACGTGCTTTTACATCAAGTTTTCATTGGAAGTGGTCACTTAAACGCGTGTTGCTGACGTCAGTGTGAACGCAGCAGAAGCATTTAGTGTTCAGTCCTGACTTAAGCGTAGGAGCAGACAGCAACTGCATCACTCCTTTTTCACTTAATCCTTTTGGTTTAATATTAACTGTGCAAATAAGTACATAACCTGTTATGTAATGAAACATTACAACAGAAGACAATCAAAAACGCTTCCACAGGATCAGCTTATGAATGAGCATAAATGAAAGCCTACTTTAAGATTTTAATCCAAAAATTCTGATGTTTAAGTCACAAAATGATGTAGCATCAAATGTGTACTGATTTTATGTTTGTGATTTTGAAACCATTGTATGCACTGTTTTCATCATTAAGTAAACTGATGTTCTGGTCTGACGGTTCTTTCATAATATCTGTTTGCAGCTCTCACCAGCCAGCTGTGATTGTAACCGGGTAGTGGTAATCCTTCTTTGATTTCTTCACAGAGTTTCTGTGATCTGTAGCTCACTAATGTTTTGTGTTTTGGCGGATTGGGGTTTGAATTCAGGTGCTCCATCTGTTCATGCATTAAAAGTGAACTTGCAGTGACAGGCAAATATTTTGGCACAGATCTGGCAAAGGATAGTAAAAATAGTTATAAAATGTACACTGCAAAAGTGAAAAATTGGATAAATTAACAAAAGTTCTGTAATTTGTTAAACGTATTTGTTTTAGTTTTATCAAATGAAAATTTTTGGTTATTGGTTTACTTAACTGAAAAATTTAACACGCAACCATTGAACGTATGTTGATAGTTAAACCAAATTTAACTGTCTTACTTTGACTAATTCAAATTTCAGATTTGGTAGTGATGTATGGATGGCGTTCCTTTAAATTCACAAAAGTGCCAGCCATTTGAAAATTGATCACGGAGGGGAAATTAATAAGAGGAGTTTGCAGAGTGTAATTCTATGACTCAAGTCTGTGACTTAGCCTCCTCTAACGGTAGGTGTTGGACATGCGCTAGTAAACAGTAGAAAAAGAACAACAAGAAGAAGCCCCTCCTTGCTTGAACAGTGCAAGCATGTGTTCAAAATCATGCTAAACGCAGGTTCTTGAACGTGCGCCGCATTCCTGGGATATTTAGAGTGCTACCTAAAAGTTTTAGCATACAGTAAATTTAAGTAGTTTACAGAGGATCCATGTCGTCTTTGAAATGAATCAACTTTGTTATGCCAGCAGATCAGTGGCCTTGTGGTAGAGTGTCCACCCTAAGATGGGAGGGTCGTGAGTTCAAGACCCAAAATGCTTCCCTGCTTGACACTCAGTATTCAAGGGTCGGATATGTAGGGTAAACCACAAATTGTTCCTGAACATGTCTGCACTTCACCCCTCCACAAGGAGATGTGGCAAATGCAGAAAACAAATTTCACACACAGAGGTGCGTGACAACTAATAGGACTTTAACTTGGAATAAAAATATCCAACCGCCTCCTTCGATGGAGACAGTGCTGCTTCAGCCATGTAAAGATGCTCAAAGTCCAGTATGGCTATTTGTGTTTATGTATATATCCTCCCTCAGGTGTTTTTTTATAGACAATCTTTAAAGGTTTTATGTTCTGCCGCTTGCATAAGTATGTAATACCTCATTTAATTAGTAATCTAACCCTTCTGACAAACAAGCATATGGTCCTGCTCTCCCACGGCCTTGGCCAAGGAATGAATATGCAGATCCTGGGACCTCAGTAGCTTGTTACTCTGGAATGAATTCTACACAAGCCTAATCCCTGATCTATTATTTACCCCTTGACCAAACATGCAAGTGGGGCTTCCAGACGCTTGACTTGATAGAAATGACTGCAGTGGGATTCAGCAGCCTGTCTCACCCCAACAGAGGAGCCAGGCTGAGGCGGGCAGGCAGTCACTCTGAGGAACACAGACTGCTTCTCTCAGAGCTGGAGTCTATCCTCAAAACACACACTGAACCACACACACACACCGCTCAGTCCTTCAACCCCCTCCTCACTCTGGAGATGTCAAAGTCCAATTTCAAGCAAATTCACTTAAAAAACACAAGTTCAGAATGAAAGTTTTATGAGCGTGCTCGGCTCTGAAGGGTCTGAGGGACACTTTATGAAATCAGTGTGACATTCTCGGCTCACACAGAGAAAGTCCTAAACCGTTTCCGACTGTCTGCGTGCGTGCGCAAAGGAGCGCGCGTGTGGCACGCGGGTTGCAGAGAAAGTTAGGGGGGAAAAAGTTTCTTGTTTGTGATATGCTGTGTTTTCAGAGTCTCGAACTGTATAGACGTTTTGGATCATTGGTTTTATTTGTTCTATAATAAAGAAAGTCATGCTTAATTAAAAAAATACATTGGGAATATAAATATATATGCAGACAGAGATGAAAAAACACTAATGAGTCCTTGCTGGTTCTTTGGTGTTGCACAAGCTCTTCAGCGCTTTTTTGTCTTGAGGCTAAGGGTTTTCTGGCACATTTTTTTGTTGCGCAAAGATGCGACTCTTCATGCTGACACAACCCGTAAATCGGCGGTGGGCACACAGAGCCTTTGGATCCACAGTCACCTGGTTTAGAGTGTCATCCAACGCGTAAAACACAGCTTTGAATTCATCCAACTTTACAAGGCAGCCGCCTTTTCTCCAGCCGCGGAAGATCCGCAGCTTCTCGGCGCGCAGTGCTGACTCCGCAGAAGGAAACCACCGGGGAAGACTTTCTTTTTTTTCACCTCCCCCCTTCTTTAAGGTAGGACAAGCACTTGCGACCAGCTTGTTCTTGACATTGATCCCCCCTCTCGATCTGTAAGTTTACGGTTTAAGGACGAAGAGGCAAAAGGGAAGCCAACACCGAATCTTTACGCGCAACAGACGCGCGTTTTCCCGTCAGCGCAGGAGCCGTGACATTTCGATCCTCGTGGATAATTAAAAAAAATAGTTTTTTTTATGTGATACACCAAACTGTCACAAACATTGAAGTAAAGTTTGCGAAAAAGAACCCTGACGGTGAATCCCCATAAACGACATACGGGACTGAAAAGAAGAAAGTTCCCCACTTGAGGGCGAAATCAGACTTTTTTGAAGACGCCAAGTTTGGAAAGTGCAGTAGCCCCGGGGTCTGTCACATACAGCATGCAGCAATGGTAAATATGGCTTTATTGCTTTTGCTTCTGGCTCTAATATATGCTGTAAAAACTCCAGATTTACGCACGAAAATTGCAACCTTTTCTCAACAGCTCTGTGGATTGTAACAAGTTAAAACAGCAGTAACTAACCAAAAGTGTTTTTCTGAGTGGTCAGTAAGTTTTTACTAAGTTTTGTTTTTTTTTTGTGTTTCTTTTTGATTTAAAAAAGCTCTGGTTTCTGTTAAGAGGTTATAAAAACATATACTTTTAAAAATTTATTATGCTTTTGATTTACAAAAAATCATTATAAGGGAGTGTACTTTTAGACAAATTAAGAATTTGAAGTAAGCAACTCTTTGTAACTGTCTTTGAGATCTTGTGCATTTTTCTGGTAAATTTCTTATATTAGTAATTGTTGAGTACTTTTTTAAAGCAGCAAAATTAAAATAGATTTGAAAAAGATTTAATTAGTTAAAATCTTTTTAAACTTGCCAGTGATGTTAACAAAGATATAAGGTCTCAAAGCCATTTTCCATTTCATTTTTCTCCGCAATTGCATCCCAGGCTGCATGTTCTTGTCATTTAACACACTGTCTTGTTCTTGTACAGGTGTTTGGTAAGTTTGTCACAAGAACAGTCATAGTTGGAATTGTTTCAGGCTATACCAAACCAAAAACTTGTTTTTAAATCTGAAAAGTCCATGTTTGTGACTTGTTTAAAAATTTCTTCTTCTTTTCCAAAATAAAAGATAATTATTGGGGGTGTAATTTGCAGAGATCTAATTTAACTCAGCTTTTTATGGACATATTCAAAAGTGTTAAGAGACGGGAGGCTGATGGCAAGATCCACTTGGAACTGCTCTCACACTGCGGAATCGGTGTGAGATTTATGACTAAAATACTTATTTAACTGTGTGTTTGGAATATTTTATGGACGGATACCGCTATTGTGAAGACATTCCTCAACATTCATTCAACAAATTTATGCTTTCTGTCGGAGAAATCAGTCTCAACTTATTGTCACACTTTCTTTACTGATTAGCAAAGCGGAGATTGTTTTTTGAGCAGGTAAAGCTTCAGAAGTCTTTTTTTTCTGTAGTCCAGCCCAGCAATTATCTTTAACATTTTCCAATTTATGTACAGCACAAGTGATCAATTGAAGAGTTACGACACACAAAAAATCTAAAGAATAATTTTCTTTCCCATAAGAGAGTAGAAAAATTGTGGTAACTTCCTGTGATCGACCTGGCTGTGCTATGCCTCTTGCCCCTACGACAACAGAGCTAGACTCCAGCGCTTCTGTGACCCTGAACAGGATGAAGCAGGTATGGACGATGAGTGAATTAATGCAGCGGGAGATGTCCTTGTTGTGCAGGAAATAGATGCCCAGCATCAGCCTGTGCTGCTGCTACGTGAGGTTAAAGAAAAAGTTAAAGTTGTCAGAGAGACCGCAGCTAGGTCGTGATTCCTCTGAGTCTCTGAGAATAAGAGATGGGAGTGTGTGTGCACTTGTGTGTGTGTGTGGACAGGGTGCCACTGGTTAGCCGGTTCAATAATCTGCTGGACAGGTGGGCCTGTGACGCCCCCCTCAGAGACGCTGCTAATGAAGAGAAGGGCTGCTTAGTGGTGCTCTGCTCTGACCCCACCATCCCTCCCTGTCCCCCCTGCCGGCTTCCTCTGATTACTGCTCACATTGCTACCCCCCACCTCAACTCACCCCACCCCAACACTCCTCCGACCTCCCTTCTCCTCCCAGTTGTCTTGGTTTGCTAATCTAGCTTTCTTTAGTTCAAACCAAAGCTTGGTTGCTAAAGCACATCTCTTTAAGATGTTTTTGTGATGTTGCTTATTTCTCTATATTTTTTTTATGATGATGTCCAAGTGGCCTTCATGGTCAGTGCCATTATCCACTCTCAGATGTGAGAGAAAAAAAGAAAATTGTCTCATCTATGAAAACTGGTTCAACTCGAACTAATATTTGAGCTAACCCTCTAAAGTCTGGCCTGTGAGACTCAGACGCTCCTGTCATAAAATCACACAGCTTGGAGCATTTTCTAAAACTATGTCAATGATATTTTGATTACGTTTTAAAGACCAAGTCCACTGGTAATTGTGTTTTTGTGCTTTTATCTTTCTGATGATGAAGGACATATATAAAATAATTAAAATTAAAACTGCATTTTTGAGCATTTTTTATTCAAATCTTGAAGGATCTGGAGTAGATGAAAACCCGCGGTTTGAAAAAGCTCGAGTTTGTATCAGCTACAGAAATAGGTGGGCCAAAGTCTCCCTTCTCCATTAACATCTTCATTTTTCTCCTCTGAGCTGGCATTTGGCTCAAAACTGTACAGCTGTATAGCTCCGATATTATTTGCCATTTTTTTAAATATTATTTTAATGTCATCCTGGGCTTGTGAGGTGCTATAAGCTAGCTGAAGAGACTGTAAACAAAGTGTAGATAGAAAATTAGACAAGGTTGACTTCTGCGCCTAATTTGGTGCTCCTGCTGTGCTGGAGAAAATACTGCATTTCTCATAATTAAAAGACCTTTGAGAATAATTTTACAATAGAAAAAAATATTGCAGAGGAGCAACCCTTTTGTGATACTTTCTAGCTTTCTAAATGTCAACAGTAAATAGAAAAGAAAAGTTGACTGCCAAACATGCAGAGAGACTGTGCCCGAATTCCTTGTACATTCGCCATTTTCTAGGGCTCTCCGAAGCTTACTATCCCCAAATTGAGTGCGCTAAAAATTTCCCAGAAGTCTTTGCAAAAAACTAGCATGCATCTATGCTCTCCACATTAGTGAATATAAACCACAATACATTCCGGTCAAACAACTTTTGCAAAAAAACATGTTTAAATGTGATGAAACCATACACATTTATATCATCAGAGCACAGTTGAGTCACAAATAGACTTAATGAAATGTTTATATATTTTTGACTTTCACTTTGGGGAAATCGGTGAAGTCATATGTGGCATTTAGCAAAGTAAAGTAGGGAGCATGGTGTCCAAATTGCTTTTAAAATCCTAGATAGTTCCACGCTATATAGTCTTTTAGTAGTTAGGGATTTGGATGAGAATTCAGACATGGCCTTTGGTTAAAATAGACGACACATGCTAACTACGACAAGCTATTGAGAAACTTTGCATTAAAAAAAAGACAGTAATTTACTTTAAAAATATATTAAGATGTATTTGTTTTCTACGTGAAAATAATAATCTTAAAAATAATCTATTGGCATTCATTTATGCATTTATTATTAAAATGTTTCAAAGACTGAATAGTTAGCCTTCCTTTATTTTCACCAAATCTGTCCCTCTTTGCAAAAAAGTTTGGACACCTCTGGTCCAAACATGTAGTCACAGGGCCTCAGTTTAGCAGAATGAACTACTGTAGTAATAGAACCCAAAATGTGATGTCCATGCATGTGGACGCCAGGTCCTTCGAGGTTAAAACAAGGCTGTGGGAGCACTTTTCCTTCCTGCTCCAGATGATACTCAGCAACATCAAAGGAACATTCTTGCAGTGTTTTGATTTCACCAGAGTCGGATCATTGCCGTACCGGTACCGTCCTGCTCCGCTCCATCTATCCCCATTAATCTCTGATAGTGTGTGTTGGCAGTGACAGAAATGTTTTGAAAGAGTTGGGGGGGGGGGGGGGGGGGGGCAGGTCAAATAACTGGTGGCAGCTTAGAAAATATAACAAATAAATAAATAAAAAAATAAGACGCATACTGTAATCTGCA
Source organism: Oryzias javanicus (assembly GCA_003999625.1). Taxonomy (NCBI): domain Eukaryota; kingdom Metazoa; phylum Chordata; class Actinopteri; order Beloniformes; family Adrianichthyidae; genus Oryzias; species Oryzias javanicus. The sequence continues at coordinate 18,920,455 of CM012437.1, forward strand.
GGATTTAGTGACCAAATAGAGACTCTGAGAAATGCTCAAACAAATTGGATCGCAGGAGTTCTAATTTAATAAAGAGCACAGTGTGAGACAGACTTGATTTAAAACAATATACATGGGAGACACATAATTACATTCTTTTGTACCTCAGTGCACAAAAAAAGAAAATCGAACCTTCAGACACATAAAAACATTAGAAAATTTGGTCAGCGTCTGTCTGGTTCTCGACTTAAAAGGGAAGCCTTTGTAACACAGTGTAATGAATAGGTTTAACAGCTGGTTTGACATTTGCATTAAAGATGCTCTGACCTCATATCTGGAAAGCCTTAATCTGCTAAATGATTGTATCATCTGTAGTGTGAGACGATATTGCTCTTGGAAACTGTAGATTCATTGGATTGAAATCAGCCTCTGTGCTTCTAAGTGTGTTTGAACTGTAAATTGATAGTTTTTATCTTATGTGTTTAGTTATTAAGTCATTATTTCTCTCTATTTGATTCATTGGCATTTTTTTAAAAATACGCAAACCTTAAAAAAACACTTGAATTAAGCAGCGTCGTACGTATTTGGGTCATCTGATGCAAAGTCGTAACATTTTTAGCTGCAAATCGGCTTTAATTGATAAAGACATCCGGGAAAAAAATACCGGCCACCGTGTAAAATAAACAATTTCGTGTCACTGGGTGGCAAGTGCTTAGCCAGTGGGGAAGGTAAATTTTACTTGTAATCCATACGTTCTCTTGCCGGGCTAGAATGTAATTCATGTCGACGCAACAGAAATACCAGAGAAGCTGAAGCTGTAACGAACAGGAGTATAGTTGTAACCAAATGGCTCATTTGGGAGGTATAAGGTTATGTGGTATAATTTATATTTTATAGCTCCCGCCTGCATGAACTGCAGTCCAGAATGAAGTTGTTCGATTCTGTTCCATGAGAAGGAAGTGAGAAAATATGGGGTTTTACTTGTAATGCAAAATCCAGGCGTTTGTCGTTTTACTCCTTTTACAGATCCTTTCTTTACTATAGAATCAAAACAATGATAAAAGTGCTACTTGTATGCACCAACTTAGGGAATATATATGTGTATATATTTTGCAAGGATGATTTTTGTCTCCTTTTTTGGAGAGGTACATCACTGCCCCATGCATGGGTGATTTAAAAGGAAAGGAAACATTTCCTCGGGTCATACAGGAATTTGATTAAAAGAGAATAATTTGCCCTAAAGGTGTCTTTTTTCTTCTCTCCAAAAACTCTGGTGGAAGAAATCTGATATGACAAGATAAGTGGTGGCTCATGAAAAATTCCTGAGGACTGAGGAGCAGAATGTTGACTTTGGAATTATTGCCCCAAGTGTCTAGTTCCTTGCAAGTAACCGTGCCTGACAATGTTATTTTTACCTGAACAGCTTTTGAATTGATTCCACTGCTCCTCAAACCAGTCGCTCTAATTAAAATGAGTTTATGCTTAGAACAAAGGGTGGACAAAAGAAACTCTGGAGGTCAGTTAAGGAAGTTACTCAGGTTTCAGAAGGGCACAAGAGAACAAGACCAATGCCTTCAATAAACCGATGGCCAAAGAAAATACATTTTACCTTAATTTTACCTGTTGAAAATAAACAAACAAATTAAATAAAATTTTTCCTTTTTTTAAATGCATATATTTTAAAATACACTGAAATTGGGATTCTGTTTTGCCCAAAAAGTATAAAGGCTAGGCATGGCAAACTTTTAATCAGATTTTTATGATTTATCAGATTTTTTTGAGTCACTGAGTTCTAAAAGAAGTGTAAAGAAGACAACTTGATGTTGTTTATCTGATAGTGAGATGTTGGAACGAAGCATGCAGATTTCTCCCTGAAAAGATTATACAGTACTTATATCGGCATTGAATATAACTTGTAGTTTTACATCTCTCCATGTCAAAAAGAAAGATATGACTCCATGTGTTGTGTTGCAAATCCAAGAGAATCATTGTGTTTCCCTCCCAAATTCAAACATTAAAATGATGTAGGGGTGTAGTGATTATTTTATCAACTATTCGATTCATATTATAAATTGTGGTTGTTAATTTGTGGTCAATATTGTTCATTTTGAGCGAATTAATCCTCTGACCTAAAATCAATTCAAGACATCTTTAGCTAAAAATACAATCAGTGTTACTCAAAAATAAATACATTTTACTGAACAGCACAGGTAAAGTTTTCCAGATTCCTTGTATTTTTTGCAAGATAATCAAGTGTAAATTGAAAATATGTACAAACAATATTAGATCATCTCAAACGTTTGTGATTTCTGAAAAAGATTCTGTTGTCTTGGACATGTTAGTTTCACTCTTTTTATATAATATATGAAGCTTCAATCAGTTAAAAGTAAAAAAAAAAAACTTCCCATTTAGTTCATCTACATGCAGTATTAATTGGTAAATACGTCCTAGAACAGAAACCATTAAAAAATAATTATTTGATTCTTCTTAAAAAAGAGAAATTAGGCGTGCATGTGTTTGGACACTGCATGCATTAACCCTGACACCTTTAGTTTACATTAAATCAGTAGTTCAGTATTAAAATTGTAATGTTACTATTTAAAGGAAAGTTTTATTTATAGAAGATAATCAGTCCTTTAGTAAATATTAATCTAACAATTTTTCAGCTTAAAACATTAAAGAAATATATGAAATTAAGACAAAAATAATAATTTTGTGATGATTTTGTCACAGTGGGTTCACTCATGAAAGATAAAAATATAGAAGACCAGCACAGACCAAAATGTTTAACCTTTGTGCAAACTTGTATTATTTCAAATGATCTTGAATAGTTTCTCTGGCTCTCTGCATTTTCTCTTGGTACTTTGACTGTTAGTTTTTTCAAAGCATTTTTAGCCTAGACCTTGTACAGGACCCTCTTTCAAGGAGAAAACTGATTCTTTTTCAAATTCTAAGTTCTCCCTTTAGACACAACACAGCATCATTGCTTCAATAACTTGAATTTTTTGTTGAAATCATTATTAATATAGTTTTAAGAAGTAGACAGAACAAAAAAATAGATGTAAACTGTAAAATATTGCATGAAAAAAATAAAGTAACAAGATTTATTCAAAAGATTTTGAGAAAGCCCAGAAAATCTTCACGTGACTCTGAAAAATTGTCCAAACTTTAACATATTACTTTATTATGACACGTGGCAGGATATAAATGCAAAAAAAAACCCTCTAATTTAAATGTTTACACATTTGTTTTTTGAGAGTAAATAAATCCCTCTACAGAATGAAATATTCACTTAAAGTTTAAACATCTTTCACTCAGGAGAGATCAGTCTGTCTCCATGTTGCATCAAACAAAGCATCTCCTTGGTCATAAAGGAGCAATTATCTGGCTCTTTCAAGGATTCCTACCTGAATGTATTGCTAACATCACAGAAGCATATAACCTTGTAGGTTGAATGCATGATTGTGGCTCTCTTAATGCAGTATATACTCATTGTCTGGTATGACTCATACCTATATTTTAGATAAGCAGACTTTGAAAGTTTTCCATGTGTTCCATAATGTTAAAGATGGTTTAAAAGCGTTCATCGTTCCAGGGAGATGTTCGCCTCTTTTCCAAGGCATTCCCTATTGTAAGGATAAAATCAAAGCTTCATTAAAGCCTATAAAAGACATTTAAAATATATCCTTTTCACATCCTCTTTGACCTGCAAAAAGAATATTCTAAACCTAAAGAATGCCACAGAATAGTGAATAAAACTTTTTAAATCAGCTTAACGTTATTCGATTTAAGGTCTAATCCTTTTTAAATTAATAATAATGAATCATGGAATTAATAAAAAAAATAATAATATACTTTCTCATATTTATAGTCATTTAGGAAGATTTTTTTTAACTGATGTATAGAATACAATGGGGATGTACAATGTTAGAAATATCTAATATGCTGCTTACTACTTTTTAACAAATGTAATCCAATGCTAAAAACAGATATCTACTCTATTTTCCATCCATCCATCCATCCATCCATCCATCCATCCATCCATCCATCCATCCATCCATCCATCCATCCATCCATCATCCATCCATCCATCCATCCATTCATCCATCCATCCATCCATCCATCCATCCATCCATCCATCCATCCATCCATCCATCCATCCATCCATTCATCCATCATCTTGATTAGTTTATTTCCTTTTTTAGTCATTTGGTTGCTGGAGCCTATCTCAATGCCATTGACGGGTCATGGTGGGGTATGCCCCAAACAATTTGCCTGACATAAATTAAAGAATTTCTTATGTGAATGGGTGGAAATAGATTGCACACTATTTTTAATTTGGGACATTTCTTTCACAGGGCTCTCCTCAGCTGTTTCAGGGCACAGTAGATGAGTTTGCGGGGAAACAAGAGTACAGGAGGGGCAGCAGACTGTTTACATCCAACGTAAACATATTACATTAGAAAAAAAGTGGAAAAATATAATTATAGTCAACTTTAATTACCACCACTGGTTCCATGTCAGCCCTTAACTCATTCAGAAGCACAAATATTGTAACACTGGATGTTGGAAAGCCTGCGATTCAATAATCTTTGCCTCTGGCATACCAAAGTATTTACATGAGCAGAAAAGATGCACTCTCTTTGTTGCTTGTCATTGTATCAATCTCTCCTTATTAAAACGATGACTGCATGCATAAAGAGATACCAGTTTTCACCTGCCTTGCAAATATAGACAGAAAGCTGCTTTGACAAATCACATTAATGTGATATTTCTTTTAATCTTTCTGTGCATTCAGCTAGAATTGCATATTGTAAACATAAAATTGTGAATACTATTTTTTTTTTTAAATAATGCATGCAATCTGGTTAGCCATTCAATTGCAACTGATTTTCGCGTGTGACAGTCAAGTTTACTCATATTTTTATAATTGCAAATCTTTGAAAAATCCAGGTCTCCTATAATTGAGTTCATAAAACCTTTTGTTGCATTAAATAAATGTTTCTTTCATCCACTGTCCCATTGTGCGGTTTTACAATTACAGTGTTCCGTCTATAAATTGATCTCTCTGTTTCGTAGATTTTTCAGTCCAATTGGACATGTTTTTTGTTTTATTTTGTTTTTTGTATGGCACAGTGTGATCTGCATCTTGATTGGCTGCTGAGCTTGTCAGTCAATCTCCATCATGCTGTGTCTCCTGTACATTATGCGTTCAAGTTACCAGAGTTACATAAACCTTCCATCACCAGCAGATCTTCGCTTTCATTTTCATTTCATTGTGAAGGTTTGAACTTTGAGAGTTTAAACTAGTGTGTAGTGAGGGATTTCACAGCCATAGAACATCTTTGTGGGGTTCACCCATTGCGTATATTTTATGGGATGTAGCCTCTGTGATAATTGAGGGACTACGGTATTATGAATACAATTTTTGTTGCCTTTTTTTAAATTATTATTTTAAATCACTTTTACATCTCCAACATGTTTAAGTTTGTTGCCAGGTTGTTGTGTTTATATTGTTAAGACAGAACTTTACTAGTGAAAATTACTGAAATAAATCCCATTGCTCGCTAGTGTCAGCTGGTGAAGGACAATTAATTTTAAATAGTGTTTTGTAAAATATTTATTACTTATTCTTAGTTTTGGCTTGAGCACGTAGATAATGACAAAAAGCAACAGCTTAATGGTATTTAACCCCATATTTTTAGCCTTTCCCTAATGCTCCAACCATTACATTTTTAAATACCCACTCTGAGGAAAATTGTTTTTGATGTTTTTTAACATGTTTTTGTGACATTTTTCTGATGATGGAGGACATATATAAAGAAAATTAAGATTAGAATTGCATTTCTGGGTATTTATTTATTCAAATTGTTGTGAATCAAGGGCAGACAAAAAATGCAGTCAGAAAAGCTTGTAGCAGTGATGTAGGAACTGCAATCTGTTGATCATAAGTACTTGTACTTGTAATAGATCCACGAACGTCTTCATTTTCCTCATCTTAGCTGGCTCAAAACACTGTAAAGCTTGACAGCTCCAATATTACTTGCTTTTTTTGTTGCAACGCTAGTATTAGTTTGGGGCATAGACAATATATAGACAGAACTGGACAGAATATCCTCTCCCCTCATGTTCCAAATAGGAAGTCCCCGCTGGTTCCAGAAAACCAAAACCCATAGACTTTTATTGAGAGATAATTGTCAGAATAACCATTCTTGCCTTGTTTAACATGTTCTATTTAACATATTCGTACTAAGCCAATATTTTTTTTTTGTTTTTTTTCTTTATTGCAAGCTATTCAAGTTGAAAACTGGCAAATCTGATGCCTCAATAAGAGTATGTGGTGCCCACTGGACCCCATGTTAAATGTTTGAAGCGTTTGATTGACAGATTCTCCTGAGCTTGCTTGCAGTGAAAAGGGTGTGGCTTTCCAGCAAGCTCATTCCCGATTAGCGAGAGTGGTTACCATAAAAATAATGACTCAGAAAGGCTTGGACCAATCACTGCTCACTAACGGCGTCTGGCTCCAAAATTACAAAGTCAGTACCGGGAAAAAATGGCAACTGATTTTACTTCATTTCGTTGGAACCAGAGGTAAGGCATTTTTTATGGGTTACGTCAGATATTTTTTGACCATCTCTATATATGTCAATGGTTTGAAGCGGAACCTGGTTGCAGGGAAGATGGCGCCCGAACACAACATTAAACTCATCATTAGTGGGAAATGGAAATGTCGCAACTATAGCTGGCACCAGGTTGTTGTCTGTGGCCAAGGCCTCTTGGTGATTGGGGTTTTGAAGGACTGTAGGTTAGTGAGAGAACATGTTAACATAGGGATGATGGGAAATGAGGACAGGCTTACTCCATACCAATGATCCCGCCCACAACTCAGAGGTGAGTTTCTAATGAACTTCTGCCATTCTTCAGAAACTATGTCCCAGTAAACGACACAAGTTTTTCTTAAGTAATAGCATAACTAAGAGACCACGGAAACACTTTTACAAGAGATCAAGAGATGATCGCAGGGAGCTTTAACGTACTATATGTTTTGAGTTCAAAGTTTGAATCGACTGGGCTGCAGTAAAACTAACTACACCATGCACAATTCACTCAGACCCGGAAGATACTTTAAAGTTCTACCATGTCATTGTTGGTGACAAAGCTGCCATTTATAGTGATAATCATTGTAATTAAGCAGTCTCATGATGATGGGATTTTTCTGTTTGTTTGGGTTTTAGTTCACTTTTTCTGTTAGAAGGACTCAGAACTGTGTTTGAAGGGAACATCTGTACAGTATGTGTGTTCACGCATGTGTGCGTTTGTTTTCTTTTGCTTTTTTTTTTTTTTTGGCTGTTTTTGGAGCGGTGTAGAAATCTGCTGACAGGTAATGTGTCAGGAAGGGGGACAGTGGCGCTTTTGAGACAGACACAAGAGACACGTCTCAGAGAGAAGGAGGGAGAAAGAGGGCCTCTTTCATGTGACTCCGCATTCCACCAAGGCACAGGCCAGGGGAGGCACAAGACGAGACATGCGTCCCCCTCGTCACTCCCCCTCCACCCCCCCTCTCAGTGCCCATTCTGCCCCCGCCCTCCCATCCCATCCAACCTCAGTACCTCCCCTCTACCAACCACCTTCATTTTCATCGAGAAGCCTCATGCTGGAATTCCTTCTCAGCCGGTGTGCTTTCCACACAAACGTGTGCACACAGCGTCACAGAGCAATCTGTTTTAAATATTGTGTCGCTGTGTAAGGCCTGTCCTTGTTCTTTGCCAAGGAGACTGGCCTTGAGACAGTCACTCCCAGAGACAGGAACACATGCTTGTACACACATTCTCTTGTCCCCCTTGTTTCCCCATTGTACCTCCTGTCACTTGGTCCTATTCATTTAACCTTTCATTAGAGCAAGCAGACAACACTGTGTGTGTCTGCTCGGCTTCAGGAACAATGCCAAAAAAAGCCCCACTGTCACAGTTATTAGATTCCTTTGGTCCCCTTTTACCCAGGCAACTCAATATTAAGAGAGTGAAAGTGTGGCGGCAGGGTGTGGGGAGGAGAAGGGGAAGAAAACACAGGGCTGCACGCTTTAAACCGCTGCCCAGCTCCTATTGTGAGGGGTCTTCTTGACTTGTCAAGGACATGTGCCACATGTTGATAGTGGGCAGATCCCCAACAGGGTGGTGAATGTCAGTTACAATAAGGAAGAGAGACACAGACTAAAAGAAGCAGTCATTTACTGCTGTGGTAAGTGAGCAGAAAATGCTTGCAAATAAAAATGTTTAATAATTAATTTAAATTTTTTAGAGGCAAATAAATTACAGAGGTTGTCGAGAAACTGTAAAATTTTTAAGACACTATATTTTTCCAGCTTTTTTAGCATTTCTAAACTATAAACCATCTTAGTAACTCATCAGGTTTTATCCGGAGACTTGGAGGTGTTTGCTTGAATCCACAGGTGGGTCGTACCAAAGACTGAAAATGGGAGTCAGTGTCTTCCTGTCTGACGCTCAGCGGGAAGGGTTGCATTGGGGAGCTAGCTGTATCCTGAGGACCACTGTGACTGACTGCAGATCACTCCAGCCACAGGAGAGGAAACGGGGGGAACAAACTTTCCACATTTAAATGTATGGATAGGATACTTTGACTTTAAACATTATTTTATTGCACTACCTCCACAAATACACACGTCTTAAGAGTGCAAAAATAGTTGGACAGTCTCAGGGGTGGAGCTAAAACATTTTATAAGGGGGATCAGAAGACTTCGGAAGAGTGGCAATGCTGCTTTTGTTAAATAAACTTGTATTGATGATTTTTCAGTCTTTGTCATTAATGAGACAAATATTGACTCAAAAGTTGGTGGCGGCAAGTGTGGGGCAAAGTTTTTTGCTGGGGTGGGCAGTCCCTCACCGTAGCTCCGCCCCTGGACAGATAGATGGACTTGGTTTGAACGTGTGCTAAAAAGCTTATCATGCTCATTTTGTTGCTGTGACATTGAACGTCTGTTGGTGGACCGTCCGCCTGGACTAAATCATCCAGCATGACATCAGATACACTTTCTTAGGAAACTGTTTACTTTTTTTCCTAAAATTTGTCATTTTTTGTGTCTACTTGCAGGAAAAGTCTAAACAGTTTCTTAAAAAATAGATGCACTCTTTTGGCTTAAATTGTTTTCTATTTGAAATGTGCACATACAGTAGGTGACTCTTTTCTAACCTTTTTTGTTGGTTGTAAATTCTATTCATGTTTACACTTTAGGTGAGCTGCACTAGGGTTCTCTTGGAGGCGACTATGGACTGATGGATGAGATTTTGCTAATTTGGTTTGCACCATTGACTGTACATGAGAACTGGACTGAGTGACCCCTCCATCCTCACATCCTAAGAAGTCAAAATCCCATAGAATTATGTTGAGAAATAAACAGCTATTAGTCAGTCATTTTAGTTGTCAGAATAACTATTATTGCAAATATATTTGCCCAACAGTACCCGGTTGTCTCTAGCAGCTCTGTGACCCCAAAAGAGACTCAAAGGGTTCTGAAATTAGATGGATGATATTTTTCCTGTAGTGCAAGTTAAACTGACCATAAATATACCTCAATGCAAGTATGTTTTACTTGTTGGCATCCACGTTGTACATTTAGTATGTTTGATTGACAGTTTTTTTTTTTTCACCAATGGTAAGAGACTTCACCAGGCCACTTTTAAATGATAGAGGTGTGGACTTCCAACAATCTGACGTTTGATTGGACTGACATTGAATGATCATGTTTCTGAAAAAAAGTCCCAATATTGCATCGATACTATGACTTCTGACAAAAGTCATAGGCCCGATCCGAATCGGCCCATAGTATTGCATCAATACCATGACATCTGGAAAAGTCACTGTACTGTATCACTACTTTGACTTTTTTCAGAAGGCACAGTATTGAAACGATACTATAACTTTTATCAGAAGCATGTTAAATTCATAGTATTGCATTAATACTATGACCTTTTTATTTTATAGAAGACATAGTATCAATGCAATACTGTAAATTTTTCGGAAACATGATAAAGTCATAATATTGCATTAAAAAAATTTTACACAGCACACATTCATGCACATTTCTTTAAAAAGACATCCATAAATCTTATTTTTTGGTCACTATTGCTCTCATTACTTCCCTCCAGCTACTTTTTCTGTGACCATAGATTTCGTTTGTCTTTGTCTCTGTTTGGCTTGAACAGTAAGCAACAGTATATATCTGAAGTCCTTTCTTTTCCTCCTACTGCTTTTGCCTTAAAGGTGTTGATCAGCCTTCCTCTCTTTCACACAGCCATCTCTCCCTAATACCTGGATTGGACTCTTGTCTTTTCCCAAGACTGGAATTAATGTTGGTTTTATTGTGTTCAGTTGCCTAGCCCCGAGGTGCTTCCTTCAGGTCAGCACAGCTCCTCCAAATTCTGGGAATGCTACTGAAAAGCACTTCTGCTTTTGTCTGTGAATGCACGCTTATGAATGTGCACACTTGTGAAGACGTAGAAACCCAAGAGTCAACTTATTTAGTGTCGCTGCTTAAGCTATCAAAGCGTGGATTTCTAAATGTTCCTCAAATCAAAACGATCTTGACATTCACATTTGAACTTTTCGTCACGTTGAAAAGGCGACAGAATTCCTTTAGAACTTCATGTTTCTTCTTGCTTTAATATCAAGAAATGCTTACCCTTGATCACAACGTGTGGAACGCACACAGTGGCTCTGATGTCTTTGTTTGCTTAGGGGTTGTTTCTCTATATAAATGCAATTTAAACTTTTGTCAAAGATCATTGTTGAAAAAAAGTTTACAAAGCACTGTGAAGAAATATTAAATGTCAGTTCTTTAGATAATCATCTTTCTTTAGCATCCTCAATATTGTATGTGTCCAGAGAGTTGTAATCAAGGCCTATATATATTTTTTTGCATCCGTCTCATTGTTAAGACTTTCTTTCTTTGTACTTCTGTGTTGCTTTATAGAATCCTTTACATCCTTTTCCATCTATTTTGTCACTGTATTATCTTTCTTGCTCTCTTTCTCCTTCCCCCAGATAACCCCTCCACCACCACCCCCAGCATGGACCTTGTATTTATTACCCTTTAAGTAATCACTTTGCTTTCTCTTTTGATAGACTGTTATTGCTCTAACTAGCTGAGGTCCCTATAGGTATTTGGAGGCATTCCAGTTTTATTAGACAAAGGCCTCATTATTCAAGGCCAGCATTAACTCTACCATTAGGTCCATTTTGCCCTCTAGTCACATGTATCTAGTTGCAGCCAATTCATATTATAGCCCCTGCATACTTAGCATTTACAGGACAAACATGCTAATTTTATTAAAGCAAAGTTTAATAGTGAGAAATATTCAGAAAGTGACTTTATCTTTGAAGACTTGATTGATTGATTGATTGAAGTGCTCTCTTGCCTCTTCGTTACTATAGATGATGCAGTTATTTGTCATTAAAATACATTAGCGAAATGTCCCAACTGGTAAAAGAAAACATCTGTTTAATAAAGACAAGGAATATCCTGAGTTTTTTTTATCCTTAATGCTACGGTCACAGACACAATGGCCACCGCATGATAGGGAGGCGTTAGCAGAATCTTCAAGAGTAGCTGCTGCCACCCGATTTTTTTGAAAAATTGTTGTCGTTGTCATGAATGCAGACAGCGGCAGTCAGGCGGGGATGACATACTCACAAAATTGGGTGACAGGTGGGTGGTGGCAGCTGGATCGCCATCCAGCAGCAGCTCTAATTGGTTGATCTGTAGATGTCTCCTAAAATATCAAGTGCCATCAGCCGGCAGCCGTCTTGGAATTGTTGTTGTGCCATCAACACCATGATGAATTTTGTGTAGCATCAGTGCTGTCTCCCCATTTGGACCCACCATGGCCAGGATTGCCAGATTGATCTCTCGTGATCCCCAGTTCATGTCAAAGGCCCTCGTTGAGTGTTATCGTAGATTTTCTAACAATCGGATGGTGGCAAGGGGACGGCATCACCGGAACAGAAGGGTTGCAGTCGGAAATCAACCAATCATCCGAGGATTTTGGGAACCTTGAAGACCCTCCTATCACTCATTTATCGCGCTGCTCTCTTCCTGCCACCTGCCTGTCACTGGACTGCCACCGCACCACCTCCAAATGTGCCCCGGCGGCCACTAACTTATGTCAAAAAAACCACACGGCATAAAACATTTTTGCAATTACATATACTGCCTATGCGACCACCTGCTGAATGTTCTGTAAAACTGGCATTTCAGTCGGGTCCCAGTGGCTTCTTAGGATATACAACTGTATTCTTAGAGGGAGCCCTGTTAAGTTAAACATGAATACTAATAAAAATGCTGTGACATCAAATATAGTACTCCAAACATTGGCATGAATATAAATGTATTTTAAACTGTAAACATACTTGGGGGGATCTATGCGCGGGGAGGGGGGGGTGAGGGGTGGGTGGGGGGGTGTCTTCCCCCTATTTTTTAAGTAAATTTTATTAGTATTATTATTGACAGATTAAGGATTTATCATTACATGCTTCATTAAGCATTGAAAAAAAATAATAGCACCTCAGCTAAAACAACTGTGGCTTCAATGTTAATGTTCACACTTTCACTCAGCAGGAGGAAATTTGCGTATCAAGGCAGAACATTAATTTAGAGCAGTACATCCAGTCAGAAGTCCATTTTTAGAACCTGCTGAATACCTTTCAGGGTCACCAGACTGCTGGGGCCACCCCTACTTCTGTTAAGTAAAGGCGGGGTACAGTCTGAACAGGTCACAAGTCTGTTGCAGGGACACTTAAGAAATACAAATTAACCTATGAAGAATGTTTTTACATATAGTGAGAATGAGCTGGAAAGCCACCCATGTACAGGGAGAACATGCAAACATTAGGATTTAAAACAGAGCCTTCTCACTGTCAGGCAAGAGCATAAACCACCATCTGACAAACAGAGAAGAAACCTTTTTGAATGAAAAACAAGAGTTTTTTTTTTTTTATCAGCTGTCAATATATGCTCATGACTAGATATAATGAGAATAAAAATATTCCTCCCAGTAAGGATGGGCAAACACTTTAAGCTAAAGAGTTAGATTAATGTCCTGATTTTGATACTTAGAAACAGAGTAGCAAATGTTACAGACATTGACATTTGCACAGTTTTCACATCCACACTGAAAAATCTAACTTCTGGTAGGTCTATGTGAGCTGTTAAAGCTCCTTCTCTCACTGTTTCAGTTAAAGGCAAAATGAGGAAATCCACTCAAAAGCTTAACGTTTTTTCTTCTTTTTAAAATGTCAGTTTTGAAGGACAAAAAAATTATTTCCCCCTTTTTGATGGGAGTTAGACATGTCAAAACAGGGCTAAGTTTGACGACTTCACAGAACTTGTTGCATGAAACTAAAACATTCTCAGTCCCAGTGTGTCACATACTGTTACTTTTCAAAAGGCCCCTATGTAAGCTTTCAGCACATGGGGTACCCCACTGCTGTCAAAATTGCAGGAAACTTTTAAGCAACTGAATATTGCTGGTTGGACTTGTTCTTCTGTAAATGACTCACAACTGTGTCAATATAGTTATTCTGCAGTGCTTTTTTGGGCAAAAAATTGAACATTTGTGCACAGTCACTTGGTTAAATAAGTACATACCTTTATTTAAATAAACTTCTTTGAAAAAGTTGCAATCTGGAAAATATGGAATATTTGTACATCAGTATAGACCACTAATTAAAACTCTAAGATATGTATGTATATGACTTGACATCATTACAAAAACTCTGATATATAGTGAAATATTTTGCCAAACAAGATTAATGCTCTAAAGATAACAGTTGTTGACAATATGTGTGTAGCACATTTTATGCTTAAAGTTTACCTTTGTGGCTTTTTCTTCTCTCTGGGAGCAAGATTCAAGGTGCCCCAGTTTTGATCTGGTCTATTTCTTTGTTACAGCTTTTTAATTTCTTTTAGCCACCTGAGTGTCCAATATGATCCTCATCCCTCCTAATCGATGGCCCCTTATTGGCTTTCCTCGTTTGGTCAAATATCTCATCGCTTTCTGCCCTCCAGGGCAACAGGATCCAAACTAATAAGAAATCTCCTCAGTCTCTTGGGCTGGCTCTACAGATGAAAAAAAGTATTAGTGCAGAAATTGTTTGTATCTGTTCCCAAAACCAGATTTTCAACAAGTTTGCTAAGTTGATACTAAAGTCTCTGACAAAGATGTTACCACTTAGACTAAGATGGAACAGCATGTTGGTTAAAGTCCCAGTTCGTGAAGTTCACTGTTTAGAAATCCCTTCAGTTCTCTGTTTAGCTATATCTGTTACTTTTCCTTTTGGGTATATTTCACAATTGAGAAGAACAGTCCAAAGATGCCTTTATTTGTGATATAGATTTAATTGTACAAATGAATGTTCTTTTTGTTCTTCTTTCAATGAAACTCCTGAGATGTATTTAAAGCACCCTTCAATAATGTTTTCAGTTTGTCTTATCCAACTATATTTTTATTGTTTTTGCAAAAACAAGCGGTTTAATCCTGAAGGTAAAACACTATATATTTATTCTCGTATGAACCTGTAGTTACTCTGCATCCAAAGCATCAGAGGCAAAAATACACAGTTTGTGTACATTTTTTAAAAAGAGGACATGGAATACAAGGAAGACATTTTTTAAATAAATTTGTTTTAGAGATTAAGTAATAAAAGGAAAATTGTTTAGTGCAATGGCAAATTTCTGAATTTTTGTTTTACTTTTTTTCCAATTTAGCAAAATTTAATGCTGAAAAAGGCATTTTTTTTTAGAATGTTTCTAAAGTATGCGAAAATTAAAGTGTTCCAACAGATGTAGAAACAGCTAACCTCATATTTCCAGTTTTTGGTATTCAGCGTTTTCAAGTCTGCATAAAATGTCAAATGTTGGGATTTCTCTGATTCTTGAGAATTTATTAGAATTATTTTTCATTTCTTTTGTGGTGAAGCTTTGTAATCAACCCTTTAACACCAAAGCTTTAGCTCCTGTTATGTCATTCTTTCGACTACTGCAATTCCTCAATCATTTATGCGTCTAACGTAATTCCAACGGATTCTGAAGTGGAGAAAAGCTAAAAAGATATGGAACACTTTACAACTGTAAAATTCATATGCTAAAAGTATATAACTGAAGCAGGACTGTTGAGAGTAATAGAAGCATTCAGAGCCACGTGGGAGCCCTAATAGTAACAGAATCTATGTAAACTTTGAAAATATAGTGTATGATGCAGGTCCACCCTGTACAATGTAGAGATAATTATACTGTGCGAAAAAGAGGAGAAATAGAGTATACCTCTTCAGAGGAAAGCTGTCATTACGCTGATGCAGTCACTCTGAAATACTGATAATGGGAAACTTACAGCAGCTTGATCATTGTTATTTGTAAAATCGGGCATTAATAGAGAAGCTTTGTTATTCTTTTTTTTTTTTTTTTTTTTTTAGAAATCTTGATTTTTATTGTACCCTAACCCTAACTCTGTACAGCGTCTGGTGCTGGCTTAGGACACAGATACTGGGCATGGTTACCGCTGTGCTGGACCGTTCACAGCCCGGAGGTTGGGGACCCATGATTTAATGGGAACGTAAAAAAACAACGAGTTGGGGACACTTACTGTTGCTACCCATTCTTGTCGCTTGTACCTAAAGTTGGAAGAGTGAAAAATTTCAAAGTGGGCAAATTTTGTAAATCTTACAGGCTTTATCTTTCAAAGTTCTATTTTGATATTTAAAAGACTTGTTGTCAAATAATTCCATCTGGGCATAATTCAGAGTTTTAATGTTTGGCACTGGCATGAATTAAAAGGTACACGATCCAAACGTCACTACCAAATCCAATTCCCTGATTAGTTAAAGTTCAAATGTTTAATGTTTGTACATAGATTCTAAAAAACCTGACTTAAAAACTTGCATAGCGAGAATACAAGAGTTTGAAGATGGAAACCTGAAACGAACGCATCCGTATGTTTACGTAGACTTTTCATTAAAAGGGGTGCATTACCAAGACTGGTTTGTGCGTAACACAACGCTTACTGGCTTTGGAACATTTAAGCATCCTCAGACCTGACCAGGCCAATCTTCTAGAGATGAAGATGAAGGAAGAAGTCAGAGAACATATGCAATATAAAAAAAAAAATACATAACGAGACAGAGGGGTTGATACATTTTGAAAAACCTTTGAAGCTTTTTCAAGTCCCAATGTATTCTTCATTCGTACATTTAGTTTTATGTTGCATTAACAGCTCCCCAATTGCTTTAATAGTCTCTCTCTATACTGTCTCTGATTCTACAGTGATTGGCAAACACTGATGTCCCCAGTGATACGAGAGGAATAGAATGAAGAGCTGTTGTGGTTTTCAACTGCCTGGCTGTGTATTGTTTACTGGGTTTGCTTGATTGCTCTCTGTCCAAATCAGATGGTACAGGCAGTCAGGGCAAGGGTCTGCAGGGATGGCCTACGTTGTGGAGTGTCCCATTGTGCTGAGAATATTCACTCAACCCATGGTTCTGAGCTGGACCCTTTTCCATAGTTCAGTAAACACACACAAACTCACACATAGTGGGAGTCATACATTAGTCCACTAGGGACTATATGGCCGTGCATAAAAATCAGGATGTGTATTGAAGGATGTGTGTGGTAGGGGGCCCTGTCTGTCCTCACGTCACAAATAATTACCCCCTGTGTGACTTTGCTTTTCACAGTGGGAAAACACAGCAGACCCTCCTCTCAATGACACATTCAGTTCCAAACTAACAGAACAGAAGTCGTTTTATAAAAAAACAAATACATAAGAGGAAGGCTATGTTTGCCTTAGAAAGTCTAAGCTGTTCAGTTTAGCTTCTCATATCATCACTTGGGAATCCGCAGTTCATTACAGGCAAAAAATTTAATGAAAAGACTAAATAAAGACGGAGATTCTCTCAGGTGTAATCTTCTGCTACCTCCCAACTTAAAACTTACAATAAAGCCAATTAATGCTTTTTTTTTTTTTGTCTTTGATTTGATAGTGGGTATATCCAAAGAGCAAGGTTGCATCAGATGAAAGCCAAAGGCCAACACAGTCACTCAAACTTTAAATACTTCCTAAAGAAGGATTTTTTTTTTTATTTTATTTTTTTTCTGAGCTAAACTTGTTTTCTAAGTTTTATTAAAATCATGTTTCACGGCCATGGTTATAGAGCAGTTTTGGTCCTGCAGGCTTCTTTCGTTAACCTTGTTAACTAGCAATATAGCATTAGCAAATTTTATTTGAGCAAAGCACAGAAGCGAAAGGTTTTATTTATGTTATACTGAGAGAAAAAATTAAATATGAGGCACACAGATCACCTTTAAACACTTATTGATGGTATTTTAAAATGTTCTTGTGCCATTTCTGATGGAGGACCTTTATTAAGACAATTGAGCTTAAAATTTCATTTATTTATCTTTATTTAAATCATTGTGAATCAGAAGCAGACAAAAAATGTCATTGAAAAGGCTTTATTTGTCATATAGAATATATACTAGGCCGTAAACTCCCTGCTCTGAGCTCTCAGCAATGGGAAGGGGGTTTTCTCACGCCAACTGTCCCGCCCACAACTAAGAGGCAAATTTTTAATGAACTCTTGCTACTTCGCTCTACAGAAGCTATGTCCCTCAAAAACGACACATATTCATAATTAAAAGTCGATTTGAACGCTTTGAAAATGGATCAGAAGAGGATCAGAGTGGGTCTTCAAGGACAAAGTTCGAAGGCCTTCTCACAGTACATCATCTGAGCAAAATGCTCCCTGCGATGCATAACTGCTTGCCACCCCTGTCCCTACTCAAAGTCTTCCTTAACGTTTGTCCTTGGCGTCCAACACAGCACTGTGTTGGGTCCGTTTATTCCTTATCTGTAAGTGTTTTGGCATTTATCAGTTAGCTCTAGCATTGTCTCATCAGCCCAAATTTTCAGCAGACACTTAGATGCTTAAAGGGTCTGTTACAGGGGTGCCCAAGCTTTTTCACTCAAAGGGCCAAAATCTGAATGGGATCCTGGTCCGTGGGCCAAATATAATATTTTTTAGCATGTCATGAAATAAAAGGTGAAAATAAATAATATGGTTTAATATTTTACCTTTCATTCTGCATTAATTAATACAACACACATTAGTAAGAATAAAAAATAAATAACATTTGTCTCTGAAACATTTAGCAGCAAGGCCTCCAAGATATTTAGCAGAACAAGCTAAAACAAACTTTCTTCTAATGAAAAACAGTAAACTGGGATTCTAATGAGAGACGTGGAACTGGTCTTTTGACTTTATCGGTTTGCCACTAAAAAAGGATGCAAAAAGCACCGTGAAGGCTTTAAAAAATTTCTAACACATACAAGAAAAGCCCAGGGCTGACTCACTTGTGGGGCGTTTCAAAAATTAACCTTCGAAGGGCCAAATTTGGCCCCCGGGCCCTACTTTGGGCGCCCATGGCCTATGAGAGGGGTCGGCAACCTAGGGCACGTGTGCCACAGCTGGCACGCAGAGGGAAAGACAGTGGCACACCGGGATGTGATGACAATAAGCACTTTTATTGTCAGTTTATATTTTTTTGGATTTACAAGAGTGAGCACCCCTGCCTTCTTTCACTGTCCAAAAACGTTCTTCAGAGCATAATTTCTGACTTTAAATTGTACCTTGTTTGCGAGTTTGTGTCTGGCAAACTATCATGGGTTGATAACATCTTTGCTTTGAAGTCAGAAAAGATAGGTTCCTGAAGATAGGCTCCAGCAACCCCTATGACCCTGTCCAGGACAGCAGATAGATGATTTTATCTTATTTCATTTAATGGATATTTTCTTGCACTGATTATTTGTACTTTATTTAACTCAATAAAGCCTACAGATAAGATGATATCTTATTTCATTTAATGGATATTTTCTTGCACTGATTATTTGTACTTTATTTAACTCAATAAAGTAAAACCTAATAACTGTGTGTCAGTCCTATCAAAGTGTGTTATTGTTTGGGTGTGCGTTTTTTTGTTTACACCAGTAACAACATTTTTGGCTGAACCTTTTAAGACATGGGAATGGTCATGAAAATACACCAGGGTGACAATTCTTCTAATGTTTCCATACTGTGGTGAATTTGCAGCAGCTGAGTGAAAAAGTATTTGATTATCGCTGACAAAAAAAATTGAGGGAATTCAATCTGTGTGTCAGTTTCATGCTTTAAAAGTTTCGCCGGCGTCTTTGGGGATTGTGGTGGCTTGATGTTGTTTAGACTTATCTCCCATCCTTCTTTCCCAAGAGAGCTGTCTTCGTAGCCATCCAGCATCCTGTTCCCTGCTTCACTGCATCCATATCGCACTAATGATCATGAGAGTGGACAGCTGCTTAATGCAGTAGTGTCATCAGTGCTGCTTTCTGATAGCAGCTCCATTGCACTTGACGCGACTTAAATGTATCTCCTCCATTCGAACCCCCCGCATAGATCGACTAATGTGGTTTTGAAACACCTCGGTAAAGGTGTATTAGATATGTGCCAGATCACATTTTCAGTTTATGATTACAGACAAGGTTCCCTTTCATTTTTCATGGCTCAGGTCACTGTCAAACGTTTAGGTGTAGCTTTAAATTGGGTAAATAGACCATGTATTTTTTTAGAAGAGCAGCTTAAATCTTGGTGCTTTACTTAAATATAGAAAAGCAAAATAAATGTAGTCAGTTCTGTTGCTTATCCCACTTATTCTGGCTTCTTCAAATTTGACCCATTTTGTTACTAAACTACTAATAGGTGATAACCAGTTCAAAAATGTGAAAATATCAGATATCATGAACCATTAATGACGTAATGCATTAAAGTAGCCCTCATCCATCATGGCATAGGCTGTTACAACTATTATGGTAGTTCATTCATTTATCTATTGCAAAGAAGATAGTCATGTTTACAACAATAACTGGATCCACTAAAAAAGGGGGAATTTTTTTTCAATATTTTTCCTTTTTTTAA
Organism: Oryzias javanicus; assembly: GCA_003999625.1. NCBI lineage: Eukaryota > Metazoa > Chordata > Actinopteri > Beloniformes > Adrianichthyidae > Oryzias > Oryzias javanicus. The sequence goes on from CM012437.1 coordinate 18,940,444, forward strand.
ATAAATAAACACTTATTCAAAGGTACTCTACTAGAATTATTATTACATAATAACATCTAACTACAATGTCATTAAGCCTTTGCCCTTGTGAAGTTGTCTGTGAAAAACAACTTTTATGCTTTAATTAGCCGTTAAGAAACATGGCTAATTCTTGATTTGAAGATATATCTTTTTCCTTTCACTACATGTCTGCAATGGCTCACTCTTCTATTAGTCAACAGAAAGACAATTTAATTCAAAAGCAGTTATCCAGTGTTTTAACCCACAGCACACAACAATTTAGCTAACTCCAGAATCACACTTTTAATCCACTTTCAATGCATTCACACTGAAAGCAACTGACTTGGCTGGGGTGTCCAGTTTCAATGTTAAGTCAATTTACAGATGTGGTCAGAAGTCCTGTGGCGCGATTTGAGCATCAGGCGTGGCACTGGGGTCTGGCGCTAGCATGTTTTTTGGCAGCCCAGCAAAAATTCTGACAGGACTTTAAATATCTGAACTTCGGCAAAGAATTTGCGTCGCATCGACCAATCAGGTACACTGCGTTAGACCATGGCACGTTGAAGAGAACCAACATGGATGAAAGTGATGGTTCTTTTCTTAAACTTTAAGATATTTCTCTCACCTGTATCAAGACAATCATTAGTTTTATTTCTAATATTATTTACCCTCTCCTCTGACTAATGCAGGAATGCAAAGTCATCAAAATGGGTCATAAAGAGGAGAAAGTACCATCATTCAGAAACAGCTCCTGCAGTAGATTGTTAATGGAGACTGGATTACCTATACTTTTGTAGATCTCTTGAAAACAAATAAACCCGACCCGCGGAATGCGCTTCTGCTTCGTCTTGGTTGTGGACTTCGTCCCCATCCGTCCTTCAGCTTTTTTGTATGAACTCAAATACGTAGTTGTAGAAGCTAATTTTTCTTTAACAGTCCTGGTAAATCGCTTGTCAGTCTGGGATAGGATCTCTCCCTCATGTGGGCATCCCTAAGGTTTCTTTCTTCTTTTTTTTCCAGATTCAGGTTTTTTTGGAGTTTTTCCTTACCGGGAGGGAAGGTCTAAGGGCAGGAATAACCAATTTCTTTATCATTGTTCATATTTTATGAATAATTTTCTGCATCTGTAAAATTACCGGCTTGAGCCCAATGAGGCCATTTTTCTTTGTGAAATTGGGCTATATAAATAAAATTGAATTGATCTCTCTACATCAATCCGTCTCTTTCGTGTATTGTAATTAAGTCATACAGATATACTTTGCACGGTTAATGTTTCCATGTTGTCACGAAGCTATAAACTTAGGACGGTAGCTCCTCTCACATGCAGCAAGAGCGTCAGGTTGATTAACACATTTTTGGCCTGGTGTCCAGCAGCAAAACTGAGGCGGAACAGAGAAATTTGCCAACCGAACTGTGTTCTGTGTGTATGCAGCATACGTGCCTCTAAATTCATGACTTAAGTCATCACTCATAAATACAATATTTATCCAAAAACAAACAAACTAAAAACATGCTTAACAATAAAACACTAAGTGTGCATACACTTTTTGGCTGTTAGTATTGGACATAGACTCATATGGTATAAATGAAGTCCCACAGGTGGCCCAGTAACACTGACTCAAGTCTGCCGGCTACACGTAATTGGCCCCTCTAAGTTTGTAAAACTTGAGGTCATCGCATGTGTACAACTGGGCCAGATTTGTCACTCATTATTGACTCAGAGTCATGTTAACCCTAAAAATTTGCAACTCTCAAATTGAGGCGAACACACTTAGCCAGAATGAGAAAAAGAAAATACAACTATTTAGATGTAGTCAGAAACAAATAACCTGTTTGATAGAGAAGCACAAGTTACATCCAGTTGTGGTCCAGGACAGGAGATAATACTCCTTTGAGAAATAATGTTAGATTAAAAAAAAGTGACATTTTATTTTACCTAATTTAATTGAACGTATGTGTTGCATTTTAATCTAGTTAAGTCATGGAAACCTTTAATTTGAATTCTTAAACTATAGTTTAGTTTAAAACTACATTTTTTCTTGCCTTTCTGAGGAAGTAAGGAAGAGTCCAGAACATTTTTTGTACATCTCACTGTAGACCCGTGTCTGTCCCTCTTGTCTTTCCTCTCCTCCTTCCATCTGTCCCTCTTTCTGTCCTCCCTTCTTGCAGTTCATATTTCAGTTTGCTCCCAAGAGCTCACAGGTCCGTGCCAGACGGAAATTCGCTGAGGCTGCAGGAGCCCCCTTGGAGGCCACATGGAGGTGGGACAGGAGGGGAACAATCAGGCCCAGTCCTCCCTGACTATCCCTCCCCCGTGTTCGCTCCCATGTACTTTTTCTCTCTCTCTTTTTTTTCTCTTTCTTACTCATGTTTCGTCTCTCTGGTCTCCCTGTGTCCTCTATCCAGCCTGCCAGGCTACACAGGTCCTCAGGGTGACTTGCTCTTGGCTGGGGTCCCTCAGCACAGAACCTTCTCCTCACCTCCTTTACCCACCGGCCCCCTTTCTTTCCCCCACTCCTTCTCCAATGCTCTCCCCAGGGGCAAGACAGCGAGGCCATCCAGTCCCGAGCTGTCCATCAGGCAGGGTGTTTACTTGCAGTGTGACAGGCCGACACATCTGGAGCACATATTCACCAGTGTTCTCAGTCCATCTCCATCTCACTCTTTACTGGCCCTATACATCCTCCTGCTGCCACCAGACACATTCCTTCCTCTCAGTCTTTGTCCTTGTTGAGATGATTCCACTACTAATCTACATGAAATGCACATAAACACACGTAAAGTCATGCATACACAAATTCTTCCTTTCCTCAATTTCCCCTTCTTCACTGTGGTTTTTCAGTCGCATGACAGAAATTGGAGTTAACTAACAGTAGGGGTGGGCTGGTGGCAAAGGGGAGGTAAGTAATGGCAATGGGGCAAAAGTCAGTTTTTTTTCCTTCTCTTTTTTTTTCTCTTCCTTGTCTGTATCTCTACCTCTAAGGCTGTTTTTTTCTCTCTTTCAGTGAGTGCAAACTCATTACAGCAGCTCCTCCTCTACTTTTTTTTTTTTTTGGAAACCCATGACTACTTGTCTAATGAAGTGTCACCTTTTCTTTATTCTCCAACTTTGTCCCCCCTTTCAAACTCATCCTCCCATCCTGCGTCGCACCCACCCACCCTCCCACCCTGTCTGTTTTCCCGACATTCCTGTGCTGGTGTGTGACTGTGATGGCTTGTCATCTCGTAGGAATGTCCTGCTCTCCCACCTCGTCCCCCCGATTTGGCGTGAAGCATTTGCTCCTGGTTTCCGACTGCACATGTACACTCATACCCACCCACACGCATGCAGGCACACACTTGAAATGCTAGCTTTAAAAAAAAAAAAGTGTTCATGCAGATGGTGTCCATTGGGCTGCATACCTACTCTTGGCGTGTGGCCACAACAAGCACAGCCATTCTCAGATAGTCCCCAGCTTGTTTTTCAACTGTAGCAAGTGTGCACAAAGTTATTTTATCTGATGTTGCCTGTGGTAAAAAGAACCATTTACTCTTTATGGTAAATCCGAGGAATTCTCTTGATTACACCATTGAAAAATAATCAGACTTTTTTCAAAGTCTTTCAAGTAGTTTCATATATTGAATAAAGTTAACAGTCAGAGGGGTTATGTTCTTAGTATAAAATATGCTGACATTTTTTTTACTGAAAAGTTTTAACAAGATTCCAGATCTACACAAATGCTCTGTACCTACAAATGGAAGAGATTTTTATAATATGAACCACATGTGACATTAGCTTGCAAAGGGATGCATAATGACTTTCCAACAGTCTCGGCATGTCTTGTATTCCTCTATCCTTATATGGAGCGGACATATCACAGGTTAAACAGTAACTCAGGGGAGCAGGTTTAGCAAAACCAAATAAAAAGCAAATATTTGTAGGTTTTTAATGTTTTTCTTTTCGTGAATGTGACCTGATTGGCTTGGGATCTTCTGGATGTGCTTTGTGTATGCCCATTTATATGATCCTTTGTTAACTACTTTTTTTTTGTGTTAGAGTTTGCTGGAGTGTTTGCATCAATTCTTAAGGTGCATTCACATTCACGTGACAAATCCGCATCCCCCCTATTTTGTCGCGTGACAAATTCACTGCTAGTTGCCTGTCAAAAAAATGTGTTCCTGAGCTTGACGCCCCGATTTCTCACTTAGAATGTCTTGAAAACACAGATGATGTTGAGAAATAAGGATCTACAAAAACATTGGTAACACGTCTCCATGTTTGGGTTTATATGATTATTATTAAAACATGTTCCCGGTACAAGGGGCTCTCTCTGTATGACAGCCACTTCCCCAATGTTTCTGTGTCTCTGTGGCTGAGCTTGAAGGCTCACTTTCTAGTATTAACCCAAGGGGAAAAATAAAAATTAGGACACCTTATTCCTTTTTTTATGTCTCTGTGAGACCCAAGCAGGCAGCTACCACACCCCATCTCTCTCTCTGCCGGCATATCAAACAGGTGAGCTCCACCGCGGAAGTGTGTCCCACCTTCACTATGTGGTTCCATTGGGTAAAGGAAATAGATAAAAGTTAAGGGACAAAAACACTCACTTTGGATTAATACTCTACCCGCTGATCAAGCCACTGAAAACGTTGCATGCCCAAAGCTGAAGCAGATCTTCACCAAAGTTGGAGTTTCTTAACTTTGGCAAATTCAAATTTGCTGCATAATGTTTCCACTTGAAATGCATCCTTGCTCACAAGTCTTGCAGCCCCGTCCACCTAAATCATGCTGCTGGACTTTTCACCATGTGCTTACATTGACTTAACATTGGCCCATTGCACAAATTCGGTGTGTTTGGTGTGAATGACGCAGCATTGTGGAGAGAATCAAATGTTACAAAACAAATCTACTTAGCTTAGTTACAGTCCTAGTTACCCTGTTTCTCCTTTATTTTGTAAGTTTGTAGAGTTAGCAGAATGTTAGCATGATATTTAGAAAATTGCATGTAAAACATTATTTTTAAGTGAGTGAAATGTCTGAATAATAGGAAAATATAAAAAAAACTTTCTTTCTGGAGTAAACATAGACTCAAATCTTTAATACTGGAGCTATTGCCAGCACACAGACTAACAAACTCTTCAGTCATTTCCATAATTAAGTTGTCTTTAAGCTCCAGTATATGTTGGAATTTCTGCAAAAAATGAAACCCCACAGTTCACTTTGCCTTCTGAATTTCGACAGTAGATTTAGTCAATTCTAAAATTTTTGTCCCTCTTTAAGCAGTGTTTATCCTTATCTTGAAAAATATCGCTTTATATAAAACCAAACTGTGGCTGAAGATATACCATGAAAAAAAATACAATCATTGGAAGGATTAGTATCGTTTTGTAAGAAATGAGGAAATGAACTTTAAAGGAATAGACAAAGATGCTGTGACAATTTAAGAAGAATATTTTAAGTATTTATCAATTAAAAGTATCAATGATATACAATAAAAGGTTAAGGATTTTGCAATCATGTATCATGCCAAATATTGAAAACTTTGGAAAGTTTTACGTATGTTTTGTTGTCCTGTGAAACCAAACTTTGACTGTTTGGTCGAAACTTTTTGTAATATACTAGAAAATATACATAGAAAAAAAAGATGGGATGCTTACAGATCTCAGAAAACCAAGCATGGAGGTGGCAGGCGGCATCATGTGTATGATTATGAAAGAAAGAAATTTGAGGAGATGTAAAAATAAAATCTCAGGAGGAGAGAAAACTTAAAAATTCTCGCTTGAATGAGCTTTCCACTAAGACAATAACCTCAAACAATACAGCTCAAATTTGCCTCAGATGATCTAAAGAGCAGCATTAAAAAGGAGTGGACATATCAAACCCTCTATAGGGGTGTCAAACTCAATCGTACATGGGGCTATAAACCAAAACACACCTTCGGTTGCTGGCCGAACAGGATAATCGTTATTAAACACACTAAAACTAAAATTTTAAAACTTTAAAAACATATATTTTTTTTACATTACTTTGAATAAAAACTGGCAGGAATATTATTCCAGAATAAAGTCAACTTAAACCTTAAATAAATTTCAATATTTTACTCTCCGTAAAAATCTATTATGTCAAAAATATACAAGCTAGAAATAAGTGCAAGAAAAAGGAGGGCCGGATCCAGCCCCCGGGCCTTGATTCTGACACGTGCTCTACTAGAATAAAGTAAAATTCCCGCAAAGACAAGATTTAGAAGGCAAACACAAAAGCTTCAGCAAAGTTAAGCTTCTTTTTACAATTGCCAAGAACTGGGGATGTAATTTACCTTTCTGCATTTGCATGTGTACTCTGGCTTCACAGCAAACTTATGATGGTTCATGAAAAAGAAACAGAAATGCAGTCAGTCAATCCAGATGATAGTTTTTAGTTTTTGGGCCCAATCTCAATTATCTTCTTGAATTTAAACAATTACTTTTAAATATCTACTAATTTTAATTGCAGTAAATAGTTTGTCATGTGTGAACTACACACAGAAGTTCAGCAGAGGTTAATATCAGATGTTAAAGTCACTGAAAAACAATAGAATAAGGAAAAAAAAATGCTAACTTCATTATTCTTTCCAACAGTAGTATAAGCAACAACAATAGTAATCGACCCAACTGATATGTATCTTACTTTTGGTGCTTTTATTTTTAATACAAAGGTTTTTTAAAGCAATACTTGTGCTTATTATTTAAAAATTATTGCACATTTGTCTTTGTTGACACATGTCTCTGTGGTTTGTTGTGAACTTTGTGAAGGTAAAAGCCAACATGTATTTATTTCAGAAGACACAAATGTGTTCAGGTAAAATGACTACACTGGAGCAAGCATGTGTTTGTCATTGTGCACGTATGTGAGTTTGAGCACATGTCAATTCAAACTTAGTCCCTGCGCCAAGACGTAATGTTGACTATGGCTGTGTTCCCCAGTCTGGTTTGCCCATAATAAATGCTGCAGATTAGAAAAGTAGAACCACATTGAACCGATAAGTAGCCTTTGGAGCTCGTTCGTCATGCCATTGAGGAAGGAGGGAATGCTTTTTCCCTCTTCACCTCAACTCTTGAGTATCGCATTTACTCAAGGGCGAAGAGACTTTTTCTTCTGTGTCTGCATGCAAGCATGTGTATCCAAAGTGTTCGCTGTGGTTTGTATGTTTAGAGTGAGGGTGTTTGGACTTTGAAGGAGTAACCATAATGTGCGTTGCCAAATCCTATTTAAATACAAGCACGGCAGGGAACCCTCTTCTTGTAAGCAAGAGCTGATGTGTGTCCTCACAAGAGTGCACACAAAAGTACCAAAAGACAGAGAGACAGCACTTTTGTAAGTATAGCTGGAACAAAAACACAAGAGGAGGATGTCTTTACACATGAAAACCTTTTGGGAGGGTGCTGGTGACACCCCTACAATCTCAAATGGTTGTTTTTGAGACCGATCGGCTGTTGACTCAGCATGTTACCTTTGCTTTTCAGGGTTTGGCTTTTTCCAACATTTTGTTCCCCTCTTTAATTTATATTTGTTGCGACCATCTGAGCACCTGAGCTGACACTCACACTTGCACTCACACTGAGTTGACTCCACTGGTTCCACCTCCTCCTCTGACATTAGTGTTTCTCTCCCCTCCTGTCTCTGGCTTCTCCTTTTTCTCATAACAAATAACAGTGGAGAATTCCCCTTGCTTTTCTCCTGGGGAATTTTCATTACCGCCCAGTCCCCCTGCCCAGAAGGACTCTCTCTGCCTTGAACCGTTCAACAGCTGTGGTATGGACATGCTCTTCCAAAACAGGCCCACTGTTCACAAACACCCGCTGGGCTCAGGGTGGGGACTCAATGTCAATGTCCACAGCTCCAGAGACAAGCTTCTCTAACATGTGGCCCACCCCATGGTCTCTTTTCCTGCAGAGAGAAAAAGGCCTGACATTTGGGCCTTACTGCACCTTACCCTTCTTTGTTCAAATAAGGTAAAGAAAAACATTCCTTTGTTTTATATTTCTCTGAATAGTTAAGTGGTATTTGTTGTGACAAGATTTTATTTGTACGATAGTCACCATCTGCTGAGGATTACTAAAAAAAGCACAAGTATTTATTTATCTATTTTTTTATCTTGGAATCTAACCAGGACATTAGCTAACCTTATCTTTTCAGGTAAGGTAGTAAAGACGTTTTCACCATTTCATTAAATTGTTTTTGGACGGTGGGAGGAAGCCGGAGTCCCCGGTGAGAACCCACGCATGCACGGGGAGAACATGCAAACTCACACAGAAAGGCCCAGTGGTGTTTCTGATTCCCCAGCCGGGATTTGAACCGGGGCCTTCTTGCTGTGAGGCAAGAGCGTTAACCACTGCGCCACCGTGCAGCCCGTATTTATGTCTTTTGTGGATAGTAGCGTGTTTACAGCACATCAGGTAGGCCATGTCAGAGTCCATTTGGCCTCAAAGTATGGCACTTTTGTTGATGGGATTGCTCTGGTGCCGTCTTTGGGCAATGGCCCCTAGCTTACCTTCCAGAGGTACCAAATCTGAGGCCATGGTTCTAAACCAGACAAAGGAAGATTGTCTTGTCTGGGTGGGTGGAGAGTTCTTGACCCTGGAGGAAGAGTTCAAGTATTGTGGGGTCACTTTCACCTGTGAGTGAAGATTGGAGTTTGAGATCAACAGGTGAATTGGTACAACATCTACTTTCCTCATGATTGTTTTGGTGAAAAGGGAGCTGATCCAAAATGCAAAGTTGTCAATTTACTGGTTGATCTTTGTTTCAACCCTCCTCTGAGATCACAAGCTTTGGTCATGACCGAAGGAAAGAGTGGCCGGAATGAGAAGGGTGGCTGTGTGCTCCCTCTGAAAAAGTTTGAGGAAGATAATCACCCGAAGAGTGCTTGGAGTTGATCTGTTTCTCTTCCACATCAAGAAGATCACATTCTGGTAGTTCGGGCATCTGGTTTGGATGCCTCTCTTGCCTCTGCAGGGAAGTGCTTCAGGCATGTCCCAACTGGGTGGAAACCCAGGGTGATGCTGATTGTTGGTCAGCCTGGGGACATAATGGGATTCCCCCAGGGGAGCTGGATGAAATGTGCTGAGGAAAGGAAAGTCTGGGCACCTTTGCTTAAACCCCTGCGCCCTTGACCCGACCCCCAGATGAGTGAAAGACAATGGATGGATGACAGAATCTTGCCGGCGTGACACATTTAAGGGTTAAAACCTTTCTTTTAAGGGTGTTTCCTTGTGTGTTCACGTTATTTAGCACCACAAGTCCTTTATAAATGAACTTTTGTTTTAGGGAAAATGAGGGTTTGCTTGTTTTGTCTGGACAAACGTTAGAATTAGCTTTGGAAAACTAATGTGTTAAAATACACTTGGGCAATTATCTGCATCATAACTCCAGTTCAACTATTCAACTTGAAGAGAGGGTGAAATTAAAAGAACGACTGTCATAAGTACAAGTTGTTTTTGACGAAAAGTTAAAAAAAAGTACAAGTTGTGCTTTTCAGAAGAAAGAAATAACCAAAGGAAAAAAAATTCAGCAGAACCTGGGAGAATCATTTGTTTTAAAAAAAAAAAAAGGTTGCGAAATACACTACTGACACTATGGAGTATCTAGCGCTTTAATTTGTTTTATTTTTTTACTGGTCAGTTTTTGTTTTGGGGAATATCACACCTAAACTGACAGTTTTTGCTACTGCACACTGTTGTGCAAATGATTTGGTCCACCACCAAATGTACAATATGAAAGCTTAACAAACCAATTTACAATGTGATGTGACATCTGTCCATCTTCTAAAGACGCTCAATCCCTTTTGGGGTCACGAGTTTGCCAGCCACATTTGGGCGAAGGCGGGGTACACCCAGGACCGTTGGGTAGTCACATAGATACATAGATAGATCAAAGGCATTACACATTTCATGCTGTGTTGCCCTACAGTAAAATGCAAAACAGCTTAAATACAGCGGCTCTTCGTCTAAATCCTTGAAAATTTTACTGGAGGAGGATTGCCTTGTTCCCTGCCTGGCGACATCTCTTTCCGCCTGATCAGCAAATTGTAAATCTGCCGGTGGGGGCTCACTGGAGCGCAGTGTGGTGTGTGTCATAGTTTTTCTAAGAACTGTGAGTATGTGTGTTTACAGGAGATTCTTATATCTCAAGTCTTCCTTGGAAGAAGCCAGCAAAACTTGGCAACTGTAGCAGTGGAAGTCCCCTAGCCTTGGCCACAGTCCTGTGTGTGCACGTACATGTGTATGAGTTTGTTCTTTCACATAGGAAACAGCTCATTTAAGTGTACTGAAGCAGGGATGGGATTAATGTGTGGGAGGCATTTTGCTCAAATACCAAGAATGAGATTATTACGGCCCAGACAATACATAGCTTACTCCTTTCTGACATCAATGTCACAGATCATTTGTGTACTGTCATGGATAGTTCACTGCAACACATAAATTCTTTCATTGTTCTAATCATTTCTTTCCCATTTACAATCACACTGGTGACAGTCACAGCTGTTAAGACGCTTCCTATTAAACCTCGCCTTTCCAAAAAACACAATTCCTGACAGTTTTTGAATTTCAGATTAAGATGAGGATCAGCACGGTCCTAAAGATGAAAAGTTTCCTTAAAACTCAATTCAAATCTCAATTTTTTGGGTCACAGTTTTGTTTCATGTCTGTATTTCAAAACAACAACATAAGAATTCCAATACATTTTTTTCAATTTTCAATATTTTTTCACCTAAGTGATTTGGCAAAGATTTGTATCCCCTTCATGGCACACTCTTTTTTTTTTTTTTGGGGCTGGAACCCGGCACAGGGAGACCCAGACTTGGGCCCTCTTGAGGCCACATAGCTTGGCAGCAGCGCAAAGCGTCTTGCCTAAGGAGCCACACTGGATGAAGTTCATGGCACAGGGAATCTAACCCTGCACTTAACCCACTGAGGTATCCAGCTGCTTCTACATTTACTAATAAGCAAGCAATGTAGAAAATTTTCTTTGTTGGTTGTACTAATCCTGATATAATGAAAATGATAATAATAATAATAATAAACCCATAAACTTAGCAAACCATGAGTTTACCACTTTCGCAGTAAGCATACTGGTAAGAAGTAGGTATGGAAAAATTCCCTTTCCTCACGATTAGATTCAATGGCACAGCATTTACATTTAACTTCAAAAGCTCTGTTTCAATTAAGAAAGACTAGTGTCATATATTTTCATTTGGGCACAAAGCGCAATTATTAATTTATTCCTCCGTGATCAATATTCAAGCGGTTGGCACTTCCATCAATTAAAAGGGACGCCATCCAAACATCATTGCCAAAGCCGGGTCCCTGATTGGTCAAAGTTGAACTGGTTTAACTTTCAGCATAAGTTCATTGTAGATCCTGAAAAAAAATACTTAAAAACTTGTGAAGGGACACATGATCATTGAAGTTTTGAACCCAGAAACCCAAAATACGTGCTTGCATAGACTTTTCATTGGAGTGGTCACTTGAACGTTGCCAAGGGCGGCGTGAACACAGCATATTAGCTACATGTCCCCTCTCAACTTTATTTTATACAAATATGTTTTTGTTTATATATATATGTATATACTGCTCACAAAAATTAAAGGAACACTTTTTTATTGGGCCTGGCATGAATTGAATGAAACCTGTCTGATAATGATCTTGTTGGTTAAGCAGCTGAGGGCCTCGTTAATCAATTTCAGCTGTATTGGTGTTCATGAAATTAACAACAGGTGCACCTCAGTGGCAACAATTAGAAAACCATCAAAACAGGACTGGTGTTACATGTGGAGGTCATTTCAAGTTTCTCCCTCTTGATCTTTTTTGGCTGATTTTGGCTTGTCTAAGTATCTCAACTGGCTTGTGTAAGTATCTCAACTGGCAGTATGAGGAGATTCCTTCTCCAGGATGGCACATCCACACGTGCTGCAGCAAGGTTCATCCTGAGCACCTGAGATAGACGTGAAAGAGCTGGAGAAGACAAGGAGAACGTTATGCTGCCAGCAACGTGGTTCAACATGACAGGTTTGGTGGTGGGTCAGTGATGGTCTGGGGAGGCATATCCATGGAGGGACGCACAGACATCTACTGCCTAGGAAATGGTGCTCTGACTGCCAAAAGGTATCCAGATGAAATCCTTGAACCCATTGTCAGACCCTACGCTGGTGCAGTAGGTCCTGATTTCCTCCTAATGCACGACAATGCCCGGCCTCACGTGGCAAGAGTATGCAGGCAGTACCTGGAGGATGAAGGAATTGAAACAATTGAATGGCCTTTACCCAGTAGAACATCTCTGGAACATTATGTTTCGGTCCATTAGGCACCGCCAGGTTGCTCCTCAGACTGTACAACAGCTCAGGGATGCCCTCACACAGATCTGGGAGGAAATGCCACAAGACAGCATTCGTTGTCTCATTAGGAGCATGCCGCGACGTTGTCAAGCATGCATACAAGCTCGTGGGGCCACACAAGATACTGAAAAGTATTTGAAGTTGCAGAAATTAAATTTTTTGGAGAAAATGGACTAGCCTCCCAGATCTTCATTTCACTCAGATTTTATGGTGTCTACACAATTGAGCCCTCTGTAGGATGAAAACTTTTATTTCCATTAAAAGACTTGGCATCTTTTTGTTCCTAAGACACTTCCCTGTCGTTATTTGTATAGATATCCAACTTCATATTGAGATCAGATGTATTTAATGTGTTTCTTTAAAGTGCTCCTTTAATTTTTGTGAGCAGTGTAGCAGTATATTTCTTCCAAAGGATCTGTCAGGGAAAAGAACTATTTGACTAAGAGTATGTATACTGTGTAGGTTCAGGAGACAGTGGGAGGCAGAGCCACATTGTGAAGTGGTTTATTTAGTTGGGAGACACCTGGCCAGAGTGAAGAAGCTTGAAACACTATCAGCCTGCTGGTTCTGACCTCTCTGCCCCTCCTTCTAACCCTCTTCTCTGTAGTCGTTCTTCAGTGGACTGTTTTGCTCCTGTCCTCCCTGTCTGTCCACATTCCATTCTCCAGGATACCTCTCCATCTTGTCCCAGTGGAGTGTGTGTGTGCTTGAGTGTGTGCGTCTGTGTTGAAGGAGGTGGCCCACAGGCCTTGCCTCTGGTCACTTTATTAAAGTGTGTTTTAATTTTCTCCTAAGCTCCTGTGAGCCCCAGCATCCTGATACAGACACACATAGACACACACATGCAGCAACCTGTCCTGAGACATGGCTTATTAACTATGCTGCTGTCTGCCACAGACTTGGTGGTTAAGGCGTGTGTGTGTGTTTGTGTGTTTGTCGAAAGCTGGAGAGAACAGACTAATCTTAAACACTTACTCACGTTATAATAGCAGACACTGATATCTGGAAAATCACAAAAACAAACATTCATTTAGGTTACCCACAATGAAATAAAACAGACTGTCGCACTGCACAGCTGTATTTTTATTTATAATGTCTAATGCACAGAAAATTCTTCAACTGTGCCTGTTGTGGTGGCATAACTGGTATTTATTTATCTGAAAAAGCAGTTTTGAAAAATGGGTTAACTTTCTTTTGTGTTTTATATCACTTCAAAGGATCTATCCTTCTTTATATCTTTATCTTCTATGTCTTTCATTATTTATAAGTCCCCCCTTGTGTACATTGTTCCCAGAGTTTCCCCTATGTCACAGTATTAAATATGAAGGGGATTCTGTCTCCCAGGAAGGGAGAAAAGTCATGTTGGGCTATCCTAAGGTCCTTGTGTGTGATGCTGGGGCCTCGGGCTCTCACCGTAGTCTCACTAAAGAGGCTTCAGGGCACAGCCAGGAGGAATTTTCTGTATACATTTGCAACCATGCGCCTGTGTGTGTGTGAGAGACACTTTTCCTCTGTCTAACAAGGATTCCAGCCAAGCTAAGCTTTGTGTGAAAGGTTTTGTAGGGTGTACGCCTTACATGTGTATTTGTGAGCGTGTGTCACCGTGTGTGTGTGTCGCCTCGGCGGGGTGTGCGGATGTCCAAGGACCGAGACAGTCTGTTTTACATGTGTCACTTGTGAGTTGCTTGTGAAAAATGCATTGAGTGTGGAAGGGCCAGCTGGGGTAAGAAAGGAGCAGAGGAGTGAGATAAAGGAGGAGTGGAAGGAGGGAGGGAATCAGGGAGTAAGGGGCCCAGCTGTAGGGGATTAATGCCCAGAGCCGAGGAATGTTCCCCAGCGCCCCCTCAAGAGGGAGGTGAGAAGGGAGGGAGGGGAAATAAAAGACAGAGTGCATGGCTCAGATGTGCCCCATCCTATGCAATCTGTATTTATGTTTGTGAAGGAGGAGAACATGATGGTGTTTTGGCTTGTCAGTGCAATTCACTGTCTCAATCTTCCCCCCACATGCTTCACCCCACTACCTCTCCAGAGGCACCTCTGAGGAGAAGAATCTAACATCTCAGGAAAATCCTTAATTTTTTAGTTTAGTTAAATTTTGATTATTTTTCATTTGTATACTATGTTTATTACATCTCAGCAAGGTAATCTAGACCGATACATTAGAAGAATCAACAATATATTCAAAAAATCTCTTTGCTAAAGACCCACTTTAATAAAAACTGTGTTTTTAAGGATAATTTGGGTGGTTTCTTTCTCATATTGAAGAACATATTTTAAGAAAATTGAGAATAAAATGGCATTTCTGAGTATTTCTTCATTCAAATCAGGGGTGCCCAAATCCAGGCCTCGAGGGCCAGCCTCCTGCTTGTTTTCCAGAAATCTTGCCTTATCTGCCATTGATTGCCTGGATCAGGTGTGTTTAGCCAATAAGGTACTTCAATGACAGGTCGGTAGGATCATGTAGAACATCGCCTCTCAAGACCTAGATTCGGGCACCCCTGATTCAAATAGTTGTGAAACTCTTTGAATAGTTGTGAAAAAATGTAGTTGCAAAAAGCTTGTAGTTGTGACACAGGTGCTACAACTGGCAGCCAACAGCCTTCCCACTCCGTTCCATTCTGATGCATCAACCTGCAAATAAATCTTTGTTTTTCCTCATCTGAGCTGGCATCTGGCTCAAAATTTGTACGGCTGGATGGCACAGTTGTTGCTCACCACTTTTGTTGCAACGCTGGTTGCCCAGGAGAGCGTAAGTCTTACCCACAACTGAGAGACAAATTTCTAATGAACTCCTACTGCTCTGCAGAAACTATGTCCTAAAAAAATAACACATTTATTTTTTTTTAATTTTGATTGAAAATAGCAGAATCATAATTCAGGGCCAAATACAATATCTTTTAGCCTATTATGAAATAAAATGAGAAAATAAAGAATATGGTTAAAATGTATTTATCTTGATTTTGTATTCATTAAGGTAACATTAGTAAGAATAAAAATTAAATAACATTTGTATATAAAACCTTTATCAGCAAGGCCTCACTGGCCATTTTTTTAGTTGAAAACAAGAAGAAACTAAAACTTCTTCCAATGAAAACAGCAAACTGGGATCCTAATGAGAAACGTGGAACTGGTCTTTTTAATTTATCTGTTTGCCACTGCCATTGTCGCTACAGCTAAAAAGGCAGCTAAAAATACCGTGAAGGCTTAAAGGAATTTCTAACACAAAAAAAAAAGCCCAGGGCTGACTTACTCGTGGGTTGTTTTACCCATCGCCATGGCCAAAGAAAGTGCTAACAGCACCACCTTTGAGGCTGAAAATATATTACAGCTGTAGATTTTGGAACACCATAGGGAGTCAATGGGAAATGGGTCAGGGGTTTTAGCCAAACACTCTGTGACTCACCACAACTTGGTGGGCCAAAAGATAACCTTTGGCGGGCCAATTTTGGCTTAAAGTGAACCAGAGTAGAACACCTGGACCAAATGACCACCGTAGCTGGGCATTACAGGGTAAACACAGTACTCTGGCGACAAACTGAACATAGACCAAATACAAGGTTCAGAACTCGATCCCGACCAAATTAAGATGACTGGGTCCACGACAATGGACTTTTCAAGAAAGAGTACACCCTAAAATAACACTAGGAATCCTTTTAAGATAGCTCCAAAGATGACTGGAGTAAGACTGTAAACCTTGTACTATCTTGGGCATCTTTAAATTAAAAGTGGGGTCATCTGGACCCCACAAAACAGCGTGTGGAACTTTTTATTTTTTCAAGGATTGTTTTTAAATCTTCACCTGCGACCTGTGGCAGACATAAAATCCTGTCTACTTCTGTCCACCTTTTTTAATGGGAGGGATCACACATCAATATAAGGGCAGGGTCATCTAGACCCCGAAAGATAGCACAAGGGTTAAGAGGATTTGTGAACTCAAAGCTGCATTAAAAAAAGAGCGCCTTAAGTCATTTCACTCCCTTTTTTGGGAGTTTGGTTGGTAATTGTTGTGTAGAAGCAGAGCTGGTTACCTCCTCCACACCCCCCTCCCCCAACTACTCTCGGTAGTTCAGTTTTAGGGGGTTTTGTCTCCTGTCACGTCATCCCGATCCTGGTGTTGACAGTTGTCAGTTGCAACCCTCTCATTTTTCCCTGTTGTGGTCAATGGGGCTTCACTGATCCCCGCTGATGACTCTGAAGAGGTGACTGCAGCACCGGAATGGAAGGCCTGTCACTGCGACAATAAACCCGTCTCTCTATACATTTGCCTGTTCAGCCGTGTCGCTCTCCTCCTCCCATTTGGAAACCACTCCACCTAGCCTGGACGATTACCTCACGCACACTGGTCTCCTCGTCTGGGCCGTAACATTTCTTCCAGCCACTTAGGTTGTGATGGGCTAAAAGGGATTCTTCAGGCAATGCTCGGACATGGCAATGTTATTTGCTCAGAGTCTTGTTGAAAGCGCTTGACAAAGACTTAACCTGTCACTGTGTGAGTCTTAGTTAAAGTGTCAAAAAAAAAAAAAAATTTCCTGGATAAAAATTACCAGAACTGATGGATGTCCATCCATTTAAGTCCCTGCATGTGTTGGGTCATTTTAATCTGACCTCTATGATAACTGCTTCCTGTTGAAATGATTTACTCGAGTAAAGAAGAAAGAGGAGCTCTTGTAAAAGTACCTGTTCAGACACTCTACTCTATCTGGAGCAGGGTGGGGTGTGACAACAGGCCAAGAGGGAGCTTGGTCCTCCAGGGATGCAGGTCTCAGCACGTCATCTCTCAGTGACTGAAGTTCTAATGCTCACAATTAATCCTCATGTGCAGAAACCATAAGAGACATATTTTCTGTTAAGGACATTGGCTGAGAAGTACCATGAACACCAGGTGACACCATGCCAACTTGGTAACACGCCACTTGCCAAAGCCACCATTTCATATCACTTCATCTTCATGCCCTAGAAAGATTTCTTTTTTTCTTTCTTTTATGAGGTAGACATTGCAAAACCCTTGACAAAGCCATGTTTTGCTTTAAGAATGAGATTTTCATGCAATCAAACAAAGTTATTGTTGCAATGAAGAGACTTTCTCTGTAATTTAATTCTTTTAAGTCCAGGAGTCTGAAATCACCTCATGTTATCCAGTACCACAATAAACTATTCCCTGAAACTTTTCAGTTTCAAACTGCGCAGGCAGCAGCCCTCTGTGAAGCTGATAAAGGGATAATGGTCTGAATGGGGGTCATTAATTACTGTTCCCCATGAAGCTGAAGACAGGAGAGTTTCACTTTTTTTTTTTCCAGACATAGTTGTGGTTACCTGAGGACATTCAAATATTACAGATGCAGGACCGCTTCTTGCAAGTCTCAATTTGGAATGTTTTTACAGGTATTTTATTATAAATGGAAATCTTGAAATTATGACTGACTTTTTTTCTCTTTATTAGGGGAAACCCTATAGTCTTATGTTTGGTCTATCATAATGGTTCTTAAAAAAATGTGTTCTTTTTAATCTTTAATGGTACTTTGATCAAAGTACTTAAAAAAGTAACTACCAAGTCTTGCTTTTTTTCTTTTAAAGTAACACCATTAAGTGGTTTGTGTTAAATTAGATGATCAAAATTAAAGAGGAAATTAAAACTTTTAAACACAATGGGAAAATTGACAATCACTTCATCTTAGTTCATTTGCCGCAGTTGGTGATCGTGCACACGATTTTGTGAAATCATGAGGAAATCAGTATAGTTCAGTATACTGTACTTGCACTTCGAAAAATGTCTATGCATCTTACAATCCGGAGCGCCTTATATGTGGATTTTTGTAGTTGTGCTGGTTGTGATATTGAAGTGATTTTGAGAGATACACTGCAATCTGACAAAAGGTCAGCCTGCTTTTTTTTTATATATATTTATAATTTCTAAAAAAGTTTGGGTGATCTTGTGAAACACGGCTAACGTGCACTGGTGTCAGAAGGTATGTTGGAATTCATTCACTACTCATTATGTATTGCACTATATAGTGCCTTCTCCCTTTTGTAGTGGTGTACAAATCTACAAGTAAAATATTAAGTGCCCGAGAAATTTCCCAGAAGTCTTTGCAAAAAACTAGTATGCATCAATGCTAACTACATTGGCAAAAATAGACCACAATGCTCCTGTGAATAAAAAAAAGTTTAAATGTAATTTTTTTAAATAAACCAGCTACATTTTCATCATCAGAACACAGTGGAATCAAAAACAGACGTTATAAAATGCTCGTTTTGATTAGATTTATACTTTATGAAATCAATGACGTCATACTTGCAGTTTAAAAAAAAAAAAAGTAGTGAGTAGGGTGACCAAATTGCTTTTAAAACCCAGTGCAGTAGATAGTCCCACACTGTAAAGTTTTTTAGTCCCTTGTCCTTTTCCGAGTCACGGGTGTGCCGGAGCTTAAACTGGCTACAGATTGTGGGAAAAGGCAAGAGACACCCTTGACAAGTCGTCAAAGGGCCTCAATCCCACTCCCATTCACACTGTCATACACACATAGGAACAATTTAGAGTAACCAATTAACCTATGAAGCATAGTGTGGCATGACGATGGGAGGAAGCCGGAGTCCCTGGAGAAAACCCACAGATGCACAGGGAGAAGATGCAAACTCCATACAGAAAGGTCCCTAGTTTTGGTTTTGTTTCAGGTACCCCAGCTGGGACTTGAACCGGGGGCTTCTTGGTGTGAGGCAAGAAGGCTTTGAGGGGTTTCTCGGTGGGGCAGTGGTTAGCACTCTTGCCTCACAGAAAGAAGGCCCTGGTTCGAGTCACAGAATTTAGTTTTCATTCATTATTCTATATTTATATTCTGCAAACAAAGTTGGGAAATATTGTAAATATGCTAATAAGATATTTTGATGATTTCAAGTACTGAGTTTGCTTTAGTATTGCTTTTACAAGTACTGTCTGCAGCTGGTATCAAAAAGGACACAAACAACTGTACCCTATGACATTCCAGGTCATTGTGTATGAAACTACATTTAGGGCAATGATCAGTCAGTAAGTATCCTGCTTAATTTACAGACAAATCCAGCTTGAAACTTGGACACTTGACAATGATCCAATGCCTTTTTTATAAAAAAAAAAAAAAGATATCCTAATGCTGGAAAAATGATCCCTTAAGGCAAAATTCATAAAATTAATTGATTAGATTTTGGTTCCTAAGCCAAGAAGCAAGAATCAAAGGGTTTAATCAGGAGTCTATGGTACAAGTAAGAAAGAAAGTGAATGAGAAAGTAAGAAAATAAACCCACAGGAGGAGTTGGAGGCAGGGTGGAGTGTTTGTAGGTGTCTGGCTGTAACAGCATGGGTCTCTCCCCTGACACCTCCACAACTTATCATTCCTCCACATTCCTGCACAGGGACACTCCCCTGCCCAATACCACTATGTGTGTGTGTATGCGTGTGCTGTTTTATGTGAAAGGGCATGTCGGCCTCCTCCTCCAGGACATGTGGCTGCTCAAAGTCTTTTGTGTGAGACATGTTTTTGTGTGTACGCACACGTTTGCGACTAACGTTAGAAAAGCATCAGACAGCAAGAAAGAAAGAAACCATTTAGATAGACGATAGAACAGAAAGAAAAATATTTGCATTCTGTTCGGCGGCTGTGTCCTAAACATTGTCTCCCCTCAACACCTTAGCAGGATCTTATGTTGTGGCAGAGTACAGAAAACATCTTAGGGATTTCCTGCCATTCAAAGCAGCCCCCCGAGTCCCTTCTCCTCTCCAACCTCACATTCTGTCCACCTCCTCTAAAGCTCTTGAAGTGAAGGGTGTGGCTACATCACTTTGTTAATTTATTAAGGCGTCCAATATATATGTGTGTGTGTGTGTCTATTGTCAGAGGAAGCTCTTTGTGAACTCTTACTGATTACAGAAAAGAGGATGTGTGTTATTACAGTAGCTTAGTGGACAATGTCATGAAGTTACAGGGTTGGAACTACGGCCAACTTCCTTTGTTGTCAATTCCAAGCCGGCAAGCCAGCTTGTCATCCCACTGTGCCTATTGAAATACAGGACCATCCTGAGAACTCCAAGTTTATATGAAAATGTTTTACTTTGTTTGATGTGCTTTTTCTGTATCTCTGTGTTTCAATTGTTGGCTTCAGGCCCAGTTTACTGTATGTGCTGCATTTTTGACCTGCCTTTTCAGATCAGATTTTTTTTTAATGCCTTCATACGCATAACTGTTCATGATAAATACAATGCTGTATTCATTTGGAGTTTTATGTAGTCACAAACAATTCTTTACTTGGGATGGCTTCTCATACTTGTTGCTATAAAAGGTTTTGATAAATCCTCTTTTTTTTTTAGCTTCAATTGTTTTATCATCTAGTCCAGGGGTGTCAAACTCAATCGCCCAGGGGGCCAAAATCCAAAATACAACTTAGGTCATTGAACACACTAAAATAAAATTTGTTAAACTTTTTTACGCAACTATAGATACAATCAGGCTGGAATATTATTCCAGAATAAATCAACTTAAACCTTAAATAACTTTCAATATTTTACTCTCCATAAAATATATATTATGTCAAATTATGCAAGTTAGAAATAAGTGTAGGATAACATTGGGCCATTAATAACAATAAATTAAATGATCTGAGGGGCGGATATATATACCCGGAGGGCTGGATCTGATCCCCGGGCCTTGACTTTGACACATATGATCTGAGTCAATTGTTTTCCAATGACATACTTACAATTTTTAAATAAAATACTACACAAAATTATTTTTAACCTTTTTTTTTTTTTTTTGCATTTTCTGTAACAGAGTATTTCTTTTCCACTTCAAAATATTCAGTTACTGGATGCTGTCAATGTGTTGGTTTTATGGTTACTTGCAGCCCTTAGAGCTTTAGTGTATCTCTGTTTAGACCACACAACACCTTTAACAGTTGGCACCGGAGGCAGAAGTTAAAGGACAGCTCTTTGGAGCAGCGTCTTTGATGAAAAAGTGCGTACTTCTTTGTGCAATAGGTTTCAACTTCAAATACTGCCTTTTTATGAGCCCCTCTTCTCATCTTGGCCAGCAGTTTGCTTTTAGATCTTGATTAATTGAAGGGGGAAATGCAGCTTCACACACCTATTAAATGTTTGCTGTGCCTTGCGGGAATGTGTTCAAAGTTTTTCATTTTGTGGGAAACACAGAATATGTTGTAGATTATTTACTATTGCCTAAATTGAAATTATTTGAAAAATGTTACCACCAAAAATAGTTAAAGATCCACTCCAAGGAAATTTGTGTTTTTGGTGTTTTTAACATATTCTTGTAGCACGTTGAGAACATACATATGTATATGTAAAAAAAAATAAGATTAAAACTGTTTCAGGGTTTTTTTTGCAGATGAAAAAATGCAGTTCGATAAAGCTTGTAGTTATATACAAAACACAATTCGCAGGTTAGATCTTGCTCAAAACTGTATGACTTGAGAGACATACAATACCACCGTCTGTCTTTTCATCCATTTTAAAACAGTCCATTTGTCCATTTTTTCAACAATCTATCTTTCAGTCTGTCCATTTGTCCGTCTGTCAATAAGTCTGTCCGTCTGACTGAACCAATATGTAGAGAAAATAAATTTGTGGGTGCGTAATTCTTTATTTGTAAAATTTTGTACATAACTATGTGTACTTATTATTATGTATTCACATTAACACTTAAATATCTAAAACGTACAAATTCATGATATTTAATTTTAGTAATTTTTAAATGGCGCACTGTAAAAAGTGAAACATTGGATCAATTAACAAAAGTTCTGTAATTTGAACATTAAAATTTTTAATTTTTAATTTACATAACACATAACTTTGGTTATTAGATCCAATATTTTACAATTTTTAGTGTACGCACCAACTGCCTGATTAACACAGACAAAACCACATTTACAACATGGACCACATTTGTAAGTAGATGATGCTTTAAAATACTGCTAAAACCCTGGGTCATCACAGTTTTCTTATCTATCACTTTGATCAGATCAATTGACGGAAGGATGGAGTGACCAGATCGACTCTCTCAGCTCTCTTGGTGGCCACAGTGATCTGGCACTGCCTGCTATTGGCGTGCCGCTGCAGCATGGGAGTTCTGGAAAAGTTATTAAAAAAGAAAAGATGATTATTTAAAAAGTAGTGTATCTTTAGACCTTTTTTTTTTAATCCTAATTATCGGGAAACATCTGATTAAGAAAGTGGAAAAAATGTGAAGGTTTTACTAGATATTATTCAAAATCTATGTTCAAAGCGGCTGAAAAGAAAACTGATGTCCCAGCATTCTGACAACATATAAAAGCATTATCTATTTTCTATGCCATGGATAGGCAACTCCAGGCCTCAAGCGCTGTACTCCTGTATGCATTCCAAAATACCCTGCTGTGGCATGTTCTAATTGGCTGACATACCTGAACCAGGTAATCAGTCATGAGTGGGGCTTGGATATCTGGAAATCATGTAGACATTGCAGGCCCTCGAAGCCTGGAGTTCCCTGATCTATGCACATCCCTGAAGATGTAAAAGGAGTCTCCTGACCCCTCATGTACTTGTAACTCTGATCTGTGTGTAAATATAGAATGTATTTAAAAAATTGTGATTGTGGGAGCAGTTTTTAATTTGTAGATAGTTTTTAGCTAGTGTAATTTCATGCTCTCTATTGTATTTTGTCTTCGTAGGATTTTGATATTTGACTGTACATGTAAATACACAATTGCAAGTAAACACAGTTACGCACAAAATGTATTGCATGAGTTACAAATCAAGTGCTACTCACACACAAATCCAAAGTTAAACAGACAGACACAAGTGACAAATTAAGAATTACTCGCACACAAATCCTGAGACTATTTTGTCTTGATACACCAATCGTATGTCCATCGGTCAACATGTGTATAGATAAATATATAATTACACAACTTGTATACATATTATATGTGTGTGCATATATAGACTAAAGAAGAGAGTAAATGTGTGCGCCAAGCCATTGTGCCCTTCCCTGTCTCTACGCCTGGATGCTAACCGCTAGTGAAGGCTAGCCAATTATCCCCAATCAAGCTGCCCTCTCTGGAACTGGTGCGAGGGGAAGCTCCCACAAGAGCTTATACTAGTCATTATGGGGCACATCCTGACATTAACTTTTCTCTTTTCCTCCTTCACTTAATCCTTTCCTTTCTATCTTTCTTTTTTTTTTTTACTTCATTTCCTTCTTTCTTTCCCAGGTATTAATGCAGTAAGGCAACATTCAAACAAACAAACAAAAGCAAAAGCACATGTTCAAAGTCATCTCTTCCTAATAATGCATATAAGAAATTTGAAGTAGATGATGGAGAGGAGAAGCGTAGAGCAGGCGTGTCGTCATTTGCAAAGGAAATATGTCTGTTTTTCTCAGCCATTTACAGATGCGCAGTGGTTTTTCGTGTGTGTGTAAGTGTGTTCCTACATTGACGCACATGCATGCTTTTTCTCCGTCTCTGGAGACTCAAAGACAGATTGGACTGAAATCAACTCAGGTAATTTACCCAAACAGAGACAGTGATTGCTACTCCTTCTGTCCATATGGCTGCCATTCTTTGCTCCTTCGACTCTCCCAAAGCCTCTAAAAGTCTTTCCACAGGGAAAGACAAGACCGAGAATTTACCGTCCTCAACCCTGTTCAGGCAGAAATCTTAGTTTGATGGGAACCACACTATGTCATTGCCTTGTCTGTGCTCAGTCAGATCGGTGAGTATTGAAAGACAGACCAGACGAGGTGTGGTGCCTGTAGGTGATCCACTTCATTCTGTTCCTGTCTTGTTGTGACAGGACTGGCATTAAATAAAAGGAGTCACTAACGGAGAAGTGACAGGCTCTGCCTTCCACCCTCCCCCTAGTTTTGTGTGTCAAAGATCTGTGTGTAGGAGTGTGTAATGCAACACAAAAATTAGCTTATCAACCTTCTGAGCATTTGCATCATTTAGGAAATGTTACCAGATTTAAATTCCATGGCAGGCAGCACAAAAAAAACAAAAAAACAATCAGCCTTTACATGTGCAGTTCTGCCCTGGAGCCCTAAGGGGGTCTGTGTCTTGATAAGTTGGAAATTACTTTCGAATAGCATCATTCAATACAGTCTGCTTCCTCATTGAAATTTTGGTGTGGTACTAAAGTCAGGCTTTAGAGAAAGAATCAGTTTTGGTGTTTTTAACATGTTCTTGTGGCTTTTTTCTCTAAATGTAGGAATAAAGAAAATTAAGGCTAAAATTGTTTTCTTGAGTACTTCTTCATTCAAATCTTGGTAAATCGGAAGAAGCCAAGAATGACATTTGAAAATACTTGTTATTAAAAATCCACAATTGGTAGGCCACAAGCTCCCTGCTCCACTCCATTCTGATGCATCCACTTGTAGACAAATAGATCCATGAATGTCTTCGTTTTCCTCGTCTGAAATGAGATCTGGCTCAAATCTTGCTTATTGTTTTTGCTGCATTGGTTGGGGTTTTGAGGGACTGTGGGAGATGGTGTAAACAGATGTATGGGAAGGGGTCAGGCCTACTCGTCCACAACTCAGAGGCACATTTCTAATGAACTCCTTCAGCTCTACAGAAACTATGTCCAAGAAAAATGGCGTTTTTTAAAATTTTGGCTAAAATACTACTACTACTTACCATTAAAATAGCAATAGGAATGTATTTACAATAGATAAAATTAATAAAATCAGAGCACCTAAAGTGAAATTTAGACTTTAGTCGACAATAATTTTATACCATTTCTAAGTATTTTCCTGGTACATTATCATCATAAATACTATCCCGCTCATATCCGGCTCAGATGCTCACATCACACACATGCACACACACACACAGCTATATTATTATCCCCCTCTTCTGTGGCTCTCTGCTGTAAAATGAGTTTACCCCAACTCCATTAAAACCCGCGCCAGCCTGTCCCCTGACGCTTCTGCTCTATTTGCATGTTCTAGTGAGCCACTTCACGGAATGAAGGATCTCCTCTCTTCTTCCTCCTCTCCTCCTTCTCGCTGTCCCACCGGAACACACAATAAGTGGGCAGATGACATTCACGCAGAAAGACTGCAGTAAAGTGACTATGTCCTCCTCTCCCTATTTCTTCCTGTCACCCCCCCTTGTGTCACGACATCACAGGTAGAGAGGGGATATTGCAAATGACACAGCCAAACAAGCTTTAAATGGGCACTAATTTGATTGGCATCTGAGCTGCTGTCGCAAAGGCAGGCATGGAGAAAAAAAATCCAGCCAGCGGATACCAAGCCTACCCAGCCACTTTTAGTTTAGTCACTTTTCGTCCGCTGGGCCCATCCTCCTTGTCCCTTTCCTTTACTCCACTGCCATCCCCCTCCCTGGTCCTGCCACCCACCAACCAAGTTGCCAGATTCTAATTACGTGAGTCCTTCTCAGAGCAATTTTCCCACCACCAAAGCAGCTCTTCTGACAGTTTAACCCTGCTCTTCTCAAACATTACCACCTTTAAAAGAATAAGGAAATTGAAGTTAGTGATTGTTAAAATGAGGACTTCTCACTTTCTTTTTTTTTTCAAGGTAAGTTCTTGTAATACTTTTGATGAACAAACATTGTAATCCATCTAGTCTTAAAGAAAACTTCTGTTAAAGACCCACTCCGATAAAAATCATCTTTTGGTGTTTTAAAATGTAATTGCAGGCTATTTTTCTCATGATTGAGGACATATATTAAGAAAATAAAGCTTCAAATTGCACTTCTGTGTATTACTTTATTCAAACCGTTGTGAATCTGGAGCAGAAGAAAAAAATGAGTTTGAAAAAGACAATATTTTTGATGTCACAAATACAATTGGCATGCTACAAACTCCCTTGTCAGTAGGATGTATCGTTTTGTAGACGACAAGATCCCTGTACGTCTTTGTTTTCCTCATCCGAGCTGGCATCTGGCTCAAAACTATACAGCTCGATAGTTCTCATGTTGCTTGCCATTTTTGTTGCACCGGTAATGATTGGTTGAGGATGTGAGGGGCTGTAAGCTAGCAGGAGAGAGTGTAAACAAAGGGATGATGGGAAGTAAGACTTACTCCACCTCTGCTCTGCAGAAACTATGTCCTAGAAAACGTTGCAGGTTTTCTCTTATTTTTCTCTTATTTTTGCTAAAAAAAAAAAAAAAAAAAAAAAAGCATAATCATAATTAAAAGACCTCTCGGAATGCGTTTAAAACAATCAGATGATCGGAGTGGGACTTTAAGAGTGCATGAAAAGTTGCCAATGCACATGTTGACTCACATGCCGTATTTCCTCAACTCCTCTCACTATCCAAACATGTTTAATTCAGAGCATCATACCTCCTTTTTTTCCACTCTTTGTTTCCCGCTAAGTTTCTCCCCACGTCTTTATTTATGTCTATGATGTTGAACTTTGCCAACAGCTATGCCAGGGGCAAACAGCAAAGGCTATGAAGTGCTAAGGAGTGTCATTCCAACATACACAAGTTGTCAAATGTGTTTGAGCATGTGCATAGTTGTGCTTGACCTGCATGCCATTGTGTTAGATGCATATGACACAGGCTTTGTTATTAAGCCAGTGTGACAGCACCTTCAACTGTGAATCTGGCATGAACTAAAAGCAAAGTAAATCAATGCAGATCTGCTCATGTACTGTTATTTGTTGATTAGGAAATTTTGTGAACGTCAACTAAAGCATAAAAATGCTTTACAAAATGTGTGAAATACTAAAATAATAATGAGTCCAAATACAATGGATAATATGCAAAGAAATGTAACATTTTTGTTAAAGTTCTTCTTTTTAGTGAAATTAATGAAAATATGTCAAATAAAAGTCCAACATTTTAATCAAAAGAAGAAAGCGTTGCATCAGACCTGCAGAAATACTTCCACAGTAATAGCATAAAAACAAAAGGCAGCTTGTCATTTTACTTTTAACTATTAAGGCAAAAAGAAAGCCTGGTGTTTTCCGACCAATCCACCAAAATTTGCAGTCTGTGATAGTACACATCATGGAGCTCCAGCAGAGTGAGCTGGATGATGATCCACCATCCTGGGTAGATGAGAAGGGATTCACCGAAAACTGACAGTAATGGGCTTGATTTTGAAAACATGAAAGGTGTCGTAAGTGCTGAAGAACAGAGGTGATATGAGGCTAACAGCTCAGGAGTTGAGTAGAGATTTTAGTTTAAATGCGACCATGAATCTGGCTGCTCCTTGGGGTTCGACTTTTAGTGGTTACTTTTTGGTATTCAGACTTACCTTTGGCCAAGTAGTTTGGAGTTATGGATCACTTTTGCTTGACTTTAAGTGCATAAACTGGGAAGGTTTCCATTGCTTTGTTTCCAAATCCTCAAACAATTCCCCATGTGGGTTTGGATAGACGGTAGGGCCAAGTCATGCTCTATCGATGGGAAAAAGAGTGGCTGGTATGAAGAAATAAAAAAGGTGACATACCACCAGACACTTAGCAGTCTTGTAGGAGTGCTTGTGCTCCAATGGTTTTGTTCAGCCTCCTCACCTCGGCTTTTGTTTTTTTTTTCATTTTTTTCTTTTTTTTTGCTTTGTGCTTGCCTGTTTATTTAAGAAAATATCCTACTAGTACGATATCATGACGAGTTTTGAAAAAAATGGGGCTATTAGTTATGCGACACATAATACGTGAGAAAAGATGTAAGCTGAATTATGTGTAAGTAGTAACCATTGGTTGTATAAAGACTCGTTTCCAATGAGTGGTCTGAAATGGTCCGGTCTGGTATTTTGAGCATTTTTGTCATAAAATTGACCCTATAAACAGTACAGAACCATGCTTCTTGGGGGCCCCCATCGGTTGTAGGTCCATTGAAAACAGCTCTTATTTAAAGGGGTCCTACCATGATTTTCTTCAGCATTTCAGAGTGAACTATATTCATATATATGATCATATATTATCTTTGGAACACCAAAAACAAAAAAAAATGTATGAAATATTAGTTATTTTTGTGGCTTGTTTTAATACTCGGAAATAAAACGATTTGATTTCTGAGCCTCCGCCTCTCGCTCCTTGCCAGTCCCGCCCATTTCTCAACGTCACAAAATTTGTAAACAAAACTATAAGAAATATGGGTGCGCTGCAGTATTGCAGTATTCAAAATCTTCTCTAGATTTTTCCCATTTTCCAACTTTTTATTTTGCTGATGGATTTTGAGAGTATATGAAGACCAGATTCGAGACTGTTTGGTACCGCGGAGCAATCCTGCATGACGGTTACTGGAGAAGCTACAGGTACACACGCTAAAAGACACAGCGATAGAATCAACGTGGATCACAGTAATAGCTTTTCATTGAGCATGAATTCATCCGAGCACAGACTCTTCCTGCAGAGATGTTTGCCATCAATCTTACTTCAGCACATTTCCAACTCCTCATTTTCATGGGTATGGGAGGGGCTTCTGCAGATGATGCAGGTTTTTAGAGGATTACTCTTAAATGCATGAAGGGATTAAAATACTGTTTCTTTATAGTGAGGAATGAAAAGTAAAATGCATTTAAAACCTTAAAAAGTAGAATTTTCATGTTAGGGCCCCTTTAAGCTAGCATTTCCAGTGTTTGTAAACATTCAGTTTTTTGGGGTTTCCTGTGTACTCTTTTGGTCTTGAGTCTATATGACAATGCCTGTTATGCACGATGTACAAAAAATAAAGCGAAAAAAAGAAGCTGCTGGATATGACTTCCATTGTTGTTGATTTTCTCGTCACTACAAGGACACAGCTAGCGATCTACACCACGCATGCGGCGTGACAACAAACCGCTTAGTGGAAGTGAGGCTTAACTGAGTGGAAACGCTCATCAGCATTAACTAGACCATACCAGACTACTCCTTACCAAACCGGACCGGACTGCCCAGTGGACCGAGTGAAATCATTAGCCTGGTTTCAGAAGTAGTTTAAAGAGACAGTGTGGTACGTACAAAAAAAGAGTAAATTATGATGTTTAACCCAATCTTGAGTTTCTTTAGAGTAAATAAAAGTGCAGTGTCTAATGTTAAATGATCAAACATTCTTTAGTAAAACCCTGTTATCACTGAGACACAATGAATGCCAACTCTATTCCTGTCAAGAACCCCAAATATTTCTATCCATTTTCTTAACCTGCATTTTCCCTTTGGGTGGGTGTCCTGGCTACTGTTTGGTAAAAGTGAGGTACATCCTGGACATGTCGCCTGTCTATTGCAGGGCCACACAATCACTCCCACAGGGACAATTTGGAGTAAGCAATGAAGCATGTTGTTGGACTGTAGGAGGAGACCCACATTCACAGGAAAAACATGCAAGCTCCACACAGAGCGGTCCCAGATGGGATTTGAACCAGGCCTTCTCACTAACCATTGCACCACCGTGCAGCCCTTTTTATGAACTATATCAAGCTGTATTAAAGTCAATACTATCAAATGCATTTGGCATATAAACTAATATTTTCATCTGTCAGAAAAAACATAGTTGGAACTGGATTCCCATGAATTATGTTGGACATAAAAAACAAACTTCCACATTAACCAATATAGTAACATGTACTATGAAAGGTGTACAACCTTGTTTCAACTTTCTGAAAACTCTGTTGTACATATTCAATTCTCAGAATCTTTTTCTGTATAACTGGAAGCAGTAAACATATGATCTGATCAAACAAGAAAACCAGGCGTCCATTAGTCATCTGCTGTAATAGTCTAAAAAAGCCACCCGGGCCATTAATGGCTTCTCTGAAATAATTGCTGCATTACTTTCTCTGTTCCTTTTCACTGCTGCATGACATGCTCTTGCTCTGACCATCGCGGTGCATGTCAACATCCTTGTTCTGCTGCTTTACAGATGATTCCTTGAATAGACAAGCTCTTGGTAGGTTGGGATTCTTAAAGGAAAAGCCTTTTTCTGCTCCCTCAGTCTTTTTCCAGCTGTCTGCCACATTTCCTTTACCTTCTCCTCTGCTCCCTTGCTTACAATCCCTATTCATGTTGAAAGTAAACTGCATTCATGTACTCAAGTTAGAGGCTCTCAGTACACGAAGAGCCATGTTTTTCATATCCCCTTTACAGACCACACAGAAGCACATCTAATGGTTTGGGCAAGCCAAATGTTTTGTAGACTCCGGATTTTTTGATAAAAGGGCTGACCCTCTTGCCCACCTTCACAATGAAATACCCTACTTTTCCAGCGTTTTGTCACTGTAAGGTTTCTTATACACGCCTGATGGGTGTGACAGAGTGGAAGACAGGAGGGAGGGTTAGGGAGGGATGAATAAAGAGTCTCACAGGTCCTTCCACTCATCCCAGGTTAATGGAAACCATTATCAAACACAGCCACTCTGTCTGTACAATCAGACACCTTCACTCTCTCTAAGGGAGGTACTTTGTCAGTTATTTTTCTTCCACACACACAAATGTGCATAAGTTATTCTACTTATTGTCTAAACCTGATTATTTGTTTAGCTTCTTACTCTAGCTGTGTGTTATAACAGAATCAGCCCTCATTTTATCTTGTAAGTAACAATGTTTTGCTAAATTGTTATCCTTATTGTTGAGATGATAGTAAATGGTGTAAACTTAAATAGCCCTTTACTACCTTCTTAAAAGGCCCAAAGTGATTTACAATCACATTCACCCACACACACCAACATTCACATACTGCTGAAGATGGAACCAAACTATAACTATCAGAGGCAATGTGGGGTTCAGTGTCTTGCTCAAGGACACCAACATATGGGCTGGCAGGGGCGGGAATCGAACATGCGATCTCTTGATCTCAGGTTGACCGCTCTACCTCTGGACCATGGCTGTCCTAAATAGTCAAATCCTACATCCATACCTTAAATTATCTGTTCTTAGAAAACTGTTTTTTTAGCTTTGAATTAAAACATAGAATCACAATTAAGTAAGCACTTTTAAAATAGATCAGAATATGATTAGAGTGGGACTTTAAAGTTGACCAGCATCTTTCTGTTAAAAGTGAATTGGGATTGCCCACTTTGTTTTTAATGTCAAAATATCAGAATATATATTTTTTTAAGTCTGGCTTTTACATAGAATCAAAAAAGCTGCAGCTTCAACCTTTATATGTGATTTTAAACATGATGGATTTTTTTTTTTTATCTTTCATCTTAAACTGCATAATTTGAGGGAAACTATGCAGGGCTTGCTGAATATGTAAGGCTGCTTTTTGAGTCAACAAACTGTTACATTCTCAAACATACTTTTAAAAACTGCCACAGCAAGTAGTTTTGCCACTTTAGTAAAAGTGGCAAACTTTCCATTGTCCATTACTGGAAAATTTAGTAAGATGCCACCTCACGAATGCTGTAAACCGACATAAAATGCTTTTGTCCTTTTCTCTTGTGGCCGACTAGGCCTCAATTTACTTTAATGTATCATGGATTAATGTGCTTCTCTGTAAGATGACCTCTCATAATAAAGATTTGTGTGCTATATGTTTGAGTTACTGGCCTTTGACAGAAGCAGCTGAACATCAAAACATGTTATATTTTTTTAATCCAGTAAAAATAACCATGATGCATGGTAGGATTCTGCTAACTACAGTAGAAAATGGCCACTCATAG